>BOLG01000747.1:0-660000 GCA_016861445.1 Oryzias woworae
TGTTCTGCCCACTGTGAGTTTGTGCTGCCCACTGTGAGTTTGTGCTGCCCGTTGTGAGTTTGTGCTGCTCGTTGTGAATTTATGCTGCTCGTTGTGAGTTTGTGCTGCCCATTGTGAGTTTGTACTGCTCATTGTGAGTTTGTTCCGCCCATTGTCAGTTTGTGCTGTGCCATTGTGAGTTTGTGCTGCCATGTGAGTTTGTGCTGCCCTTTTGTGAGTTTGTTGTTCTGCCCATTGTGAGTTTGTGCTGCATTGTGAGTTTTGTGCTGCCTTGTGAGTTTGTGCTGCCATTGTGAGTTTTGTTGCTGCCTTTGTGAGTTTGTGCTGCCCCCCTGTGAGTTTGTGCTGCCCACTGTGAGTTTGTGCTGCCCGTTGTGAGTTTTGTGCTGCTCGTTGTGATTTTGTGCTGCCCACTCTGAATTGTTTGCTGCCCACTGTGAGTTTGTGCTGCGCATTGTGAGTTTGTGCTGCTCTTTGATAGTTTGTGCTGCTTGTTCTGAGTTTGTGCTGCATCATTGTGAGTTTCTGCTCATTGTTAGTTTGTGCTGCTCGTTGTGAGTTTGTGCTGCCCTTGTGAGTTTGTACTGCCCATTGTGAGTTTGTACTGCCCATTGTGTGGTTTTGTGCTGCCTCTTGTGATTTTGTGCTGCCCATTGTGAGTTTGTGCTGCTCATTGTGAGTTTGTGCTCCTTGTTGTGAGTTTGTGCTGCCCATTGTGAGTTTGTACTGCCCATTGTGAGTTTGTGCTGCCCATTGTGAGTTTGTGCTGCTCATTGTGAGTTTGTGCTGCTCGTTGTGAGTTTGTGCTGCCCATTGTGAGTTTGTGCTGCCCATTGTGAGTTTGTGCTGCCCATTGTGAGTTTGTTCTGCCTATTGTGAGTTTGTGCTGCCCACTGTGAGTTTGTGCTGCCCACTGTGAGTTTGTGCTGCGCATTGTGAGATTGTACCGCGCATTGTGAGTTTAATCTGCCCACTGTTAGATTGTTTTGCCCATTGTGAGTTTGTACTGCGCATTGCGAGTTTGTTCCGCCCATTGTCAGTTTGTGCTGCCATTGTGAGTTTGTGCTGCCCTTTGCGAGTTTGTTCTGCCCATTGTGAGTTTGTGCTGCCATTGTGAGTTTGTGCTGCCCTTTGCGAGTTTGTTCTGCTCATTGTGAGTTTGTGCTGCCCACTGTGAGTTTGTGCTTGTCATCGTGAGTTTGTGCTGCCCATTGTGAATTTGGCTGCCCATTGTGAGCTTGTACTGCCCACTTGAGTGTTCTGCCCACTGGAGTTTTGAGTTGTACTGCCTACTGTGAGTTTGTTGCTGCTGCCCTTTGTGAGTTTGTTCTGCCATTGTGAGTTTGTGTTGCCCACTGTGAGTTTGTTTTTTCTTTTGAGTTTGTGCTGCCCTTTGTGAGTTTGTTCTGCCCACTGTGAGTTGTGTGTGCCCCTGTGAGTTTGTGCTGCCCACTGTGAGTTTGTGCTGCTCATTGTGAGTTTGTGCTGCTCATTGTGAGTTTGTGCTGCTCATGTGAGTTTGTGCTGCTCATTGTGAGTTTGTGCTGCCCATTGTGAGTTTGTGCTGCTCATTGTGAGTTGTGCTGCCCATTGTGAGTTTGTGCTGCCCATTGTGAGTTTGTGCTGCTCGTTTGTGAGTTTGTCTGCCCATTGTGAGTTTGTACTGCCCATTTGGCGAGTTTGTTCTGCCATTGTGAGTTTGTGCTGCTCATTGTGAGTTTTGTGCTGCTCGTTGTGAGTTTGTGCTGCCCATTGTGAGTTTGTACTGCCCATTGTGAGTTTGTGCTGCCCATTGTGAGTTTGTTCTGCCTATTGTGAGTTTGTGCTGCCCACTGTGAGTTTGTGCTGCCCACTGTGAGTTTGTGCTGCGCATTGTGAGATTGTACCGCGCATTGTGAGTTTAATCTGCCCACTGTGAGATTGTTCTGCCCATTGTGTGTTTGTACTGCGCATTGCGAGTTTGTTCCGCCCATTGTTGTGTTTGTGCTGCCCATTGTGAGTTTTGTGCTGCATTGTGAGTTTGTGCTGCCCTTTGTGAGTTTGTGCTGCCCATTGTGAGTTTTGTGCTGCCATTGTGAGTTTGTGCTGCCCTTTGTGAGTTTGTACTGCCTTGTGAGTTTGTGCTGCCCACTGTGAGTTGTGCTGCCCATGTGAGTTTGTGCTGCTCGTTGTGAGTTTGTGCTGCTCGTTGTGAGTTTGTGCTGCCCATTGTGAGTTTGTGCTGCTCGTTTTGGGTTTGTGCTGCCCACTGTGAGTTTGTGCTGCCATTGTGAGTTTGTGCTGCTCGTTGTGAGTTTTTGTGCTGCTTGTTGAGTTTGTGCTGCCATTGTGAGTTTGTGCTGCCCACTGTGAGTTTGTGCTGCCCATTGTGAGTTTGTGCTGCCCACTGTGAGTTTGTGCTCTGCCCACTGTGAGTTTGTGCTGCCCATTGTGAGTTTTGTGCTGCTCGTTGTGAGTTTGTGCTGCTTGTTTCTGAGTTTGTGCTGCTCATCGTGAGTTTGTCTGCCCACTGTGAGTTTGTGCTGCCATTGTGAGTTTGTTGCTGCCCTTGTGAGTTTGTGCTGCCATTGTGAGTTTGTGCTGCCTTTTGAGAGTTTGTCTGCCCATTGTGAGTTTGTGCTGCTCATTGTGAGTTTGTGCTGCCCACTGTGAGTTGTGCTGTCATTGTGAGTTTGTGCTGCCCATTGTGATTTGTGCTGCCCATTGTGAGTTTGTACTGCCCACTGTGAGTTTTGCTGCCCACTGTGAGTTTGTGTCTGCCTACTGTGAGTTTGTTCTGCCCTTTGTGAGTTTGTTCTGCCCACTGTGAGTTTGTGTTGCCCACTGTGAGTTTGTTCTGCCCTTTGTGAGTTTGTACTGCCCACTGGAGTTTGTGTTACCCACTGTGAGTTTGTGCTGCCCACTGTGAGTTTGTGCTGCTCATTGTGAGTTTGTGCTGCTCATTGTGAGTTTGTGCTGCCCATTGTGAGTTTGTGCTTCCTCATTGTGAGTTTGTGCTGCTCATTGTGAGTTTGTGCTGCCCATGTGAGTTTGTGCTGCCCATTGTGAGTTTGTACTGCCCTTGTGAGTTTGTGCTGCTCATTGTGAGTTTGTGCTGCCCATTGTGAGTTTGTGCTGCTCCTGTGAGTTTGTGCTGCTCATTGTGAGTTTGTGCTGCCCATTGTGAGTTTGTTACTGCCCATTGTGAGTTTGTGCTGCCCTTGTGAGTTTGTGCTGCCTCTGCCCATTGTGAGTTTGTGCTGCCCATTGTGAGTTTGTGCTGCCCATTGTGAGTTTGTGCTGCCCATTGTGAGTTTGTGCTGCCCATGTGAGTTTGTTCTGCCTATTGTGAGTTTGTGCTGCCCACTGTGAGTTTGTGCTGCCCACTGTGAGTTTTGTGCTGCGCATTGTAGATTTTGCTGCATTGTGAGTTTAATCTGCCCCCTGTGAGATTTGTTCTGCCCATTGTGAGTTTGTACTGCCCATTGTGAGTTGTTCCGCCCATTGTGAGTTTGTGCTGCCCATTGTGAGTTTGTGCTGCCATTGTGAGTTTGTGCTGCCCTTTGTGAGTTTGTTCTGCCCATTGTGAGTTTGTGCTGCCATTGTGAGTTTGTGCTGCCCTTTGTGAGTTTGTACTGCCATTGTGAGTTTATGCTGCCCACTGTGAGTTTGTGCTGCCCATTGTGAGTTTGTGCTGCTCGTTGTGAGTTTGTGCTGCTCGTTGTGAGTTTGTGCTGCCCATTGTGAGTTTGTGCTGCCCAGTTTGTGGGTTGCTGCTTGTTCTGAGTTTGTGCTGGTCAATGTGAGTTTGTGCTGCCCATTGTGAGTTGTGCTGCCCACTGTGAGTTTTGTGCTGCTCATTGTGATTTGTGCTGCCCATTGTGAGTTTGTGCTGCCACTGTGAGTTTGTGCTGCCCACTGTGAGTTTGTGCTGCCCTTGTGAGTTTGTGCTGCCCATTGTGAGTTTGTGCTGCCCACTGTGAGTTTGTGCTGCCCACTGTGAGTTTGTGCTGCCCTTTGTGAGTTTGTTCTGCTGCCCTTGTGAGTTTGTGCTGCTCATTGTGAGTTTGTGCTGCTCATTGTGAGTTTGTGCTGCCCATTGTGAGTTGTGCTGCTCATTGTGAGTTTGTGCTGCTCATTGTTAGTTTGTGTGCTGCTCGTTGTGAGTTTGTGCTGCCCATTGTGAGTTGTACTGCCCATTGTGAGTTTTGTACTGCCCATTGTGTGTTTGTACTGCCCACTGTGAGTTTGTGCTGCTCATTGTGAGTTTGTGCTGCCCATTGTGAGTTTGTGCTGCCCACTGTGAGTTTGTGCTGCCCACTGTGAGTTTGTGCTGCCCATTGTGAGTTTGTTCTGCCTATTGTCAGTTTGTGCTGCCCACTGTGAGTTTGTGCTGCCCACTGTGAGTTTGTGCTGCGCATTGTGAGATTGTACCGCGCATTGTGAGTTTAATCTGCCCACTGTGAGATTGTTCTGCCCATTGTGAGTTTGTACTGCACATTGCGAGTTTGTTCCGCCCATTGTCAGTTTGTGCTGCCCATTGTGAGTTTGTGCTGCCATTGTGAGTTTGTGCTGCCCTTTGTGAGTTTGTTCTGCCCATTGTGAGTTTGTGCTGCCCACTGTGAGTTTGTGCTGCCCATTGTGAGTTTGTGCTGCTCGTTGTGAGTTTGTGCTGCTCGTTGTGAGTTTGTGCTGCCCACTCTGAATTTGTTCTGCCCACTGTGAGTTTGTGCTGCCCATTGTGAGTTTGTGCTGCCCATTGTGAGTTTGTGCTGCCCATTGTGTGTTTGTGCTGCTCATTTTGAGTTTGTGCTGCCCATTGTGAGTTTGTGCTGCTCATTGTTAGTTTGTGCTGCTCATTGTGAGTTTGTGCTGCCCATTGTGAGTTTGTGCTGCCCATTGTGAGTTTGTGCTGCCCATTGTGAGTTTGTGCTGCTCATTGTGAGTTTGTGCTGCTCATTGTGAGTTTGTGCTGCCCATTGTGAGTTTGTACTGCCCATTGTGAGTTTGTGCTGCCCATTGTGAGTTTGTTCTGCCTATGTGAGTTTGTGCTGCCCACTGTGAGTTTGTGCTGCCCACTGTGAGTTTGTGCTGCCCATTGTGAGTTTGTTCTGCCCATTGTGAGTTTGTGCTGCCCATTGTGTATTGTTTGTGCTGCCCATTGTGAGTTTGTGCTGCCATTGTGAGTTTGTGCTGCCCATTGTGAGTTTGTTCTGCTGCCCATTGTGAGTTTGTGCTGCCATTGTGAGTTTGTGCTGCCCTTTGTGAGTTTGTGCTGCCATTGTGAGTTTGTGCTGCCCACTGTGAGTTTGTGCTGCCCATTGTGAGTTTGTGCTGCTCATTGTGAGTTTGTGTGCTGCTCGTTGTGAGTTTGTGCTGCCCACTGTGAGTTTGTGCTGCCCACTGTGAGTTTGTGCTGCCCATTGTGAGTTTGTGCTGCCCATTGTGAGTTTGTGCTGCTTGTTGAGTTTGTGCTGCCATTGTGAGTTTGTGCTGCCCATTGTGAGTTTGTGCTGCCCATGTGAGTTTGTGCTGCCCATTGTGAGTTTGTGCTGCTCGTTGTGAGTTTGTGCTGCTCGTTGTGAGTTTGTGCTGCCCATTGTGAGATTGTGCTTCCCATTGTGAGTTTGTGCTGCTCATTGTGAGTTTGTGCTGCCCATTGTGAGTTTGTGCTGCTCGTTGTGGGTTTGTTCTGCCCACTGTGAGTTTGTGCTGCCCATTGTGAGTTTGTGCTGCCCATTGTGAGTTTGTGCTGCTTGTTGTGAGTTTGTGCTGCTCATCGTGAGTTTGTGCTGCCCACTGTGAGTTTGTGCTGCCCATTGTGAGTTTGTGCTGCCCACTCTGAATTTGTTCTGCCCACTGTGAGTTTGTGCTGCCCATTGTGAGTTTGTGCTGCTCATTGTGAGTTTGTGCTGCTTGTTCTGAGTTTGTGCTGCCCATGTGAGTTTGTGCTGCCCACTGTGAGTTTGTGCTGCCACTGTGAGTTTGTGCTGTCCCTTGTGAGTTTGTGCTGCCCACTGTGAGTTTGTGCTGCCTTTTGAGTTTGTGCTGCTCTTGTGAGTTTGTGCTGCTCATTGTGAGTTTGTGCTGCCCACTGTGAGTTTGTGCTGTCATTGTGAGTTTGTGCTGCCCATTGTGAGTTTGTGCTGCCCATTGTGAGTTTGTGCTGCCCACTGTGAGTTTGTGCTGCCACTGTGAGTGTGCTGCCCACTGTGAGTTTGTGCTGCCCATTGTGAGTTTGTTCTGCCCTTTGTGAGTTTGTTCTGCCCACTGTGAGTTTGTGCTGCCCATTGTGAGTTTGTTCTGCCCTTTGTGAGTTTGTTCTGCCCACTGTGAGTTTGTGTTGCCCACTGTGAGTTTGTGCTGCCCACTGTGAGTTTGTGCTGCTCATTGTGAGTTTGTGCTGCTCATTGTGAGTTTGTGCTGCCCATTGTGAGTTTGTGCTTCTCATTGTGAGTTTGTGCTGCTCATTGTTAGTTTGTGCTGCTCGTTGTAAGTTTGTGCTGCCCATTGTGAGTTTGTACTGCCCATTGTGTGTTTGTGCTGCTCATTGTGAGTTTGTGCTGCCCATTGTGAGTTTGTGCTGCTCATTGTTAGTTTGTGCTGCTCGTTGTGAGTTTGTGCTGCCCATTGTGAGTTTGTACTGCCCATTGTGAGTTTGTACTGCCCATTGTGAGTTTGTGCTGCTCATTGTGAGTTTGTGCTGCTCATTGTGAGTTTGTGCTGCCCATTGTGAGTTTGTACTGCCCATTGTGAGTTTGTGCTGCCCATTGTGAGTTTTTCTGCTATTGTGAGTTTGTGCTGCCCACTGTGAGTTTGTGCTGCCCACTGTGAGTTTTGTGCTGCCCATTGTGAGTTTGTGCCGCCCATTGTGAGTTTGTCTGCCCACTGTGAGATTGTTCTGCCATTGTGAGTTTGTGCTGCCCATTGTGAGTTTGTGCTGCCCATTGTGAGTTTGTGCTGCCCATTGTGAGTTTGTGCTGCCATTGTGAGTTTGTGCTGCCCATTGTGAGTTTGTTCTGCCCATTGTGAGTTTGTGCTGCCCATTGTGAGTTTGTGCTGCCCTTTGTGAGTTTGTACTGCCATTGTGAGTTTGTGCTGCCCACTGTGAGTTTGTGCTGCCCATTGTGAGTTTGTGCTGCCCATTGTGAGTTTGTGCTGCCCATTGTGAGTTTGTGCTGCCCATTGTGAGTTTGTGCTGCTCATTGTGAGTTTGTGCTGCTTGTTGTGAGTTTGTGCTGCCCATTGTGAGTTTGTGCTGCCCATTGTGAGTTTGTGCTGCCCACTGTGAGTTTGTGCTGCTCATTGTGAGTTTGTGCTGCCCATTGTGAGTTTGTGCTGCCCACTGTGAGTTTGTGCTGCCCATTGTGAGTTTGTGCTGCCCTTGTGAGTTTGTGCTGCCCATTGTGAGTTTGTGCTGCCCATTGTGAGTTTGTGCTGCTCATTGTGAGTTTGTGCTGCCCATTGTGAGTTTGTGCTGCCCATTGTGAGTTTGTGCTGCCCATTGTGAGTTTGTGCTGCCCATTGTGAGTTTGTGCTGCCCACTGTGAGTTTGTGCTGCCCTTGTGAGTTTGTCTGCCCATTGTGAGTTTGTGCTGCCCATTGTGAGTTTGTGCTGCCCATTGTGAGTTTGTGCTGCTCATTGTGAGTTTGTGCTGCCCATTGTGAGTTTGTGCTGCTCATTGTGAGTTTGTGCTGCTCATTGTGAGTTTGTGCTGCCCATTGTGAGTTTGTGCTGCCCATTGTGAGTTTGTACTGCCCATTGTGAGTTTGTACTGCCCATTGTGAGTTTGTGCTGCCCACTGTGAGTTTGTGCTGCCCATTGTGAGTTTGTGCTGCCCATTTTGAGTTTGTGCTGCTCATTGTGAGTTTGTGCTGCTCATTGTGAGTTTGTGCTGCCCATTGTGAGTTTGTACTGCTGCCCATTGTGAGTTTGTGCTGCCCATTGTGAGTTTGTGCTGCTCGTTGTGAGTTTGTACTGCCCATTGTGAGTTTGTGCTGCCCATTGTGAGTTTGTGCTGCCATTGTGAGTTTGTGCTGCCCATTGTGAGTTTGTGCTGCCCACTGTGAGTTTGTGCTGCCCATTGTGAGTTTGTTCTGCCTATTGTGAGTTTGTGCTGCCCACTGTGAGTTTGTGCTGCCCACTGTGAGTTTGTGCTGCGCATTGTGAGTTTGTGCTGCGCATTGTGAGTTTGTGCTGCCCATTGTGAGTTTGTTCTGCCCATTGTGAGTTTGTGCTGCCCATTGTGAGTTTGTGCTGCCCATTGTGAGTTTGTGCTGCCCATTGTGAGTTTGTGCTGCCATTGTGAGTTTGTGCTGCCCTTTGTGAGTTTGTTCTGCCCATTGTGAGTTTGTGCTGCCCACTGTGAGTTTGTGCTGCCCATTGTGAGTTTTGCTGCTCATTGTGAGTTTGTGCTGCTCGTTGTGAGTTTGTGCTGCCCACTGTGAGTTTGTTCTGCTGCCCACTGTGAGTTTGTGCTGCCCTTTGTGAGTTTGTGCTGCCCACTGTGAGTTTGTGCTGCCCATTGTGAGTTTGTGCTGCTCATTGTGAGTTTGTGCTGCCCATTGTGAGTTTGTGCTGCCCATTGTGAGTTTGTGCTGCCCATTGTGAGTTTGTGCTGCCGTTGTGAGTTTGTGCTGCCCATTGTGAGTTTGTACTGCCCATTGTGAGTTTGTGCTGCCCATTGTGAGTTTGTGCTGCCCATTGTGAGTTTGTGCTGCTCATTGTGAGTTTGTGCTGCCATTGTGAGTTTGTGCTGCCCATTGTGAGTTTGTGCTGCCCATTGTGAGTTTGTGCTGCCCATTGTGAGTTTGTACTGCCCATTGTGAGTTTGTGCTGCTCGTTGTGAGTTTGTGCTGCCCATTGTGAGTTTGTGCTGCCCATTGTGAGTTTGTGCTGCCCATTGTGAGTTTGTGCTGCCCATTGTGAGTTTGTGCTGCCCATGTGAGTTTGTGCTGCCCACTGTGAGTTTGTGCTGCCCATTGTGAGTTTGTGCTGCCCATTGTGAGTTTGTGCTGCCATTGTGAGTTTGTGCTGCCCATTGTGAGTTTGTGCTGCCATTGTGAGTTTGTGCTGCCCTTTGTGAGTTTGTGCTGCCCATGTGAGTTTGTGCTGCCATTGTGAGTTTGTGCTGCCCTTTGTGAGTTTGTGCTGCCCATTGTGAGTTTGTGCTGCCCACTGTGAGTTTGTGCTGCTCATAGTGAGTTTGTGCTGCTCATTGTGAGTTTGTGCTGCTCATTGTGAGTTTGTGCTGCCCACTGTGAGTTTGTGCTGCCCATTGTGAGTTTGTGCTGCCCATTGTGAGTTTGTGCTGCCCATTGTGAGTTTGTGCTGCCCATTGTGAGTTTGTGCTGCCCATTGTGAGTTTGTGCTGCCCATTGTGAGTTTGTGCTGCCCATTGTGAGTTTGTGCTGCCCATTGTGAGTTTGTGCTGCCATTGTGAGTTTGTGCTGCCGTTGTGAGTTTGTGCTGCCCATTGTGAGTTTGTGCTGCCCATTGTGAGTTTGTGCTGCCATTGTGAGTTTGTGCTGCCCATTGTGAGTTTGTGCTGCCCATGTGAGTTTGTGCTGCCCATTGTGAGTTTGTGCTGCCCATTGTGAGTTTGTGCTGCCCATTGTGAGTTTGTGCTGCCCATTGTGAGTTTGTGCTGCCCATTGTGAGTTTGTGCTGCGCATTGTGAGTTTGTGCTGCCCACTGTGAGTTTGTGCTGCCCATTGTGAGTTTGTGCTGCCCATTGTGAGTTTGTGCTGCCCATTGTGAGTTTGTGCTGCCCATTGTGAGTTTGTGCTGCCATTGTGAGTTTGTGCTGCCCATTGTGAGTTTGTGCTGCCCATTGTGAGTTTGTGCTGCCCATTGTGAGTTTGTGCTGCCCATTGTGAGTTTGTGCTGCCCATTGTGAGTTTGTGCTGCTCATTGTGAGTTTGTGCTGCTCACTGTGAGTTTGTGCTGCCCATGTGAGTTTGTGCTGCCCATTGTGAGTTTGTGCTGCCCATTGTGAGTTTGTGCTGCTCATTGTGAGTTTGTGCTGCCCATTGTGAGTTTGTGCTGCCCATTGTGAGTTTGTGCTGCCATTGTGAGTTTGTGCTGCCCATTGTGAGTTTGTGCTGCCCATTGTGAGTTTGTGCTGCCATTGTGAGTTTGTGCTGCCCATTGTGAGTTTGTGCTGCCCATTGTGAGTTTGTGCTGCCCACTGTGAGTTTGTGCTGCCCATTGTGAGTTTGTGCTGCCCATTGTGAGTTTGTGCTGCCCACTGTGAGTTTGTGCTGCCCATTGTGAGTTTGTGCTGCCCATTGTGAGTTTGTGCTGCCCATTGTGAGTTTGTGCTGCCCATTGTGAGTTTGTGCTGCCTTGTGAGTTTGTGCTGCCCATTGTGAGTTTGTGCTGCCATTGTGAGTTTGTGCTGCCCATTGTGAGTTTGTGCTGCCATTGTGAGTTTGTGCTGCCCATTGTGAGTTTGTGCTGCCATTGTGAGTTTGTGCTGCCCATTGTGAGTTTGTGCTGCCCATTGTGAGTTTGTGCTGCCCATTGTGAGTTTGTGCTGCCCACTGTGAGTTTGTGCTGCCCATTGTGAGTTTGTGCTGCCCATTGTGAGTTTGTGCTGCCCATTGTGAGTTTGTGCTGCCCATTGTGAGTTTGTGCTGCCCATTGTGAGTTTGTGCTGCCCACTGTGAGTTTGTGCTGCTCATTGTGAGTTTGTGCTGCCATTGTGAGTTTGTGCTGCCCTTTGTGAGTTTGTACTGCCATTGTGAGTTTGTGCTGCCCTTTGTGAGTTTGTGCTGCCCACTGTGAGTTTGTGCTGCCCACTGTGAGTTTGTGCTGCTCGTTGTGAGTTTGTGCTGCTTGTTCTGAGTTTGTGCTGCTCATTGTGAGTTTGTGCTGCCCATCGTGAGTTTGTGCTGCCCACTGTGAGTTTGTGCTGCCCATTGTGAGTTTGTGCTGCTCATTGTGAGTTTGTACTGCCCACTGTGAGTTTGTGCTGCCCACTGTGAGTTTGTGTTGCCCACTGTGAGTTTGATCTGCCCTTTGTGAGTTTGTTCTGCCCACTGTGAGTTTGTGCTGCCCACTGTGAGTTTGTGCTGCTCATTGTGAGTTTGTGCTGCTCATTGTGAGTTTGTGCTGCCCATTGTGAGTTTGTGCTTCTCATTGTGAGTTTGTGCTGCTCATTGTTAGTTTGTGCTGCTCGTTGTGAGTTTGTGCTGCCCATTGTGAGTTTGTGCTGCCCATTGTGAGTTTGTACTGCCCATTGTGTGTTTGTACTGCCCACTGTGAGTTTGTGCTGCTCATTGTGAGTTTGTGCTGCTCGTTGTGAGTTTGTGCTGCCCATTGTGAGTTTGTGCTGCCCATTGTGAGTTTGTACTGCCCATTGTGAGTTTGTGCTGCTCTTTGTGAGTTTGTGCTGCCCATTGTGAGTTTGTGCTGCCCATTGTGAGTTTGTACTGCCCATTGTGAGTTTGTGCTGCCCATTGTGAGTTTGTTCTGCCTATTGTGAGTTTGTGCTGCCCACTGTGAGTTTGTGCTGCCCACTGTGAGTTTGTGCTGCGCATTGTGAGTTTGTACTGCCATTGTGAGTTGTAATCTGCCCACTGTGAGATTGTTCTGCCCATTGTGAGTTTGTTCTGCCCATTGTCAGTTTGTGCTGCCCATTGTGAGTTTGTGCTGCCATTGTGAGTTTGTGCTGCCCTTTGTGAGTTTGTTCTGCCCATTGTGAGTTTGTGCTGCCCTTTGTGAGTTTGTGCTGCCCACTGTGAGTTTGTGTTGCCCACTGTGAGTTTGTGCTGCCCACTGTGAGTTTGTGCTGCTCATTGTGAGTTTGTGCTGCTCGTTGTGAGTTTGTGCTGCCCACTGTGAGTTTGTTCTGCCCACTGTGAGTTTGTGCTGCCCACTGTGAGTTTGTGCTGCCCACTGTGAGTTTGTGCTGCCCACTGTGAGTTTGTGCTGCTCATTGTGAGTTTGTGCTGCTCATTGTGAGTTTGTGCTGCCCATTGTGAGTTTGTGCTGCTCTCATTGTGAGTTTGTGCTGCTCATTGTGAGTTTGTGCTGCTCGTTGTGAGTTTGTGCTGCCCATTGTGAGTTTGTACTGCCCATTGTGAGTTTGTGCTGCCCATTGTGAGTTTGTGCTGCCCACTGTGAGTTTGTGCTGCCCATTGTGAGTTTGTGCTGCCCATTGTGAGTTTGTGTTGCCCATTGTGAGTTTGTGCTGCCCACTGTGAGTTTGTGCTGCCCATTGTGAGTTTGTGCTGCTCATTGTGAGTTTGTGCTGCCCATTGTGAGTTTGTGCTGCTCATTGTGAGTTTGTGCTGCTCATTGTGAGTTTGTGCTGCCCATTGTGAGTTTGTGCTGCCCATTGTGAGTTTGTGCTGCCCATTGTGAGTTTGTGCTGCCCATTGTGAGTTTGTGCTGCCCATGTGAGTTTGTGCTGCCCATGTGTGAGTTTGTGCTGCTCTTTGTGAGTTTGTGCTGCCCATTGTGAGTTTGTGCTGCCCATTGTGAGTTTGTGCTGCCCATTGTGAGTTTGTGCTGCCCATTGTGAGTTTGTTCTGCCCATTGTGAGTTTGTGCTGCCCACTGTGAGTTTGTGCTGCCCACTGTGAGTTTGTGCTGCGCATTGTGAGTTTGTGCTGCCCATTGTGAGTTTGTACTGCCCACTGTGAGTTTGTGCTGCCCATTGTGAGTTTGTGCTGCCCATTGTGAGTTTGTGCTGCCCATTGTGAGTTTGTGCTGCCATTGTGAGTTTGTGCTGCCCTTTGTGAGTTTGTGCTGCCCATTGTGAGTTTGTGCTGCCCTTTGTGAGTTTGTGCTGCCCACTGTGAGTTTGTGCTGCCCACTGTGAGTTTGTGCTGCCCACTGTGAGTTTGTGCTTCTCATTGTGAGTTTGTGCTGCCCATTGTGAGTTTGTGCTGCCCACTGTGAGTTTGTGTTGCCCACTGTGAGTTTGTGCTGCCCACTGTGAGTTTGTGCTGCTCATTGTGAGTTTGTGCTGCTCATTGTGAGTTTGTGCTGCCCATTGTGAGTTTGTGCTGCTCATTGTTAGTTTGTGCTGCTCATTGTGAGTTTGTGCTGCTCGTTGTGAGTTTGTGCTGCCCATTGTGAGTTTGTACTGCCCATTTTGAGTTTGTACTGCCCATTGTGTGTTTGTACTGCCCACTGTGAGTTTGTGCTGCTCATTGTGAGTTTGTGCTGCCCATTGTGAGTTTGTGCTGCTCATTGTTAGTTTGTGCTGCTCCTTGTGAGTTTGTGCTGCCCATTGTGAGTTTGTACTGCCCATTGTGAGTTTGTGCTGCTCATTGTGAGTTTGTGCTGCTCGTTGTGAGTTTGTGCTGCCCATTGTGAGTTTGTACTGCCCATTGTGAGTTTGTGCTGCCCATTGTGAGTTTGTTCTGCCTGTTGTTAGTTTGTGCTGCCCTTTGTGAGTTTGTGCTGCCCACTGTGAGTTTGTGCTGCCGACTGTGAGTTTGTGCTGCCCATTGTGAGTTTGTGCTGCTCGTTGTGAGTTTGTGCTGCTCGTTGTGAGTTTGTGCTGCCCACTCTGAATTTGTTCTGCCCACTGTGAGTTTGTGCTGCCCTTCGTGAGTTTGTGCTGCCCACTCTGAATTTGTTCTGCCCACTGTGAGTTTGTGCTGCCATTGTGAGTTTGTGCTGCCCTTTGTGAGTTTGTACTGCCATTGTGAGTTTGTGCTGCCCTTTGTGAGTTTGTGCTGCCCACTGTGAGTTTGTGTTGCCCACTGTGAGTTTGTGCTGCCCACTGTGAGTTTGTGCTGCTCATTGTGAGTTTGTGCTGCTCATTGTGAGTTTGTGCTGCCCATTGTGAGTTTGTGCTTCCCATTGTGAGTTTGTGCTGCTCATTGTGAGTTTGTGCTGCCATTGTGAGTTTGTGCTGCCCTTTGTGAGTTTGTGCTGCCCATTGTGAGTTTGTGCTGCCCTTTGTGAGTTTGTGCTGCCCACTGTGAGTTTGTGTTGCCCACTGTGAGTTTGTGCTGCCCACTGTGAGTTTGTGCTGCTCATTGTGAGTTTGTGCTGCTCATTGTGAGTTTGTGCTGCCCATTGTGAGTTTGTGCTGCCCACTGTGAGTTTGTGCTGCCCATTGTGAGTTTGTGCTGCCCACTGTGAGTTTGTGCTGCCCACTGTGAGTTTGTGCTGCTCATTGTGAGTTTGTGCTGCTCATTGTGAGTTTGTGCTGCCCATTGTGAGTTTGTGCTGCTCATTGTGAGTTTGTGCTGCTCATTGTGAGTTTGTGCTGCTCGTTGTGAGTTTGTGCTGCCCATTGTGAGTTTGTACTGCCCATTGTGAGTTTGTACTGCCCATTGTGAGTTTGTACTGCCCACTGTGAGTTTGTGCTGCTCATTGTGAGTTTGTG
Source organism: Oryzias woworae (assembly GCA_016861445.1). Taxonomy (NCBI): domain Eukaryota; kingdom Metazoa; phylum Chordata; class Actinopteri; order Beloniformes; family Adrianichthyidae; genus Oryzias; species Oryzias woworae. Next base: position 14,333 of record BOLG01000747.1, read on the forward strand.
CTGCCCATTGTGAGTTTGTGCTGCTCATTGTGAGTTTGTGCTGCCCTTGTGAGTTTGTGCTGCCCATTGTGAGTTTGTACTGCCCATTGTGAGTTTGTGCTGCCCATTGTGAGTTTGTGCTGCTCATTGTGAGTTTGTGCTGCCCATTGTGAGTTTGTGCTGCCCATTGTGAGTTTGTGCTGCCCATTGTGAGTTTGTGCTGCCTGTTGTTTTGTGCTGCCCATTGTGAGTTTGTGCTGCCCACTGTGAGTTTGTGCTGCCCTTGTGAGTTTGTGCTGCCCATTGTGAGTTTGTGCTGCCATTGTGAGTTTGTGCTGCCCATTGTGAGTTTGTGCTGCCCATTGTGAGTTTGTGCTGCCCATTGTGAGTTTGTGCTGCCCATTGTGAGTTTGTGCTGCCCATTGTGAGTTTGTGCTGCCCATTGTGAGTTTGTGCTGCCATTGTGAGTTTGTGCTGCCCATTGTGAGTTTGTGCTGCCATTGTGAGTTTGTGCTGCCCATTGTGAGTTTGTGCTGCCCATTGTGAGTTTGTGCTGCCCATTGTGAGTTTGTGCTGCCCTTGTGAGTTTGTGCTGCCCATTGTGAGTTTGTGCTGCCCGTGAGTTTGTGAGTTTGTGAGTTTGTGCTGCCCATTGTGAGTTTGTGCTGCCCATTGTGAGTTTGTGCTGCTCATTGTGAGTTTGTGCTGCCCATTGTGAGTTTGTGCTGCCCATTGTGAGTTTGTGCTGCCCATTGTGAGTTTGTGCTGCTCATTGTGAGTTTGTGCTGCCCATTGTGAGTTTGTGCTGCCCATTGTGAGTTTGTGCTGCCCATTGTGAGTTTGTGCTGCCCATTGTGAGTTTGTGCTGCCCATTGTGAGTTTGTGCTGCCCATTGTGAGTTTGTGCTGCCATTGTGAGTTTGTGCTGCCCATTGTGAGTTTGTGCTGCCCATTGTGAGTTTGTGCTGCCCATTGTGAGTTTGTGCTGCCATTGTGAGTTTGTGCTGCCCATTGTGAGTTTGTGCTGCCATTGTGAGTTTGTGCTGCCCTTTGTGAGTTTGTGCTGCCCACTGTGAGTTTGTGCTGCCCACTGTGAGTTTGTGCTGCCCATTGTGAGTTTGTGCTGCTTTTGTGAGTTTGTGCTGCCCATTGTGAGTTTGTGCTGCCATTGTGAGTTTGTGCTGCCCACTGTGAGTTTGTGCTGCTCATTGTGAGTTTGTGCTGCCCATTGTGAGTTTGTGCTGCCCATTGTGAGTTTGTGCTGCCCATTGTGAGTTTGTGCTGCCCATTGTGAGTTTGTTCTGCCCTTTGTGAGTTTGTTCTGCCCACTGTGAGTTTGTGCTGCCCACTGTGAGTTTGTGCTGCTCATTGTGAGTTTGTGCTGCTCATTGTGAGTTTGTGCTGCCCATTGTGAGTTTGTGCTTCCCATTGTGAGTTTGTGCTGCTCATTGTGAGTTTGTGCTGCCATTGTGAGTTTGTGCTGCCCTTTGTGAGTTTGTTCTGCCCATTGTGAGTTTGTGCTGCCCTTTGTGAGTTTGTGCTGCCCACTGTGAGTTTGTGCTGCCGACTGTGAGTTTGTGCTGCCCATTGTGAGTTTGTGCTGCTCGTTGTGAGTTTGTGCTGCTCGTTGTGAGTTTGTGCTGCCCATTGTGAGTTTGTGCTTCCCATTGTGAGTTTGTGCTGCCCATTGTGAGTTTGTGCTGCCCATTGTGAGTTTGTGCTGCCCACTGTGAGTTTGTGCTGCCCATTGTGAGTTTGTGCTGCCCATTGTGAGTTTGTGCTGCCCATTGTGAGTTTGTGCTGCCCATTGTGAGTTTGTGCTGCCCATTGTGAGTTTGTGCTGCCCATTGTGAGTTTGTGCTGCCCATTGTGAGTTTGTGCTGCCCATTGTGAGTTTGTGCTGCCCATTGTGAGTTTGTGCTGCCCATTGTGAGTTTGTGCTGCCCATTGTGAGTTTGTGCTGCCCATTGTGAGTTTGTGCTGCCATTGTGAGTTTGTGCTGCCCTTGTGAGTTTGTGCTGCCCATTGTGAGTTTGTGCTGCCCATTGTGAGTTTGTGCTGCCCATTGTGAGTTTGTGCTGCATTGTGAGTTTGTGCTGCCCATTGTGAGTTTGTGCTGCCCATTGTGAGTTTGTGCTGCCCATTGTGAGTTTGTGCTGCCTTGTGAGTTTGTGCTGCCCTTTGTGAGTTTGTGCTGCCCATTGTGAGTTTGTGCTGCCATTGTGAGTTTGTGCTGCCCATTGTGAGTTTGTGCTGCCCATTGTGAGTTTGTGCTGCTCATTGTGAGTTTGTGCTGCCCATTGTGAGTTTGTGCTGCCCATTGTGAGTTTGTGCTGCCCATTGTGAGTTTGTGCTGCCATTGTGAGTTTGTGCTGCCCATTGTGAGTTTGTGCTGCCATTGTGAGTTTGTGCTGCCCATTGTGAGTTTGTGCTGCCCATTGTGAGTTTGTGCTGCCCATTGTGAGTTTGTGCTGCCCATTGTGAGTTTGTGCTGCCCTTGTGAGTTTGTGCTGTTGTGAGTTTGTGCTGCCCATTGTGAGTTTGTGCTGCCCATTGTGAGTTTGTGCTGCCCATTGTGAGTTTGTGCTGCCCATTGTGAGTTTGTGCTGCCCATTGTGAGTTTGTGCTGCCCATTGTGAGTTTGTGCTGCCCATTGTGAGTTTGTGCTGCCCATTGTGAGTTTGTGCTGCCCATTGTGAGTTTGTGCTGCCCATTGTGAGTTTGTGCTGCCCATTGTGAGTTTGTGCTGCCCATTGTGAGTTTGTGCTGCCCATTGTGAGTTTGTGCTGCCCATTGTGAGTTTGTGCTGCCCATTGTGAGTTTGTGCTGCCCATTGTGAGTTTGTGCTGCCCATTGTGAGTTTGTGCTGCCCATTGTGAGTTTGTGCTGCCATTGTGAGTTTGTGCTGCCCATTGTGAGTTTGTGCTGCCCATTGTGAGTTTGTGCTGCCCACTGTGAGTTTGTGCTGCCCATTGTGAGTTTGTGCTGCTTGTTGTGAGTTTGTGCTGCCCATTGTGAGTTTGTGCTGCCCATTGTGAGTTTGTGCTGCCCACTGTGAGTTTGTGCTGCCCATTGTGAGTTTGTGCTGCCCATTGTGAGTTTGTGCTGCCCTGTGAGTTTGTGCTGCCCACTGTGAGTTTGTGCTGCCCACTGTGAGTTTGTGCTGCCCTTGTGAGTTTGTGCTGCCACTGTGAGTTTGTGCTGCCCATTGTGAGTTTGTGCTGCTCATTGTGAGTTTGTGCTGCTCATTGTGAGTTTGTGCTGCCCATTGTGAGTTTGTGCTGCTCATTGTGAGTTTGTGCTGCTCATTGTGAGTTTGTGCTGCCCGTTGTGAGTTTGTGCTGCCCATTGTGAGTTTGTACTGCCCATTGTGAGTTTGTGCTGCCCATTGTGAGTTTGTGCTGCCCACTGTGAGTTTGTGCTGCTCATTGTGAGTTTGTGCTGCTCGTTGTGAGTTTGTGCTGCCCATTGTGAGTTTGTGCTGCCCATTGTGAGTTTGTGCTGCCCATTGTGAGTTTGTGCTGCTCATTGTGAGTTTGTGCTGCCCATTGTGAGTTTGTGCTGCCCATTGTGAGTTTGTACTGCCCATTGTGAGTTTGTGCTGCCCATTGTGAGTTTGTGCTGCCCATTGTGAGTTTGTGCTGCCCACTTGTGAGTTTGTGCTGCCCATTGTGAGTTTGTGCTGCCCATTGTGAGTTTGTGCTGCCCATTGTGAGTTTGTGCTGCCCATTGTGAGTTTGTGCTGCCCATTGTGAGTTTGTGCTTCCCATTGTGAGTTTGTGCTGCTCATTGTGAGTTTGTGCTGCCATTGTGAGTTTGTGCTGCCCTTTGTGAGTTTGTTCTGCCCATTGTGAGTTTGTGCTGCCCTTTGTGAGTTTGTGCTGCCCACTGTGAGTTTGTGCTGCCCACTGTGAGTTTGTGCTGCCCACTGTGAGTTTGTGCTGCTCATTGTGAGTTTGTGCTGCTCGTTGTGAGTTTGTGCTGCCCATTGTGAGTTTGTACTGCCCATTGTGAGTTTGTGCTGCCCACTGTGAGTTTGTGTTGCCCACTGTGAGTTTGTGCTGCCCACTGTGAGTTTGTGCTGCCCATTGTGAGTTTGTGCTGCTCATTGTGAGTTTGTGCTGCCCATTGTGAGTTTGTGCTGCTCATTGTGAGTTTGTGCTGCTCATTGTGAGTTTGTGCTGCTCATTGTGAGTTTGTGCTGCCCATTGTGAGTTTGTGCTGCCCATTGTGAGTTTGTGCTGCCCATTGTGAGTTTGTGCTGCCCACTGTGAGTTTGTGCTGCCCATTGTGAGTTTGTGCTGCCCATTGTGAGTTTGTGCTGCCCATTGTGAGTTTGTGCTGCCCATTGAGTTTGTGCTGCCCATTGTGAGTTTGTGCTGCCCATTGTGAGTTTGTGCTGCCCATTGTGAGTTTGTGCTGCTCATTGTGAGTTTGTGCTGCCCATTGTGAGTTTGTGCTGCCCATTGTGAGTTTGTGCTGCCCATTGTGAGTTTGTGCTGCCCATTGTGAGTTTGTGCTGCCCATTGTGAGTTTGTGCTGCCCATTGTGAGTTTGTGCTGCCCATTGTGAGTTTGTGCTGCCCATTGTGAGTTTGTGCTGCCCATTGTGAGTTTGTGCTGCCCATTGTGAGTTTGTGCTGCCCATTGTGAGTTTGTGCTGCCCATTGTGAGTTTGTGCTGCCCATTGTGAGTTTGTGCTGCCCATTGTGAGTTTGTGCTGCCCATTGTGAGTTTGTGCTGCCCATTGTGAGTTTGTGCTGCCCATTGTGAGTTTGTGCTGCCCATTGTGAGTTTGTGCTGCCCATTGTGAGTTTGTGCTGCCCATTGTGAGTTTGTGCTGCCCATTGTGAGTTTGTGCTGCCCATTGTGAGTTTGTGCTGCCCATTGTGAGTTTGTGCTGCCCATTGTGAGTTTGTGCTGCCCATTGTGAGTTTGTGCTGCCCATTGTGAGTTTGTGCTGCCCATTGTGAGTTTGTGCTGCCCATTGTGAGTTTGTGCTGCCCATTGTGAGTTTGTGCTGCCCATTGTGAGTTTGTGCTGCCCATTGTGAGTTTGTGCTGCCCATTGTGAGTTTGTGCTGCCATTGTGAGTTTGTGCTGCCCATTGTGAGTTTGTGCTGCCCATTGTGAGTTTGTGCTGCCCATTGTGAGTTTGTGCTGCCATTGTGAGTTTGTGCTGCCCATTGTGAGTTTGTGCTGCCCATTGTGAGTTTGTGCTGCCCATTGTGAGTTTGTGCTGCCCATTGTGAGTTTGTGCTGCCCATTGTGAGTTTGTGCTGCCCATTGTGAGTTTGTGCTGCCCATTGTGAGTTTGTGCTGCCCATTGTGAGTTTGTGCTGCCCATTGTGAGTTTGTGCTGCCCATTGTGAGTTTGTGCTGCCCATTGTGAGTTTGTGCTGCCCATTGTGAGTTTGTGCTGCTCATTGTGAGTTTGTGCTGCCCATTGTGAGTTTGTGCTGCCCATTGTGAGTTTGTGCTGCCCATTGTGAGTTTGTGCTGCCCATTGTGAGTTTGTGCTGCCCATTGTGAGTTTGTGCTGCCCATTGTGAGTTTGTGCTGCCCATTGTGAGTTTGTGCTGCCCATGTGAGTTTGTGCTGCCCATTGTGAGTTTGTGCTGCTCATTGTGAGTTTGTGCTGCCCATTGTGAGTTTGTGCTGCCCATTGTGAGTTTGTGCTGCCCATGTGAGTTTGTGCTGCCCATTGTGAGTTTGTGCTGCCCATTGTGAGTTTGTGCTGCCCATTGTGAGTTTGTGCTGCCCATTGTGAGTTTGTGCTGCCCATTGTGAGTTTGTGCTGCCCATTGTGAGTTTGTGCTGCCCATTGTGAGTTTGTGCTGCCCACTGTGAGTTTGTGCTGCCCATTGTGAGTTTGTGCTGCCCATTGTGAGTTTGTGCTGCCCATTGTGAGTTTGTGCTGCCCATTGTGAGTTTGTGCTGCCCATTGTGAGTTTGTGCTGCCCATTGTGAGTTTGTGCTGCCATTGTGAGTTTGTGCTGCCCATTGTGAGTTTGTGCTGCCCATTGTGAGTTTGTGCTGCCCATTGTGAGTTTGTGCTGCCCATTGTGAGTTTGTGCTGCCCATTGTGAGTTTGTGCTGCCCATTGTGAGTTTGTGCTGCTCATTGTGAGTTTGTGCTGCCCATTGTGAGTTTGTGCTGCCCATTGTGAGTTTGTGCTGCCCATTGTGAGTTTGTGCTGCCCATTGTGAGTTTGTGCTGCCCATTGTGAGTTTGTGCTGCCCATTGTGAGTTTGTGCTGCCCATTGTGAGTTTGTGCTGCCCATTGTGAGTTTGTGCTGCCCATTGTGAGTTTGTGCTGCCCATTGTGAGTTTGTGCTGCCCATTGTGAGTTTGTGCTGCCCATTGTGAGTTTGTGCTGCCCATTGTGAGTTTGTGCTGCCCATTGTGAGTTTGTGCTGCCCATTGTGAGTTTGTGCTGCCCATTGTGAGTTTGTGCTGCCCATTGTGAGTTTGTGCTGCCCATTGTGAGTTTGTGCTGCCCATTGTGAGTTTGTGCTGCCCATTGTGAGTTTGTGCTGCCCATTGTGAGTTTGTGCTGCCCATTGTGAGTTTGTGCTGCCCATTGTGAGTTTGTGCTGCCCATTGTGAGTTTGTGCTGCCCATTGTGAGTTTGTGCTGCCCATTGTGAGTTTGTGCTGCCCATTGTGAGTTTGTGCTGCCCATTGTGAGTTTGTGCTGCCCATTGTGAGTTTGTGCTGCCCATTGTGAGTTTGTGCTGCCCATTGTGAGTTTGTGCTGCCCATTGTGAGTTTGTGCTGCCCATTGTGAGTTTGTGCTGCCCATTGTGAGTTTGTGCTGCCCATTGTGAGTTTGTGCTGCCCATTGTGAGTTTGTGCTGCCCATTGTGAGTTTGTGCTGCCCATTGTGAGTTTGTGCTGCCCATTGTGAGTTTGTGCTGCCCATTGTGAGTTTGTGCTGCCCATTGTGAGTTTGTGCTGCCCACTGTGAGTTTGTGCTGCCCATGTGAGTTTGTGCTGCCCATTGTGAGTTTGTGCTGCCATTGTGAGTTTGTGCTGCCCATTGTGAGTTTGTGCTGCCCATTGTGAGTTTGTGCTGCCCATTGTGAGTTTGTGCTGCCCATTGTGAGTTTGTGCTGCCATTGTGAGTTTGTGCTGCCCATTGTGAGTTTGTGCTGCCCATTGTGAGTTTGTGCTGCCCATTGTGAGTTTGTGCTGCCCATTGTGAGTTTGTGCTGCCCATTGTGAGTTTGTGCTGCCCATTGTGAGTTTGTGCTGCTCATTGTGAGTTTGTGCTGCTCATTGTGAGTTTGTGCTGCCCATTGTGAGTTTGTGCTGCCCATTGTGAGTTTGTGCTGCCCACTGTGAGTTTGTGCTGCCCATTGTGAGTTTGTGCTGCCCATTGTGAGTTTGTGCTGCTCATTGTGAGTTTGTGCTGCTCATTGTGAGTTTGTGCTGCCCATTGTGAGTTTGTGCTGCTCATTGTGAGTTTGTGCTGCCCATTGTGAGTTTGTGCTGCTCATTGTGAGTTTGTGCTGCCCATTGTGAGTTTGTGCTGCCCATTGTGAGTTTGTGCTGCCCATTGTGAGTTTGTGCTGCCCATGTGAGTTTGTGCTGCCCATTGTGAGTTTGTGCTGCCCATTGTGAGTTTGTGCTGCCCATTGTGAGTTTGTGCTGCCCATTGTGAGTTTGTGCTGCCCATTGTGAGTTTGTGCTGCCCATTGTGAGTTTGTGCTGCCCATTGTGAGTTTGTGCTGCCCATTGTGAGTTTGTGCTGCCCATTGTGAGTTTGTGCTGCCCATTGTGAGTTTGTGCTGCCCATTGTGAGTTTGTGCTGCCCTTGTGAGTTTGTGCTGCCCATTGTGAGTTTGTGCTGCCCATTGTGAGTTTGTGCTGCCCATTGTGAGTTTGTGCTGCCCATTGTGAGTTTGTGCTGCCCATTGTGAGTTTGTGCTGCCCATTGTGAGTTTGTGCTGCCCATTGTGAGTTTGTGCTGCCCATTGTGAGTTTGTGCTGCCCATTGTGAGTTTGTGCTGCCCATTGTGAGTTTGTGCTGCCCATTGTGAGTTTGTGCTGCCATTGTGAGTTTGTGCTGCCCATTGTGAGTTTGTGCTGCCATTGTGAGTTTGTGCTGCCCATTGTGAGTTTGTGCTGCCCATTGTGAGTTTGTGCTGCCCATTGTGAGTTTGTGCTGCCCATTGTGAGTTTGTGCTGCCCATTGTGAGTTTGTGCTGCCCATTGTGAGTTTGTGCTGCCCATTGTGAGTTTGTGCTGCCCATTGTGAGTTTGTGCTGCCCATTGTGAGTTTGTGCTGCCATTGTGAGTTTGTGCTGCCCATTGTGAGTTTGTGCTGCCCATTGTGAGTTTGTGCTGCCCATTGTGAGTTTGTGCTGCCCATTGTGAGTTTGTGCTGCCCATTGTGAGTTTGTGCTGCCCACTGTGAGTTTGTGCTGCTCATTGTGAGTTTGTGCTGCCCATTGTGAGTTTGTGCTGCCCATTGTGAGTTTGTGCTGCCCATTGTGAGTTTGTGCTGCCCATTGTGAGTTTGTGCTGCCCATTGTGAGTTTGTGCTGCCCATTGTGAGTTTGTGCTGCCCATTGTGAGTTTGTGCTGCCCATTGTGAGTTTGTGCTGCCCATTGTGAGTTTGTGCTGCCCATTGTGAGTTTGTGCTGCCCTTGTGAGTTTGTGCTGCCCATTGTGAGTTTGTGCTGCCCATTGTGAGTTTGTGCTGCCCATTGTGAGTTTGTGCTGCCCATTGTGAGTTTGTGCTGCCCATTGTGAGTTTGTGCTGCCCATTGTGAGTTTGTGCTGCCCATTGTGAGTTTGTGCTGCCCATTGTGAGTTTGTGCTGCCCATTGTGAGTTTGTGCTGCCCATTGTGAGTTTGTGCTGCCCATTGTGAGTTTGTGCTGCCCATTGTGAGTTTGTGCTGCCCATTGTGAGTTTGTGCTGCCCATTGTGAGTTTGTGCTGCCCATTGTGAGTTTGTGCTGCCCATTGTGAGTTTGTGCTGCCCATTGTGAGTTTGTGCTGCCCATTGTGAGTTTGTGCTGCCCATTGTGAGTTTGTGCTGCCCATTGTGAGTTTGTGCTGCCCATTGTGAGTTTGTGCTGCCCATTGTGAGTTTGTGCTGCCCATTGTGAGTTTGTGCTGCCCATTGTGAGTTTGTGCTGCCCATTGTGAGTTTGTGCTGCCCATTGTGAGTTTGTGCTGCCCATTGTGAGTTTGTGCTGCCCATTGTGAGTTTGTGCTGCCCATTGTGAGTTTGTGCTGCCCATTGTGAGTTTGTGCTGCCCATTGTGAGTTTGTGCTGCCCATTGTGAGTTTGTGCTGCCCATTGTGAGTTTGTGCTGCCCATTGTGAGTTTGTGCTGCCCATTGTGAGTTTGTGCTGCCATTGTGAGTTTGTGCTGCCCATTGTGAGTTTGTGCTGCCATTGTGAGTTTGTGCTGCCCTTTGTGAGTTTGTGCTGCCCACTGTGAGTTTGTGCTGCCATTGTGAGTTTGTGCTGCCCATTGTGAGTTTGTGCTGCCATTGTGAGTTTGTGCTGCCCTTTGTGAGTTTGTGCTGCCCATTGTGAGTTTGTGCTGCCCATTGTGAGTTTGTGCTGCCCATTGTGAGTTTGTGCTGCCCATTGTGAGTTTGTGCTGCCCATTGTGAGTTTGTGCTGCCCATTGTGAGTTTGTGCTGCCCATTGTGAGTTTGTGCTGCCCATTGTGAGTTTGTGCTGCCCATTGTGAGTTTGTGCTGCCATTGTGAGTTTGTGCTGCCCATTGTGAGTTTGTGCTGCCCATTGTGAGTTTGTGCTGCCCATTGTGAGTTTGTGCTGCCCACTGTGAGTTTGTGCTGCCATTGTGAGTTTGTGCTGCCCATTGTGAGTTTGTGCTGCCCATTGTGAGTTTGTGCTGCCCATTGTGAGTTTGTGCTGCCCATTGTGAGTTTGTGCTGCCCATTGTGAGTTTGTGCTGCCCATTGTGAGTTTGTGCTGCCCATTGTGAGTTTGTGCTGCCCTTGTGAGTTTGTGCTGCCCATTGTGAGTTTGTGCTGCCCACTGTGAGTTTGTGCTGCCCATTGTGAGTTTGTGCTGCCCATTGTGAGTTTGTGCTGCTCATTGTGAGTTTGTGCTGCCCATTGTGAGTTTGTGCTGCCCACTGTGAGTTTGTGCTGCCCATTGTGAGTTTGTGCTGCCCATTGTGAGTTTGTGCTGCCCATTGTGAGTTTGTGCTGCCCATTGTGAGTTTGTGCTGCCCATTGTGAGTTTGTGCTGCCCTTTGTGAGTTTGTGCTGCCCATTGTGAGTTTGTGCTGCCCACTGTGAGTTTGTGCTGCCCATTGTGAGTTTGTGCTGCCCATTGTGAGTTTGTGCTGCCCATTGTGAGTTTGTGCTGCTCATTGTGAGTTTGTGCTGCCATTGTGAGTTTGTGCTGCCATTGTGAGTTTGTGCTGCCCATTGTGAGTTTGTGCTGCCCATTGTGAGTTTGTGCTGCCCATTGTGAGTTTGTGCTGCCCACTGTGAGTTTGTGCTGCTCATTGTGAGTTTGTGCTGCCCATTGTGAGTTTGTGCTGCCCATTGTGAGTTTGTGCTGCCCATTGTGAGTTTGTGCTGCCCATTGTGAGTTTGTGCTGCCCTTTGTGAGTTTGTGCTGCCCATTGTGAGTTTGTGCTGCCCATTGTGAGTTTGTGCTGCCCATTGTGAGTTTGTGCTGCCCATTGTGAGTTTGTGCTGCCCATTGTGAGTTTGTGCTGCCCATTGTGAGTTTGTGCTGCCCATTGTGAGTTTGTGCTGCCCATTGTGAGTTTGTGCTGCCATTGTGAGTTTGTGCTGCCCATTGTGAGTTTGTGCTGCCCATTGTGAGTTTGTGCTGCCCATTGTGAGTTTTCTGCCCATTGTGAGTTTGTGCTGCCCATTGTGAGTTTGTGCTGCCCATTGTGAGTTTGTGCTGCCATTGTGAGTTTGTGCTGCCCATTGTGAGTTTGTGCTGCCCATTGTGAGTTTGTGCTGCCCTTTGTGAGTTTGTGCTGCCCACTGTGAGTTTGTGCTGCCCATGTGAGTTTGTGCTGCCCATTGTGAGTTTGTGCTGCTCGTTGTGAGTTTGTGCTGCTCATTGTGAGTTTGTGCTGCCCATTGTGAGTTTGTGCTGCCCACTGTGAGTTTGTGCTGCCCATTGTGAGTTTGTGCTGCCCACTGTGAGTTTGTGCTGCCCACTGTGAGTTTGTGCTGCCCATTGTGAGTTTGTGCTGCTCATTGTGAGTTTGTGCTGCCCATTGTGAGTTTGTGCTGCTCATTGTGAGTTTGTGCTGCCCATTGTGAGTTTGTGCTGCTCATTGTGAGTTTGTGCTGCCCATTGTGAGTTTGTGCTGCCCATTGTGAGTTTGTGCTGCCCATTGTGAGTTTGTACTGCCCACTGTGAGTTTGTGCTGCCCATTGTGAGTTTGTGCTGCCCATTGTGAGTTTGTGCTGCTCATTGTGAGTTTGTGCTGCCCTTGTGAGTTTGTGCTGCCCATTGTGAGTTTGTGCTGCCCATTGTGAGTTTGTGCTGCCCATTGTGAGTTTGTGCTGCTCATTGTGAGTTTGTGCTGCTCATTGTGAGTTTGTGCTGCCCATTGTGAGTTTGTGCTGCCCATTGTGAGTTTGTGCTGCCCATTGTGAGTTTGTGCTGCCCATTGTGAGTTTGTGCTGCCCATTGTGAGTTTGTGCTGCCCATTGTGAGTTTGTGCTGCCCATTGTGAGTTTGTGCTGCCATTGTGAGTTTGTGCTGCCCATTGTGAGTTTGTGCTGCCCATTGTGAGTTTGTGCTGCCCATTGTGAGTTTGTGCTGCCCATTGTGAGTTTGTGCTGCCCATTGTGAGTTTGTGCTGCCATTGTGAGTTTGTGCTGCCCTTTGTGAGTTTGTGCTGCCCATTGTGAGTTTGTGCTGCCATTGTGAGTTTGTTCTGCCCATTGTGAGTTTGTGCTGCCATTGTGAGTTTGTGCTGCCCTTTGTGAGTTTGTGCTGCCCACTGTGAGTTTGTGCTGCCCATTGTGAGTTTGTGCTGCCCATTGTGAGTTTGTGCTGCTCGTTGTGAGTTTGTGCTGCTCGTTGTGAGTTTGTGCTGCCCACTGTGAGTTTGTGCTGCCCACTGTGAGTTTGTGCTGCCCTTGTGAGTTTGTGCTGCCCACTGTGAGTTTGTGCTGCCCACTGTGAGTTTGTGCTGCCATTGTGAGTTTGTGCTGCCCATTGTGAGTTTGTGCTGCCATTGTGAGTTTGTGCTGCCCTTTGTGAGTTTGTGCTGCCCATTGTGAGTTTGTGCTGCCCATTGTGAGTTTGTGCTGCCCATTGTGAGTTTGTGCTGCCCATTGTGAGTTTGTGCTGCCCATTGTGAGTTTGTGCTGCCCATTGTGAGTTTGTGCTGCTCATTGTGAGTTTGTGCTGCCCATTGTGAGTTTGTGCTGCCCATTGTGAGTTTGTGCTGCCCATTGTGAGTTTGTACTGCCCATTGTGAGTTTGTGCTGCCCACTGTGAGTTTGTGCTGCTCATTGTGAGTTTGTGCTGCCCATTGTGAGTTTGTGCTGCCATTGTGAGTTTGTGCTGCTCATTGTGAGTTTGTGCTGCCCATTGTGAGTTTGTGCTGCCCATTGTGAGTTTGTGCTGCCCATTGTGAGTTTGTGCTGCCCATTGTGAGTTTGTGCTGCCCATTGTGAGTTTGTGCTGCCCATTGTGAGTTTGTACTGCCCATTGTGAGTTTGTGCTGCCCATTGTGAGTTTGTGCTGCCCACTGTGAGTTTGTGCTGCCCATTGTGAGTTTGTGCTGCCATTGTGAGTTTGTGCTGCCCACTGTGAGTTTGTTCTGCCCATTGTGAGTTTGTGCTGCGCATTGTGAGTTTGTTCTGCCCATTGTGAGTTTGTGCTGCCCATTGTGAGTTTGTGCTGCCATTGTGAGTTTTGCTGCCCATTGTGAGTTTGTGCTGCCCATTGTGAGTTTGTGCTGCCCATTGTGAGTTTGTGCTGCCCATTGTGAGTTTGTGCTGCCCACTGTGAGTTTGTGCTGCCATTGTGAGTTTGTGCTGCCCATTGTGAGTTTGTGCTGCTCATTGTGAGTTTGTGCTGCCCATTGTGAGTTTGTGCTGCCCATTGTGAGTTTGTGCTGCCCATTGTGAGTTTGTGCTGCCCATTGTGAGTTTGTGCTGCCCATTGTGAGTTTGTGCTGCTCATTGTGAGTTTGTGCTGCCCATTGTGAGTTTGTACTGCCCATTGTGAGTTTGTGCTGCCCATTGTGAGTTTGTGCTGCCATTGTGAGTTTGTGCTGCCCATTGTGAGTTGTGAGTTTGTGCTGCCCATTGTGAGTTTGTGCTGCCCATTGTGAGTTTGTGCTGCCATTGTGAGTTTGTGCTGCCCTTGTGAGTTTGTGCTGCCCATTGTGAGTTTGTGCTGCCATTGTGAGTTTGTGCTGCCCATTGTGAGTTTGTGCTGCCATTGTGAGTTTGTGCTGCCCTTTGTGAGTTTGTGCTGCCCACTGTGAGTTTGTGCTGCCCATTGTGAGTTTGTGCTGCCCATTGTGAGTTTGTGCTGCCCATTGTGAGTTTGTGCTGCCCGTTGTGAGTTTGTGCTGCCCATTGTGAGTTTGTTCTGCCCATTGTGAGTTTGTGCTGCCATTGTGAGTTTGTGCTGCCATTGTGAGTTTGTGCTGCCCATTGTGAGTTTGTGCTGCCCATTGTGAGTTTGTGCTGCCCACTGTGAGTTTGTGCTGCCCATGTGAGTTTGTGCTGCTCATTGTGAGTTTGTGCTGCCCATTGTGAGTTTGTGCTGCCCATTGTGAGTTTGTGCTGCCCATTGTGAGTTTGTGCTGCCCATTGTGAGTTTGTGCTGCCCATTGTGAGTTTGTACTGCCCATTGTGAGTTTGTGCTGCCCATTGTGAGTTTGTGCTGCCCATTGTGAGTTTGTGCTGCTCATTGTGAGTTTGTGCTGCCCATTGTGAGTTTGTGCTGCCCATTGTGAGTTTGTGCTGCCCATTGTGAGTTTGTGCTGCCCATTGTGAGTTTGTGCTGCCCATTGTGAGTTTGTGCTGCCCATTGTGAGTTTGTGCTGCCCATTGTGAGTTTGTGCTGCCCATTGTGAGTTTGTGCTGCCCATTGTGAGTTTGTGCTGCCCACTGTGAGTTTGTGCTGCCCATTGTGAGTTTGTGCTGCCCATTGTGAGTTTGTGCTGCCCATTGTGAGTTTGTGCTGCCCATTGTGAGTTTGTGCTGCCCACTGTGAGTTTGTGCTGCCCATTGTGAGTTTGTGCTGCCCATTGTGAGTTTGTTCTGCCCATTGTGAGTTTGTGCTGCCCATTGTGAGTTTGTGCTGCCCATTGTGAGTTTGTGCTGCCCATTGTGAGTTTGTGCTGCCCATTGTGAGTTTGTGCTGCCCATTGTGAGTTTGTGCTGCTCATTGTGAGTTTGTGCTGCCCATTGTGAGTTTGTGCTGCCCATTGTGAGTTTGTGCTGCCCTTGTGAGTTTGTGCTGCCCATTGTGAGTTTGTGCTGCCCATTGTGAGTTTGTACTGCCCATTGTGAGTTTGTGCTGCCCATTGTGAGTTTGTGCTGCCCATTGTGAGTTTGTGCTGCCCATTGTGAGTTTGTGCTGCCCATTGTGAGTTTGTGCTGCCCATTGTGAGTTTGTGCTGCCCATTGTGAGTTTGTGCTGCCCACTGTGAGTTTGTGCTGCCCATGTGAGTTTGTGCTGCCCATTGTGAGTTTGTGCTGCCATTGTGAGTTTGTGCTGCCCTTTGTGAGTTTGTGCTGCCCATTGTGAGTTTGTGCTGCCCATTGTGAGTTTGTGCTGCCCTTTGTGAGTTTGTACTGCCATTGTGAGTTTGTGCTGCCCTTTGTGAGTTTGTGCTGCCCACTGTGAGTTTGTGCTGCCGACTGTGAGTTTGTGCTGCCCATTGTGAGTTTGTGCTGCTCATTGTGAGTTTGTGCTGCCATTGTGAGTTTGTGCTGCCCACTGTGAGTTTGTTCTGCCCACTGTGAGTTTGTGCTGCCCTTGTGAGTTTGTGCTGCCCACTGTGAGTTTGTGCTGCCCACTGTGAGTTTGTGCTGCCATTGTGAGTTTGTGCTGCCCTTTGTGAGTTTGTACTGCCATTGTGAGTTTGTGCTGCCCTTTGTGAGTTTGTGCTGCCCACTGTGAGTTTGTGTTGCCCACTGTGAGTTTGTGCTGCCCATTGTGAGTTTGTGCTGCTCATTTTTGAGTTTGTGCTGCTCATTGTGAGTTTGTGCTGCCCATTGTGAGTTTGTGCTGCTCATTGTGAGTTTGTGCTGCTCATTGTGAGTTTGTGCTGCCCATTGTGAGTTTGTACTGCCCATTGTGAGTTTGTACTGCCCATTGTGTGTTTGTACTGCCCACTGTGAGTTTGTGCTGCTCATTGTGAGTTTGTGCTGCCCATTTTGAGTTTGTGCTGCTCATTGTTAGTTTGTGCTGCTCGTTGTGAGTTTGTGCTGCCCATTGTGAGTTTGTGCTGCTCATTGTGAGTTTGTGCTGCCCATTGTGAGTTTGTGCTGCCCATTGTGAGTTTGTACTGCCCATTGTGAGTTTGTACTGCCCATTGTGTGTTTGTACTGCCCACTGTGAGTTTGTGCTGCTCATTGTGAGTTTGTGCTGCCCACTGTGAGTTTGTGCTGCGCATTGTGAGATTGTACCGCGCATTGTGAGTTTAATCTGCCCACTGTGAGATTGTTCTGCCCATTGTGAGTTTGTACTGCGCATTGCGAGTTTATTCTGCCCATTGTCAGTTTGTGCTGCCCATTGTGAGTTTGTGCTGCCATTGTGAGTTTGTGCTGCCCTTTGTGAGTTTGTACTTCCCATTGTGAGTTTGTACTGCCCATTGTGTGTTTGTACTGCCCACTGTGAGTTTGTGCTGCTCATTGTGAGTTTGTGCTGCCCATTGTGAGTTTGTGCTGCTCATTGTGAGTTTGTGCTGCTCGTTGTGAGTTTGTGCTGCCCATTGTGAGTTTGTACTGCCCATTGTGAGTTTGTGCTGCCCATTGTGAGTTTGTGCTGCCCATTGTGAGTTTGTGCTGCTCGTTGTGAGTTTGTGCTGCCCATTGTGAGTTTGTACTGCCCATTGTGAGTTTGTGCTGCCCATTGTGAGTTTGTTCTGCCTATTGTGAGTTTGTGCTGCCCACTGTGAGTTTGTGCTGCCCACTGTGAGTTTGTGCTGCCCATTGTGAGTTTGTGCTGCCATTGTGAGTTTGTGCTGCCCTTTGTGAGTTTGTTCTGCCCATTGTGAGTTTGTGCTGCCATTGTGAGTTTGTGCTGCCCTTTGTGAGTTTGTACTGCCATTGTGAGTTTGTGCTGCCCTTTGAGTTTGTGCTGCCCACTGTGAGTTTGTGCTGCCGACTGTGAGTTTGTGCTGCCCATTGTGAGTTTGTGCTGCTCGTTGTGAGTTTGTGCTGCTCGTTGTGAGTTTGTGCTGCCCACTCTGAATTTGTTCTGCCCACTGTGAGTTTGTGCTGCTCATTGTGAGTTTGTAATGCCATTGTGAGTTTGTGCTGCCCTTTGTGAGTTTGTGCTGCCCACTGTGAGTTTGTGTTGCCCACTGTGAGTTTGTGCTGCCCACTGTGAGTTTGTGCTGCTCATTGTGAGTTTGTGCTGCTCATTGTGAGTTTGTGCTGCCCATTGTGAGTTTGTGCTTCTCATTGTGAGTTTGTGCTGCTCATTGTGAGTTTGTGCTGCCCATTGTGAGTTTGTACTGCCCATTGTGAGTTTGTACTGCCCATTGTGTGTTTGTACTGCCCACTGTGAGTTTGTGCTGCTCATTGTGAGTTTGTGCTGCCCATTTTGAGTTTGTGCTGCTCATTGTTAGTTTGTGCTGCTCGTTGTGAGTTTGTGCTGCCCATTGTGAGTTTGTGCTGCTCATTGTGAGTTTGTGCTGCCCATTGTGAGTTTGTGCTGCCCATTGTGAGTTTGTGCTGCCCATTGTGAGTTTGTACTGCCCATTGTGTGTTTGTACTGCCCATTGTGAGTTTGTGCTGCCATTGTGAGTTTGTGCTGCCCACTGTGAGTTTGTGCTGCCCATTGTGAGTTTGTGCTGCGCATTGTGAGTTTGCTGCTTGTGAGTTTGTGCTGCCATTGTGAGTTTGTGCTGCCCATTGTGAGTTTGTGCTGCCCACTGTGAGTTTGTGCTGCCCTTTGTGAGTTTGTGCTGCCCACTCTGAATTTGTTCTGCCCACTGTGAGTTTGTGCTGCCATTGTGAGTTTGTGCTGCCCTTGTGAGTTTGTACTGCCATTGTGAGTTTGTGCTGCCCTTTGTGAGTTTGTGCTGCCCACTGTGAGTTTGTGCTGCCCATTGTGAGTTTGTGCTGCTCGTTGTGAGTTTGTGCTGCTGTTGTGAGTTTGTGCTGCTCATGTGAGTTTGTGCTGCCCATTGTGAGTTTGTGCTGCCCATTGTGAGTTTGTGCTGCCCATTGTGAGTTTGTGCTGCCATTGTGAGTTTGTGCTGCCCATTGTGAGTTTGTGCTGCCATTGTGAGTTTGTGCTGCCCACTGTGAGTTTGTGCTGCCCATTGTGAGTTTGTGCTGCCCTTTGAGTTTGTGCTGCCCACTGTGAGTTTGTGCTGCCGCGCTTGTGAGTTTGTGCTGCCCATTGTGAGTTTGTGCTGCCCACTGTGAGTTTGTGCTGCCCATTGTGAGTTTGTGCTGCCATTGTGAGTTTGTGCTGCCCATTGTGAGTTTGTGCTGCCCATTGTGAGTTTGTGCTGCCCTTTGTGAGTTTGTGCTGCCCATTGTGAGTTTGTGCTGCCATTGTGAGTTTGTGCTTCCCTTTGTGAGTTTGTGCTGCCATTGTGAGTTTGTGCTGCCCTTTGTGAGTTTGTGCTGCCCATTGTGAGTTTGTGCTGCCCTTTGTGAGTTTGTACTGCCATTGTGAGTTTGTGCTGCCCATTGTGAGTTTGTGCTGCCATTGTGAGTTTGTGCTGCCCTTTGTGAGTTTGTGCTGCCCATTGTGAGTTTGTGCTGCCATTGTGAGTTTGTGCTGCCCTTTGTGAGTTTGTGCTGCCATTGTGAGTTTGTGCTGCCCTTTGTGAGTTTGTGCTGCCCACTGTGAGTTTGTGTTGCCCATTGTGAGTTTGTGCTGCCCACTGTGAGTTTGTGCTGCCATTGTGAGTTTGTACTGCCCACTGTGAGTTTGTGCTGCTCGTTGTGAGTTTGTGCTGCCCATTGTGAGTTTGTGCTTCCCTTTGTGAGTTTGTGCTGCTCGTTGTGAGTTTGTGCTGCCCATTGTGAGTTTGTGCTTCCCTTTGTGAGTTTGTTCTGCCCATTGTGAGTTTGTGCTGCCATTGTGAGTTTGTGCTGCCCACTGTGAGTTTGTGCTGCCCATTGTGAGTTTGTGCTGCCATTGTGAGTTTGTGCTGCCCTTGTGAGTTTGTGCTGCATTGTGAGTTTGTGCTGCCCTTTGTGAGTTTGTGCTGCCCATTGTGAGTTTGTGTTGCCCACTGTGAGTTTGTGCTGCCCACTGTGAGTTTGTACTGCCCATTGTGAGTTTGTACTGCCCATTGTGAGTTTGTGCTGCCCGTTGTGAGTTTGTTCTGCCCATTGTGAGTTTGTGCTGCCCGTGAGTTTGTGCTGCCATTGTGAGTTTGTGCTGCCCTTGTGAGTTTGTGCTGCCATTGTGAGTTTGTGCTGCCCTTTGTGAGTTTGTTCTGCCCATTGTGAGTTTGTGCTGCCATTGTGAGTTTGTGCTGCCCTTTGTGAGTTTGTGCTGCCATTGTGAGTTTGTGCTGCCCTTTGTGAGTTTGTGCTGCCCACTGTGAGTTTGTGCTGCCCACTGTGAGTTTGTGCTGCCCACTGTGAGTTTGTGAGATTGTACCGCGCATTGTGAGTTTAATCTGCCCACTGTGAGTTTAATCTGCCCATTGTGAGATTGTGCTGCCCTTGTGAGTTTGTGCTGCCCATTGTGAGTTTGTGCTGCCATTGTGAGTTTGTGCTGCCCTTTGTGAGTTTGTTCTGCCCATTGTGAGTTTGTGCTGCCTGTGAGTTTGTGCTGCCCTTGTGAGTTTGTACTGCCATTGTGAGTTTGTGCTGCCCTTTGTGAGTTTGTGCTGCCCATGTGAGTTTGTGCTGCCCTTTGTGAGTTTGTGCTGCCATTGTGAGTTTGTGCTGCCCTTGTGAGTTTGTGCTGCCATTGTGAGTTTGTGCTGCCCACTGTGAGTTTGTGCTGCCCACTGTGAGTTTGTGCTGCCCACTGTGAGTTTGTGCTGCCCATTGTGAGTTTGTGCTGCTCATTGTGAGTTTGTGCTGCCATTGTGAATTTGTTCTGCCCACTGTGAGTTTGTGCTGCCATTGTGAGTTTGTGCTGCCCACTGTGAGTTTGTGCTGCCATTGTGAGTTTGTGCTGCCCATTGTGAGTTTGTGCTGCCCATTGTGAGTTTGTGCTGCCCTTTGTGAGTTTGTGCTGCCCATTGTGAGTTTGTGCTGCCATTGTGAGTTTGTGCTGCCCATTGTGAGTTTGTGCTGCCATTGTGAGTTTGTGCTGCCCATTGTGAGTTTGTGCTGCCCATTGTGAGTTTGTGCTGCCCACTGTGAGTTTGTGCTGCTCATTGTGAGTTTGTGCTGCCCATTGTGAGTTTGTGCTGCCATTGTGAGTTTGTACTGCCCATTGTGAGTTTGTGCTGCCCATTGTGAGTTTGTGCTGCCCATTGTGAGTTTGTGCTGCCCAATGTGAGTTTGTGCTGCCATTGTGAGTTTGTGCTGCCCTTTGTGAGTTTGTGCTGCCATTGTGAGTTTGTGCTGCCATTGTGAGTTTGTGCTGCCCATTGTGAGTTTGTGCTGCCCATTGTGAGTTTGTGCTGCCATTGTGAGTTTGTACTGCCCATTGTGAGTTTGTGCTGCCATTGTGAGTTTGTGCTGCTCATTGTGAGTTTGTGCTGCCCATTGTGAGTTTGTGCTGCCATTGTGAGTTTGTGCTGTACCGCGCATTGTGAGTTTGTACTGCCCATTGTGAGTTTGTCTGCCCACTGTGAGTTTGTGCTGCCCATTGTGAGTTGTTCTGCCCATTGTGAGTTTGTGCTGCCCATTGTGAGTTTGTGCTGCCCACTGTGAGTTTGTGCTGCCCACTGTGAGTTTTTGAGATGCCCATTGTGAGATTGTACCGCACTTGTGAGTTTGTTCTGCCCATGTGAGTTTGTGCTGCCCATTGTGAGTTTGTTCCGCCCATTGTGAGTTTGTGCTGCCCATTGTGAGTTTGTGCTGCCATTGTGAGTTTGTGCTGCCTTTGTGAGTTTGTTCTGCCCATTGTGAGTTTGTGCTGCCTTGTGAGTTTGTGCTGCCCTTTGTGAGTTTGTGCTGCTCATTGTGAGTTTGTGCTGCCCTTGTGAGTTTGTGCTCCATTGTGAGTTTGTGCTGCTCTTTGTGAGTTTGTGCTGCCATTGTGAGTTTGTGCTGCCCTTTGTGAGTTTGTACTGCCATTTGTGAGTTTGTGCTGCCCATTGTGAGTTTGTGCTGCCCACTGTGAGTTTGTGCTGCCCACTGTGAGTTTGTGCTGCCCATGTGAGTTTGTGCTGCTCATTGTGAGTTTGTGCTGCCCACTTGTGAGTTTGTTCTGCCCACTGTGAGTTTGTGCTGCCCTTTGTGAGTTTGTGCTGCCCACTGTGAGTTTGTGCTGCCCACTGTGAGTTTGTGCTGCCATTGTGAGTTTGTGCTGCCCTTTGTGAGTTGTGCTGCCCTTGTGAGTTTGTTCTGCCCATTGTGAGATTGTGCTGCCATTGTGAGTTTGTGCTGCCCTTTGTGAGTTTGTGCTGCCACTGTGAGTTTGTGCTGCCCACTGTGAGTTTGTACTGCCCATTGTGAGTTTGTACTGCCCACTGTGAGTTTGTGCTGCTCGTTGTGAGTTTGTGCTGCCCATTGTGAGTTTGTGCTGCCCTTTGTGAGTTTGTCTGCCCATTGTGAGTTTGTGCTGCCATTGTGAGTTGTGCTGCCCTTTGTGAGTTTGTGCTGCCCAATGTGAGTTTGTGCTGCCATTGTGAGTTTGTGCTGCCCTTGTGAGTTTGTGCTGCCATTGTGAGTTTGTGCTGCCCATTTGTGAGTTTGTGCTGCCCACTGTGAGTTTGTGTTGCCCACTGTGAGTTTGTGCTGCCCACTGTGAGTTTGTACTGCCCATTGTGAGTTTGTACTGCCCACTGTGATTTTGTGCTGCTCGTTGTGAGTTTGTTCTGCCCATTGTGAGTTTGTGCTGCCCAATGTGAGTTTGTGCTGCCATTGTGAGTTTGTGCTGCCCTTTGTGAGTTTGTGCTGCCATTGTGAGTTTGTGCTGCCCTTTGTGAGTTTGTGCTGCCCACTGTGAGTTTGTGTTGCCCACTGTGAGTTTGTGCTGCCCACTGTGAGTTTGTACTGCCCATTGTGAGTTTGTACTGCCCACTGTGATTTGTGCTGCTCGTTGTGAGTTTGTTCTGCCCATTGTGAGTTTGTGCTTCCCTTCGTGAGTTTGTGCTGCCATTGTGAGTTTGTGCTGCCCTTTGTGAGTTTGTGCTGCCATTGTGAGTTTGTGCTGCCCTTTGTGAGTTTGTTCTGCCCATTGTGAGTTTGTGCTGCCATTGTGTGTTTGTGCTGCCCTTTGTGAGTTTGTGCTGCCATTGTGAGTTTGTGCTGCCCTTTGTGAGTTTGTGCTGCCCACTGTGAGTTTGTGTGCCCACTGTGAGTTTGTGCTGCCCACTGTGAGTTTGTACTGCCCACTGAGTTTGTGCTGCCCCACTGTGAGTTTTGTGAGATTGTACCGCGCATTGTGAGATTGTACCGCGCATTGTGAGTTTAATCTGCCCACTGTGAGTTTAATCTGCCCATTGTGAGATTGTTCCGCCCATTGTCAGTTTGTGCTGCCCATTGTGAGTTTGTGCTGCCATTGTGAGTTTGTGCTGCCCTTTGTGAGTTTGTTCTGCCCATTGTAAGTTTGTGCTGCCATTGTGAGTTTATGCTTCCCTTTGTGAGTTTGTACTGCCATTGTGAGTTTGTGCTGCCCTTTGTGAGTTTGTGCTGCCCATTGTGAGTTTGTGCTGCCCTTTGTGAGTTTGCACTGCCATTGTGAGTTTGTGCTGCCCTTTGCGAGTTTGTACTGCCATTTGTGAGTTTGTGCTGCCCACTGTGAGTTTGTGCTGCCCACTGTGAGTTTGTGCTGCCCACTGTGAGTTTGTGCTGCCCATTGTGAGTTTGTGCTGCTCGTTGTGAGTTTGTGCTGCCCACGCTAAATTTGTTCTGCCCACTGTGAGTTTGTGCTGCCCTTTGTGAGTTTGTGCTGCCCACTCTGAATTTGTTCTGCCCACTGTGAGTTTGTGCTGCCATTGTGAGTTTGTGCTGCCCTTTGTGAGTTTGTACTGCCATTGTGAGTTTGTGCTGCCCTTTGTGAGTTTGTTCTGCCCTTTGTGAGTTTGTTCTGCCCACTGTGAGTTTGTTCTGCCCACTGTGAGTTTGTGCTGCCCACTGTGAGTTTGTTCTGCCCACTGTGAGTTTGTGTGCCCATGTGAGTTTGTGCTGCTCATTGTGAGTTTGTGCTGCTCATTGTGAGTTTGTGCTGCCCATTGTGAGTTTGTGCTTCTCATTGTGAGTTTGTGCTGCTCGTTGTGAGTTTGTGCTGCTCAGTGTTAGTTTGTGCTGCCCATTGTGAGTTTGTGCTTCTATTGTGAGTTTGTGCTGCTCGTTGTGAGTTTGTACTGTGCCACTGTGAGTTTGTGCTGCCCATTGTGAGTTTGTACTGCCCATGTGAGTTTGTAGTGCTCTTTGTGAGTTTGTGCTGCCCATTGTGAGTTTGTGCTGCCCATTGTGAGTTTGTACTGCCCATTGTGAGTTTGTAGTGCTCATTGTGAGTTTGTGCTGCCCACTGTAAGTTTGTGCTGCCCATTGTGAGTTTGTTCTGCCTATTGTGAGTTTGTGCTGCCCACTGTGAGTTTGTGCTGCCCATTGTGAGTTTGTGCTGCCCTTTGTGAGTTTGTACTGCCATTGTGAGTTTGTGCTGCCCTTTGTGAGTTTGTGCTGCCATTGTGAGTTTGTGCTGCCCTTTGTGAGTTTGTTCTGCCCATTGTGAGATTGTGCTGCCATTGTGAGTTTGTGCTGCCCATTGTGAGTTTGTGCTGCCATTGTGAGTTTTGTGCTGCCCTTGTGAGTTTGTGCTGCCCACTGTGAGTTTGTGTTGCCCACTGTGAGTTTGTGCAGCCCATGTGAGTTTGTGCTGCCCTTTGTGAGTTTGTACTGCCCACTGTGAGTTTGTGCTGTCGTTGTGAGTTTGTGCTGCCCATTGTGAGTTTGTGCTTCCCTTTGTGAGTTTGTTCTGCCCATTGTGAGTTTGTGCTGCCATTGTGACTTTGTGCTGCCCTTTGTGAGTTTGTGCTGCCCAATGTGAGTTTGTGCTGCCCACTGTGAGTTTGTGCTGCCCACTGTGAGTTTGTGCTGCCCATTGTGAGTTTGTGCTGCTCGTTGTGAGTTTGTGCTGCCCACTCTGAATTTGTTCTGCCCACTGTGAGTTTGTGCTGCCCTTTGTGAGTTTGTGCTGCCCACTCTGAATTTGTTCTGCCCACTGTGAGTTTGTGCTGCCATTGTGAGTTTGTGCTGCCCTTTGTGAGTTTGTACTGCCATTGTGAGTTTGTGCTGCCCTTTGTGAGTTTGTTCTGCCCTTTGTGAGTTTGTTCTGCCCACTGTGAGTTTGTTCTGCCCACTGTGAGTTTGTGCTGCCCACTGTGAGTTTGTTCTGCCCACTGTGAGTTTGTGCTGCCCACTGTGAGTTTGTGCTGCCCATTGTGAGTTTGTGCTGCTCATTGTGAGTTTGTGCTGCTCATTGTGAGTTTGTGCTGCCCATTGTGAGTTTGTGCTTCTCATTGTGAGTTTGTGCTACCCATTGTGAGTTTGTGCTTCTCATTGTTAGTTTGTGCTGCCCATTGTGAGTTTGTACTGCCCATTGTGAGTTTGTACTGCCCATTGTGTGTTTGTACTGCCCACTGTGAGTTTGTGCTGCTCATTGTGAGTTTGTGCTGCTCGTTGTGAGTTTGTGCTGCCCATTGTGAGTTTGTACTGCCCATTGTGAGTTTGTACTGCCCATGTTGAGTTTGTAGTGCTCTTTGTGAGTTTGTGCTGCCCATTGTGAGTTTGTGCTGCCCATTGTGAGTTTGTACTGCCCATTGTGAGTTTGTAGTGCTATTTGTGAGTTTGTGCTGCCCACTGTAAGTTTGTGCTGCCCATTGTGAGTTTGTTCTGCTATATTGTGAGTTTGTGCTGCCCACTGTGAGTTTGTGCTGCCCATTGTGAGTTTGTGCTGCCCTTTGTGAGTTTGTACTGCCATTGTGAGTTTGTGCTGCCCTTTGTGAGTTTGTGCTGCCATTGTGAGTTTGTGCTGCCCTTTGTGAGTTTGTTCTGCCCATTGTGAGATTGTGCTGCCATTGTGAGTTTGTGCTGCCCTTTGTGAGTTTGTGCTGCCATTGTGAGTTTGTGCTGCCCTTTGTGAGTTTGTGCTGCCCACTGTGAGTTTGTGTTGCCCACTGTGAGTTTGTGCTGCCCACTGTGAGTTTGTACTGCCCATTGTGAGTTTGTACTGCCCACTGTGAGTTTGTGCTGCTCGTTGTGAGTTTGTGCTGCCCATTGTGAGTTTGTGCTTCCCTTTGTGAGTTTGTTCTGCCCATTGTGAGTTTGTGCTGCCATTGTGACTTTGTGCTGCCCTTTGTGAGTTTGTGCTGCCCAATGTGAGTTTGTGCTGCCATTGTGAGTTTGTGCTGCCCTTTGTGAGTTTGTGCTGCCATTGTGAGTTTGTGCTGCCCTTTGTGAGTTTGTGCTGCCCACTGTGAGTTTGTGTTGCCCACTGTGAGTTTGTGCTGCCCACTGTGAGTTTGTACTGCCCATTGTGAGTTTGTGCTGCCATTGTGTGTTTGTGCTGCCCTTTGTGAGTTTGTGCTGCCATTGTGAGTTTGTGCTGCCCTTTGTAAGTTTGTGCTGCCATTGTGAGTTTGTGCTGCCCTTTGTAAGTTTGTTCTGCCCATTGTGAGTTTGTGCTGCCATTGTGTGTTTGTGCTGCCCTTTGTGAGTTTGTGCTGCCATTGTGAGTTTGTGCTGCCCTTTGTGAGTTTGTGCTGCCCACTGTGAGTTTGTGTTTCCCACTGTGAGTTTGTGCTGCCCACTGTGAGTTTGTACTGCCCACTCTGAGTTTGTGCTGCCCACTGTGAGTTTGTGAGATTGTACCGCGCATTGTGAGATTGTACCGCGCATTGTGAGTTTAATCTGCCCACTGTGAGTTTAATCTGCCCATTGTGAGATTGTTCCGCCCATTGTCAGTTTGTGCTGCACATTGTGAGTTTGTGCTGCCATTGTGAGTTTGTGCTGCCCTTTGTGAGTTTGTTCTGCCCATTGTAAGTTTGTGCTGCCATTGTGAGTTTATGCTGCCCTTTGTGAGTTTGTACTGCCATTGTGAGTTTGTGCTGCCCTTTGTGAGTTTGTGCTGCCCATTGTGAGTTTGTGCTGCCCTTTGTGAGTTTGTACTGCCATTGTGAGTTTGTGCTGCCCTTTGTGAGTTTGTACTGCCATTTGTGAGTTTGTGCTGCCCACTGTGAGTTTGTGCTGCCCACTGTGAGTTTGTGCTGCCCATTGTGAGTTTGTGCTGCTCGTTGTGAGTTTGTGCTGCCCACTCTGAATTTGTTCTGCCCACTGTGAGTTTGTGCTGCCCTTTGTGAGTTTGTGCTGCCCACTCTGAATTTGTTCTGCCCACTGTGAGTTTGTGCTGCCTTTGTGAGTTTGTGCTGCCATTGTGAGTTTGTGCTGCCCTTTGTGAGTTTGTTCTGCCATTGTGAGTTTTGTGCTGCCATTGTGAGTTTGTGCTGCCCTTGTGAGTTTGTGCTGCCATTGTGAGTTTGTGCTGCCCTTTGTGAGTTTGTGCTGCCCACTGTGAGTTTGTGTGCCCACTGTGAGTTTGTGCTGCCATGTGAGTTTGTGCTGCCCATTGTGAGTTTGTGCTGCCCACTGTGAGTTTGTGCTGCTCATTGTGAGTTTGTGCTGCCCATTGTGAGTTTGTGCTGCCCTTTGTGAGTTTGTTGCCCATTGTGAGTTGTGCTGCCATTGTGAGTTTGTGCTGCCCTTTGTGAGTTTGTGCTGCCCATGTGAGTTTGTGCTGCCATTGTGAGTTTGTGCTGCCCTTTGTGAGTTTGTGCTGCCATTGTGAGTTTGTGCTGCCCTTTGTGAGTTTGTGCTGCCCATTGTGAGTTTGTGTTGCCCATTGTGAGTTTGTGCTGCCCATTGTGAGTTTGTACTGCCCATTGTGAGTTTGTGCTGCCATTGTGTGTTTGTGCCCCCTTTGTGAGTTTGTGCTGCCCATTGTGAGTTTGTGCTGCCCTTGTGAGTTTGTGCTGCCATTGTGAGTTTGTGCTGCCCATTGTGAGTTTGTTCTGCCCATTGTGAGTTGTGCTGCCATTGTGTTTGTGCTGCCCTTTGTGAGTTTGTGCTGCCATTGTGAGTTTGTGCTGCCCTTGTGAGTGTGCTGCCCATTGTGAGTTTGTGTTGCCCATTGTGAGTTTGTGCTGCCCATGTGAGTTTGTACTGCCCACTGTGAGTTTGTGCTGCCCCTGTGAGTTTGTGAGATTGTCTGCGCATTGTGAGATTGTACTGCGCATTGTGAGTTTAATCTGCCCACTGTGAGTTTGTCTGCCATTGTGAGTTGTTCTGCCCATTGTGAGTTTGTGCTGCCCATTGTGAGTTTGTGCTGCCATTGTGAGTTTGTGCTGCCCTTTGTGAGTTTGTTCTGCCCATTGTGAGATTGTGCTGCCATTGTGAGTTTGTGCTGCCCTTGTGAGTTTGTGCTGCCATTGTGAGTTTGTGCTGCCCTTTGTGAGTTTGTGCTGCCCATTGTGAGTTTGTGCTGCCCTTTGTGAGTTTGTCTGCCATTGTGAGTTTGTGCTGCCCTTTGTGAGTTTGTGCTGCCCATTGTGAGTTTGTGCTGCCCACTGTGAGTTTGTGCTGCCGACTGTGAGTTTGTGCTGCCCATTGTGAGTTTGTGCTGCTCGTTGTGAGTTTGTGCTGCCCACTGTGAATTGTTCTGCCCACTGTGAGTTTGTGCTGCCCTTTGTGAGTTTGTGCTGCCCACTGTGAATTTGTTCCGCCCACTGTGAGTTTGTGCTGCCATTGTGAGTTTGTGCTGCCCTTTGTGAGTTTGTACTGCCATTGTGAGTTTGTGCTGCCCTTGTGAGTTTGTGCTGCCCTTTGTGAGTTGTTCTGCCCACTGTGAGTTTGTCTGCCCACTGTGAGTTTGTGCTGCCCACTGTGAGTTTGTTCTGCCCATTGTGAGTTTGTGCTGCCCACTGTGAGTTTGTGCTGCTCATTGGAGTTTGTGCTGCTCATTGTGAGTTTGTGCTGCCCATTGTGAGTTTGTGCTGCTCATTGTGAGTTTGTGCTGCTCATTGTGAGTTTGTGCTGCCCATTGTGAGTTTGTACTGCCCATTGTGAGTTTGTGCTGCCCATTGTGTGTTTGTGCTGCCCACTGTGAGTTTGTGCTGCTCATTGTGAGTTTGTGCTGCTCATTGTGAGTTTGTGCTGCCCATTGTGAGTTTGTACTGCCCATTGTGAGTTTGTCTGCCCATGTTCAGTTTGTGTGTGCTCTTGTGAGTTTGTGCTGCCCATTGTGAGTTTGTGCTGCCCATTGTGAGTTTGTGCTGCCATTGTGAGTTTGTGCTGCCCATTGTGAGTTTGTGCTGCCCATTGTGAGTTTGTGCTGCCCATTGTGAGTTTGTGCTGCTCATTGTGAGTTTGTGCTGCTCATTGTGAGTTTGTGCTGCCCATTGTGAGTTTGTGCTGCCCATGTGAGTTTGTTCTGCCC
This sequence comes from Oryzias woworae, assembly GCA_016861445.1. Classification (NCBI taxonomy): domain Eukaryota; kingdom Metazoa; phylum Chordata; class Actinopteri; order Beloniformes; family Adrianichthyidae; genus Oryzias; species Oryzias woworae. The sequence continues at coordinate 42,069 of BOLG01000747.1, forward strand.
ATTGTGAGTTTGTGCTGCCCACTGTGAGTTTGTGCTGCCATGTGAGTTTGTGCTGCGCATTGTGAGTTTGTCTGCCCACTGTGAGTTTGTGCTGCCCATTGTGAGTTTGTACTGCGCATTGCGAGTTTGTTCCGCCCATTGTCAGTTTGTGCTGCCCATTGTGAGTTTGTGCTGCCATTGTGAGTTTGTGCTGCCCTTTGTGAGTTTGTGCTGCCATTGTGAGTTTGTGCTGCCCATTGTGAGTTTGTGCTGCCCTTTGTGAGTTTGTACTGCCATTGTGAGTTTGTGCTGCCCCTGTGAGTTTGTGCTGCCCACTGTGAGTTTGTGCTGCCCACTGTGAGTTTTGCTGCCCACTGTGAGTTTGTGCTGCCCATTGTGAGTTTGTGCTGCTCGTTGTGAGTTTGTGCTGCCTTTGTGAGTTTGTTCTGCCCACTGTGAGTTTGTGCTGCCCTTTGTGAGTTTGTGCTGCCCACTCTGAATTTGTTCTGCCCACTGTGAGTTTGTGCTGCCATTGTGAGTTTGTGCTGCCCTTTGTGAGTTTGTACTGCCATTGTGAGTTTGTGCTGCCCTTTGTGAGTTTGTGCTGCCCACTGTGAGTTTGTGCTGCCCACTGTGAGTTTGTGCTGCCCATTGTGAGTTTGTGCTGCTTGTTCTGAGTTTGTGCTGGTCATCGTGAGTTTGTGCTGGTCATCGTGAGTTTGTGCTGCCCATTGTGAGTTTGTGCTGCCCACTGTGAGTTTGTGCTGCCCATTGTGAGTTTGTGCTGCTCGTTGTGAGTTTGTGCTGCCCACTCTGAGTTTGTTCTGCCCACTCTGAGTTTGTTCTGCCCACTCTGAGTTTGTGCTGCCCACTGTGAGTTTGTGAGATTGTACTGCGCATTGTGATTTGTGCGCGCATTGTGAGTTTAATCTGCCCACTGTGAGTTTGTCTGCCATTGTGAGATTGTTCAGCCCATTGTCAGTTTGTGCTGCCCCTTGTGAGTTGTGCTGCCATTGTGAGTTTGTGCTGCCCTTTGTGAGTTTGTTCTGCCCATTGTGAGTTTTGTGCTTGCCATTGTGAGTTTATGCTTCCCTTTGTGAGTTTGTACTGCCATTGTGAGTTTGTGCTGCCCTTTGTGAGTTTGTGCTGCCCATTGTGAGTTTGTGCTGCCCTTTGTGAGTTTGTACTGCCATTGTGAGTTTGTGCTGCCCTTTGTGAGTTTGTGCTGCCATTGTGAGTTTGTGCTGCCCTTTGTGAGTTTGTTCTGCCCATTGTGAGATTGTGCTGCCATTGTGAGTTTGTGCTGCCCCTTTGTGAGTTTGTTCTGCCATTGTGAGTTTGTGCTGCCCCTTTGTGAGTTTGTGCTGCCCACTGTGAGTTGTGTTGCCCCACTGTGAGTTTGTGCTGCCCACTGTAAGTTTTGTACTGCCCATTGTGAGTTTGTACTGCCCACTGTGAGTTTGTGCTGCTCGTTGTGAGTTTTGTGCTGCCCATTTGTGAGTTTGTGCTTCCCTTTGTGAGTTTGTTCTGCCCATTGTGAGTTTTGTTGCTCCATTGTGACTTTGTGCTGCCCTTTGTGAGTTTGTGCTGCCCAATGTGAGTTTGTGCTGCCATTGTGAGTTTGTGCTGCCCTTTGTGAGTTTGTGCTGCCATTGTGAGTTTGTGCTGCCCTTTGTGAGTGTGTGCTGCCCACTGTGAGTTTGTGTTGCCCACTGTGAGTTTGTGCTGCCCACTGTGAGTTTGTTCTGCCCATTGTGAGTTTGTACTGCCCACTGTGATTTTGTGCTGCTCGTTGTGAGTTTGTTCTGCCCATTGTGAGTTTGTGCTTCCCTTCGTGAGTTTGTGCTGCCATTGTGAGTTTGTGCTGCCCTTTGTGAGTTTGTGCTGCCATTGTGAGTTTGTGCTGCCCTTTGTGAGTTTGTTCTGCCCATTGTGAGTTTGTGCTGCCATTGTGTGTTTGTGCTGCCCTTTGTGAGTTTGTGCTGCCATTGTGAGTTTGTGCTGCCCTTTGTGAGTTTGTGCTGCCCACTGTGAGTTTGTGTTGCCCACTGTGAGTTTGTGCTGCCCACTGTGAGTTTGTACTGCCCACTCTGAGTTTGTGCTGCCCACTGTGAGTTTGTGAGATTGTACCGCGCATTGTGAGATTGTACCGCGCATTGTGAGTTTAATCTGCCCACTGTGAGTTTAATCTGCCCATTGTGAGATTGTTCCGCCCATTGTCAGTTTGTGCTGCCCATTGTGAGTTTGTGCTGCCATTGTGAGTTTGTGCTGCCCTTTGTGAGTTTGTTCTGCCCATTGTGAGTTTGTGCTGCCATTGTGAGTTTATGCTTCCCTTTGTGAGTTTGTACTGCCATTGTGAGTTTGTGCTGCCCTTTGTGAGTTTGTGCTGCCCATTGTGAGTTTGTGCTGCCCTTTGTGAGTTTGTACTGCCATTGTGAGTTTGTGCTGCCCTTTGTGAGTTTGTGCTGCCATTGTGAGTTTGTGCTGCCCTTTGTGAGTTTGTTCTGCCCATTGTGAGATTGTGCTGCCATTGTGAGTTTGTGCTGCCCTTTGTGAGTTTGTGCTGCCCACTGTGAGTTTGTGTTGCCCACTGTGAGTTTGTGCTGCCCACTGTGAGTTTGTACTGCCCATTGTGAGTTTGTACTGCCCACTGTGAGTTTGTGCTGCTCGTTGTGAGTTTGTGCTGCCCATTGTGAGTTTGTGCTTCCCTTTGTGAGTTTGTTCTGCCCATTGTGAGTTTGTGCTGCCATTGTGACTTTGTGCTGCCCTTTGTGAGTTTGTGCTGCCCAATGTGAGTTTGTGCTGCCATTGTGAGTTTGTGCTGCCCTTTGTGAGTTTGTGCTGCCATTGTGAGTTTGTGCTGCCCTTTGTGAGTTTGTGCTGCCCACTGTGAGTTTGTGTTGCCCACTGTGAGTTTGTGCTGCCCACTGTGAGTTTGTACTGCCCATTGTGAGTTTGTACTGCCCACTGTGATTTTGTGCTGCTCGTTGTGAGTTTGATCTGCCCATTGTGAGTTTGTGCTTCCCTTCGTGAGTTTGTGCTGCCATTGTGACTTTGTGCTTCCCTTCGTGAGTTTGTGCTGCCATTGTGAGTTTGTGCTGCCCTTTGTGAGTTTGTGCTGCCCTTTGTGAGTTTGTGCTGCCCTTTGTGAGATTGTTCAGCCCATTGTGAGTTTGTGCTGCCATTGTGTGTTTGTGCTGCCCTTTGTGAGTTTGTGCTGCCCTTTGTGAGTTTGTGCTGCCCACTGTGAGTTTGTGCTGCCCACTGTGAGTTTGTACTGCCCATTGTGAGTTTGTACTGCCCACTGTGAGTTTGTGCTGCTCGTTTTGAGTCTGTGCTTCCCTTCGTGAGTTTGTTCTGCCCATTGTGAGTTTGTGCTGCCATTGTGAGTTTGTGCTGCCCTTTGTGAGTTTGTACTGCCATTGTGAGTTTGTGCTGCCCTTTGTGAGTTTGTACTGCCATTGTGAGTTTGTGCTGCCCATTGTGAGTTTGTGCTGCCCTTTGTGAGTTTGTAATGCCATTGTGAGTTTGTGCTGCCCTTTGTGAGTTTGTGCTGCCCTTTGTGAGTTTGTGCTGCCATTGTGAGTTTGTGCTGCCCTTTGTGAGTTTGTATTGCCATTGTGAGTTTGTGCTGCCCTTTGTGAGTTTGTTCTGCCCATTGTGAGTTTGTGCTGCCATTGTGAGTTTGTGCTGCCCTTTGTGAGTTTTTGCTGCCATTGTGAGTTTGTGCTGCCCTTTGTGAGTTTGTGCTGCCCTTTGTGAGTTTGTGCTGCCATTGTGAGTTTGTGCTGCCCTTTGTGAGTTTGTACTGCCATTGTGAGTTTGTGCTGCCCTTTGTGAGTTTGTTCTGCCCATTGTGAGTTTTTGCTGCCATTGTGAGTTTGTGCTGCCCTTTGTGAGTTTTTGCTGCCATTGTGAGTTTGTGCTGCACATTGTGAGATTGTACCGCGCATTGTGAGTTTAATCTGCCCACTGTGAGTTTAATCTGCCCACTGTGAGATTGTTCTGCCCATTGTGAGTTTGTGCTGCACATTGCGAGTTTGTGCTGCCCACTCTGAGTTTGTGCTGCGCATTGTGAGATTGTGCTGCCCACTGTAATTTTGTGCTACTCGTTGTGAGTTTGTGCTGCTCGTTGTGAGTTTGTGCTGCCCATTGTGAGTTTGTGCTGCCCACTGTGAGATTGTGCTGCCCACTGTAATTTTGTGCTACTCGTTGTGAGTTTGTGCTGCTCGTTGTGAGTTTGTGCTGCCCATTGCGAGTTTGTGCTGCCCACTGTGAGTTTGTGCTGCCTATTGTGAGTTTGTGCTGCCCACTGTGAGTTTGTGCTGCCTATTGTGAGTTTGTGCTGCCCATTGTGAGTTTGTGCTGCTCGTTGTGAGTTTGTGCTGCCCATTGTGAGTTTGTGCTGCCCACTGTGAGTTTGTGCTGCCCATTGTGAGTTTGTGCTGCCCACTGTGATTTTGTGCTGCTCGTTGTGAGTTTGTGCTGCTCATTGTGAGTTTGTGCTGCCCACTGTGAGTTTGTGCTGCCCACGGTGAGTTTGTGTTGCCCACTCTGAGTTTGTGCTGCCCACTGTGATTATATGCTGCTCATTGTGAGTTTGTGCTGCTCATTGTGAGTTTGTGCTGCCCACTCTGAGTTTGTTCTGCCCATTGTGAGTTTGTGCTGCTCGTTGTGAGTTTGTGCTGCCCATTGTGAGTTTGTGCTGCCCACTGTGAGTTTGTGCTGCCCATTGTGAGTTTGTGCTGCCCACTGTGATTTTGTGCTGCTCGTTGTGAGTTTGTGCTGCTCATTGTGAGTTTGTACTGCCCACTGTGAGTTTGTACTGCCCTCTGTGAGTTTGTGCTGCTCATTGTGAGTTTGTGCTGCCCACGGTGAGTTTGTGTTGCCCACTCTGAGTTTGTGCTGCCCACTGTGATTATATGCTGCTCATTGTGAGTTTGTGCTGCTCATTGTGAGTTTGTGCTGCCCACTCTGAGTTTGTGCTGCGCATTGTGAGATTGTGCTGCCCACTGTAATTTTGTGCTACTCGTTGTGAGTTTGTGCTGCTCGTTGTGAGTTTGTGCTGCCCATTGTGAGTTTGTGCTGCCCACTGTGAGATTGTGCTGCCCACTGTAATTTTGTGCTACTCGTTGTGAGTTTGTGCTGCTCGTTGTGAGTTTGTGCTGCCCATTGTGAGTTTGTGCTGCCCACTGTGAGTTTGTGCTGCCTATTGTGAGTTTGTGCTGCCCACTGTGAGTTTGTGCTGCCTATTGTGAGTTTGTGCTGCCCATTGTGAGTTTGTGCTGCTCGTTGTGAGTTTGTGCTGCCCATTGTGAGTTTGTGCTGCCCACTGTGAGTTTGTGCTGCCCATTGTGAGTTTGTGCTGCCCACTGTGATTTTGTGCTGCTCGTTGTGAGTTTGTGCTGCCCACTGTGATTTTGTGCTGCTCGTTGTGAGTTTGTGCTGCTCATTGTGAGTTTGTGCTGCCCACTGTGAGTTTGTGCTGCCCACGGTGAGTTGTGTGCCCACTCTGAGTTTGTGCTGCCCACTGTGATTATATGCTGCTCATTGTGAGTTTGTGCTGCTCATTGTGAGTTTGTGCTGCCCACTCTGAGTTTGTTCTGCCCATTGTGAGTTTTGTGCTGCTCGTTGTGAGTTTGTGCTGCCCATTGTGAGTTTGTGCTGCCCACTGTGAGTTTGTGCTGCCCATTGTGAGTTTGTGCTGCCCACTGTGATTTTGTGCTGCTCGTTGTGAGTTTGTGCTGCTCATTGTGAGTTTGTACTGCCCACTGTGAGTTTGTACTGCCCTCTGTGAGTTTGTGCTGCTCATTGTGAGTTTGTGCTGCCCACGGTGAGTTTGTGTTGCCCACTCTGAGTTTGTGCTGCCCACTGTGATTATATGCTGCTCATTGTGAGTTTGTGCTGCTCATTGTGAGTTTGTGCTGCCCACTCTGAGTTTGTTCTGCCCACTGTGAGTTTGTGCTGCCCACTGTGAGTTTGTTCTGCCCATTGTGAGTTCGTTCTGCCCACTGTGAGTTTAATCTGCCCACTGTGTGATTGTTCTGCCCATTGTCAGTTTGTGCTGCCCATTGTGAGTTTGTGCTGCCCTTTGTGAGTTTGTGCTGCCCATTGTGAGTTCGTTCTGCCCACTGTGAGTTTAATCTGCCCACTGTGCGATTGTTCTGCCCATTGTCAGTTTGTGCTGCCCATTGTGAGTTTGTGCTGCCCTTTGTGAGTTTGTGCTGCCCTTTGTGAGTTTGTGCTGCCCTTTGTGAGTTTGTTCTGCCCACTGTGAGTTTCTGCTGCCCATTGTGAGTTTGTGGTGCCCTTTGTGAGTTTTGTACAGCTGTTCTTGTATTTTTGTGAAGGTAAAGAATGCTGAGTTCCTGCTTCTAACCTTCCACTTCCCTAACGTTGCATTTAAAATGATTGGAGCGGCTCATCAGAGCAGCCAGGGATCTGCAGGTTTAGATGTTCAGAATCAAAAATGTTGAAAAATGAAAATGATGGTTGTGTTTGTGCACTAGCATCCCTACAAGCTGAGGCTACACAGGTGTTGGGAGAGGACTAATCAAAAATATAGGTCACACTTGACAGTCTTGTGAAAAGATTATTAATTAATGATTGTGATAAAGACTGCAGCTGTGCTCAAATGAATGATTAAAAGCACACAGCAATGACAAACCGAATGAAAGAAAAATGAATCTTCACACTGCACTGTTGAAATGTGAGCCTGAGGAAGAGGAGGAGGGTATTACACCTACAGCATGTGTGCATCTCTGTTTGCAGCAGCAGGCAGGTAAGGTCTGGCTTCATAGTTTTCAGACCTGTTCCAAAGAGAGCGGAGAAGCATAAGGAGATTACACGCTTCACAGGGATTACATGCTTCATGGGGGATTACTTTCTCACTTGGGGATCTGCAGCTGAACTTTGCCGAGTCACTAAATGTCAGCTCACAACAAAAACCCAAGACAGAAAACTGTGTTAACGTCGCTTTCTGTGCAGTTTGAATCTCAGAATAAAATCCTGGTAAATGTTTCAGGATCTCTGAGGCTCTATTTTGCTAAGGCTCCTCTGGTTTCAGATTTAGAAGCCAAGTTCCCACGACACTCTACGGACAAAAATCCCACTGCAGCAAAGAATTCTGGGAAAGATGCTGTGATCCTCCATCTAACTACAGCTGTCAGGAGTTAGGAGATAAACAGAGGGGAAATAATCCAATTAGTTGTAATTGGCATGTCTATAATCAAAGTCCCTGTGGAGAAAGTGACTGGAATCCCTGCAAAGCCTCCTTTAAACACTGCAGCCTGTCATCGGTGAACAGAGGACAGGTGAAGGAGTGGAGAAGGGTGAGAAACATGGAGGATACGTGATGGATTATTATGATCAAATGTGTTTTAATCAGAGATCCTGAACCTGCTTACACACATGTTCTCATAAACACTTGTACATTATTGTTTCTGCTGCCAGAGGTTTGCCTGATGTTTGTAACACCAGTCTTTGTTTTGACTTTCTATCAAACAAACACAAACATGCTTTGTAGGATGTGGAGCTAGCACAGGTCGAAGCTACAAGCAAAGAATTTCCCAGCCTTGTTCCACTTTCTGGAGCTGACGTTCACTCCCCTCACAAACAGCACTGTTGTGTCTCTGTGACATTTGACTGACAGGAAACAGAGGATGGATGCTGAAAAAAAAACAAAAAAAAACTTCTGGGATATGAGAACAAGGACAGTAGATCTCTGCAGTTACCACAGGGACAGTGAGGCAAACAGGTATTTGAACGCCCTGTGATTTTGCAAGTTCACCCACTTAGAAATCATGGATGTGCCTAAGATTTTCCTCTTAGGAGCATACCCACTGTGGGAGACATAATCTAAGAAAAAATCTGCAAATCACATTGTTTGATTGTTTTTTTTCCAGAGAGGCAAAATGGAGGGTAAAAGAGCCTTTTCAACTTCTAAACCTTGATAGCAGAGACTGTTGGATAAATATGACGACTTGATTGGATAGAATCTAGATCAATCAGCATGAACTCTCTTGTCTATGATTGGCTGTTAGGTGGCACAAACATCACAGTAAACTCAGAGTTGTGAACGCAAAATCAAAGACAGGAAGAAAGCGAGATTCAACCAGGTGAGGTGCTGTGAGTATCGCGAGAATCGACGAGACGTTTGTGGTGAGTCAACTTGGTGGCGCGAAAGTAGTTGAACAAACATTTCCGTCTGCTTTTCTTTTTCCGCCATATTTAAGTCATAATTATAACAATTTTCACTAAACCTCTAAAAAGATTATGAAGTTCTTGACAGCCTGGAGGACCTGGAGAGCTTCATAGACGAGTGTTACAATACCTTCCTCACGGGGAAGACAAACACCACCAGTCCTTCCTGAAAACGCGGGCCGTCCTGAGGACTCTCCCGGAGCCGCTTCTTCTCCAGGCAGCGACATCCTGGAATCAATTGATAAGAAGCTCTCCAGCCTTGATTGCCGTTTAAAACCTGCTGGAGATCCTTCACAAGGAGTTCCAGGCCTGTGAGAGTCCCTGGAGTTCAGCCAGCAGCAGGTGCAGGAGCTCGCAGCGAAGAACCAGGCCCTCAGAGAGAGACCGTCCAGACTCTGAGCAGCGACACCGCTCGTCTCTCTGAGGAGAACCGCTCCATCAAGGAGAACCTCCTGGATCTTCAGGAGCATGAGGGACAACCTGGTCATCTCTGGGATTCCAGAGGAGGCGGGAGAAGACCCAGAGGCCACAGTGAAGTCCTTCATGGAGGTCCAGCTGAAGCTCTCCAAGGAGGAGGTCCAGAAGATCTCTTTCCATAGAGTGCACCGACTCAGAGGAAGGTCTGATAACCAGCTTCTGAGACCCATAGTAGCTAAATTCGAGCATTACAGAGGGAGCTGGTGAGGAGCCGCGGCCGGGAGCTAAAGGGAACACACTTCAGCGTCAACGACCAGTTCCCGGCAGAGATCCTCCGGCGCAGGAAGATCCTTTTCCCGCTGAGGAGAAAGCACCTCACCGCCGGGTCTCGAACTGTTGTTTGAGTGGACAGACTCTACGTTGATGGACGGCTCTTTCGGGACCCCGAGATCACCCCGTGGCTGCGCTGAAGACCCGCAGATGCTGCGATCAGAACCTCCATAATGCGCTGATGAAACCTGACTAAAATGATTTAAACTAAAGGAAAATCCGCTCATCAATCATCCACACCTCCATCTCGTTAAATCGGTTTATTTCTCTCCCCTCTCACGTTTACGTTGTTTTGTTGTTTGTTTTTTCTTGTTTTTCTTTTCTTTTTTCCTCTTTTTATTCCCCCCCTCTCCCCCCCTCCTCCTCATATTTATAGCAACTAAAGGCAACACGTTCCCGGTAAGTAAACATTTACTCATGCACGAGACATGCGCGCGTACACGCGATCCCGCACGCACTCGCCGACATACCGCAAACACCTCACGTAGGCTCATATAGGACACATTCAAGTAACTCACACAGCCAGAAAACGTTCACGCGCACAAGCACACAGCTCTCCTCAGCGGGCACGCGCACAGGACTCACAGACGCACGCGCATTACTTAGCATAACTCTCTTTCAGTCAGTGTAGTCATGTCCAGTCTGAACATCTTTAGCTGCAATGTGCGTGGACTTGGCTCTGGGCCAAAGAGGCTGAAAGTTTTCAACCATCTGAATGATCTAAAAGCAGATCTAGTTTTACTGCAGGAAACCCACTTCTCTAAATCAGCTGATCATCTCCTGTGCTGCTCACGATTCCCATCCATCTACTCAAGCAGTTACTTTAGTTACAGGTAGTTATTTTGATGATTAAAAATATGACATTTACTCAAATAAGGACATAATTGTTGATCCGGAAGGCAGATTTGTAATTATTAACATATCGGTTCAGAATAAAGACTTCTGTATAGCCAGTATCTATTGTCCCAATGCTGATTAATTCTCCTCCTTTCACAGATTCTTCACCTCACTTTCGGTTCAGCAAAAATACCTCAGATACTCCCATCTCAGCACCTCTGCACCTTTTTTTTTGACAAGTAACATGCTTCTAACTGAGACTGGGACAAATGAAGGTTTTCAGCTGACAGGAAGAGCTGCTGTCACCTGCGTCTATCACAGCCGAGACAGCGGGAGTCTCTCCAGATCACAGATGAAGGGTGAGAACAGTAAGGAGCACGCATTTATGAATGTCTCAGTGCCTACTCTGCACAATCTAATGATATTTTTTTAGGTTACATCAAAATACAAAATAAATTTGCTGCATTTCCTTTCGGTTTCCCTTCACAGCTGTTCACAAACACTTCCCACTGCTGCTGGCTTGGTATGACTACATCACAGCAGAAACACAAAGTGAATGAAAGCCTGAAGAACCAATTCATAACCAGAACATCTGGTGAACCTGATCATAATGTAATCTGTCAGTGTAGGAAACTGGGTTTTGGATCGCTAACAAACATGGGAGCTTTGAAAAAATGAAAACAAACAGATTTCTTCAAAACAGAGTATGTTTTTTTTTTTTACTGCACTGGGTCTTTTTTAAGCTTAAAAAGCTTAAGACCCCCTGGTGTTTTGTTCCCCTTTTAAAGAATTTAGTGATGTCTTCAATAATAAAAAAGTAAATATAAAATGCAGTCCCGAAATTCAGTTCAATAGAGTTTTAATATTTAACACCTGTGAGGCTTGAGGCTTCAGGTCATGAAGACCCCTTCAAAGGTTGCAGCAACACACAACTCTACCCAATCTGTTTCCGTGTTTGTGTTTCAGTCAGACACCTCTATCAGAGAAAACATTATGAACTTAGAGCCACACAGACTGTTAGACCTCAGCACGGACTGGTTAAGGTGACAACTTGAAGTAAAGTCACGCCATCTGAACTCAGCGTCTCCTCTCAATCAATCAAACAAACTCTATTCATAAAAACGTGCTTCTCATACTTGGGCAACTTGAAGCGCTTTAAAATTGAAAACAAAAACAGGTGGTAAATTTAAAAAAGAAAATCAATAAAAAGATAGAAATCCAACCCATCATTTACCCCACCCCCCCTCCCCCATTAACACACACAAGCAATGACTCCACAATGAATACTGATGAACGGTAAATGGCGTATACTTATACAGCGTTTTTCTACTTTCATTGAAGGCCCAAAGCGCTTTACAGTCACACACACATTCACACACTGATGGCGGCTCTGCTGCTGAACACTGGTGCCAAGCTTCCATCAGAGGCAATGTGGGGTTCAGTGTCTTGTCCAAGGACACTTCGACACATGGGCGGGCATCAAACCTGCAATCCTTCAATCACGGACAACGGCCCTTTCCACTGCACCACGGCCGCCCGACCGTAAAAGTCAATTCTAAAAGAAACTGAAGGCTTGACTCTGCTGTAAGGAAACTATATTGGGAATCTCTTCGTACAGCTGCTCAGCTGCAGGAACATTGCCACAGCGCCCATCCAGACATGTTCGCCAGGTCTTGTAGTATTTAATACATCACAAGCTGGATGTAAAATATGAAAAATGTGAATTTCACCAAACCACAGTGTCATTCCTAGAATATGTCATCAGTGCTCAGGGGGTGTCCATGGACCAAGAAAAGGTGGATGCAGTGCTGCAGTGGCCTCAACCCTCTGCAGTGAAAAAACTCCAGCGGTTCCTGGGCTTCACCAATTTCTACCAACGCTTCATTTGAAACTTCAGTGTCGTGGCGGCCCCTCTGATTTCACTACTGAAAGGTCCTCCCACTCGACTGCATTGGATACCCGAGGCTAAGGACGCCTTCATGTCCCTCAAACAGCATTTCTCTCAGACGCCCATTCTCTACCACCCGGACCCCTCACTTCCGTTCAGAGTGGAGGTGGATACATCCAGTTCCGGTGTGGGAGTCGTCTTTTGTCAACATCAAGGTCAGCCTGCCAAAATGTACCCATGTGCCTACTTTTCCAGAGAACGATCTGGCGCAGAACGGAACTACGACGTGGGGGACCAGGAGCTGCTGGCCATGAAAGAGGCCTTTGCTGAGTGGCGACATTGGCTGGAGGGAACTGCACATCCGTTCATGGTTTTGAGCGACCACAAGAACCTTGAGTACCTAAAGACTGCCAAGAGGCTCAACGCTAAATAGTTAACCGTTCTGAATCTTTGTATTCATTCATTCAAGTTCTCATCCCATAATCTTTGCTATTACATGGTTAAGAAACCATAATCCATATTTAACTGGAAGTGCTGACTTGAGGGCCCAGCTGTCCAGCTTGCTGTTAGGAGCTGGTCGGGAGATGGAGACAGGAGCCAGTAAGAAGTCACACCCAAACCCACTGGACTAACACACCCACCTGACCCCGCTCATGTCCTGCAATTTCACATCAAATTTGACAATGTTTTTATTCCAATGAAACCACACATGTGTCACACACTCAACAGGTTTCATTTGCAATCAGGTGCATTTGCAAGTAGGCCTTTAGCTCCTCATCTGAGGTTCCAGACCAAGCTAAAGGAAGGAAAGTGCAGCCAAGCAACAATGCTTTGGCAACCTTGGAGAAGTGATACAAAGTTATTTTAATATGGGTTGCTATAAAATGGTCTACCATCCTAAAAGTTTAATCATAGAGTGTTAAATTTGTGCTCCATCTGCCCCTTTTTAAATATCAGCACCCGTCCCTCCAAAGGTTTCTGTACTTCCATGTACAACAGTATAGACGGGGGCAAATGGCTGGGAGGTAGAAGAAGATGAAGTGAGTTTTCTGGATGCTAGGTGTTAACCGGTAGGGGAGAAGACATGTAAAGCCTTTCATTTGCTTAGTTAAGAGAAGGAGGAGAGATCTGGTACCACTTAAAGATAACAGTTTTTAGTGGGATCTACAGGGTGTCCCATAAGTCTCCATACCCAGGAGATATAATACATTCCACACATACAGTATGTGGTTCACTATTACAAACATAAATCCAGATGTTCTAGAAGTGTTCTTCAGCAATGGAGGACACACATTGTAATGTATTCCTAACAAAATGACAGTCATACAGAGCATATTATACTAATACGATGTCAAAAAACCTTTATTTTTCTTATGTATGGAGACTTATGGGACACCCTGAACAATAATAAGTGATGAGTGGCAGGCAACTCACAATGCTTTACCTCAGCTAGGTTACACACAGTTTACTGTCAATCGGTGTCTCATATGTCGATGCTCAAGAAGGTGCACATACTCAACACATAGAAAGGGCCTAGAGAACAGTTAAGGAAAATGTGTGGAGATACTGGGAATCGTACAGAGGAGTTACTGGTAGACAGTCTCAGAGTTATTGGATAGCATGAGCTTGTGCTTTTAGGATGGAGAATCCATGACATTGCTCTTATTTATGGACCTTAAATGACCCTTTGAATTTCTGCGTATCCAATGTTCTGCAAAAAGTGTCATAATATTGTGGGTTTGTAGTATTGTTGTATACCTCTGTTTTGCCATTTGATGGCTCAGTATTTGTATTTGAATAAGGGCTGTCAACATTAACACGTCAATGCATGCGATTGAGTAAAAAAAACAAAAGCGTTATTTTATTAATGCCAATTAATTACACTCCATGAAGCAACTGTCTTTCAATGGTTCAGGCTTCCGTGGCTTGCGTCAGTTTCTGAAAATACACACTTCATTGGAAACTACCCGCTTATAACATAGTCACATACAAAAGAAATAAATATTTAATTGGTTTTTAGTACTTTATTCTTGTTATTTTTTTAGGTTTTGATTGCTTTTTCACAAAAGGCGGACTATTTGATACGTAATGCGGCCCGTTGTCATTGTAACACAACAACACGTCGCTGATCCGGCAGCGACCTTGAATTGCAGCTGCAAATGAAAAGCAAAATATGTGCTGTTTGTCACTATAGGTTCAAAAAAGCATCAGTTCAGAGAGAAAGTTCACCTTTTACTCTTTGTTTGAAGCATGAAGGAAAAGTTTGTTTTAAATTAGCCTACAAGTACAGAACACTGTGTTAAGGTATTCATCTGCCCATTTAAAGTGCTGAAACACAATGTTTGTTTGTTATGGTGTGAGATTGACAGGTGAATTGGAGCAGTGTCCATCACTATGTGGTCGCTGTACCGGTCCATTGTGGTGAAGAGAGAGCTGATCCAGAAAGCAAAGCTCTCAATTTACCAGTCGATCTTTGTTCCATACTCACCTATGATCATGAGCTCTGAGTCATGACCTAAAGAACAAGGTCCCGAATCCAAGCAGCTGAAATCCGCTTCCTTTAAAGGGTGGCTGGGCGCTCCCTTAGAGATAGGGTGAGAAGCTCCAGCAGAGAGCTCGGAGTAGAGCTGCTGCTCCTCCACATCGAGAGGAGACAGTTGAGGTTGATGGGGCATCTGTTTCCGATGCCTCCTGGACACCTCCTTGGGGAGAAGCTTCAGGCGTGTCCCACTGGGCAAAGGCCTCGGGAAAGACCCAGGACATTCTGGAGAGACTACGCTTATCAGCTGGCGGAACTGGAGCTGGAGGAAGTGGCCGGGGAGATGGAAGTCTGGGCATCTTTGGAAAGACTGCTGACCTGGTCCCGGATGAACGGCAGAAGAAGAAGAAGATTCGATGAGCAGCCAAGCCAGCAGAAGCTCTCCCCGCTGGCAGGCTCAGTGTAGTTAAAGACGCATGAGGAGTGACGTATGTATCAGAGGATGTTCAACTGGCCGTTCTGCATGTCAATCAAGTGACATGCATCACCGTGAGAATGATTCCCTGACGGATTTTTTAAAATCCGACCCCCACACCAAAACCCCGGCAAATGGTCAAGGTGCGGCAACACCCAAGAATCCCGCCCCCTAAGTTATGGCGTTAGCTATGAGAGACCAGAGAGCCAGAATTCCTTCCAAGTTATTTGAACTCTTAGTTGACATTTTATCCGAGCTGATATGATCCAATAGCAGATTCCTGTAATGACTTACACTAATATTTTTCTTGTTTTTCCAGTTTAATAAGATTGTCTTTTTTGCTATACAAAGAGTTATGAAGATTATAGATGCTAAACTTCCCTCTGTGTCGATGGCACTCATGTCACCCAGCACACAAAGTGAAGGTGAGGCTGTGATTGAAACCTTAAGCCAGACTGATAGATCAACACATACCTGTTGCCAGAGAGCCTGGACAGGTGTACAGAACCACAGAGCATGCATGTAATTGTCAGGTAAATTACTATCACAATGTTCACAAATGTCTGAGTTTTTGAGACCCATCTTGAACATCCTCTGTCCAGTATAGTAAATTCTGTGAAGAGTTTTAAATTGTATTAGTTGTAGGTTTGGACTTTTTGTTAATTTAAAGGTATTTAGACAAATTTCTGACCAGAAGCTTGTGTCTGTACTTCTGCCTAAGTCTGCATCCCATTTAGTTGTTGGAATTGAGACTTCTTTATCTAAATTGCATAAGAGTTTGTATATTTTGGAGAGAGTTTTATTCAATGAAAAATTTATCATAGAGGTAACTAGTTCTGGTAATTTTAAGTCATTGTCACTGCATTTAAATGTTTTAGTGATTACAGATTTAAGTTGCTGATATTCCAAGAATTTATTTATTCCATGTTTTTCTTGTAGTTCTTGGTGTGTTATGAATCTTCCGTCTGTAATTAAGTGCTCAAGTAGTCTTATGCCCCTTGCTTGCCAAGCAGGGAAGTGCAACATTTTTCTATTTATCAGGATGTCTGGATTGTTCCAGATGGGTGTCATTTTGCATGGTAGTAGTGAAGAGTTTGACATTTTAAGAAAATCCCACCAGGCTGTTAAAGTAGTACTTATATTACTACTTTTGTAGCAGTCATGTTTTTTTATTGTTGGGCTTATAAAAGGTAAATCTGACAAGTTAATCTTTCCACAAAATGCCTGTTCCAGATCCATCCATGGGTTGGTTTCTGGGTTGTTTTTATCCATCTTAAGATGTACTGCAGTCTGTTGGCAAGAAAGTAGTTATGGAAGTTAGGTAATTCTAAGCCTCCACAGCTTTTTCTAGATTTTAAAGTTTTTAGACTAATTCTTGCAGGTTTATTGTTCCATAAGAAGCTGGATATGGCTGAATCTAATGTTTTGAACCATTTTAGTGGTGGTTGTGTGGGGATCGTTGAGAAGATAATTAACTTTGGGTAAAATGTTCATTTTTACTGTGGCTATCTTACCCACGAGTGACAGAGGCAGGTTGACCCAGCGGGTTAGATCATCCTGTATACTTTTCAGTAATGGGGTGTAGTTTAGTTGCACCAGTTCTGATAGTTTCAGGGAGAAATAAATACCTAGATATTTGATATTTCCTGATTTGACTGGGATTGAGGCCATTTGCTCGGCATTATCATTCAGTGACAATAAAACTGATTTGTTCCAGTTAATAGAGTAATCTGAGATAGAGGAAAATTCATTAATAATTGCTGTTGTTTCACTAATGGAATGTGAATTGTTTAGAAAAAGTAATATGTCATCAGCATAAAGACTAATTTTATGATTACTGTATTTTGTTGTAATTCCTTTAATGCTTTCACGTTGTCTTATTGTTGCAGCCAAAGGTTCAATACATATAGCAAAAAGAGAGGGGGAGAGTGGACAACCCTATCTGGTCCCTCTACCAAGAAAAAATCTGTCAGAAGTCTGTTTGTTGGTTCTGACTGATGCATTTGGGTTTTGATATAATATTTTAATCCAATCAATGAAGGATTCCCTAAACCCAAACTTATGGAGGGCAGCAATGAGGAACTTCCAATTTACTCTGTCAAATGCTTTTTCAGCATCCAACGAGAGTATGGTTGTTTCCTGGTTTTTAATAGTGACAAAATCTATTATGTTTACAAGTCTGCGGACATTATCACTTGAGTGTCTACCTTTAATAAATCCAGTTTGATCATGATGAATTATAGAAGGAGTGATTTTTTTTCTATTCTCTGTGCGAGTGCTTTGCAAATAATTTTTACGTCTGCATTGATTAGAGAAATGGGGCGATAGCTAGAAGGAATTGTGGGATCTTTTTCTGGTTTGAGAAGGAGGATTATGTTAGCTGAATTCATGTGTGGTGGCAGTGATTGGCTTTCCTTGATAAAAGTAACCATTTTATAAAAAGTCTGTGCCAGCTGTTCCCAGAATTCCTTATAAAACTCAGCAGGAAAGCCATCAGGCCCTGGGGCTTTGTTGCTGGGCATCAGCAACAGAGCTTCATGAAGTTCAGCCAATGAAAGTGGAGAGTCTAAGTTTGAGCTTTGATCCTCATTTAATCTGGGTAGAGTTACATTATTAAGAAATTAGTTCATACTTTGCTCTGAATGGATTGACCTGTGATGTGTACAAGTTTTTATCAAAATCTTTAAACGTTTTATTGATTTTAACCGGGTTGTGAGTGACATTTCCTGTGTGGTCTATAATAGATGTAATTGATGATTTTTCTTTATTAATTTTAAGCTGATTAGCTAAAAATGTACCCAATTTGTTTGAGTTTTCAAAATTTTCGAGTCGAAATTTTTGTATTTGGAATTGTGTTTGCTTATTGATGTCATTTAACTGAAGCTTTAAATTTTTCAGATCTCCCAGAATGTGTTCTTGTGCAGAAGCAGCATAAGCAGCCTCTAGATCTTTGATTTTATTTTCTATTTCTAATAGATCTGCTTTCTCTTTGTGTTTTTTGTTTGTTGAATAAGAAATAATTTTTCCTCTCATCACTGCTTTTGCTGTTTCCTAAAGAACACATGGTGAAATATCAGGAGTATCATTAAATTCTAAGAAGGTTGCCCACTCTTTTTTAAAGAACTGAATGAACTCTTGATCTTTTAACAGAG
The DNA here is from genome assembly GCA_016861445.1 of Oryzias woworae. Taxonomy (NCBI): domain Eukaryota; kingdom Metazoa; phylum Chordata; class Actinopteri; order Beloniformes; family Adrianichthyidae; genus Oryzias; species Oryzias woworae. The sequence continues at coordinate 59,828 of BOLG01000747.1, forward strand.
AAGTGTTAAACCTCCAGGTTAAGCCTGAAGGTGTGAAATATTTACAGAAACTGGTGCATGATCACTAATGATAATTGGATGAATGTTGGAATCCTTGATATCTTTTAAAAGAGAATTACTGACTAATAAGTAGTCTAAGCGAGACTGTGAGTGGTGAACTGGAGAAAAGAAAGTAAACCCTTTAGCGTTGGGATGACATGAGCGCCAAGCGTCGCAGAGACCCAACTCATCCATGTACTGCTTCAAAATACTTGCAGATCGCCATGTGTGCTGGTGTCCTGCTGTGCTGAGTCTGTCAAGTTCAGGATCAAGGACCAAGTTGAGGTCTCCTCCTATAATTTTTGTGGAGTCAGCGGGAACCGAGAGTGAAGTGAAGAATCTATAAAGTTATTTTGTAGTTATTTTTGTCTCATCAAGCCATAACAGGAAGACTGGATATTGACTCATTTGTTATTATGTTTGCACAAAAAAAAACAGAAGACTAATATAAGCCATGCTGTGTTTAGAACTAAATTAAACAAAATTAACAAAAAATGCACATACAAAATAAATGACATTACAAAAAAACTCAAAATAACAAATAGCTAAACGGATAGACAGGCTTAAATATAAATAAAAAGTGACACAAATACATAAAAAAGAAATTTAAAAAATTAGACACAATAACTAAACCAAAGATAAACCTAAAAGTAAATAAATAAATGTAACTCAAATAAAAAATGCTAAAAATAAAAGACTAAAGAGATGGATAAACAGAGAGGTTTTAAAAATAAATGGAAATAATCAAAAACACACAAAAAGAATGAAAACATAAAAAAAGACAGCTAGGCAGGGACCAGGAATGACCAGCCCTGTTGTAGACAAATCAAGTGGCTCACAGGAGTCAATAGTTATAGCACAGTTAGCATTTTTTTATGTATTACATGGAACTGGGAGGATTTGACACCCCATTCTCTCAGTATACACAAAGAAGCTAAAGTGTAGAATGGTAGCACATTTTTACATGCATTTATCTAAGCTTCGATTTTACAATTTACTTCTAAGAGAGGGTAAAGACAAACAATTAACATAGCTGGATTGAAAATGAAGGGGATTAATGTGTGCAGGACATTAGAAGTTTAAAAAAACAAGAACATGAAAAGATGTTCAGCTTTGGGCTGTGATAAATCCACAGCCTTCACAACTGGGATTCAACCCTTTCATGCTTCTCTCTGACTGAAATGTACCTCTTTTCTTTTAAGACAGGCTTTTATTTTGCCCGCAAGTTAAACTGTGAGATTCTCTCCAACTAACAGCTCCCTCATTCCATTTTGAATGTCAGGTCTGTCCTCCTGCAGGCCTGCGAGCAGCTCCTCATTTTAGATCCTCATTTCTGTTCCCAGTCAGTTGCAGCTGCTGCTCCCACACTGATGTCACATTTCTCTCATTTTTTTACAGGTGGAAACTAAACTGAGGAGTTAAACGAGCGAAGATAGTAGAACTGAGATAGTAGAACAAATTCCTGAACATTTTAAGATTAATTCTCAGTTGTTTGCATTTTTGAAATATTTTTATAGACACTGAAAAAGGCTTCAATATTTTCATTTGCTTCATCAGTTGCTTTAACCCATTTTTTCCCAAATGTTTCCCAGTCATGAAAATATCTAAATCATTTGTCATAAGTAACCCTTTAATCAATCCTAATTTTAAGAAATGTTCATGGAAATGTCTGTTTGGTCACAATTGTGACTGGTGGGATAGTGTGTGGTTTCAAACACTGTATAAACTGAATGTAGGTACATTTGACCAGTGCAGCGTTTTTCTGTGGGTGTCTGTGTGTGTGTGTGTGGGGGGGGGGGGGGTTGTGTGTGTATGCATGCATGCTTGTGAACTTTGTCTGACTCCTTTTGCTGTATTTGTTATTTTTCTTTTATGTTCCATGGTACAGCTAGAAGACCTCCATGTGCAACAGCACTTAGCATTTCTCACATGCATAGGCAGTTCGTTTCTCTAAAATGCCAACATCTCTAAGCAATGCATTGTTCCAGCTAGCCAGTGAGAAGCTTTTGTATCTTGCCTGACCTCCAATGAAAGCAATAAGTAGAGATCTTCTTCCGTGATTTAGTGGTTTAGTAGCAGAAGAGAATGTGAAGCTATCTGTAAGAAGGTGAGCAGGTCATTGGATTGGTGTGCATGAAAGTTAAATTGAATTTGTTTCTAGCAAATCTGTGTGTGTGTGTATGTGCAGGTATAAAGTTGCAGTAGATTGCTAGGTAGCACCAAAACAAGCTGGCTGGTTTTTCTTTATTGGGTCCATGTGTATGTGTGTGTTTCTATTTGTGTGTGTGTATCTATGCGTGAGTGATAAAAAGTAAGTGACATATACTTATAAACTATATATATGACATAAACTTATATAGCAGTTTACTACATTTTTAGAAGGCCAAAGCGCTTTACAATCACAGTCCCATTCAAACACACAGTGTGTGAGGGGGGGGCCGTAATATTAGGTAAAAATGTAGTTAGCAGCAGAAAATAAGGTAAAACGGTTAACCTAAATGTATTAGCCTTTAACTACAATGGTTATTCCCACTGGTCAGTAATGTTGCCAGTAACATGTTCCATAATCACATTAAACAAAGTTGAGTAATTGCAAATGCAAATATCAATACTAGACACCTTAAATGTGATAAGTACCAAAAATCTATGTCCTACCGTAATGTTACCATACATTTCTATCTTGTTCTTTGAGACATTTCTCACTATCATCCATTTTTTTTGGCACGAACAGCTCTGGTCAGTGACATTTTACAGTACACGTGATACTATGTGACACGTGCGACAGTAGATATATTTCATTTAGATCCTTTATTATTTCAAAAATGCTAAATATAGTCTGAGATTGAACATGCTCAGTGGTACTGCTTCAGATGATAAAAAGGTTGGTGGGATTTCCAGTTTTAGAAGAACAGGCCCTCTGCACCATTTACAGAGAACGTTACTCTGTTTTTGTAGGAGTTTAAATAACTAAAATATCTCCACACAGTGGAAGAAACGCAATTCTTGAGACACTGGCCAAGTTGGCCAAATGATGAGAAAAATCTACCGGCCAAATATATATTTTATCAGCCAAATTCTAACACTATTTTATACAGAAATACCTAAGAATTTTTTTTCTTAAATGTTCAGATTTTTTTTAAGAAAATGAAAATGGCATCAAAGTAATTTCTACATGGTATGAACACATATTTACTGTCATGTACTGTAACTGTAAACTCAAATTCAAACAGAAAACAAGGACAGATTTAGTAGAGATTTCCTTATTCTGCCTCCAGATGATCACATTGTATTACAAATCAGAACAAAAAAACGCCTGAAACAAGTGAAATGTTTTGGGGTATTTGTCATTAAAGCTGCAGCTTTAATGATGATTGAGCACAACATCTGATTTCAGTGTAACACAGACTCTGTTATGCTACACAGACACTGCTAAAACAGTGGATTGTGTTATTTAAAAAATATATTTACTATTTTATGAATGTCCTATGAATTAATTTTTTATTTATCCGCCGCGTCTTAAAGGTCGGTCCGTGAAAATACTGTTCGACTGTTATCACACAGAACAGCTAGTTAGCATCAGCGGCTAACCAGCAAGCATCATAACAGTGTGTAACAACAGCGCTGTGTCCAAATCAACACATTTCCTGAATCTGTCTGTTGCTGCTTTAAGTGAAGCAGCTTTATCCTCCAGTTCTGACTGGATCCTGTTAGACATCTCCACATATTCTGCAGCTAAACAGAAACGCTAGACAGGTGAAGTGAATGCAGGGAGTGTGGAGTGAGTCTCCCATCGTGTTTGTTTTGTTTACCTCGCATGCAGACGGTAAAGAAAACAAACAAAAGAAATTCCCCAAAAGAAGAGCTAATAGACATGACTAAGTTTACACAAACATTTACTCTCCATGAGGTGAATAACCCTCTTTTACTGGCACAAAAAGGAGAAAATGATCGTGACTGGCAAGTGATAATTTCAGGGCCTTCAAAATTAAAGTTTAGGGCGATAGGCTCATTTTACTATGGGGGGGGGAGAAAAAAAAAGTGCTATTGCAATATCGATGGCTTTCGTCTTATCACCCATCCCTTTATCAACCCCAGCACTCAGTGTCTGGATGCCTCCCCACCGTCTGACTCTGTGGCTTATCAGCCACAGGACACTTAAGTGTCGGGGAGTCCCACTAAATTGTCACCACATGAAGATTCAGGACCAGGGGAAGAGCACCACACAATGAGCAGAAAAGAGGATCGTTTTCTAGTCTTGATTTATTAGAACAAAACAAAGCGACAGCAAGAAAAAACTAACACTGTTAAAATCGCAGCAGTTAAAAATCCTAATTTAAAAAAAAGGTAATAAAAAACAATTAAAAAGTCTCAGAGGGGAACCCCATAAAATATTCTTAAAAATAAGTGTCCATAAAAATACTGGGGAAAACAGATTCTGCAGGCGGCCACAATCCTGTCTTTCTCTTCCAGTAACGCCTTTCATCCAGTCCTCACAAGCATAGCGGGCTGCTCCTCCAAATGTCCACCTGCAACATAAACGTCCTGCCAGTATCCAAGTTTTTCAGGAGTAGACAGGGTTCACTCATTGCAAGGAGAGAGGGCCACTGGGTAGGACAAGGGTACTCACACACTGGCAGGGTGAGAAGCCCTGCCTTTGAGTGTACGGCGCATCACAGCACCTTGTCATGGAGAAGACTCTGCTGCAACCCCACCGGCCACTGCACTCCTTTGACTGCTGTCTCCTGCAATCACTTCATGCTGTCCTCCTCTCTCCTTCTCCATCTCTCTCTCTCTCTTTCTTTCTTTCGCACTGCATGCTGGAAGGTTGGTGGATGTGTGTGTGTGGCGAAACCGGGTGAGTGAACTGCTTTGGAGAGAAGTTTGATACTTGTTCCCGGCTGCTTTTAGTGTTTTTTTTGGTCTTTCTTTGTTTGTGGTTTCCACACCGGCGAGTGTTGGTGGAGTTGTGGCCCGCTCGACCCGGGGGAGGATAGCGTCTTCGCCGTCCCTGCCCCTGAGGCATGGGGTTCGCGTCCAGCCCGACCCCCAGGTGTCTGTGGAGATGGTCTTGCTGGCCGTGGGGGACTTGGTGGGTCATGAGAACCTGGCTTACGGGTCCCGAATGAATAAAGGGGTGATCGTGTTTTTAACTGAGGAGCGTTTCGCCACAGAGTTGATAGCGAGCGGCGTGACGGTCGGTGGGGAGTTCCTGCAGGTCTCCCCTCTGGCGGTGCCATCTGTGCGGGTGTCGAAAGGTGCGAGCGGATTAGGTAGAAAAAGTTGATTTTTTATGGTAGTTTCTATCCCTTCTTTCAACTGGCCGTATTCTTCCTAAACCACCGGCTATATTATTGCGCCTACCCTTCATACGGTCCTAGACTACAAGACTGAAGGGACCCTGGACGGTATAACAGGTAAGGAGCAGCCCAGAGTCTCTTGTAGTCTGAGTTATTCGTAGTTCACTCCTCACCCCCTAGGGGTGGACTAAAGGACGCTGCGTGCTTCATTTAGAAGACTCTTTACTAGTGAAGAGATTTCTTTCAGTTGTTTGTACGATTTACAGAAGAAAATTCCTTGTCATAATTCGAGAGTCAATCCTCATGTGCTTCCCCAAGTAATCGTGTTCCTTCTAAGGTTCACCTTTGTTATTAATTTAAGTCAGCATGAGACTCACCAGAGATGTGAAGAGATGACCCTTGTAGAGGTAGGCACAACGAAGAGCAAAGGCTTTGTCTTTTAGTAGCTTTATTGAGCAGTGGAGTAGATGATCGCAGTCGAGATGGAGCCGTAAGTTGAGCTGAGCTGAGTCGTGAGCTAAAGCTTTGAGCCGAAGCTGCCCACAGGCTCTCATCTCGCACATTTATACAATATTCATACGTCAATTTGTGCGCATACAGGATGCTCGAGACAACAGCAAGTTCATCATTATGACAATAAAATGCGTAAAACAGATGACTATGACAAAAGTAAGTGCATAAGCAGAACATTCATGACATGATTAATGATAATACAATGCGTAGGCTAAATGATAATGAGTGCGTAGGCAGAACATCTGTGACATGACTAGCTTATCCATGTACGTGGGTGGGGTAATCATGACGGTAATTCATCATTATAATGCGTTATACAGTTTCCTAAAAAGGACTTTCCTTCCGTTTAGAACTTCCGGGGATACGTGAGCTATTGCGCAAGCCATATTTTATTCTGCGTAAGCCATATTGTACAGCTTGTTGGTGATGCGTCTCCACCGTATTCTGTGACATCAATGTACTTTCTTCAACATCCCCAACAGCGGGTCATAATTTCGGGGGTTCCCCCGTTTATCCCCAACGAGGCGCTGAGCCGGGACCTGCAGCGCTATGGGAGGTTAGCCAGCGGGTTCCGCACTGTCGGGGTCAATTTTAAGTGCGATAAACTGAAGCACGTTCAATCATTCCACAGACAGGTGTTCATGTTTCTGAGCTCCTCGGAGCAGAGCCTCGATGTTTCTTTTAGGGTTAAACACGGGGAAGGCCATTACATGCTCTGTGCTAGTAATGGGAGTTTAAAATGTTTCGAGTGTGGAGACACTGGGCATAAACGCAGCGCCTGCCCACGCAGGACAGCTGCAGAGTGGTCCGGTGACCTGAACCCGACCGCAGGAGAGGGTGAGGGCGGTGAGGTCTGCGACCCGGCTGCTGGGGAGGGGAAGAGCAGGGAGCACTGCCCTCTGGCCGCTGATACTGATCGTGAGGGGAGTGGAAGCTCTGCTGCTGATCTGACTGTTATCCCAGAGTAAGCACAAGCTGCTACAGAGGCTACTGGAGCTGGTCAGGCCGGCATTGGCCCGGATCAGGACTGTGTAGCCGGGCAGGGTGGTGATGCCGAAGGTCCAGAGGAAGAGCTGAATGTTTCTACGGTTGTTTATGGGGCTGGAGCTGAGGTGGTGGCTGAGCCTGTCTCTGCTCCTCCCTCGGACATGGAATGTGACAGATTCAGACTGTGTCTCCTTGGCTGGTTCACAGGCTGCTGGAGAGGATCTACACACCTTTGAGGAAATTAACAATTTTCTCGATGATTCTTATGGTAAAAAAGGGAAGGTGACTGATTATTTCTCAGATCCTGAGAAGTTTATACGGACTTCAGTGACCCTTCAGAAAATAGTTAATCTTGACGTGCTGGATGAAAAGAAACGGTTTAGATTAAAGAAACAGGTAACAGCATTGCGTAAACAGCTTAAAGCAGCAAAGGGTTCTAGACGGATGAGACTCACCAAGTGAAGTGATGAATGTGTGTGGATGGAAGAGCACTTCACTGTTTCTGTCACTTATTATTATTTTGATCATGCATAAGCTTGGTGTGGGTTCTTTAAATATTAATGGTGGGAGGGGTAGGGAGAACAAAGTACTAGTTTCTAATTTGTTTAATGATAAAGATTTAAATGTTTTGTTTCTACAAGAAACTCATAGTGACGTGTCTACTGAGATAGATTGGGCTTTGTGGTGGGAGGGGCAGTATGTTTTATCTCATGGCACCACTTTGTCTGCTGGGGTGGCGGTCCTGTTCTCACCTAAGCTGGACTTCAACATAATTTCTACAACTGAGATAGTTGCCGGATGATTGCTAGTTGTTCGGGTGGAAATTGCTGGAGTTCACTATTGTTTTATTAATCTATATGCACCTACTGTAGGTACAGGCAGGATTTCAATCTTCCTGAAGCTTCAGGAGTTTTTGACACAGTGTGACCCAGATGATACCATTGTGCTTGGAGGGGATTGGAACTGTAATTTGGACTTTAATTTGGATAGGTCAGGTGCAGAACCTCACCTTCGGTCTTCTTCTGTTTTGTCAAAACTCATTTCCGACCTCTCGCTCATTGATGTATGGAGGCTCCACAATCCCCACTTGGGTTAGTGGGGCACGGCTGGATAGGTTTTATCTGACGGCAGGCTCTAGGAATAGGATGTCCCAATGTTCTATATTTCCCATTGGATTTAGCGATCATCATTTGATCACCTTTGATCTTATTGTTGGGTCCAGTAATAGGAGGGTATCTTATTGGCATTTTAATACTAAACTTCTTTTGGATAGGGCCTTTTGTGAGAATTTTGAATTTTTTGGGAGCTTTGGAGGTGCAGAAAGGGGGATTTTGTTTCTGTCAGTCAGTGGTGGGAAGTGGGCAAAGCTCAGATACGGGTGTTCTGTCAACAATACTCCAGTCATACTACAGTCCTTGTTAGAAAGGCCATCTCTGCTTTGGAAAAAGACATTTCCCACCTTGAGATGGGTGGAGCATCCTCATCGGCTTTACGTGATCCAGCGTTGCAACAGAAGAGGACTGAACTGAGTTCCCTTTTACGGGAGAGAGCGAAGGGGGTGTTGGTTAGAGCTCGCTACACTACCATCAGAGACGTGGACGCTCCCACATCCTTTTTCTTTAATTTGGAGAGATCTGTTTCTCAAAAGAAACAAATGGCTTGCCTTCACCTTCCTGATGGGACTTTCACCACAGACCTGGTTGCTCTGAGAGATCATGCGGTGGATTTTTACAGCACTCTCTTCAAAAAGGAGGCGTGTGATCCCGACTGTGTGGTCCAGCTGCTGGACGGGCTCCCACAGCTGAGTGAGGCTGACAGAGTCAGTCTGGATTCTCCAATCCTGTTGGATGAGCTGCGGCGGCTGTGAGTCAGATGACATCTGGTAAGTCTCCAGGGCTGGACGAGTTGCCATCAGACTTTTACAAGCATTTCTGGAGGTGCATCGGCCCGGATCTACTGGAGGTGGTGCAGGATTGTACGAGGACCAGCATGCTGCCTTCTTAATGTCGTCAGGCGGTTCTTTCTCTCCTGCCAAAAAAAGGAGATTTGACTCTGCTTAGGAACTGGAGACCTCTTGCTCTGCTATGTACAGACTATAAGTTGATCTCAAAAGTTTTATCGAACAGGTTGAAGAAGTATTTGGAACAAATCATTCATAGTGACCAATCCTATAGTGTCCCAGATCACACCATTATGGATAATCTCTTTGTTGTGCGTGATCTGTTTGATATTTGTAAGTCCTATGATGTCACTGTTGGGCTGATCTCTCTGTATCAAGAAAAGGCCTTTGACCGAGTTGATCACTCTTTTTTATTTTCTGCTTTGAAAGCTTTTGGTTTTGGGGAAGGTTTCATTTCTCTTTTGAGTCTTTTGTATAGACAGGCTTTTTGTTTGGTTAAGGTGGGTGGGGGGTTAAGTCGTCCTGTGTCGGTCCTAAGAGGTATTCGACAGGGATGTCCTCTTTCAGGTCAACTATTCACCATTGCCATTGAACCCTTGCTCATTATGTTGCTGTCCAAGCTGATGGGATTTGAGCTGCCTGGGCTCCTCCACAAGCCGTCAATCGTAATTTCTGCCTATGCTGATGATATTTCTCTTCTTGTGCGCCATCAGAAAGATGTCAGTCTTCTTTGTGACTGCTTGAGTGTCTACCAGAAAGCGTCTTCGGCTAAAGTTAATTGGGAGAAGAGCACTGCACTGCGTTTAGGACACTGGGTGGATGCATTGTTGCCGATATTACCCGGGGACCTCAATTGGGTCTCTGAAGGTATCTCATTTTTGGGAGTGTTTTTAAGGCACGGACGATTATCAACAAAAGAATTGGGAGGGTGTCATGGAGCGGGTGTGTGCCAGACTGTCTAGATGGAAATACCTGCTACCACAGCTTTCCTATCGGGGTTGAATTGTTGTTGCCAATAATCTTGTTGCCTCGATGCTCTGGCACAGACTGACAGGATTGTCTCCTCCTGCAAGCCTTATTTCAGCAGTCCAGAAGACCTTGGTGGACTTTTTCTGGTCTGGTCACCACTGGCTGAGGGCCGCCGCCCTCTATCTCCCAGTTGAGGAGGGCGGACAGGGACTGGTTGACATCGGTCCCTGTGGCGGCTTTCAGGCTGAGGACTATTCAGCGTCTCCTCTACCGTCCAGGTCTGCTATGGACAGATACTGCTCGTGTGCTGCTGTGGAAAGCTGGTAACCTGGGGTATGACAAACTCCTGTTTATGATTCAACACACACACTTGGATGTGACGGGTGTTCCACCCTTTTATCAGTTCGTCCTGGATGCTTGGAGACTTTTGCTTTGCCAAAGGAGTGCCGTTTTAACCCCTGGACTGTGGCTGTTTGAGGACCCACTGTTTGGCAGTGGGCTTCTCTCTTCACAAACATTGTCTTCTGTAACCATGGGCTCCAGACTGAGGGAAGTTGGCTTCGTGAAGCTCGGACATCTCCTGGGGACATCCCTATCTGAGCATGCTGCGGCTGCATGTTTCCATTCAATCAGGACGCTGCAGAGGATAGTGGATGAGGTTTGCCAGTCCTTACCTGAGAACCTGCCATGGTTTGTGAGAGATTCTTCAGTCGTTTCACAATCTGGGATTCAGTCTCAGAGGTGAAACATCCAACACAAAAACTCTAACACAAAAGCATGCAAATAAAACCACAAAAAGAAAGAAAGAGTTTCACCTTACAACAGGACTGCTCAGGACCAAACTCAGTGCGAAGTATTGTTTGAGCCTACCCACCAAACATTATTGGATCTTATCTTCTGTGGGCCTGACCCTGCTCCGTCTCTGACTCTGTTTCTTTGCCTTCCCAGACTCTTGCTTGGATCCTGGACTTTTGGCTGAGCTTTGCTCCTGTCTCTATTAATAAGCCTGCTGTAAGTGGGACCAGCTTTATGCCCGCAGACAGCTGGGCAGGTCAGAGTCGTACTGCTCCGCTCCATTCTGATGCATCCACTTCCAGACAAACAGATCCATGAACGTCTTTGTTTTCCTCGTCTGAGCTGTAATCAGGATCAGAACTGTACGACTGGATAGCTCTGATATTGATCACCATTTTTGTTGCTCCACTGTGAGCTAGCGGGAGGGCATGTAAACAGAAGGGTGACAGGAAAGGGGGGTGGAGTTGTCACCAGTCCTGCCCACGACTCAGAGGCGAATTTCTAATTTCTAACTCCTGCCGCTCTGCAGAAACTATGTTGAAACCACATTGCTTTTTGTTGTTGTTGTTGTTCTGGCTAAAAACACCATAATCATAATTAAAAGACCACTGGGAACGCCTTCTGTAGATCAAAACATGATCATCGTGGGACTTTATCACCTGGAGCATCAGTAAATCCAGAGTAAGGCACTGAAGGTAACCTCTGGGTTTATCCCTCGCGGAGATCCAACTCTAAAGCACATTCACAAACCTACAGACTTCATGAATTAAAGCGAGTCGGGATGAGAAGTGAGCACAGTAAATTCCATTTTCCCGGTGTGACCAAGGCCATGAGAGCTTTGTCAGACCCCATCTGTAGACAGCAGTCGTCCTCCTGTCTCCTGGTGATCTTGTACTTTGGATGATTCTTCTGTGAACAGAACAGAGTACCAAGTCTTCCTGTGGGAACTCTGCTTGTCATCTGGCATTGGAAGCAGTGCAGCTTTCCAATGACTTCGCTTGACTGCAGGCACTTCCTTTGATTATGTCCTCACTACGAAGTGTTCTCAACACTGGCTCTCCCAATCAACCTGCATGCGCTGCATGTGCACTTACATAAACCTCACATGCACAGAGTGGCCCTGAGAGGATAATGGAGTTGGGCAGAGAACAGAAATAACTACATTTCCCGGTGGAGAGATAATTCCTCTGGCAGCTGAAAATTGAAAACATTCCTGGACTTTAACACTCAGTTCTTCATGTCATGGACTGATGCGATTATCTGCAGAACCACACTGCAGCTACATGCAAATAACATTTCATTACACAACAAAGACTTTCATGTTTTCTGACAGAAAACATGGTTCTGTTTATGCCATGAGGCCAGCTTGGAAAGTTTCACTTTTGGATGTAATGAGCTCATAATCTCAGAGATTTGGATGTGAATTTTCCACATGGGAGTTTGTATTTATCAGCTCAGCCTTAAGCCTAATGAGACTGTTCGACTGAGCTGGAGGATTTTAAGTGGAGGAAACGATAAACGTGAAATCAGTGCCAAACAGTCGAATGCCCACTATTGCAGAAAAGGATGGAGAAAGGAAAAGGAGGAGGAGATGAGAGCTTGGATCCAGCCTGCTTTGTCTTCCACAGGTGTAATTAGATGAGAGTCCTGAGAAAAAGAGCAGCGCTGCATCGCTGAAGACTGACAGGCGCACAGGCTCAGGGTCGACTTTAACGGAGGGTCTGTGGAGAAACCAGAGATCTTCCCCACCTCAACGTACTGACAATCCCTGTGCTTTGTGAGAGGAGATACTGCTGCCTAGTGACCTTGACTTTACATGTGAAGGATGCTGCTCGAGGGCTGAACACTCCCAGCTGAAAGACGTTGCTGTTTGGCTGGCAAATACTGCAACTGAATCCCAGCATGCATCACTCACAAAAAAAGCATGCCGCTTCTATCTTTATACAGTGAAGATCATACCTCTGATCACAACGATTTTCCCTCATCACTAAACCTTTTCCTGCTGTAAAATCAGATATTAATGCTCTGTGATATTACCTGGATTCAAGCTGTGTTAACATTACAGCCTCAGGCACTAACAGTCATTTATAGAGGCTTGGTCACACTTTCTTCAACCTAACTTTAATGCCACATACCTTCATATCAGCAGTACTAACAATGGTTCATACATGTTGAAATCTAATCCTGTTTGCTTCTCTGTGTCTAATACGAGTGGTGACATCCACTTGTTGTGACTCCTCTGTCTAGTGATATGACAGCAACAGGATCTCTCAGTTGATGTTGGAAGTCCTTTTGGGTAATTATTCAAGGATAGATATCCCCTCTTCATTTATTTGTGTGCACAGAAACACAGGATGGGTGAGGCTAGGGTTCACAGAACTTCTGAAGTACTGAATTGTTCTGCATCTGGTAAATTTGCCGCTCCCGTTGCATGTGACCGCAAAGGTTTTTGTGCTCATCTTCAGTTTGCACTTTTAAACTGAGGTCCATGTTTCCCTTTTACAATCATACTCGGCACACCTCTTTTGAATCCAGGAAGGCGTAGTGCTTCTCCACCTAAGCAGCACAACAGACACACACAGGCATTTCACTGAACTTATGCTGAAACAAACCAACCTTGGCTTAGTGCCCCCCTGTGACTGCTTGACTCGTTGCAGCCTGGGATTTCCTAACCTCTGAGCTTCCCAGCTTCCCCAGTATCATTATTCTGTTAGCATATTACAGAAACAATTCATCCAGATTGTCTACAGAAAATAAAGGTCAAAATGTTTAAGTACAGACATAGTGATGAGCTCATTAGTGCACATCTGTCCTAAACTGGTCCCACATGACGTGTTTATCTCTTAAGCTGCTTCAGCTTAACAAGAACGAAGTGAACTGAGACAACTGCAGATACATTCTTCTAATTTATGAAATAACAGCACTGGTTCCCTACAGACAAATCTGATCTACACATTAGAGATCAATCAAGCCCAAACTCCTGACTGGGAGAAGATCTAACAAGGCTGTCAATTAAAGACTGAAGCAATCAAGGTCATTTCTCAGTCATTTTGTACAGATAACCATCAAATCTGCAGTTTGTTGCTCATGCCGAGAACGTGGCCTCTGTTATGGAGGGAGGAGGAGTAGGCCTGTGGCAACAGTGGGCAAACAACAAAGAAAAAATACTGAAATAAACTGTGACCAAAAAAAGGTTTCACTAGTTTCCTAAACATCCTTCCTGCTGTTGTGCTCTGCTTTGGATGATTTCGGTTCAGCTCCTGACTGTACATCACATGCTGTTTGCCGTCTCTTGTCATGGTTACTATGTACCCGTTTCAGTTCACTCTTCACCCACACATCTGAGCTCTATTTGGGTTCCCAATATATGAGAGAGGTTTAAACAACGGTTTAAAACTGCAAAAAAGCCAAAAACAATCAAGAAATCGTGCACAGTTTTTATAAAATGTTGGTGGTTGCGTATTATTGATTTTAGGAAAGGAGCTTGAGGGCTGGACTTTGGACATTTCCTGTTACGTACATTTGTGCAAGGCACCATGGCAACTAGTGCCACCACATTTTGCTTCACAGCAACATATTGAGCCAAAAGGCAGCAAGGACAGAAGAGTTTTCTTTTTTGGAGCCTCACTGTCTCAGCTGCCCTGCTCTCAATTTGAGCATTCTCACAGTGCATGTGTGCACGACTGTCCAACTGCTGCCTTCCACACAAACCAGCCTGTTCAGTGCCAGCAACCATCAGTCTGCTGTGTCTGTTTCGCTGTGCTGTCAGGTCCCTGTGCAGCCGAGTGCCTGCCCATCTGCTGAGCTGAGACAGCTGCAAACCTGCACTGGAGAGGAAATGTAGCATGAAAACATCACAGCCCTCAAGCACATAAAGGTGAGAACACACCAATGCAGCTCCCAGGGTCTGTTAAGAACATGCTTTCTGAGAGCAGACGTGAATGCCTTTTGTTTGGAGTTTTAACATTCAGACACATTACTTTAAAACAAAGAACTCATTTCAGAAAAAGACTCTTTAACCAAAATCCAGTAATTCAAGAATTTATACTCAATTTTGAAATCTATTCCATCAAAAATAATTGTTCCTGAGAAGTAACAGAACCAGTGCTGTTCTTTCTACAGGCAAGCATTTGCTTTCCTGAGGGCTAAAAACAACAGGTCTCCAAAGGCCTGCGGCTCTTATGGTTGAGTGAACTTAAACCTGCCTGACTTCACCCTGCTTAGATCCACGTCAGTTAAGCTGCTGGTCACCTCTGTTATCCTATTAGCCAGTCACAGCTTAAGTGATGCTGGGAGCATGGAAAGAGAATGGAAACCTTGAAAGATACACAAATGCAGCACAAGAATTAAAACCGAAACCAAGAACTTCACTCTGAGTTCACAGCTAATGGTTTTAGTCCAAAAAGCTGCTTCATGTTAGAGCTGTTTATTAGTTCCCCTTTTAAATCAGTTAGAATACAATAAACAACTCAATCATTGTATATGCAGATCATGCATTTGTAATAAATGTGCAGTAGTGCAGTAAAGTACAGACGGATCGGAGGATGAACCTGTAAGCAGTTTTGTTTATATCCTGCTTTGTTTTTTTTTTTTTTTTATTTAATGAAAACACTAACAAAGTTAAAAAAAATCTTCTCCTTCAACTCCTTCCAAGATGATTATGGTCTCTCTGGGTCTGTTTTAGATTGGTTTGTCTCATATCTCAGTGGAAGAACTTTTAACATCAGTGTAGGTTCATTAACCTCTGAAATGGAAAAGCTTTCTTGAGGTGTTCCTCAAGGTTCAGTTTTGGGCCCTATTTTATTCACTCAATACATGATCCCTCTTTGCAAACTAATCAGTAAATTTAGCCACATTTCTTACCATCTATGCAGACGACATTCAGCCATATTGCTCCTGGATTTTTCCTTTTCAATCCATATTTACTGGATTGTTTATCTGACATTGAGTCATAGTTATCTAATACAGTCCTGCATTTACACCTAAATGCTCAGAAGACAGAGTGATTTTTCCCCTAAACAACAAAATCCCTTCCATCAAACATCACCTTGGTTCCCTGAGCTCCTCTGTCCAGTCGAGTGTCAGGAATCTTGGGGTGTTGCTTGTCAAATGTCTATCTTTGGAAGGACATGCAAAACAAACTGTCAAAAACTGCATGCATCACCTGAGGAATGTGGCAAAAGTCAAGTCTTTAAAATGTCTGCAACTCGTCCAAACCTCTGCGGCGAGGCTTTTAACAGGAGCCAATAAATGAGCAAACATAACCCCACTACTCTCCTCTCTACACTGCTCCCAGTTAAATTTAGAATTGAATTTAAAATTCTATTTCTAGTTTTCAGAGCTTTGCATGGACAAATTCCAAGTACATTGCTGACCTTTTAACCCCCTACTTTTCTGTCAGGTCTCTGAGGTCTTCAAACCAAAATCCATTACAAATTCCAAAAACCCGCTAAAAACCAGAGCAGACCTCGCCTTTCAAGCTGTTGCTCCTCGTCTTTGGAACGACCTTCCTTTGTCAGTACGACAGATTGACTCCGTTGCAGGTTTTAAAAGTCAGCTCAAGACGTTTTTATTCAGAAAAGCTTTTAGTTCATCTGTTTGTGTCTTTTAATGTGTTTTATCTTCCTTTTACTTCCTTCTATATTGTTTGTATGTAATTCATGTTTTACTGGCTGTAATTGTACTGTATGTGTTTTTATTTTTGTGAAGCACTTTGTGATATTTACTTACTTACTTACTTATTTACTTTGTGAAAAAATAAACAAATAAGAAAGATCCTTGACGGAAGGCCTGGCAGCATTATTTTCCCACCTTTCCTACCTTCCTTAAAGGCTCAAAGCGCTTTACTGACCCATTGACGCATTCACACACTGATGACGGCTCTGCTGCTGAACACTGGCGCCAACCTTCCATCAGAGGCAATGTGGGGTTCAGTGTCTTGCCCAGGGACACTTCAACACATGGGCGGGAAAGTTGAGAATCGAACCTGCAATCTACCGATCAACCGCCCTACGGCTGCACCACTGGAAGGGACTTGGTGTGAAATGTCATACCTCATGAATCTTTCTCCAGTATGGAAAGCCTTTTTAACATTTAATCCATATCCTTGTCATCAGCTGTTTTAAGGCTAACCAGTCATGCCAAAAGAAGAACTAGTTATCTAGTGACAGCAAAAAATGTGAACTAGTAAACTAATACTGTTTAAAAGTGTGCACTAGTTCACTAGTAGGCACTATTTGCATTCATTAGTGAACTAGTGACAATCTAAAAAGGCCATTAATTACCTAGTTACATGCTAATGTTCTACTAGTTCACTAGTAAAGCTCCTGTAAATCTCACCAATTAACTAGTGTGACCAAAATATTGTACCAGTTTACTAGTGACATGTAAAATGTTAACCAGCTGACTAGGGAGACATACATAAGTCTTGCTAATTGACTAGTTAGACAGAAAAATTGCACCAATTAAGTAGTTCACTCCAAAAAGCCCCAACAAAACCAGCCTGGGACGCACTTAAAATACATGCGGGAAATGCAGCAAAGTGATCGCACATAAATATCTGCAAATAAGATCAGTCATAAAAATGATAAGTTATTTTTTTAAAAGTCCCATAAAAGTACAACTTCTGTTTTCAAGATCACTGACACTCTCGCTTTAGATAAAATACAACTTTCGTTGGACATCCATCGGGTTTATCTGCCATATTAATCTGCCATGTTACCTGCAGTTTATTAATCGAAAGACCACGCCCCCTGCGTCACTGAGTCAGCTGGCATGAAGCCTGCTGGTTTTTGTTGCGGCTCAGTGAGCCCACATCATTATTCCACCACCCCTGTGCTTTACAAGTACTCTGTTTCTGCCGTTTTCCTGCATGAACACAACAATCCGAAGGAAAAGTCAATGTGTGATCCTCCATCTGAACTGAAGACATTTTTGAATCATTTTCATCCGCTGTTTTTTTTTCCAGTTTAGTCTCTTTTAGTTTTTTCTCCATTCGTTGTTATCTTTATCGTGTGTGTTGAACCCTGGAGACTGACTATTGCTTTAGAAATAACCACAGAAAGCGTGAAGGACAGAAGGGAGGACTCTGGTCTTTCCGCTATGGCGGCGTTTTAAAGATGCTTTCCTCACTGATCTTCATCCGGTGCAGTTGGACCTGCGCTGTAGGGGGGTCCTGGATGCTGATTGGGGGGTTCGGCTGGGCGCCTGTCAGCGCTGGTCGTCCGCGCCCGAGCGCGTGAACGCAGGCGGCTCGAACGGCGTCTTCTGCGCGAAGGACGAGGACAGCGCGCACGGGCTCGTTCCAGAAGGAGGTGCGCCTCCTGCCGCTGCCGCATCAATCAGAACCCCTCACACCTGAAGAGGAGCGCCGGACCTGAGGCGGGTTCGGTCTGAGCCGCTGCCACGCCGCGCGGAGCCGGCGGAACCTGGACGGGGTTCTGGATCGAGCTCGGGTCAGTACGGAAACACGGAGCGGGTTTTTCTAGCCTTGAGTCCCCAAACGGAGCGCCTGAAGTCCTGCTGAGCAGGTGGAACTTTGCTCTGCAGAAAGCTGCAGGCAGAGCTGCACCGGGGCTTTCTGCACTGCTGTAGTCTCGTTTTTGTTTTGCGTCTGCTGCTCAAACAGCTGAAACTCCTGCTCCTCTGTTGTGTCTTTGGGTTATTCTCATTTATTATGTCATAACTCCTACAGAAAAAGCAGAAACGCACAGCTTCTCTCAAGCTTCAGCAACTGTTGCACTAAACGGGGTTGTCAGTGAAGCTTCAGTGTGCAGCCCTCATATAGGACAATCCATGCCTAATATGACTAACCTTTATGCAGTAACTGAGCTGTTTGGTGTGTTTTGGTTCATTTTTCCCTGGAAACTTCTTGCCTGCAGTTTTGACCTGCAGAAGGGGGCAGATATCAGGGCTGGGGGGCTTCAGTGACTCCAAGAATCAAGGACTTTCATTACATTAAGTTACTTAACATCCAGTAGTTTGTATAAATCAGCTGCTGTCACTGAGGAGCTTTCCCTGCAGGAGCGTTTTCCTGAGAAACTGCTGAGTTTCCGCACATGTTTTTCCCGCCGCTCCACAGGATACTCCCTTTGTGTTTAAGTCTTCATGTGATGTTGTGGGGCATGCAGAAGTGATGAGTCACAGCGAGCCATGGAAACTCTTCATCTGCCATCCAGATGAGAAAGTCTGATGCTGTTTTCACTTCAAAGGTCAACAGGAGAGTGTTTCATGCTCCATCCATCGGGCAGCTCAAAATGTTCTTAAAAACTCTTATTTCTTGAGTTTTGTTGGGTCAGTTGGTTCAGTTGCTGGGGTTAGGTTTCAGTGAAAGCTTTGCAGAAATCAGTTGTTCAGACTCCAGACAGGAACACACAAAGCTCATCAAGGATCAGACCATTATGCACTTTGCAGCATTCCAGATGCTCTTGCAGCTGCAAGGGTCTGCAGCCGGAACAAACATGTTTCTCTAACAGCTCCTGTCTTTCATTCAAGTCTCTTGGCTTGGTGTCACTTTTTTTTTCAAAGTATTCCCCTTGGACTTCTTGCCTTTTTGATTTGCCCTCGGTTTCCACTCAATAGTCCTGGCTGGTGTCCAGCGTACGCCGCAGCCCCTTTCCCAGGCAGGGATCTGCAGAGAAAACAGGACTTTAACAAACAGCACCCCGTATGTATTCACACTGGATCGCCCCATTAGTAATCTATCACATATGATTTTCAAAGGACAATTAACGCTGCTTCCTCCTCTGTACAGAATCCTGTGATTGCTGTTGGAATCTTTCTGGAGTGCAATCAGCAGCGAGGCGACACATCAGTCTGGCAATTAGGCTGACTGAATTACTTGGTTCCACGTCTCTTGCTTGATAACAGGCAGGTGCCTTTCAGAGGGGAGAGGAAAGGCGTCTCCAACTGATGCATAATGGAGAAGCAGAGTATGCGGTGCAGCAGATGTGCCTTCCCTGCTACACAGACACACGCTTCTTTACTTTGACGGGCTCGCCCTTGACTTTCATCATTTAGTTGCCAACCTGATCCATCAGCGAAAATTGTTCCCTTGCTGTCCTAATCATTTTGGTGCATAATCAGTTAGCCTGAACCTAGAGCACCTCTCCTCCAATGGCACGTGTTGTCTGTGCTGTTTACCGTCTTCACTGTCTTCTGACAGCCTGGCCGCCTCTCTGACCTTGTCAGGAAAAATGCCTCCACTGTGTTCTCCAGCTCATCCTCACTCATGTGAAGCATTTGATTTCACCCCGTTCATGACCTTGGTTGTTTTTTGTTTGTTTGTTTGTTTTTTTAACCACAACCATCTAATCACAAGCAAGTATAAGAGCCAGAGCGTTCAGTCGGGTTTCTACTGTGTGTTCAGTAGAACTCTGACGGATTATTATATTGTATTTTCTGCACAATAGGGCACACAGGATTATAAGGATTATAATGTATTAACTGCATTCACAGTAACTCTAAAACTTGTTTGTAACACGCTTCACGTTAGCAACATTGGATGTGTTACCTGCATTTAGCTTATATACAATATCTATAACTTCCATTCTTGTTTGCAACACATAAAGAAGCAGACTGATTCCACTAAAACAAAAAGTCTGTGACTACGCTGACTCCCAGCCTCGTTTGTAACATGTAATCTTGCTAATAATGCATTAAAAAAAAAAGAAAATAAACACATCCTGGCACCGCTACATGTTAGCCACATTCACAATTCCTGTAAATCCCAACCTTGTTTGCAGCAGAACTTTTCCCTAACTGCATTTGAAAGAGCAGAAAGTGCAGATTTCCTGAATACTTCTGCTGCATTTGGTGGGTTTCTTTGTCTGTTTCCTACAGGCTGTCAGAGGACTTGACATGCCTCCGTTTAGCAGGCATCTCTAAAAAAAAAGCTAATCGCTGCATGGGCCTCACAGCTCTGTTGTTCATTAGAAGTTATCTCTGGCTGCTCTCACATTTCTGGATAATTGACAGGCAGAGCTGTGTGCCGCCTGGTCCGGCCTGTAACTCATCAGGTGCTCTGAGCAAAAGCTGACAAAAGAAGATGCAAGCTTGATGGGTGAGCTAACTAAAATGGTGGAACTCATTTCCTGCTGAGCTTCCAAGCTAGCTGTTTCATCCAAATGAAAGTTTCAGAGGCATTTAAAATCTCTTAACTCAATGCATCTGATGATCCATCTGATGGTGTGATTGAAGGATTGCAGGTTCGATTCCCACCCTTCCCACCTATGTGTCGAAGTGTCCTTGAGCAAGACACTGAACCCCACATTGCCTCTAATGGAAGGTTGTCGCCAGTGTTTGGCAGCGGAGCCTCCATCAGTGTGTGTGAATGTGTCCGTGACTGTAAAGCGCTTTGGGCCTTCAATGAAGATAGAAAAGCGCTATATAAGTAAACGCCATTTACCATCCTTCGTTTCAGAGGAGTCAGGCGGTGTGTGCATGCTGAAGCCGCTGCTTTGTTTACCTAAAGTGAAGATCTGAACGCAGAGTCACGCAGTACAAGGTCACATTTTTCTCTGACAGAGAAAGATAGGATCCTAAACATAACCCTAACGCTTTTTAAGTGTGTTTCTGGTATCTAGGTGTTCACATCACACTGGACTTTCCTAGGTTCCACATGAAATCCAGGCCTCAGTCGCCCCCTGTGTGGAGGGATGACTTGTACTGGTGCTGCAGGTTTGGGGTTGTCCGGGCCTGAAGAGGGTCGTCGAGTGGAGTGGCTGCATCTAAAGCGGAGCGCAGGTCTCTCTTGTAGTTCCCTTGACACTTGTGTGGCCACCTTAAGGGACGACACACAAATGGAACATACCATTGTCTTGCATGTGGTCAATCTATCATGAAGTATTTATATGGAAAATGGAAGTTACACTCACTGATGCAGTACGGTTGATGCTGTTACAGTGCTCGTATACCACACTCTAGTCATTAGTAAGGTGCGAGTACTGGCTCCTTACTGAGCGCGTGCAAATGCTGCACACATGGGGTGTGCATACATGATGCATAAGTGCCTGTAGAATCAGCAACTGTAGAATGCCCTGTATGTACATTTCTAGCAGTCAGGCTGCACCCAGGAAGCACACACTTCTCATGTGAACAGTCCTAACAGGCTTCTTGCACAGTGCGCAGGATTTGAGGGGGTTGAAAAAGAAAAATCCGTACGACACACCTGTGTCTCATACTTACACTTATTCACTACAACCTGTTCACTGAGGTTCCCTGAGCGGCCAACAATCCTGGTGTTTTATGCCGGCCACCTGCCTGTCCCGTACAGGTTTACCATTTTACACCTGCAGACTGCCTGTATCCACCTGTAAGGGCAGTTGGGACTAAGGCTTAAACTGTGTTTAGTCTTGTTCACTCAGAGCACAAAATTTGGAAATTCTATAACATATCCATCTTTGTTTCTGGGTACTAGTGGGAGTTATAAATGTAAAAAAGTTCCTTCAGATGCTGGGACATGCTCACTGACTGTGATGCTGGCAGCTCTCAGCCCTGCATTGGGGGATGATGGGAGGTTGCACAAGCTGCTATTGGTTCTGAAGGGGTCTGTAATGTTCAGGGGCTTCATGATGAAGCCAGTGTGTTGTGCACACCCAGCCTGCAGTGCAGCAGCTAACAGGCAGCTTCAGTTAACAGGATCAGCAGCAGATCCACAGAGCAGAAGCAGAGCTGCAAATGTTAGAAACACAAAACGGCAAGAAGAAATCTCTTCCATTCAGTCTAATCATAATAGACATGCATGCCAGTGTGGTAATTACTTACAGTCTAATCACCATTTCCTGTTATGCTTCACTGCAATCATTTTTAATAGCAGTTCATTAATTAAACATGGGGGAAAACAGCAGCTCTGCTCTGTCAACAGTGTCCTCCTCCACTGGACTTACAGCCGTCTGAGGAATAATGAGCAGCTCAAAGACCATGTTCCTCTTTACTGGACCCTCAGACGAGCTGAGTCCAAGATCTGTTGACGATGAGCAACTCTGGAACCTGCAGCTCTCCCTTCACTCTGCTGTGAAAGAAATGACTACATTCAATGCTAGTGTCTTTTGACTTAGTGATTCAGTGGGATTTTAATTTTAAATTTCGATTGTTTTCCAAAACATTAAAATGCAAAAGGTTTTTGGAAGCTCCTGGCTTTAATTTCAATCCAGCATCTGCAGCCGTTGGAAGAATGCAGAGATGGACATAAGAGGGCAGAACACAGAGGAAGAAGTTTGTTTCTTTCTTCATCCACAAGGCTTTCAAATAAGTTCCAATCATAAATAAAAGATTCCAGTTAAATAATCAGAGGATATTACTCGGCTGGCTTTTATCTGTCACAGGAAATCCAGCTGGATGTTGCTGCCACTGACAAATGTGAGTTGAGGAAACTCCACAGCGATAATCTGTCAGTGAGGGGGGGTATCACAAAAACCCGCTTAACCAGGAATCTTTGTTGGACACTTTTTTTTCATCATGACCCTTGAAAAAACGTTATCATGGCTTTGTAGTTCCATGTTTTTGTACTGGATGTGCAACAAACCAAAGTTTGTTAGCATAACAGCTGATGACGCTGGAGTTCCAGCAATAAACCAGTTCATAGTAGTAGGGGTCACAAGCTTTTTGAATGAGCTCAGATCACTTCTTCAGGGCATAAACTCTCTGAACATTTAATGGTTTGTTAGTCAAAGCAGCTTCAAAGACTTTATGAAATGTAAAGACAATTTTTCAGACTGTCGGCATTGTTTTAGGAAAAAATACAAACAGTTTTAGAAACAAAAATGCCTTTTTAAAGAACTGCTATTTGAGAGAATCTACAGGACTTCAGGACTCTGAAAAGAGTAAAAAATGGTTGATTTTACGGAATTTCAGATCAGAATCATAATGCTCGGTAATGCAGACAATACGGCACAAACAATACTGCTTTAGACTTTGACGGATGATTGTCAACGGGATTCCGGCAAGCAGCTTAAGCACTGAGGCAGCTGGGAGATGTAGTGAGTCAAGCAAAAGGCAACAGAAGAGAGGAGAAACTCAGAGATTAGAAGGACATTTGACAACATTGAACTGCATTTGGTGTCTGAGAGGACAGGAAAGAGACAAACCAATCAAACACTGGAACATCTGTTATAGGACAGAAAAGGCAGGATAACCCTGTAAAGCTTAAACCATTAAATAATTGTCAGAAAATTGTAATTCTTCTGATTTGGAGCCTTTGTTGGTCCTTCTGAACAAACAAGCAAGAAAAAAGAAAAAAAATGTAAAGTAAATACATATTTTTTTTTACATGTAAATGTAATTTTGTATCATATCTGGTACATCAGGTCACACAGCTCAAAGATATCTTCTTTCCTGAGCTAACAAAAATATTCTAAGACAAAAAAAGAAATTTGTATTTCCATTCCATTGCTCTTACTGCTTACTGACAAACTCATGTATCAAATATGATACGTTCGGCTTTAAAGGGTTAATTTCTACGGCAATAAGGGAACAGGATGCCAAAAATGTACAAGTCATGCTGGAGCAAAAGAAATGTTGGTTATTACCGTATTGGTTTGGAGTCAGGAAGTGGATAAGCATAAACTATAAAATGTCTATTTTAAAGACAGAAATTGTATTTTAGTAACTGGGAAAAAAGGAAACTGGATGAAGTGAACAACGGAAAATTTGTTACTGAACAACAAGAAAATTACATTTTAAACAATAAATGTATGAATGCACTAAAAAATAGAAGAAACTAAACAACATTTACCCACTTTTAACTCATAAATACATACACGAAAAAATGAAAAAATATTAGGATTCTTTCCAATTACTCTTTAATTTGTTTTTGGCCTTTTGTTCTTTATTTGTTCATGTAATTTTATTTCACATTTTTTATTTTATTTGCTTTTGATTACCTTTTTTAACCTTCTTCACAAGAGCTTTAACATAATCTTGTGGCATGATGGAGGATGTACAGAATAAAGCAAATTAAGATTAAAATTTCATCTGCATTTAAATCGCTTTGAATCAGGAGCAGACAAAAAAATAGCGTTTGGAAAAGCTTTCACTTGTTTACTTACAAACTACAACGGATGGGCCACAGTCCTCCTGCCCCACTCCACCTTTATTCTGATGCATCCACCTCCAGACAAAGAGATCCATGTACAGTACGTCTTTGTTTTCCTCGTCTGAGCTGGAACCTGGATTGAAACTGGCTGGATAGCTCCGATAATGATCACCATTTTTGTTGGACAGGTAATGTTAGGTTGGTGTTAGGTTGGGATTGTGAGGGTTTGTAAGCAAGCAGGAGAGAGTGTAAACAAGGGCATGATGGGAAATAAGCGCAGGCTTACGATACGCAAGCAAACCTGCCCACAACTCATAGGTAAATTAATTTAATGACCTTCTACCGCTGCGCTATGTCCTAGAAAACAACACAAGTTTTTGGATTTGGTCTAAAAACAGCATAATAATAACTTCTAGACCACTGGGAATGTTTTGAAAACATCGAGAGACGATTGGAGTGGGACTGTAAAGACAGAAAGATTAATCCAGACTGTTTCTGATGTGTCAAAAGCGGCTGGATGGCTCAGCTGGCTGGGTGTTGGACTAGCATGCAGGAAACCAGGGTTTGTTTCCCAGGGGGTGCATTGAGTTTAATCAAGTGTGGGTCTTTAGGCAAGACCCTTCACACTACCGCCTGTCTGTGTAGCCACACAGGGGCCCAAGTCAGATTCTGCCAGGTTCCCAGTCCAGATAAAATACAGGGTTGTGTCAGGAAGAGGATCTGGTCTCAAACCACCTGAGTGAATCAGTGAAAGCTGCTTTGCTGTGGCAACCCCTGACTGGATGTGCCGAAAGGTGAAAGGAACAGTTAATGTGTCAAAACTTTGGGAATAAAACACCAAAACTAATCTTTTAATTTGTATAAAACTGTTCCGCACACTTAATAAATTAGCCATAGCTATTCATCCCGTTTTCTTCAGCATTGCCAGAAAGCCAGCAAACATGCAGATGGGAAAGCGATCTCAGCGCTGCATTTCTTAATGCCTGCACCAGCTTGTTTGCTCCCCCTGGGCACCCCGGTGTGCTTGTTGCTGCTCTGCTGTCAGCACCAAAGAGCCCCTGATCTAGGCGCGGTGGTGCTGCTGGATTTCTTCCAGTCTGGCTTTGACCTTTCAGACATATAATGAAGGTCTAACGAAAGGCCTGTGTTCAAAATTGAAAACCATAACTTTAGTTTAAACCTTTTGGTCCAAAGGGAACTCTTTATGCTGGTGAGGGAAAAGGATTCACTTGGAATTTCAAACAAACCTTATTAAAATTGATCTTAGTATTATTTTTAAATATTCCACTTGCAGTTCTGTTCTTTTTCAGCCTGAAACTAAGAAATATTTTAGTTGTTGACCAATCTATCAGTCATTTTATTATAGAAGGTTTTCTTTCTGCTTTCTCTCTGCAAAATAATGTGCAGCATAACTTTTCTCTGGTTCGTATTGTATGATTATTTATTTTAGCAAAGCACCATCAATGAAGAACTGGACTGAATAAAGGAGCTGGACTGCAGTTTGAACCTAGAACCTGCTGCTAAAGAGTCCAGTTCAGTGTCCGGTATGCCTTTAGCCAGTGTTAACAAGTTAAAGGCAAAGAAAGGCTGCTGTGCTGAAATTACATTTTTCCTTTTAGCTCTTTTGGTTGTTCTGCTTGTTCACTGACATTTGTAAGTTAAAGAGCCTCTTTGTCATTGGAGCACTTCAGCATCACTGAGCTGGACAGGAAGTGCTCTTTGTGAACCCAGTCTCAGAGACATTTTAATATTTCTCAGGGGAAAAGCTGCTCAGAGTGATGTGAGCTTTTCACCTTCAGTCAAGAGAGATATGACTACACCCCCACCTTTCCATTTCACATTTAGTAAATACATGTTTATATGTTTAGTATTTAGAAATGAGGTGACTTTAAAATGTACACAGTCAAGCCTGACAAACTATTTGTATGTCTCTTTTGTATTTAACTTCAGCACATCTTCTGCGTCATTTCCAATCAAGAAGAAACTTCCTTTTGAAATTGAAACAAACTGATTTCACCTGTAGGCTACGTTCATCTTTCATGTAAAAGTACTAAAATTTGAAGGAATGAGGATCTTTAGACTCGGCATAAGTTTAGCTCCAAAGTCTAAAGCAGAGTTGTGCTTCATGTGCTCATTAGTTTAGATTAGATTACATCATGTGTGATACAGTACAGTAGAGGAAAGAAGTATTTCATCTCTTGCTTGTTTTGCAGTTTTGCCAAACTAAAAAGAAATTGACTGTCTGACATCCTGATGGAAGGTTCATTTGAACAGTGAGAGATATAAAGTCAAGAAATCCACTTTAAGGAATCCATTTATCTGCATTTCATTCACCAAATACGAACATAGGTTTATTTACTGTGGAGAATATTTGTTCTATATTTTCTTGAAACATATTACAATCTGCACTGGGTGGTCTATAAATGCAGCTTATGATTAAGTTTTTTTTTTCTTTTCATTAAATATTTCCACAGTTATGCATTCCATTCCGTTTTATATTTTGATTGACATGTTTTATTATACTGAATCTAATTGATTTGTGTATATACAAGGCAACTCCTCCTTTTGTTTATTCTATTCATTCTATTCTAGTCTAAGGTCATAGTTTTCCAAATTATAATTGATTCTTTTTTCCTCGTTAAACCACGTTTCTGCTATGCCTGTGACACTAGATGGGTGGGCACATTTTTGCAAGAATTCTTTAATATGATCATAGTTTTTATACATACTTCTGCTATTGAAGTGTGTTATTGACAGTTTGCTTTCTGCATTGCTATTGATTTTTTTCTTGTGTGTAATAAAAGGAGTTATTATTGATACATTCAAACAAATATCATCTGGATCTGTTTCAGTTTTTGGAGTGTGTTTTTAGTTGTGTATTATTGAGTTCATACATTTTCTGAAGCTGGTCATACTTTTCTGTCTTCCCTGATTGGTACCGTCCTATTGACCATTCATAATCATTTTAATAATTAATATGATCATACTTGTATCCTTTTCGAGGTTAAGTATTAGTCTGCTGTTTTGGTGTACCGTGGTGTTTATTTTAAAAAAAATGTCAGCCGATCCGGCGTTTATTAGAGATCAGCGTCTATTTGAGACTGGCGTTTATTCCATCACAGACAGAATGGTGATGGTTAATGGGTTCATTTTGTGGTGAAATTTGATCACAAAAAGCAGAAAATAACAGATGAACATTTCAGGATTTATTGAAATTATGAGAACATTTTATTCTGTCCTGATTTACACTGTGAACGTTAATCTCAGTGTCAAAAATCAGTTTCACTTTCATGCCGGTCATTTTCCTGGAGACACGAACACCTTTTCCTTTGCTCAGTAATCCATGTTCAAACCAGTTCTTCTGATTTGTTGCTTCTTTCTCTGCTCACCAGGAAACCAGGCTTGCTCTTTTTCTTTCTTTCTGCTGTTTAAGATTAACCCCAGAATTCACACAGAGCTAGCAGCTAATGTTTGCAGCCTGTTAGCTACGTGGAGCTAACAGCTAATGTTTTTAGCCTGTCAGCTACATAGAGCTAACAGCTAATGTTTTTAGCCTGTTAGCTACATAGAGCTAACAGCTAATGTTTCTAGCCAGTTAGCTTCATGGAGCTAGCAGCTAATGTTTTTAGCCTGATAACTACATTAAACTAACAGCTAATGTTTTTAGCCTGTTAGCTTCGTGGAGCTAGCAGCTAATGTTTTTAAGAAAATGAAAAGTTCAGGAGAATCCAGGGATTGATCCACTATAAACATCAGGAAATGGGTTTGCTCCTTTTCTTTCTGCTTTCTTTCTCCTATTCTTCCTTCTTCATCTATCTGCTTGCAACATTCTCTGATATGTTTAGGATTCAAAATGTTGTTCAGATTCCTCACCAGAATGTTCTTTGGTATATTCCAAAGTTTCAACAAAATGGAATGAGTCAAAATGTAGTAGTGATCCATGCTACACTAAATGCTACAGACACCCAGCCCCCACCCTCTGCCTGCTCAGTACAAAGCATGCAGCGTGGGGGTGGTGGATCTTAAAGGAGAGACCGCCGTCCATTGGAACTAACACCTGTTAGACCCAGCTTTTATTGGAGACCAGCGTCTATTAGAGACTGGCCATTATTGGAGGATGTACAGTACCTGTGTTTCTGGGGTGGATGATCAATCTTTTGTGTTTTAGAAATACAATGTCACCTCTTTTTCACGCTTTTTTCAGTTCTGGCAATAGATCCCTTCTTTTTTGTCTTACTGCATCAGTGTAGTCTTCATTAATGTACAAATTTGTTCTTTTAAGATTTTTTGCTCTTTGCAATACTTTAAATTTATCGTTAAAGCGTAACAATTTCACCACAATAGGCCTTGGTCCACTGTGGTTGATGTCTGTCTTCTCTATTCGATGAGCTCTTTCTAATTCCATGTCATCAGAGAGCTGTAATTTATCCTTAATGATTTGTTTACATTTTTCCTCAGAGTCTGCCCATATTTCACCTGGTGTCTCTGTTACTCCAACGAAGACAAGATTACTTCTCTTTGAGTGTCCCTCAAGATAGTTAAGCTTATCTGTCACTTCACATATTTTCAAGGTATCATTTTGCATACTTTTACCATGTTCATGCTGTTTGTTTTTTGGGTTTTTTTTATTTCATCAACTTATTTTTGGATGTGTTGGAAGCTTGTCTTGATATCATGTAGCTCTTTGGTTACTGCATCAAATCTAGTCATTGATGTTTCCATAATTAACTTCACCAAACCCAATGGTTTTCTTGGTGACTGTGGTACCAGCTGCTTTGAGATAATCAACTAACTCCTGCTGTGTCTTTCCCATGTTGGAGAGTTTGGAGTCTGACTGAGGAACTGGTGTGGACAGGTGTTTTTTCTACAGCTGATTATTTCAAACAGGAGTCTTCAATTCAGGTGAGAGGTTGATTAGGGCCTAACAGGTCTGTGTGAACCAGAACTCTTAATGGTTACTAGGGGACCAAACATCCATCCATCAATAAAATGCAAATAAATATATCTATTATATATTAATTATGGATACAAATTCTTTAATGTAGAGTTCTTTGTGATTTTCTACCACTGTTCAAATAAACCTACCATTAGGATGACAGACTGTCAGTTGATTTAAAGGTGGGCAAACCAACAAAATGAGCAGGGGATCAAATACACATTTCCTTTCCTGTATTTCCTGTCAGCAATCGCTAAACATTTTACTCAAGATGTTGTTCTTCTGTTGCATTTCCCTGTGAGGCTGGATCAATTACACCTGAGGTGAACTGAACCAGCTGAAAGCATCAGGAAGTGTCACTCTCAGAGAAAAGACGGCCTCATTGTTGCTGTAAAGTAATCACATAAAGGACTGCATTCATATGCAGTCATGGGACTGGCTTTCTTTGGATTAGTGGTCTCCTTTTGCACAGAGCCACGCTGTTAGGTGAGAAGAGGTGCCACTGAAGGCTTTAGTCAGCCCCTGTCTGAAGCATCAGTAATGCTGGACTTGGGTGAAAAGAGAAAACATAGTCCTGGGATGAGCAGACAGGTATATCCTACAGTACAGATTTTCTCTGATGTTTTTTTTCTCGATTTTCTGTTTATCAATTTTTGTATGAATGTGTTTTTGTGCATCTGTGTTTCTCTGCCTCCACCTATGAACTCTTATAGTGGAAGGTGAAGGAAAACTCTCTGATTTTGCCTGAATTGTTCTGGAGCTGTAAGGTGAACAGGAGCACAGCGGAGAATATACAGGGAAGAGGCTTCATTCCTGCTCAAAAATGTCCTATCTGTGGAAAGAGAAATCTGTCTGCTCCTCTTTCTATCAAAGTCAGACATGCCACCTTTTCTTGCACATTAGATTATGTAAAAGTTTATTCACAGTGGAGGGAATAGGGCTCCACTGAAAAGAACGGAGAATTGTGAAGCCCCAGCAGGAGGTGACATTTCAAACCTACTCTCCATTCAGCTGAAACAAAGTTTTGACAAGCCACAAGCGTAGTGGCACCTTCACGAACATGGAATCAAAGATGAGTTTAGCTTTAGTGAAACCTTCAAAAATTACTTTTGTTCCTGAAGTTCAAAGTCCAATTTCAATCATTTTTTGATCTATTGTCAAAGCCTCCTCCGGGGTCTTTTAATGATGATTCTGCTCTTTCTAGACTAAATCAAAAAACCTGTGTCATTTTCTAGGACATAGTTTCTGTAGAGCAGCAGGAGTTCACCAGAAATTCACCTCTGAGTTGTGGACGGGACTGTTGGCCTACGCTCATTTCTCATGATCCCTCTGTTTACACTCTCTTCCGCTAGCTTACAGCCCCTTACACCCCCAACCTAACATTACTGGTGTAGCAAAAATGGTGAGCAATATCAGAGCTATCCAGCAGTACAGTTCTGATCCAGATTCCAGCTCAGACGAGGACAACAAAAGACGTTCATGGATCTATTTGTCTGTACATGGATGTATCAGAATACAGCAGAATAGGGAGCCTTTTAGCTTCTAAAGTAGCTTTTATGTTACTTTTTCAAACATCATTTTTCATCTGCACAACAATTTGAATAAAGAAATACTCAGAAATGCAATTTTAAGCTTCATTTTCATTTAAATATGCCCTGTGAATGTGTTAAAAACACTGTTTTCATTTGTGTGGGTCTTTAAATTTCAGGCTGTGATTCATTTCTGTACACTACACTCGTCTCCACCCTCAAACTAGTGGTGGTGTGCACTGAGCTTCACTTAAGACCGGCCCAATAATAAGAGCTGAGTTGCAGACCAACACATGCAGAGGAGATGAAACGTCAGATCTTTGGCTGCAGTTAATCTAAAGACTTGAGAGAAGAAAACATTTGTTCTTGTTGGACTCGGCTAACATGTGACTCACACCCCCTGCCTTCTCATCATCCCAGCAGTTACAATGTCTTTGTCCGATAAGGTCAATCCGTCTGAAAGGGATCGGTAATCAGCTTAAAGGATAACGCCAGCGTTATTGAGTTTCACCTTATCTGCAGCTACCGGCGTCTTTCTCCCTCCACCTCTGACCGTTTCCTTTCATATCTGTACATCAGAACTAACCTTCTTCTCATTTTCATGAAGGCGGGAAGTTGGACCACGACTTGCACTTAAGCTCTTTCTGAGTTTAGCCCACTTTGTACTTGTTTTCATCAACGCCACACTTACTCTTCATGGAAAACAACCCCTTACACATTTTTTTAATCATCTATGTATTTTTGTTGCATTCTCAGTGTTGCTAGGATGGAGATCACAGTGCATTAACTCACTTTGAAACCATAATTTAAGCACAGCTTTGTTTTGTTTTTTTTAACAAACACTTCAGAAGTCACAAAATGTACCTGTAATGTTGAACGCTCAGATAAGTCATTCCTGATTGTGCTCAGATCACCGCTGTATCTCTGGAAATGGATCAAATCTGGGTTTGTAAGCATGTTAAATGTTTCATTTAGGATTAAGTAACAAAGAAAAACTGTAAAATTATGCTAATTCAATTTTTAAAATTTTCTGCATTTGCTTACTAAGAGTTCATTATGAATTTTCCACCAACAAGAAGACGGAGCAACACTTATCAGAGTTTGATGAAATCTGTCACAGCCTCTCAGTTCCCATGACGACACACTGTAGATCACACTGTGCTGCTGTGTGCTTTCAGCCCTCATTTACAATCTTTAGGTGCACAACTCAGTTTGTGATTCTTATTAAAAAACATTAGTTATTTTCTTTTATTCATATTTGCAGAGAAGACACGTTTTCAGAGACAGGCATGATCCACTTATGTTAAGGTCAAAGCGTTTAGCCAGGTCCGACAGGCACAAAAGTTTTCATCTCTACGGTCTTTCCATTAACGAGAGCAGAGGATCTGATGTTTCTCTTTCTGAAATAGGAGTTCGCGTCAGTGAAAAAGTGAACTGGAATGAAAGAGTGGAGAACTATCTCAGGAGATCCTTGCAGAAATCTCTGTGCACCCCCAATAGCCCCGTTCCCTCTGAATTCATGAGTTCCAGGAAAGCATGGCCCGATAGAAAACCCCATTCCTGCTTAGCATTGAAATGGTGTTCTCTGGAGGATAAGAACTGCAGCTTAAATCTGGTTGCTGAGAGAAATTCCCTGAAATTCTCCTGCTCACCCCAAACTGAGATGATGCTATGTTTATGCAAAAGTCAGGCCCCTGCAGACGGAGACAATAATGCAGGAGGAGGATGAATGCAGCAAACATTTCTTAAGAGTTAGTCAGCTGAACAGCTTGAGGTTCAGCAACAAACAAAACTCACATAACTGATCTGTTGTTAAAGGAAAAATGAAAGTGTTTTCTTTTTACATTTAGTGTGAGCAAAAGCACAAGACAAAATACAAGCACACGCCCCACCTCCCAGAATAACAGGAACTCCAGATAAAACCAGGAGGGCAACAAATGTCCCAGAGCTGCTAGAAACAAAGCTAACCAGCTCATGTTAAACAAACATATTTATTAGGAAAAGGATTTCTATGTCAATATTTTTGTATCATATAAAAAATTCATTCTTGTTAATATGAATTTACCATTTACCATGAATGATGTTTTACTAAAATGAGGTTTCAGAACCGCTAATAAAGTAATGATTTAAAATAACCGTCAGCATTCTTTCAGGAACTTTTACTCTGTCCTCGACTACATTTTTGAATAAATATCTGTACTCTTTACTCCACTACATTTGAGTTGACACTTATCATTACTCATTACATTTATCTGAGTTATTTACTTGAGTAAATTTGAGAGTCTATTCAAATCTAGTGGAGTAAAGAATACAAATATTCAATCAAAAATGTAGTTGAGGAGAGAGTAAAAGTTGCTCATTATCAGGGTTGTCGTGAGCACACAAATGCAGACGGTACTCGTAAATGAAAAGACATCTCAGCTTTAATCAAGGCAGGGTACGAAAAGCTGAACATGAACTCACGAAGCTACCAAAACCACCCGACAACCAGTGCAAGGGAGACGAGGACTTATAACCAGAAGGAGATGATGGGACAAGTGGCAACAGGTGTGCCACATTGGGGAGGGAGAGAACACAAAAGGAGGGGAGAGTCAAGAGACCTGAAAGACAAGTGAAACCCAGGAAACAGGCACCATCAACAAAATAAACCCGGAAACGTACAAACAAAAAACAACCATAGTCCTGGGTCCAGAACCCCACACTTATATTGCTGATACTCAGCACAAGTACAAAGTAGCCAAGAAAACATACTTAAGTAGAGTAATGAAGTCCATTTACTCAATTACTTTAAACCTCTGTTGTGAAATGAAAAGTCAGAAATGATGATCATTTCCAGTAATGTGAGCGTGGTGGGGTATGTACAATGATCATACTTTTGTAACATTGAGATATGGACAGTACTGTTTGGGAGACACATCGTTGTTTTTATTTAAAAACCAAAAAGTTTCTCTTAAGTCTCCCAATGATCTCTGCCTCTATTCAGACTTTTTAAATGTGATTTTAAATTTGTTTTTTCAAGCATTGGGTTTGACATTGTTCTGAAAACTATTTAATGTGAGCTGAGTGTGATTCAAGAGGTCTGTGAGAGGGGAGAAGAGAGAGCATTAAAATAAACCTTTCGTCAAACTCATTTTGACAGGTGACCTTTGACCCCATAGCAATAAATTGTAATTTTTGACAGACACATTATGCAAAATCGAATTAATATAAATTTGATATTAAAATAATATATTCATAAATGATATTATATGTAAAATGACCCATAACAATAAATCTAAATTTTGATAGATACAATAAGCATAATTTAATTAATGTGAATTTGATATTAAAATGATATATTCATAAATGACGTTGTATGTATAATGTAAAATAAAAGAATGCAATGTTTCTAAACATAAAAATGTTTATTTGCAGCAGAATAGCAGGCTAACACCCCCCCAACCCCCACGCCTGTCGGAGGCCGCCTGCACACATCTGTTCAGAGGCCTAGATTAGGAAAACTGTTTAAATAATTTAATGCCCCCAAACGTCAAAAAGATGTTTAGCTAGTCTTTCACAGACACCCGATAAGTACCCTGACAAGAAAAGCGTACGAGCGCGCTGCCCATTCTCCTTACGGCGAGAAAAAATGTTAAAGTAGTGACTGCAAAGAGGGTTTTTGTATTTCAACCGGTCACACTTCAAACCATATAGCCTCGCGCACTAGCCACCAACATCCCGCCTCCTCATCAGCCATTGGACAGACCTTTCGACTTTTGGCTCCCCCACCCCCCACTACCCAACCCCCGCGCCTGCCGGATGCCGCCTGCACACATCTGTTCAGAGGCCTGACAGATGGAGCTCCCCCTAGGTGTCGATCACATTGATAGCACCCTAAACTCTGCCCGATGCCGGAAAAAGGGTTCACACATTTTAGAAACAGATGCAGGCAATCGAGTCTTTTACTTTCTCTAAGATACGAAAAACAGATGCGCTTCTGCCCGCGCTTTTGGGGTATAAGACAGATGGAGTTCACCCTAGGTCAAATCGGTCAGCGTTCGGACGCATGCGCTCTCACGTCGTTGTTTTCCGAACATGTCTGCAGGGACCGGAGCAAAGAAATTGGGTGAGTCACTTCAGCCTGAAAAAAACTAACTTTTTTCCCTGAACACTTTTAAAGTCTTTTATTAATAATAATAATTAACAAAAGCTTCACTTTCTTTGTTTTTTTAATTTATTCTTGTAGAATCACAAACCCGCGTTGATGTTCATACACGGTTTTCGCAGGATTACAAAAGTGGTAAGCCGAGACGTTCTTCTTATATTCTTGAAAACAACGGTAATTTACATTTTTTAACGCTGGTTTTTTTTTCAAAATTACAGATTTTTCTTGTCCAATTCAGCCTGAATTGGGTGAGTTTCTTCCCCATTTAATACACGTAATCTATAGAAAACTTTACATTTTTAATATACCATTCGTACGCTCTTCTCACACGTACAGAATTGCTGGAAGGTGAGGCTCGAGCGGAAAACAATCAGGTTGTGATTGATGGCTCTACGAACGCATCACGTTCATCAGCGGAACTTCAAAAATCAGGATTAGAACAACCCGAGGCAGTTCCGACCGGATCGTGTGTCGAGGCATCTTCCCAGACTGCCCAGCATATATTTTCACACAGTCTAGCTGGAAGGGCTTGGGTGTACAGTCCATCAAATTCACCACCGAACCGAAACAACCCGCAAACGATTAGGCCCACCGAACCGCCGCGGAGGACCGTCTTTCAACGTCGGGGGACGGGCCGTGGTGTGCATTACCGGCGCGTGACAAGAAGTCGCCCAACCCCCAACACAACCCCGAGAGAAAGACGAGAACAAGGCTCAGGAGTCAGAGGTTAGCTTTCAGCTAACACGCGGTTACGAGTCCTTTCTGGAAAAAGTGTGACTGTTATGAATTTGTGATTATTTCATAAATATGGTTGGAAAAAACACACAGACCAGTTTATTTTCCTTTAAAACGTTCAACGAGTGACTAAAGCTTGAGGATTCTGAATGAATTAATAAGTTCTGATCTGAATGAAGATGCGCATTCATCGGCTCCTAGTAATGTTTTAGAAGATGTGATGTTTGAGTCAGACCAAGATTCTCTCGATGGGTTGAATTTTTTCCCAGATTTAGAAGACGCTATTTCAGAACAGCGTGAGCGGCGGTCTTTACAAACACCCTCCCCACTGAACTTTGAAATTTGTCCCGAAATGTCTCCCCCCGCTCAGAGGGTTCCGACAGAAAATGAGGAACCGGAATTTGCTCTGACGCCTATAGAAAATGCTTTACGATGGTTGCAGGAAGAGGATCCAAATTCTCCAGATTCCTCTATGCATTCACTCCCGTCAGACCTGTTGGAAATGCTGCAGAATTCTTGTGAGGGTTTAGAACCCCCACACAGCAGTTGTTTGACGCCACAGCGCTCACCGCAAACGTCAGCGGATCGTGCTGAAACACAGCCCGCTAGGACAGAAAGTGTTTTCACCCCCTTAAAAAAGGCTTTGGACCGGCTGGCGCAGCCATTTCGAACACCGCCGGTTTCACCACCCGCAGAGCCACAGGATGGTCGTGGAATGCCGGCTGAAGCTCCAGCTGACACGTCGACGTCAGACGCAGCGAAAGTGAACGATTTTGAGACGTTTCCTAACAAAAACAACGAGCACGTGCCCTTTCTCGTCTGCACAAAAGCTTTGCAGGGTGAGCCCTGGTGGTTTTACGGGGTTGACTGTGCCAAAGAATTTGTTCTCCATTTCAGAAAAGCCAAATTCCGGGGGTCTGTGTTGATGGCGCACAATTCAAAAGGATTCGACAGCTATCTGCTCCTCAAGGCTATGACGGAGCTGGGTTTAACACCCAAAATCCTCATGACCGGAGGTAAAATTTTATGTCTGAAAGATGAGGATTGTGATTTGACGTTCGTCGATTCTCCGTCGTTTCTGACCATGAAATTATGCGACATGCCGAACGCGCTGGGTTTTCAAAACAGATGCAAGGGTTATTTCCCTCACGGTTTTAGCTCGGAGGAGCGATTAAATTACGTCGGACCCCACCCACCCCCTTCAGACTACGGCTATGACAACATGACGGACGGTCAGCGAGACGATTTTCTCAAATGGTACAACGAGGCGAGCAAAAAAGTCTTCCATTTTAAGAATAAGGCTTTGCTTTACTGCAGAAATGATGTGGAAATTCTGGCTGAGGCCTGCGTGAAGTTCAGAAGCCAATTCCTGAAAGATTGTAACGTTGACCCGTTAAGCAGCGTCACTATAGCCTCAGCATGCATCAAGGATTTTCAAACCAATTTTTTAAAACATAAATCTCTGGCTATACCACCCGCAGACGACTACAGAGGCGTGAGCAAAAGCTTCTCACACGCTTCTATTCAGTGGCTAGAGTTTGAGGCGAGCAGGCGGAAACTCTTCATTCAACACACGCTAAACCAGGGGGAGCGTCAAATCGGGCCTTATTTCGCTGACGGCTATCTCGAACATGATGGAGAAAAATTCGTCATAAGTGAAATCCACCATTTGGTTCTGATCCTTTTTTATTTCAACCTTAACGTTTTCAATGTGTCTTTTAGCCAGAGGTAAATAGTACGCGGGGTTAAAACGCTGCGTGATGATATCTCCGTATTCCCCTTGAACGTCAACGGTTCTTAACAGGGGCGCATACACGTCTCCGACCATCTGAGGCGCTACAATATCGGTGTAGCAGAATAAATGATAAAATCCCCCTCTCACATCCGCCTGAAAAGGAGCGTTTTTTTGCTCAAATTGAAACCACTCCCCCGGTTTCATCCCCATAATGCGCGCTAAAGATGAGTGAAAACATAAGTGAATCCTTCCTGAGGTTTCAAAATCAAAACGCATCTGAATGTCGTTATAACCCAAATAGATATCGGATTTAATTTTTCTAAAAAATCCGTTCAGCTCCTTCCTGATCATACCGACGGTACGATAGCAACCCTCTCTGATCCGCTGAACGTGCACGGGTGATTCTGCGTCCTCAGACTTCATGCCGTAAACGGGAACGGTGTGTGACCCTTCATGCAGAAACTCTGTGATCTTCAACGAAGGTTCAGGTTTCTGACGCCATTCGAAATCGGTGTCCTCGTGCGGTACGTTGTAAAAAGTGTGCGGATAAGTTATTTCCGTCAGAGCCACCTCCCATTCTTGATCAAAATCCAGGTGGCTGGGTAAGGCCACACGGAAGCTCGAGCTCTTGTTTTCCTTAAAAACGTCTAAACTGGCGTTAGAAGGCAGTGTGATGTAAAAATCGTCTTTACCTAAAACCATCATGGTGAGAAATAGAAACTGATGAGGGGGGCGTTGTTATTTAAAGTTTTTTTAATTCAGAGGCCTTGATCCAGCTGTTAAATTTCTCAGGCCGGTTTTTCCAACGAACCAGGATCATCTTTTCTCCATCAACGTTTTCATCAACGTTTTAAAACTCTTGTTAAAAAATTCCTTGCCGGAGTCCGTTTGAATTTTTACAGGAATCCGACTTTCTTTGAAAATGGATTCAAAAGCTTTTGTTACCTCGTTAGCCGTTTTTTTCTTCAGAACACACGCGTAGGCCTTTTTTGAAAAAACATCTATGACCGTCAGTAAATAATTATTGCCGTCGTTGTTCCCTGCAAAAACTTGCATGTCGCACAGATCGGCTTGAAATTGGTTTAAGGATCTCGCAACAAACACTCTGTTCCTAGGGAAACGTATTCTGGCTGGTTTATGCAGCGTGTAAGCGTCCTGCTCCGATAAAAAGTCTTTCATGTCCGTCGACGAGACGTTTTTCCCCGTTTCTTCCAGCAAGGCTCTGCGTAATCTCTCTGGACCTCCAAGACCTCCCGGATGGGCGGGATCGTAATAAGCTTTTTGCAGAACTTGTTTTTCCACCATGATGTTGCTACAACCTCTCAGAAAAAATAGAGACTGAGGCCTTCGACTCTGATGAGAAGCTATGTATTACATGCAGGCGTCGCTAACATACAGAGGTGATTACTATATAAAAACGGTTACACGTTTTTCCGATTAAAAATCAAAAGCAGAGAAAAAAAAAGCAGAAAACTTCATTCTAGTCAGATCACACACTTTTAAAAAAAACAAAACAGCCGAACCTTGAGCTTGCTAGATAAAAGTTACCGGCTTTTCTGACGGTCTACAATCGGGTAAAAAAAACAGAGAGTCTCTCTGGGGAATTTCACCTTTCCATATTTTCACCACTTCCTCCATCTCTTCACAATCAACCTCGTTGTTGTCAATCATCCGATCGTACAAGGTCTCACATATATTTCCTTCAGCACCACGGGCCCCGTTTCTCAGTTCGAGGAGCAGAGCGTCAGTCGCTCCTTGGATTCTCATATCATCCGTCTTAAGATTTTGCCCAGACAGGAGGGTCCTGACGGAGGGCATATATCCGGGAGTTTGCAGCTTCTTCATCAGAGCTAAATAGTTGTTTGAAATAAAGCCGTCTTCCATCGGGAACAAGCAGGGGTGATTTGTCTGGCTCGGATGGTCCACTCGGCAGCCAAAGCACTCTTCTTTACGTAGATCATTCAAGCAGCTCGTGAGGAAACGGAGTATGGCTGACTTCACGGTTTTGACAAAACGAGATACAATCATTCCGTAAATTTCATCCGCTTCAGGATCGCCCTTCTTTTCATCCGTTTGGGGCGACCGGGCAGCCTCTACAGATTCATCCTTCTTTACACCCCAGCTAGGATGCTCGGATGGAAGGTGGTCCACTTCTATACTGTCATCAAAAGGTTTTACCCATCGGTTGTGTGAAATGTGGTCCTGCAGCAGCGAGAGTGAATTTTCAGTATCCTGAGAAGGTTCAACCTCTTCTTCTTCTTTGTAAAAGTTCTGGGTAGGTTCCCACTCATCCATCGCCGCTTCTTGGTCCGACTCCGGCACCACGGCAGAGAGGTCCTGAGATGTTCAAACCCCTCGAGACCCGGAAGTGTTTCGGAAGAAGACAACATGTCGGGGTTGATCGGTGATGGTGGAGGTGTTGGTGGCGTCCAGACGGTTGTAAGGCGTCTCTGACCGCGAGGCATGTCCATCTTTTTAGGCTTTGTTGGTCGGCGGTGTGCTGACGTGCGTTTCAATCTCCCGCCGTGTCGCTCGCTTTTTAAACACAAAGTGGGTGGGGCTTACTCTAAGGGGTGTGTCTATTCTAAGAGGTGGGGATTGGGTTGGTCGCTGGATGGGGATGGGTTGGGTTAAAATTCCAGAGACCTCTTCACAATCAACATTTCAATCCAGTCACGACAACGATGGTAGAGCTCCGTGATTTCAGGCTCCGCCTCCCGCATCTTTTCCAGCCACAAGTTGAATAGGATCTCCATGATGGGTCGGTACACCCCGCAACTGGAGTTG
The DNA here is from genome assembly GCA_016861445.1 of Oryzias woworae. Lineage (NCBI taxonomy): Eukaryota > Metazoa > Chordata > Actinopteri > Beloniformes > Adrianichthyidae > Oryzias > Oryzias woworae. The sequence continues at coordinate 100,226 of BOLG01000747.1, forward strand.
AAGCTCTCCAAAACGAAAAAGGCCTCACCCTCGCCCTCCTCGGGCCACTGCTTGCTGCTTGCCACTGTCGCTCGTAGAAGACTTTGTTTGCCAGATTGCGCTAAAAGTTGTTCCGGACTTTGGAATTTCTTTAGGCTCGACGGGGGCTGTCTCGACCCCCTCCTCCAAAGCCGCCTCATTCACTTCCGCCCTCTCCTCCTCGTCGTCGTCATCCATTCTTGTCTGCTTTGAAGCCGGAGGGGTGAACGCCTCATCTTGACTTTCATCGTCGGAATCGTCATGTTTCATGACTGGTCAGTGTTTGACCACTGACTGGTCAGTGTTTGACCACTGACCAGTCATTGGCTGTTAACGCGGCAGCTAACAGCAGGCAACCGGAGGGATTCTCACCGTCTCTTTGATAAATTCATAGCTCACCCGTCTCATAAATGAAGACGTAGCCAAAAAATCCTGTTCGTCCGGACTCTTGGAAAAACCACTCTCTCTGAAGATCTCCTTTGGGCGGGGCCTGAATGCGGCAAAGATACTTTATCTGCTTCTGGGAAGCCGACGGAGTCACCATTTCTTCCTGGATAATCTTGACAACAGAGATTGGGGTTTTCCAAATGACGGGTGACCCCCCCTGGTTCAAAAAAAGAAGGTTTCACCTGAAACTTATCCATGGTAAGTCTTTTTTAAAAAAAGGAAAAATTAGTCGTTCTTTAACAGCAGCCCCGTCCTACTACTATCATCTCCGATCGCGTTATCCTTTTAAACTTTTAAACACAATCTTAACTTCACTCCTCCCATAGGGCGGGTCTGGTTGTGGGTTTAGGGGGGTGTTTGGGGGAGCCATCAGATTGACGAAAAGTCTGTCCAATGGCTGTATTTATGTTTATTTAATTTTTTTTCTTTATGTGTCGTGAATCTTTGCTTTGATGCTTTTCCACAAATCAGTCAATCTCTTTTTTTTTTTTTTTTTTTTTTTATAAATTTCTGTCTTCTGTTTGCAGAAATTAGTTCAGTCAACAATGGGGGGGGGGGGGTTTGACAATGGATTTTAAGAATGCAAATCAAATATTTAGCGGTTGCCGATCCGAATAATAGTTGATATTGGTTCATTTTTAATAATCCGATGCACTGACCTAAAATGGATCAAGGATATATTTAGCCAAAACTTCAACTAGTGTAACTCTGAGATAAATACCTGGTACTGAACAGTGCAGGTGAATTTTTCCAGATTCCTTGTATTTCTTCAAGATAAACAAGTGTAAATTAAATATGTGTATGTACAAACAAATAAACAAGAAATAGGTATAAAGAATTGCCTACAATAATGTAAGTGTGATTGCTGTAAGCTGAATGTGGGTGATGAAGATGCTAACTGAAAGCCCTAAAACTAATAGCTGCAAACACTGAAGCTGAAAACTTAATTTCAAATTATCCTAAGAAGCTGTCAAACTGTCAGATTTAGCCAAAACAATCATCATAATGCTAAAATATTAGCTTAACTCATCATTAGGTAAAATAATTGGAAAAATGTCTAATTTAGCCAAAAGAGCTAGCCTAAAGGTAAAATATTAGCTATTCTCCAAATTATCCTAAAAAAAACTAGAAACATTTTTATTTTAAGTAGTTTAAAACTGAACAAGTTTAAAAATTTGCCCCCAAAACTAGAATGATATTGTGTGTTTGTGTGTACGACTGTTGTAGAGCTTTAGTGTTAATTTAGTTCAATGAACTCATACAAAGTGCATTTTTTTCAGACGTGTAATTAAGTGGATCTGTACTGAACTTAAAGTACGCAGTAAAAAGCGGTCATATGTGCTCATTCCAGGTGCCAAACATAAAAAAATGTTCAGAAGAAAAACGAATCACAAATAAGGAAATAAAGAATATGAAATAAATTTCCATTGTAGCTTTGGCTTTATGTTTAGGGTGGTTGTCCTGTTGGAAGGTGAATCTCTGCTCCAGTCTCAAGTGTTGTTCAGACTTCAACAGGTTTTCCTGCATTATTGTTCTGGATTTGGCTCCATCCATCTTCCCATCAACTCTAACCAGATTCCCTGTTCCTGCTGAAGAGAAGCAGCCCCAGAGCATGATGCTGCCACCACCATGTTTGACAGTGGGTGTGGTGTGTTCAGAGTGATGTGTTAGATTTCCTCCACACACAGCGCTTTGCATTTAGAACAAGAAGGTCCATTTTGGTCTCATGTGACCAGAGCTCCTTCTTCCACATGTTTGCTGGTCATTCTCATGGTTTATGTCAAACTGCAAACAGGACTTCTTGTTGTTTTCTTTTAACAATGGTTTTCTTCTTACCACTCTTCCATAAAGTTCAGATGTGTTCAGTACATGACTGATGGTTGTTCTATGGATAGATTCCTCCACCTGAGCTGTAGATCTCTGCAGTTCATCCAGAGTCTTCATGGACTCCTGGCTGCATCTCTGATCAGTGTCTCCTTGTTCAGTCTGTTAGTTTTGGTGGACGACCATGTCTAGGTAGGTTTGCAGTTGTGTCATACTCTTTCCATTTGTGGATGATGGACTGAACAGTGGTTTGTGGATGTTCAAAGTTTGGGAAATCTTTTTCTATTCTAACCTGCTTTCAGTTTCTCCACAACTTTCTCCCTGATCTGTCTGGTGTGTTCCTTACACTTCATGATGCTGTTTTCTCCCCAATATTATCTTGACAAACCACAGAGACGTCACAAAACAGCTGGATTTGTGTGCTGAGATTAAATGACACACAGGTGAACTCTATTAAGTCATGAAATCAACATTTGATCAGTCACCAATCATCAAGCAGCTTCTGAAGGCAATTGGATGCACTCAGAGAAAAGGGGTTGAAAATTTTTGCACACTGCACTTTCAGTTTTTATTTGTAAAAAAATATATATTTAACTCATGTACAATTTTCTTTCCACTTCACAAGTGTGCGCCACTTTGTGTTGGTCTTTCACATAAAAGTCCAACGAAATATATTTATGTTTGTGGTCATAATGTGAGAAAAGATTGAGAAGTTCGAGGGGTGTGAATACTTTTGCAAGATACTGTATGTGGAATTTTTTACTGCTTCTGTATTGACTGAATTTATTCTGAATTCACCTCCAGTGTTGAGCCTCCATCTAACACTCCACCTGGCATCACCTGTCCCAACTGCTCCAGGGGAGGTGCTGGAGGGGGTGTTAAACTACTTCAAATGATTAACCACCTGCAGTACTCTGATAGCTGTGTAGGAATAGATTAGACAGAGCAGAGCTGCTTTCCCTTCTGAGGGGCTGCAGTTTATTCAGCAGGCTGTCTTAATCCCACACTAAGGTCCATTCATTCCCAGCATGTGGGCAAACTGGGTCTTTGGGTCTTTTAATGAGATTTCTTCTGGCTTTATTTTAAGAGTAACAAGCATTCTAGATCATAAAATTATTATTTACACAATTTCATCCTTTAAACCACTGATTGAGCTATGCAGCAGCAGACACATAGATCTGATCTTTGTCTCTATTAAATCTGGGCAATGTAAATTATCTTATATTTATAAATTGGTGTTTAATTTACCATTTAATTATGCTTGCTCATTTACAGTTAAGTCCGTGTGAGGAGCCTGCAAACATGAAATCATCTGTTATGTGAGCAGATGACCTGTAATGTTGACTTCTGCTGTCATTTCAAACTATGATCAGTGGTCAGATCAAGCCCCCTTGCTAAAGAGCACTTCACTAGAAAGACGTTTTACAGTCTTCTTTAATCTTAACTGGTTCCAGTACCACAGATGAACTGGTTCATGGTTCCTAACTTAAACAGTTTTTATGGTTCCTAAAAAGATACGATCCATGTTTCCTAAACCAAACTGGTCCATGGTCACTAAACCAAACTGATTTATGATTTCTAAACCAAACTGGTCCATGGTCACTAAACCAAACTGATTTATGATTTCTAAACCAAACTGGTCCATGGTCACTAAACCAAACTGATTTATGATTTCTAAACCAAACTGGTCCATGGTCACTAAACCAAACTGATTTATGATTTCTAAACCAAACTGGTCCATGGTCACTAAACCAAACTGATTTATGATTTCTAAACCAAACTGGTCCATGGTCACTAAACCAAACTGATTTATGATTTCTAAACCAAACTGGTCCATGGTCACTAAACCAAACTGATTTATGATTTCTAAACCAAACTGGTCCATGGTCACTAAACCAAACTGATTTATGATTTCTAAACCAAACTGGTCCATGGTCACTAAACCAAACTGATTTATGATTTCTAAACCAAACTGGTCCATGGTCACTAAACCAAACTGATTTATGATTTCTAAATTAAACTGGTCCATGGTTCCTAAATTCAATTGCTGCACAGTTCCTAATCTGAAGCGTCTCACGGTTCCTGACCGGAACTGGCTCGTGGTTCCTAAACAAATCTGGTCAATGTTCTCTAAGCTGATTTTGTTCAAGATTTCTGAATTAAACTAGTTTACAGTTTTTAAACTGAACTGGTCAATGGTTTTTAAACTTAAAGTTTTTTTTCTTTCCCGATTTACATCCTATGAATAGAATAAACAAATTTGAATGAGAACAAAAAGTAACTAAATGAAAAAAGTAAAGGTAAAAAGTTTGCTTTCATATTTTTGTAACTGAGTAAAAAGTAGTTACTGTCCACCTCTGTTCAGAATGGAACAACAAATATGAAAACAGTTTAAATGAATGATAAGAATTTTCTCTTTTCATGGTTCTTGGATCCCGCAACCAAACATGACTGACATGCCTGTACAGATAAACAATCTGATCATGACCATGCACAAACAAATGGAGTGAAGAGGACTTACAGTTTCCACATGTAGAAATGAAACCAGGACAACTGCATATCTGCACATAGCTCTGCAGTAGGGCATGTCTCAAAAGAGAAATGTCTAATCATCAGCAGGTTGTTTAGATTGAAATCTTTATTTCCAATCATACTTTAAACATAACAGATGCTCTGTAGGAACATGATGCAACAGTTTTGTTTTTTTTTCCAGAAAACTACAAAAAGGAATAAATGTTACAAACTAAACTGAAAAAGAAAGCAAAAGCGTTCAAGTTTCAAAAGAGAACATCAATAAAACAGAACACTAAACTGCTTGTTCTGTTTAAAAACAAAACATTCATTCCACAAATAAATTCTGATGCTTTCAAGTTTTACAGAACAAACATTTTTGTCAACATCCTGTGATTTTTGACACTGTAAATTTCATCCTGTTATGTGCATAAATTTTACTAGAAATGTTGTTGTTAATTTTACTTAAAATATTGTATTAAATTTAAAATGATACATCATAATTATAAGTAATTTTTAATCATCATTCATTTAAATAAATTTTACATACATATAGCAATTAATAATAACTAGGATATTGCATTGTGTCAAACATCACAAATCAAGTAAATTTAACTCCACTAATGTGTGTAAATCTGGCAACCCAGAGTGGATGACGTCAGAGGATACTTTGGGCTCAGAACTGGTTCGAACTAGTTCAGCCAGAAGCGGGAGCTTACAGAGCTTGATGGAAAAGTGGCGGGTTTGTGCTGGACTTTTTACTCAATACTTGTCGTTTTGGACCATTGTAAGTATGTTTATGTTATTTTTATTTTCTTAATAATCTGTCTTCTGACGTCGGTGTAACATGAAGTCTGAATATTGTGAATATTACTGTATGCAATCCCTAACATTTTGTTAGCTTGTTAATGGGCTAAATATGTGTCCTAGATTTTACACAAAAAGATGTAGCCAAAAGTTATGAAGCTTAGCGGCTTAAAATAAAAAGATTCATGTGAGTATTTAAATTAAAAAAAACTAGATTGTCAACACAAAGAAGAGCCAGCAGCTCAAGTAATGAAGTTAGCTTGTTTTGCCGAACGCAATTCGAGCGTCAAATTCGGTCGGGTGCATGTCCTTTCCTTCGGGTGAATTTGCTACGAGACACCTCTCCAAAAATATTTATTATTGTCTCGATATAAATTTGAAAATGATTAAAGTTTAGGAGGCCCTAGCAGACTGCCTTTTAAAGCCGCAGCGGTCTTCCCGCCTGTTAGCAAGTCTCCCATGGTCCGGCTCTAACAAGCAAACGAGCTCCACTGACCAGGTGCGACACAGTGAGCACTATCGCTCAAGCTCCATGGGTTCTGTGACAGACTGGGGACAGACTCAGACTCTGTTCCAGGGTGTACACGTCTTCGCACTCTTTCATTCAACTGTCTTCTGTTTGATTGCTGTTTTCGGAGAAAGCATATTTTGAGCATCTTGAAACACATTTGCGGAATTTTGAGGTAGTTGCATGTGTATTTAAAGATTGCAACTTCAGGACACCCATAGACACAGAAAAAATACTCCACATACCCCTGATGTGAAGTCTTGAAAACATACTCAGATCTCACTGTGGTTAGCGATGATTCATTGCCAGTGGTTCATGACCAAAATCCAGAGCCCTTTGTTGAAGAATGCAAAGATTTGTCTGAAGTTCCGAAAGAGAAGTTTGGACATCTCTTTTTAAGGTTGGAAAGCATGTTTAATGTACCAAACAAGTGTATTGATGAAATCGTGGATGAGCTTCCGTTTATATCCTGCAATGCATCTGGCCCAGTGTTAAGAGATATTGTTGAGTCCACCTTTAAAAGCCACAACTGTAATTTAGATCCCATTGTGATCTCAGAGTTGGTAAAAAATCTCTGTCAATTTCATCCTGTAAGTTCTGCTCTCAGGACAGATGGTCCTTTTACTAATTCATATAAGAGAAGAGAATTTATGAAGAGGCATTTTTCAGTTGTTGAACCAAAAGAGTATATACTGGATGTAAGACAAAGAAAAACTTTCCAGTATGCTACCAATACAACAGTCACTGCTGCAGCTCTTGAAAAACAAAACTGTTCAAGAAAAGGTATTTATAACTGAAACAAATTCTGTAAGCATGTCAAACTACAAGTCATTTTAAGATGGAATGCTTTATCAAAAAAACATTTTTTTCTCTGTTGAGGAAGACAGAGTTTGCCTTATTCTGTACATAGATGATTTTGAGGTGTGTAATCCACTAGGGACACCTCGAAAAAAGTACAAAGTTACTGCAGTGTATTGGGCATTGGGAAATATACCAGCACAGTCCCGATCAACATTGACATCTATATATTTAGCTATTCTTTGTAAGGCAGATGACACAAAACAGTATGGATTCCAGACAGTTTTAGAGCCACTCTTATCAGATTTTAAAATTTTAGAGAAAGATGGTCTTTTTGTTGGAAGCTTAGGTAAATGCATCAAATGCATTGTAGTACATGTAGTAGCTGATAATCTGGCAGCCCATTCAGTGGCAGTATTTGTTGAGAATTTTACTGGTTTTACTTTTGCCGATATTGTCTCGGAGAAAGATCAGAATTTCAGTCTAAAGAAGTATGATCTGGGTGTTTTCAAAGAAGAACAAAAGATCTGCATACAGTGCATGTCCAGACAGCTAGTTTGACTAACTCTCCATGTTTTGGTGTTAAAAAGCAATGTGTACTGTCAGAAAAACTTGATCATTTCAATGCAATATCTGGTTACCCACCAGATTTTTTACATGACCTTAATGAAGGCATTGTTCCTGTGGAACTTGCATTGTCATTTGATGTGTTGATCAAGAAAAAGTGTTTTTCCTTGATTGATCTCAATAAGGCCATTCTTCAGTCCCCATCCAAATGGAGTGATAAAAGAAATCGCCCTCATATTGTCTCTTATACCTTTGCAAGGCGAGGATCAGTTGGTGAAAATGCTCATGAAAATTGGTGTTTGTTGCGTTTACTGCCTCTCATAATAGGTTTTAAAGTACCTATTCAGGATCCAGTCTGGCAGATGCTGATGACTTTAAAAGATATTGTTGAACCTGTTATGTCGCCTGTACATACAGAGGAAAGCATTTGTTATCTTGACAGTTTGATTTCTGAACACAGATGCAGATTTCTTGATGCTTTCCCTCAAAAAAAGCTAATTCCAAAGCACCACTTTCTCGAGCACTATCCTGAGCTAATTCGGGAGTTTGGCCCTTTGGCTGCTCTGTGAATAATGAGATTTGAAGCTAAGCATAGCTTCTTTAAAAGAGTTGTGAGACAGACAGGCTGTTTTAGAAACATCTTGTTATCCCTTGCAAACAAGCACCAACTTATGGTTGCCTACCACCTCCATGAATTGAATTCCAGCAAACCACTCAGTCACAAAAACAACAAAGCTCTCTTTAGATGTGCTTAAAGATGACATGAAAAACTTACTGAAGACAAAGTTTCCAACCATCTCAACAGTGCATGTTACCAATAGTGTGTGCTTTTTAGGCACTGACTATGCAGTTGGAATGCTGGTGTGTTATGGTTCCACTGCAGGATTGCCTGACTTTGCAGAGGTGATACAGATAATGTTAATCAATGACAAACTGGCCTTTATTGTGAAACTAAAAAATGCATGATACAATGAGCACCTCTGGAGCTATGAGTTAGAGAACACTGGTAATGTGCAGTTACTTAAACATGGAGCTCTTGCTGATTTTCTTCCTTTGACTGCATATGGTCTGGAAAGAAGACAAGTTTCCTTGAAGCATCATATTTGCCTGTACTATTAAGTGTGAAAAATACGTATAGTTATTTGTATATAGTTGTTCAAAATATGAAAAGAAGTATTCATGTAGTTTTTTTTTTTAATTTTGCATGTCTGATGCAGCTTCTCCTGTTGAAATGGGCACCCCAGCAAAGCTTCTGAGTATTTTGGAAGACAATGATATAAGGAAACTGCTTCTCCCTTTAGGCATTCCTATTACAGTAGAGGGCCTCGTTTCTGTCATTCAAGAGGCATTAAATGTTCCAGGAGATTTTACTTTTCTGTATCTACATGAGGATGTTAGTGGGCAGTTTTTCACCCTAGCTTCCACTGAGGAAATTGAAGATAAGGCCACAATAAAAGTGGTACAGAACCAGCCAATTGTCCTTACAGTGAGCACTGTAGATGTTGAGTCTTCACTATCAGAACATCCTTCCAATCATTACTGCTCCTCCTCATCAGAATCTCAGGACACTATTCTGCTGTCTTCCTCTGATGAAAGTGGAACTTCTTTAAGGTCTCAGCCATGGCCAACCAAGTTTCAAATACCTGCCTTTTCTTACGACATAGAGCTTTTGCTGGATGCAGGAAACCAGGCTTATCAAAAGGATGGCACCTTGTTGAACAATCCAAGTGTGACAAGAAGCATTTTGGAAAACTTAGCCGAGACAATATTTTGTCATACGGCATACCCAAATGGATTGCAAGTTTTGGCTGTTGTAGAGGCTTTGGTGGAAAAGTACCCATGCCTCAAAGAACCAGGATCATTCAGCGGCTTATATGGCTGGCAGCAGAGGATAAAATACAAAATGGGCAATTATCGTGCAAAACTGAGATGCCACCAGCTTGCCTGTCCTGAGTTGGAAGTGAACTCACGAAAAAGAAAAGAGCCAAATGATGGTTACCAACACAAAGGCTTCAAAAGGCCCAAAAAAGCAAATTCAACTACCTGCCTCCAATGCCATTTGGGGAGACAGAAGACACTTTAGAGATGGAAAGAAAAGATCTGCTCAAGGAAATAAAGAAGAACAACGAGAAGATCATTGGTGAAAAGAAGGAGAAATCTTTCTCCTACCGAAGACCAGAAGTGGTCAAGCATTGCCCTGCAGTCAAGGACTTCGTGGAGAGATGGCATGCTCTGTTTCAGGAAACTCAGGTAAATGTGGGCATCTTATCAGTATCAGTTGATGCTGTGATTATGTTGATTGCAAACTGTCTCATTAACACCTCTTATAAACAGAATATTGTCATTTTCAAAGAGGAGAGTAGCTTTTACATTTTGGCCATCCAAACTGTCTGAAGCATTTTTTTGTTTATTTTTATTTTTATTATCCTGGGTTAAAAGCTACAGTATGTTTCTGTTCCCTTGCAGTAATGGTTTTAAAGTGTTTTACTTTATTTCATATTGCAGCTACCATGTGAAATATGTTTATCACCTTTGCTTCAGATCAAAGAGGAGTTCGAAAGAATTACAACAATTCATCTGGAGCAAACCTTTTTCTCACAACTGGACATCTATAGCCCCGGACTTCTGGAGATATTTGCAACAAAAGGCGGTGTTGCAGGAACAAAAATCCTGCCATTGATGACTTCAATTAGTCAGGTAAAGTCTACAACTTATTTGCTGTGAAGAGAAATTTTATAATTATAACACCATTTCAAACACCTTAACATGGGTACCTCTATACTGTTATAATTCAATAGGCAAATATGATTGTTAACAAAATGTATTTTCGGTTCAGAGAAAACTTTGGACATTTTGTAATCATTTGACATGAAAATTTCTCTTTTGTCTCTTTAAACAGCAGCGCGTGGAAGGAAGACGTGACACAGTCATCCGTTGCTTGGTGGAGTTCCTTGGAGAGTCTGGAGAACAATTTATCAAGGATTACCAGGTAAATTATTAGTTTGTGATTTTGCTGATGATTGCGGATTCATAGTTATATATTTTAACGTCTAATGATGCATACACACTAGACGTGGTATGTGCGTCAAATTCGCGTCAACCATCCCAGCTGTGTGTGGGAGGAGCAACCGTCACATGTTTTCTGAACTTCTTTCGTAGCCACATCATTGAAATGATATGATTGAGTGAGTAGCTTTGATGTATACAGTGGGTATGGAAAGTATTAAGACTTCCTTAAATTTTTCCCTCTTTATTAAATTGCAGCAATTTGCTAAAATCCTTTAAGTTTGATTTCCTCCTTACTAATGTACAAACAACACACCATATTGGCAGAAAAACCCACAGAATTTTTGACACTTTTGCAGCTTTATTACAAAAGAAAAACTGAAATATCACATGGTTCTAAGTACTCAGACCCTTTGCTGTGACACTCAAATTTAACTCAGGTTCTGTCCATTTCTTCTGACCATCCTTGAGATGGTTCTACACCTTCATTTGAGTCCAGCTGTGTTTGATTCTACTGACTTGACTTGATTAGGAAAGTCACACACCTGTCTATATAAGACCTTCCAGCTCACAGTGATGTCAGAGCAAATGAGAATCATGAGGTCAAAGGAACTGCCTGAAGAGCTCAGAGACAGAATTGTAGCAAAGCACAGATCTGGCCAAGGTTACAAAAAAATATCAGCTGGATTTAAGGTTCCTAAGAGCACAGTGACCTCAATAATCCTTAAATGGAAGATGTTCAGGACGACCAGAACCTTTCCTAGAGCTGGCCGTCCGGCCAAACTGAGCTATCGGGGGAGAAGAGCCTTGATGAGAGAAGTAAAGAAAAACCCAAAGATCACTGTGGCTGAGATCCAGAGATGCAGTCGGGAGAAAGTTGTAGAAAGTCAACCATCACTGCAGCCCTCCACCAGTCGGGGTTTTATGGCAGAGTGACCCGATGGAAGCCTCTCCTCAGTGTAAGACACATGAAAGCCTGAATGGAGTTTGTTAAAAAAAACACCTGAAGGACTCCAAGATGGTGAGAAATGAGATTCTCTGGTCTGATGAGACCAAGATAGAACTTTTTGGTCTTAATTCTAAGCGGTATGTTTAGAGAAAAGCAGGTACAGCCCATCACCTGTCCAATACAGTCCCAACAGTGAAGCATGGTGGTGGCAGCATCATGCTGTGGGGGTGTTTTTCAGCTGCAGGGACAGAACGACTGGTTTCAATGGAGGGAAAGATGAATGTGGCCAAGTACAGGGATATTCTGGACCAAAACCTTCTCCAGAGTGTTCAGGACCTCAGACTGGACTGAAGGTTCACCTTCCAGCAAGACAATGACCCTAAACACACAGCTAAAATAACCAAGGAGTGTCTTCACAACAACTCTGTGACTGTTCTTGAATGTTCCAGCCAGAGCCCTGACTTAAACCCAATTGAGCATCTCTGGAGAGAGAAAAATAAATCATAGGCTTTTATTTATTCATTTATTTTCTTTCCATTTTAATGATCCAAAAAATGGTCTGAGCCGTGACTCTAAAACCGTGACACGATTCGAACCGTATATTTTGTGATCCGTTACACCTCTAATGATTTTAGACTAGATTTTAGATTTTAAACTTTTTTAAAGTTCAAACCTTTGTAGAAAAAAATATAGTATATTAGAATGAGACTGCCCTCCGTTTAATTTAATTCGGTGAGATTTTATGTTTAAACAACGTACCGTATGTACTTTACATTTCATCTAAGGACATATATGTTTTGACAGGATGTTGTCAAAGAGACCATCATGGAGGACCATGCCAACGATGTCATGAAGATGTTAGTCATTTGTGGAAGTGCTGCAGCTGAACACCTCACCCTAACTGATGTGACTGCAAATCTGTGGCAAAGGCTTGCCTCCTGCTCATTGGTGTTGTATATGCTTTGAATCGTATGTATCCACCAAAGCTGAAATATACGTTTGAAGTCTTTCAAAAGCTCTTCCTTGAGCTTGATTCCCTTAAAATGTCTACCAGAGTGCAGTCTCTGCATAAGAAACGTATGTTTTAGGCAAACATTTCTTTTACTGAAGTTTTATTTCTAACATTGTTACATTTTCTAAATATTTTCTAAAGTGATGAGTTGTGTGAGTTATGTTCATGTTATGAAAAGCCAAATCACATTTAAGAAAAAAAGGTTTTTGGTCATATTTTTCCTTTTAAGATTTATTATTTGACTGACCTCTAAGAGTTTATGTTTTGGGAAAAATATTGTCTGGGCATTAACAGTTCGATGTACTTAGGCCCCACATGTGCAGGTTGAGTTTGTTTGTTCAAACCAAGCAGGAGGATTCAAGTTCCTAACAACCTTGCTGTCTCAGAACAGAATGTTTAAAGCAAAAAATAAAATGCTGTTGTTGAAGTATCTGTTGTCTTTTCTTGTTTCAAACATAGCAAACTATTCCATTGAAATATATTTTAAGTACTACAAACAAAAGCAAGCACAATTGAAAATACAATCTAAATAAAAATTACTAAAAGTACAATGACTATAGTTTAAGAAATGTAGGTAAGCAAAACAAAAAATGTAATTAAACATTACTTAAATACAGCTTGGATTTCAATAAGCCATATTATGCAATAATGCAATTCCACTTTAAATACAATTTACTATGGTAGAATGGTAAGATTTAGCCTTGTTTTAATGGCAAAAACAGAACATTTTAAGTAAAGTTTACTTGAGAACTTCACTGAACACTAATACATTCCTTTGAGTAAAATTTACTCATATTTTTCCTGTAATATTTACTAAGGATTTCTGCGTGGAAATTGTTACATAAGTTTTTTTAAGTAAATGTCACTCCCATTTTTTTTCAGTGTAGGAACTAAAAGCAAATTCTCTGAATTTCAAAAATCATTAAAAAAAACAGTCTGAAAAAAATAGAATGTTTTGGATTATTAGTATAATATATCATGCATTAACGCTGCAGCGCTCACGAGGGGAAGAGTGGGAGGATTCAGTGCATATGACAAGAGCAGTTTTCAGTTTAACACTGGCTCTGTAATGCTACAAGGACGCTGCTAAAACACAGTGGATTCAGATTGTTTAAGGATCCCCAATACCTGCTTGACATGCCAGTTGCTTTTCTTCCTGGGTTCCATTATTATTTAGAAAATACAGTTTTAATGAAGTCGCTTTAACTTAATCTTGTTGTGTTTATTTGCCACGTCTTAAAGGCCGTTCCATGAAAACATTATCTGACTTTAAACCGGTCTGTGGTTACATATCATATAGGTGACAGGACAGAACAGCTTGTTAGCATCATTAGCATTAGCATCTAACAACAGCGCTGTCTCCAAATCAACACTTTTCTGAATCTGTCTGTTGCTGCTGTAAATGAAGCAGCTCTATCCTCCAGTTCTGACTCAATCCTGTTAAAATAAATGTCTGCATATACGGCTGCCTCATCAGTCAAAACTAAACTCTGCACAGGTGAAGTGAAGTGTTTACTCGTCATGTGGCAAACAAATCTCTAATTTTACTCACCAAAGAGGTAAAATGCTGGCAACTGGCGAGTGTTCATTTTGAGCCCTTCTAATAAAAGTCTATCGTGATAGGCTCTTTGCTCTATGATAAATAGCTGTATTGTGATATAAATAGTTATCATTTTGTCGCCCAGCCCTAATCTGCAGTACAGATTAAAAACTTGTTGCAGTGCAGCAACATCTCACCTGATACCCGTCTGCTGAATTAGACTGGCTGCAGCCAGAGGCCGACAGTGGAAATTGCTTCATGGTGGTGTGGCAAATCTTTCAATTCCGAGGGGATTATTGCAGCCTGATGAGAACGCACTGCCTCCTTCTCTAAACTGCTTTTATGACTCGTTTCTTGTCCTCCACACAAAGAGGAAAGTGGTTCCCCTTTTGATTTGTGCGATGAAAACACTAAAATGAAGAGCTTTGGCTTTTGTGACCTGGCATTTTATGGTGACAGAATGCAGATAGGTTGTCTGCAAGCTGTCCACACTTTTGGTGCAGAACAGCAGTGATGCAGTTTGGAGAAGATTGCAGATGAATCACTGGAGCCCTGATGCTGCTTGACATTCTCAGCCAGACTTCAGCTGGCTATCGGAGTTCTGAAAATGGCCTAATTAAAAATAGAGATATGCAATTAGGAAAAAGAAATTCCCTGCTAACGTGGCATTCAGCCATGGCAAATGGCCTTCCCATTTCAGTCCATCAGAGCCATTCCACATTCTCTGTAAAAGATTAATGGGAGAGACTTCTTGGGCACAGAATGATCCTGACAACAAGCATCAATATTCTGAGCTACTTTACCTACTAAAAGCGAAGAACCCGACTGCATGCAGCAGATGACCGGGCCCCTCCATCAGGGTTTGACCCCAAGCGTATGCAAACATCTTTGATCATAAAACTTTACTTCAGTCTAAAATAAGCTTTAAATGATTATTACTTTAAAATTAAAACAGAAACTTTCAAATCAAACTCAGCATAAGCTCAGAACATGGAAATCTGATCGGCTGACAAAAGGGAGAATGTCAGAAGTCGCTACCAAACATCGGCTTGGCGTTGAGCTCAGGGACAATCTTAACTGGAGGTGGTTTTCTGCAGGAACAGTGTTCTGACAGGTTGCAGTAAGCAGACAAATGAAGGACAGCTGGCAGCTCCAAGAAAAACCAACTTTATTACAACATTCCACAGAACTTAAGAGGAGTCACTAAGGTAAAATGCATTAAATACTGACGGGGAAGAGACCTGACAATAGGACACAGGTGAAACACATCAGGGAGGAATGGTAATCAGCCCGGGGAGGAAAACACCCAAGAGGAAGAGTGAAACCCCTAAAAAGAAGAAGAAAAATAAACACCCTGGCTCAAATGCAGCACATGGCAAGTTCCTCCTCCTTCAGTCTCTTTATTTACTTTTTGGATGGTTTCTGACTGAATCTAAAATCGTGGTGTGTTCAGTGGGGGGAAGCTTCCTGAATCTGAATCTTGGGTTCAAATCCGGCCTTTCCCTCAGGTCCCTTTATACTATGTGGGTTTCATCAAAGACTTGGATTTTCCTCTAGACGTGCAGTAAAAGAGACATACTGCTTTGTATGTCTCTTTTTAACAGTGTGCCCTGAAACTATTTTCTATGGAAGTTTATTTTTAATGGAAACATAGAAGTGAATAAATATTGAAACTTTTCTACGATATTTAAACTTTTAAGACCTGGCGTCCACATGTACGTGGGCATCACATTTTGGGTTATATTTCCACAGCAGTTAATTCTGCTGTACTAGGGCCCTGTGACTACTTTTTTAGATGGTTGGCTCAAAAATTAGGTCAGGGCCAAAGAGGTAACATTTTTTGGAAAGGGTCTGTACTGTTTTGAACCGTAATAATCCGTATGAATTCTTGATGTTTTTGTTTTGATGAATCATTCACATAAACATGCAGGCCATTTGATTTTTGTTAAAGTATAAACTCAGAAAAGTTTTCTGCTGCTGAGTTGCATTTCAAAGTTCAACAAATAGGATCAGTAAACTAGGTTGACGGACTGATTTGTTACTTGTTCTGACGTCTTAAATTCATGTTCAGCAGTCTTAATGTGATCATGATTACATGTTAACAGTAAAGTGTCTTCATGAAATGAGCAGGTGTTTATCTTTTTTATGGAAGCTCTGCTCGAACCACAAAGACGGACGCTTTAATGTGCAGACCAGCAGAGAATGTCTGTCTGATCAGCCTGCCAATAAAGTATCAGAGTTTGTGTTTGACAGAAGTTCCACTGATCCTCCTGAATCCACAGTGGTTTCTGTGGGTTCTCATACATTCTGGGAAATCCGCTCTGTCTATCAAAGTGAGCTTGGGCTGCACACAAACATGCTGCATTTGGAGAAACCCCTACAGATGTCTGTTTGTGCAGCTGAGAGCGTGTAGACTTGATTGACAGAAACGCAGCTGTGTCGGCAGCTCCACATTCACAAGCACACTAACTGGAAACGTGCACGTTCTGCGTGCATGTGAGCTTCACTTAGACTTTAGACTTAGACTTAGACCTTCCCTCAATTACGTCTTTTCTAATTGATTTAAAAACAACAAATTTTGGATTGTAACTCTGACTTAAATGTTTTGATTTGATTTGAAATGGTTTATTTCAAGCAGACAAAATATATAAGACATGTGTAACACATTTAACACCCACAAAGATTTGCAACAGTACAACATAGGATAACTAGACATCAGAAAATTGACTGCTTGAAAGGGAGTGGGAGGAAGCGAATTTATATAATCCCACCCCGACTCGACCATACCATTTACTTTACATTAGATATCAACCGGTTCGTAACTAATAATCAGGTACTTATACTGTACTGACATTAATACAGGTCATTAAACATCCTTGAGTAGCAATAAGTCATACTGATTTGCATGTAAGTAGAACACTATTTTAGACTTGATTGGAGCATATACAAAAATGATGCTAATACAGAATAATGATCAAATATAAATATATATATATATATATATATATATATATATATATATATATATATATATATATATTATTTTCAGCAGCACCCATGTGCTCTGGATCTGTTTTTTCCACTTCAGGAGTTTGGCATGCTTAGCCAACAATGCGTGATGTTTCGATAAGTGATCATTAATGTAAATCTCCGAACGTTTTAGCAGTTTCCTTTGCTTCATCAGAGCAATTTTGTGCTTCTGATTCACAAACCTGATGAGGATCGCTGGTTTATCTGACTCCTTTCTCCTGGGAAGCGGGTGGCAGATTTCGATATTATCCAAATCCAAGGAAATCCCTTTGGAAGTGAGGAATTATCCGACTTGAGCTTCAACAGTTTCGGCTGTTTTCATTGCGGCTCCGCTAGCATCCATGCTAACGTTAGCTGCTCCAGACTTGGCTTTTGGTTTGAGTTGAAATCCCGTAAGAATGATGTTATTTATTCTTAGTTGCTGATCCGTGTCGTTCTGTCTTCTACCCATGAGGTCAAGCCGATTATCTTGTTGTTCATTTCATACTTTTTCTTGTCGGAATTCCTGCATAAGTGCCAGCAGAGGTGTTAGCTTAGCCTCCAATGCCAACAGTGGAGTGAGCTTGGCTTCCATAGCCAGCAATGGAGTTAGCTTAACTTCCATAGCCAGCAATGGAGTTAGCTTTGCTTGGATGTCCGCTTGTTTGGCTCGGATATCTGCCAATACAGCTTTAAGTTCTGCCAGTTCAGCTTTAGGTGCCATGTTCAGCTCTCTCTGTAGCAGAACATCTGCTATTTAATATAAAGTATATATAAAAAACGCTCCAGAAAACGTCAGGAATCGAGAGCCGAAGAAAGCGTTGTGTGCATTCGTGACCCGGAACCGGAAGTTTAAATGTAACTGTAATCTACCTGTAAACATCAGGTATTTAACTGCAGCTGTAATTTATACAGATATTCATGATTTGTATTCCAATTTGATGCCTTTTGTTACAACATGGTACACAGATCAAACAGTTTTTATTAACATGAATTAAAGAGTTAAAACATGAGCCACCTCAACTGCCTCCTCTTGATGTGGAGGAGCAGCAGCTCTTCCTGGATGACTGAGCTTCTCACTTTTTCTCTAAGGGAGCTCCCAGCCACCCTATGTGGGACGCTCATTGCAGCCACTTGTTTCCGGGACCTCATCCTTTCAGTCATGACCCAGAGCACATGACCATAGTTGAGTATTGGAACAAAAATCCACCAGTAAATTGGGAGCATTTTTTTCTGGCTCTCTCTTCACCACAATGTACCGGTACACAGCGACCGCATAACAGTGGATGCCACTCTAATCTGTGTCAATCTCATGCTCCGATCTTCCCTCACTCGTGAACAAGACCCCAAAATACTAAATGTTAATTTAATTAACTAATTAATGTTTTCCATCTGAGGTAGGAGCACTTCACCCATCAAGAGAGGGGAAACTACCTTTCGCTGGTCAAGAAGCATGGCCTCAGACTTAACAGTGCTGACACTCATTCCAGCTGCATCACACTCGGCCGCAAACCATTCCGATGCATGCTAGAGGCTCTGGTTCGATGAAGCCAACAGGACAACATCCTCTGCAAAAAGCAGAGAGGAAATCCTGTGGTTCCCAAACCAGACCCTGACTGCTCCTAAACATTCTGGCCATAAAGACTATGAACAGAACCAGACAGCCCTCAGTAAGGCCTCCCGGACCCCACACTCACAGAGCACCCTTCAGAGGACACCACAGCGATGCGGTCAAATGCCTTCTCTGGAATTCACAAAACATATATGGATAGGATGAGCAAACTCCCATGAACCCTCCAGCAGCCTAAGGAGGGTGTAGAGTTCATCCACAGTTCCATGACCAGGACAGAAACCACACTATTGTTCCTGGATTTGAGGTTCGAGATCTGAGGACGAACTCTCCTCTCCAGTACCGTGGCATCGACTTTCCCAGGGATGGTGAGGTGTGTGATTCCCTGGTACTTGGAACACACCCTCTGGTCCCCTTCTTGAAAAGGGGAACCACCACCTCTGGCTGCCAGTCCAGTAGTACAGTTCCTGACTCCCACCCGATGCTGCAGAGATGTGTCAGCCAAGGCACTCCCACAGCACCCAGAGACTTGAGGTACTCAAGGCGGACCTCATCCACTCCCGGAGCCTTTCCACTGAGGACCTCATGACTACTTCGGTAACTTCAACTTGGGTGATGGACAGCCACACCCCAAAGTCCTCAGCCTCTACATCTGCAAGAGAAGGCATGTCAGCAGGATTGAGGAGATCCTCGAAGTATTCCTTCTACTGCCCGACAATGTTCCCAGTTGAAGTCAACAGCTCCCCATCTGCACTGAAATAGGTGCTTGCAGAAAACTGCTTTCTCCTCCTGAGGCGCCGGACGGTTTGCCAGAACCTCTTTGAGGCCAACCGATAGTCCTTCTCCGTGGCCTCACCGAACTCCTCCCAGGACCCAAAGGCTCCCAGGAGTTTTTGCCTCCACAACAGCATGGGCCACAGCTCGTTTACCTGTCAGCTGCCTCTGGAGTCCCACGAGCCAGCCAGTCTTGGTAGAACTCCTTCTTCAGCTTGGCGGCATCCCTTACTTCCGATGTCCACCACCGGGCTCAGAGATTAGCACTGCGACAGAACCCTTGCAACCACAGCGTAAAGCATTGTCCACATAGGCATTTACATGTAAGTCCTCCCAGGTGGACGATTGAGTCCTCTGTTGATGCACTTTCCAGTATGCTTTTGAGAGACACCAAGAAGGCCGGGTACTCCGAACTGCTGTTTGGCCCGTAAGCCAAAACCAGAATCAGAGACCTGTCCCCCCCACCCGAAGGCAAAGGGACACAACCCTCTTGTCCACTCCAACACCTGGCAACAGAGCTGGGGGCTCACAAAAAAGCCCACCCCGGCCCGCCGCCTCTCACCATGGGCAACTCTAGAATAGTTGGAGAGTCCAACCCTTCTCGAGGGATTGAGTTTCAGAGCCCAGACTGTGCTTAGAGGTGAGCCCAACTATATTTAGCCAGTACCTCTCAACCTCTTGCACAAGCTCAGGCTCCTTCACTCCCAGAGGGGTGACATTCCATGTCACAAAAGCCAAGTTCCATGACCGGGGCTTGGGCCGTCAAGACACTCGCCACTCAAACCACATTGCACATCCTTCTGAACTCTCCTACAGGTGGTGGGCCCACTGGAGAGTGTTCCCAGGTTGTTCCTTCATTCTTTACTCAATCGGGGTTCATGGAAGGAGCCTCGACCTCAGACCTAGTTCAAAGGTGGGGCCCTGGTGACACGAATCCAGGCGATGCTATAAAATCTTGAATTGTACTCCTCATAAACGGGCTCTGAACTGTTCTTTGTGAGGCTCGTCACCCAAGACCTGCCTGTTTGCCATGGGAGACTCCACCAGACAGCATAGCTCCTGAGATCACCTGAGCACTCAAACCCCCCCACCACGTTATTGTGGCGGTTAAAGGAAGGAAGTGTAACAATGAAGTAAAAATTAGTCCTGAGGGGTTTTTGTTTAAAGACCAAGAGCTAAAGTGGAATGCAATGTTTTACCTGAAAATACAAAGTTGTATTTGTCCTCAGTGACTCACTCAGAGGTGAAGGAGCTGTTATAGAGTTGGTTCTCACTGGTTTAGCGTTTTGGGAGTTTTTGCTGGCTGCTGTGGCTCTCTATTTGAGTTTAGAATTTTGAATTGTGTCAGAGGTGCCCCCGTGATGTCATTGAGGTCGAGATATTTTGCTTGTTTCCAGTGCATTGTAGCTTTGTTTGAATTCCCACCCTACTCCCGAACTGCTAAACAACTATACAGCGCAGGACTATTTACTCCCCTGGATTTTTAAAAGTAATTCTAAGACCGTGGTCACAACTCTTGTTTTCTTTTAAATTGCAAATATGAAATCACCCATTTCACGAATTAAAATTTCAATGAATATGAGCATTGGTAACATTGGGAAGTTCAGGATCTTTGTTCAAGAAATATCTTTTTAGCAAATTCAAACAAACTTCACCTGCTTTGTGTTTTCTGGCTTTCGTAAGATGACCTCTCACTTATTGATCTGCTTGTTTTTAGGGGTCAAACATTGACGCATATCTCATGTTTAGATTGGAAATGTACAAAGTGCTTAACAGTTTGAGAAAAACAAGCTTTCCACACAGACCAAAACAGCTCCCTGTCAGCACATCCTGCGAAGAGGATGGCCTTAAAAAGTAGAGATGTGCTGCTCTAGTCTGTGTTCTGCTGAAAGCAGCAATAACAGGCTTGAAAACTAGACCTTTTAGGAGCTTTGCTGTTTCTGCTCTCCCAGGTTTCACAGCCGCCTTTTCCTGCCCTGGACACAGATTACCAGGACTGGATCACACCGGAGCCGTCTGCTTACCACCTCCCTCCTGGAAGCTGATGCTTCTGATTAAACAGCAGGAATGAAATCAACAGGTGAGCCGCCCTGAAAGTCAGAAGTTCCTCACAGATCTTCTGCTCACCCTGAAGCTGCAGCATTGCAATCTGGTGAAGAAGCTCTGAGGCAAGGTGATGTTTCCTTAGCTCTTCTGTTGAAGTCATCTCAGTCGGGAGACATGAACCAGGAACACCCCGACTGGGTAGGACCTGCAGTCATGTGATCTGCTACTTTGAGAGAGTTCATTTCAGCGTAGTTTTAAGCTTCGCAGCTGACCAGGGGAGGACGTCTCAGAACTGTTTAAAAATGGAAGCGGGTGTGGAAAACATGCCTGTCAGTTGTTTGAACATGTCCACCTGAGCTGTAGCAAAGTTGATGTTTTGAACATCAACAACAGGAACAGCATAATGGTGGTGTGTGGGCAGAACTGTCATGTCCTGATTCCAGCTGAGAGAGCAGGATTTCAGAAAACTGGACTAAAACTGGTGGAGAAAATTTCAGTAGCATTTAGAGATAGCTTCTTCTTCTTCTTCGCCTTTTGTGGTCACCACAGGGAATCATCCACCTCTATTTAACCCTCTCCTCTTCACCTCCACCCTCTTCAACCACCCTAGTGTCTTCCTCCTCCTCTGCATCCATGAACCTCTTCTTTTGTCTTTCTGTAGACATCTTTCCTGGTATCTCCAACCTCAGCATCCTCTGACCAACATCCTCACTGTTCCTCTTCTCATCATGTCTAAACCATCTCCATCTGCTTCCCTGCATTCATCTCCAGAACACCTATCATGATCTGTTTCTCTGATGGACTCATTCCTGATCCATCCTGATCGCTCCCAAAGAGAACCTCAACATCCTCATCTCTGCTTCCTCCAGCTATGCCTTCTGTCTCTGCATTAGAGTCTGTAAACCAACAACATGACTGCTCTCACCACAGTCTTCTTACACCTTTCCTTTCTTTCTTTAGTCACACATCACACCTGAAACCTTCCTCCAACCTTCCTGCTTGCACATCCCTCTTTACCTCTCTCTTTTCTTAGTTTCTTGATCTTTTCACCAACAAATCTCCTCCTCTGCTTTCCTCATTCCAGATGAAAATTCAAGTTCCTTCCTCCCAGTCTCCATGATCACTTTTAGCTGTAGCTGTTCGGGTATCTGAAAGAACCTCCTGATCTTCCAAAAACTGCTTCAACTTCTCCCTAAAAGCCACACAATACCCTTCGTTTTCAACTTCCACCCCCAGTCCTTTTCATCTACCTCATCATCAAAGTCATCCTCACACCACCACCATCCTTCTCTCTGGTCCAATCTCCCCAGCTATGACTTTGCAGTCTGATCTCTTTCAGTGTTTGTAAAAGATGTAATCAACCTGCGTTCTCCTACCTCCTCTTTTACGTCACCATGTTCTCCTCTCTTTTTTTGGAAAAATGTCTCCACCACGGATGTTTCAATTCCTGTATTCATACCCACCACCTGTCCCTCTGCATTCCTGTCCTGAACATCAAACTTAACATCAAACACGTACTTACCTCTCTTTCTATCTGGTCTTTTGAGCACACAGGAGATCCACCTTTTTTCTTTCCATTTTCCTGTCTCTACATTAAGAGTCCTTCAGTCCTGTCTTTCCTTTTCTCTCTCTGTCTGCAAACACGCCTTCCGCCTTTCCTTCTACCACCAACAAAAGTCCAGTTTCCACCCTGTAGGTCAACAGCACTGATGGTGGTTGTTGTTCTGGTATCAAAGTTATTTCCATCTGCATGATTGACTTTGGTTTTACATCAGATGCCCTTTTTGACAACAACCGACAGGGTTTACCCGGACTAGGGACAGGCACAGGAAAGCCTTGGTTTTTGGCCACTTGTTGTTGGATTGGCAATTAGCATTAGCAACCGTTTAAAACTAAAGCATGTTATTCTGAAATGATTGGATCAGGTTTAGTGTTTTACTGATCTGCTTTAATTGGAGTTCTCAGAGTTTGTGTCAAATGTTGTCGTAGTCTCAGTAGCAGTAAGACTGAATTTTGAAGGATTTTTACGTGGCTTTGTTTTCCTACAGGCACATGTTTATGTTTGATAAGTTAGCAGGAGGGGTTTTTACACTCTGTAATGTTCTATTCATTGACTCAATGCGACCCAATGAGACGGCTATGGCTGTAATATTGGGCTTTATAAATAAAATAAAATTAAATTGAAATTGCTGGACCTTTGTTTCCTCTCTGGGATCAATAAAGTCTTGCTGAATTGAGCAGTAAAGATTTGGTCTGACCCTTAATGTGTTAACTCTCTCTGTAAACCAGATCTTTCATCCCTTGGTCTTTGTGACATGGAATATTTTTTTTTTCTCTTCCAGGTGAATCGTTGCATAGTTGATGGCTTATCAGTCAGTGTCAACAACAGAAGACAAGCAGATCCAGCTGGATGCACTAGACAAACTAGTTTTCATTGAGGACGACCATGGAGGAGTGAGGGCAGCATGTTCTCAGCAGAGCTTCTTCATTCCTGTCTTCCACTCTCCTGACCATGAGAGGGTTGTCTGCTGAGCTTCGAAGCTGAATTTTGATTGAACAGGATGTCTCCAACCCCACGGAACAAATTCTGGACTTTTTTTCTCCTCTGCTGCATCCTCACCTGCACGTCTCTGCTGTTCAGTTACACCTTTACAGACCCCCCCTTTCATTTCCTCAAGTATGCTTCTCGGATTTCAGGCAGTTTTTTCTCCAAAGACATCTGTGCATGTGATTCGTGCATGGCAGATGTGGGGGCCGACGCTTGGTTGGCTGATCGCTTTAATCAATCCATTCTCCCTCTAATGACCAGGGGCAACAGCGCCCTCTCTGATGACACCTACAGGTGGTGGCAGGTAAGACTAAAGGGTCTTTATAAGACCCCAAAATCAAGAAAAGGTTTTTATTTTACACTGATTCACTCAATCGGATTCTATAAACATTTTCATGTTACTCGTGTTTATCTGAATTTCTACAAAGATAACAACATTCCTGACAAAAAACGTCCTAACGCATTTGAAAATAAAAAAATCACTTCTTAATTTGAAACAGATCAAATGTTTTTTAACAATATCAATTCATAGCATAAACAGAGAAATCTGTTTGACAGTTTTATTCAGAAGAGCATGTTCTTAAAACATGAATGCTTTTCAAAACCACAATAAAAAGGATAAAAAGACTTTTGACAGAATTCTGCTTTTGTTGTTATCAATAATGCCATTAAAGCCACCATAAATCATAATGTGACCATAAATCACTGATATAATTTAGTTTCTTGTGTGATTTATTACTAAAATAGAAATGTAGATGTCTTAGATGACTCATCAAAATTCTCTTCTCTAAAGTAATTTCAAAAAATTTTAATTAAAAAAACATTCATTCATTATTTACTTTCTGAACCGTTTTATCCCTTTTGGGGTCACGGGGCTGCTGGAGCCTAACCCGGCTACTCATGGGTGAAGGCAGGGGACACCCCTGGACTGGTTGCCAGTCTGTTGCAGGGGCCACAATCACACACCCACACACCTAGGGACAAATTAGAGTGTCTAACTAACCTATGAATTATGTTTTTGGATGGTGGGAGGAAGCCGGAATCCCCGGTGAAAACCCACGCATGCATGGGGAGAACATGCAAACTCCACACAGAAAGGTCCCCCTATTGGTGACACAGTTTCAAGTTCCCCAGCCAGGACTTGAACCGGGAACCTTCTTGCTGTGAGGCAAGAGCGCTAACCACTGCACCACGTGCAACCCCTAATTAAAAAACCGAATTTAAAATAATTATTTTGTCTTTTTTAAGTCTTTTTTTATTTTTTATTTTATATTCTTACTGTTCTGGTATTAATTTGTGAAAACAAAACTTTAATTGTTTGTGCAAAGAAATTGACTGACTATTGTATTTCAAAAAACTTAAATGGATTTTGACCTAAAAACTTCAGTGTTTTAAAGAACCAAACTTCATTTTAATTAAAAATGTGGATCACACACTTTCACTATTTCTAAGTCCTTTTTATCTGAATGTTTGTGAACGTCATGGATTTCAGTTTTTTAAGGGCAGTGTAGAATAAAGCATTTTTCTGCAGGGTTTCTGACAGTTTTGTGGAACTGAGAACATTTGCTATTGTAGAATGGTGAAGACAAGATCACGATTTACACAATGAGAGGCTTTGGTGAAATCAATGAACACAATGTACAGGTTCCGTTTTTGTTCTCTGCTCTTTTCCATTATTTGACAAAGCGTAAAGATGCCATCAACAGTACTTCTGTTTTTTCTGAATCCTGACTGGGATTCAGGAATAACTGACTCAGCTAGGTGTAGAAGAACATCAGCAAAAGCTTTTTCGATGACACTGAGCAGAGAGATCCCGCTGTAGTTTTCAAATTGGCTGCGATCTCTTTTGTTGAACAAGATGCAGATGTTGGCATAAATCCAGTCAGATGGTAAGTTTTCTATTGCATGTAGAAGATTATAGATAGACAACACGAAAGGTCGCAGAGTAGCGTCTCCATGTACTAAGATTCCTGGTAGGATTCCATCTGGTCCTGGACTTTTTCTGTTTGGTGTTGTTGTTTGCGTTTCAATCTCTGCCATTGTTATTGACTCGTCAAGTTCTTCAAGTGTTGGATGTATCTGGATCTAATCAAGGATAGTCCAGTCAGCGTTTGTTGGTTGATTGAGAAGCATATTAAAGTGCTCAACCCATCTTGCTTTTATATCTTCTGTTGATGAGAGAAGAATGCCATCTTTTGATCCCACTGGATAAAGGTCTCTGGATTTGGGCCCATACATAATTGTGTAAAATTCTCTGTGATTTTTTTCTCTTGCATATTGTTCTGCCAGAAGTGCTTTTTGTTAGCACCATTCATTCTGAAGTTTTCTGATTTCCTTTCTGAGTT
This sequence comes from Oryzias woworae, assembly GCA_016861445.1. Taxonomy (NCBI): domain Eukaryota; kingdom Metazoa; phylum Chordata; class Actinopteri; order Beloniformes; family Adrianichthyidae; genus Oryzias; species Oryzias woworae. The sequence continues at coordinate 126,505 of BOLG01000747.1, forward strand.
CACGCTTGTCTCCGCATAGTTTCTTTTTCTTAAGGAGCCTTCGGATCTCCTGGTCTTCTTCATCAAACCAGTCAGAGTTCTTTTCTCTTTTCGAAAACCTGCATTGCAGCATTCTGCAGCACCTCCTTCAAAACGTTACAGGATTGTTTACAGCTGTTGTGTTGCCTCTCTTTCTTTTTAGCATTTAGTGAGGTGTCTGGTTTTGTTTTTCGTGTCTTTTTGATCACAAAGCAGCGTTTGGCGATTAAAGTTTCTGATCTGTAAAGCAGTCAGCATTGGTATTGATCTTAGTCACGTTGATATACTGTCTGGTGTTTCTATCAGCTAGCACGTGATCGAATTGGTGCCAGTGTTTTGAACACAAGTGTTGCCAGGTATTTTTAAGGAGATCTTTCAGCTGGAACATGGTTCCCTTGATTGAGAAATTATATCAAGTCAAGAACACTTGTAGTATTAAAAATTAATTTTACCTGTTCCATGCTTGTAATGACTGAAGGCTCTAGCTGCCAGTCTTTCTCAACGTGAGCATTAAAATTGCCGAGGATGATTATGCTGATTATGCTTAGTGTATACTCTGTGTGGTCTTCGCTTTTTTTCCACCACGACCACACAACGTGGGGCATCGGTTCCCTCGTACGTAGTAGGATTAACCAAATCTTCTACAATACTCCATCTCATTGGACTGATATCAGTTTATGGTAAGAAACAAAAACTCAAACATGAAAAAGTAAACAAAAAACTTAGAAACCTTAGAGGTCCCACATGAAGGAGAGATCCTCAACCCCGGACGGACAGGTGATGTACTAGAACTATTAAAGAAAAATTAGCTTAATTAATTCTGTAACTACATGGTTGAAAAACAAGTATATGTCTAATAAACAAACACGTCTACATAAACAGCTACAAGTTAAGAAAACAGCTGAATGTTTAAATAAACAAAGACATGTTTGAATAGTCTATCAGATGGACTTCATCCAGTAGGAGCTGGGAAGAGCCAAAGGCGAGGTCACGGCCAAAGACAGGAGCGGGAAGAGCCACAGGCGAGGTCACGGCCAAAGACAGGAGCGGGAAGAGCCAAAGGCGAGGTCACGGCCAAAGACAGGAGCGGGAAGAGACAGAGGCGAGGTCACGGCCAAAGACAGGAGCGGGAAGAGCCAAAGGCGAGGTCACGGCCAAAGACAAGAGCGGGAAGAGCCACAGGCGAGGTCACGGCAAAAGACAGGAGCGGGAAGAGCCACAGGCGAGGTCACGGCCAAAGACAGGAGCGGGAAGAGCCACAGGCGAGGTCACGGCCAAAGACAGGAGCGGGAAGAGACAGAGGCGAGGTCACGGCCAAAGACAGGAGCGGGAAGAGCCAAAGGCGAGGTCACGGCCAAAGACAGGAGCGGGAAGAGCCAGAGGCGAGGTCACGGCAAAAGACAGGAGCGGGAAGAGCCACAGGCGAGGTCACGGCCAAAGACAGGAGCGGGAAGAGCCAAAGGCGAGGTCACGGCCAAAGACAGGAGCGGGAAGAGCCACAGGCGAGGTCACGGCCAAAGACAGGAGCGGGAAGAGCCACAGGCGAGGTCACGGCCAAAGACAGGAGCGGGAAGAGCCACAGGCGAGGTCACGGCCAAAGACAGGAGCGGGAAGAGCCACAGGCGAGGTCACGGCCAAAGACAGGAGCGGGAAGAGCCACAGGCGAGGTCACGGCCAAAGACAGGAGCGGGAAGAGACAGAGGCGAGGTCACGGCCAAAGACAGGAGCGGGAAGAGCCAAAGGCGAGGTCACGGCCAAAGACAGGAGCGGGAAGAGCCAGAGGCGAGGTCACGGCAAAAGACAGGAGCGGGGAGAGCCAAAGGCGAGGTCACGGCCAAAGACAGGAGCGGGAAGAGCCACAGGCGAGGTCACGGCCAAAGACAGGAGCGGGAAGAGCCACAGGCGAGGTCACGGCCAAAGACAGGAGCGGGAAGAGCCAGAGGCGAGGTCACGGCCAAAGACAGGAGCGGGAAGAGCCAAAGGCGAGGTCACGGCCAAAGACAGGAGCGGGAAGAGCCACAGGCGAGGTCACGGCCAAAGACAGGAGCGGGAAGAGCCACAGGCGAGGTCACGGCCAAAGACAGGAGCGGGAAGAGCCACAGGCGAGGTCACGGCCAAAGACAGGAGCGGGAAGAGCCACAGGCGAGGTCACGGCCAAAGACAGGAGCGGGAAGAGCCAGAGGCGAGGTCACTGCCAAAGACAAGAGCGGGAAGAGCCAGAGGCGAGGTCACGGCCAAAGACAGGAGCGGGAAGAGCCAGAGGCGAGGTCACGGCCAAAGACAGGAGCGGGAAGAGCCAAAGACGAGATCACGGCCAAAGACAGGAGCGGGAAGAGCCAGAGGCGAGGTCACGGCCAAAGACAGGAGCGGGAAGAGCCAAGGCGAGGTCACGGCCAAAGACAGGAGCGGGAAGAGCCAAAGCCGAGGTCACGGCCAAAGACAGGAGCGGGAAGAGCCAAAGACGAGGTCACGGCCAAAGACAGGAGCGGGAAGAGCCAAAGACGAGGTCACAGCCAAAGACAGGAGCACAGACGATCCACCTGGAATCAGAAATCTCTCCCGTTCCCCCGTATGGGGGGGGGTATTTCAAATCCAAAGTATTATCCTGATGTTTTTAGTCACTTTTTATAGTAATGTGTGTTAAGTAATTTAGTGGGAAAAAAAAGGAAAAAAGATATAACGAAACAAAAGCTAAGTGCAGGATTCAAACCCGGGGTTGTTCGGATAGCAAAAATAACAAAGCCTGGTGAGTGTGGTGTGTTGAAGTTGAAGTATAACTGCATTACCCAGCATGCTAGATAATTAGTTACGTGTGAAGACACGACATGGTGAGAGGGAAGCGAACTGGAGTTAGCCATGCATCACGTAACGCTGTAAGAAGTGGACTGTTCAATAAAGTCTGTATAACTCAGCCATAGCGCCTCTTTTGCTTACATGACGATAAGAAGGACAACACAGTGAGTAACCACAGTCACCATGAGAACAGCTGCTCCACAACAGGATTTGTAACTTTATAAAGACAGCAACCCACACAAAGCAGAGTGAAGGACTCACTCAGGTTATCATGAAAGGATTTGTTCATCCGTGGATGTTTCATGTTTTTTAAACAGGAATCATGTGTTTCTGTTGTAACAGCATGTTGGTTGTATGTTTGAGCTTCACATTATTTGATGAGTTTTAATAAGCTCACATGCTATAAAAGTGTGAGCATCCCTGATTTAGAGGTTCTCTGGTATAGTGAGCTTCAGTCCTGCTGTGTCTGGATGACGGCGGCTTCTGCGGCGTTTCCGTCTCTCTCTGACCGTGTTTGAAGCAGACTGTCGCCCAACAGGAGCGGGAAGAGTTCAGGAAACCTGCTGTCCCAAAGGGATCCATCAGGCTAAGAAAATGAATGGAAGTTCAGGAGATCCATCCACCATATTGGATGATCTACCGCTGTCACTGAAACCGCCACGCGCTCAAAGTTGAATCCCTGATTGGTTGACACAAATGTGGCGACCTTCCCAGAGTTTAGATTGTATTACTCTGGCTCGCCGCGCCCACTGCTGAATTCACCCCGTTCGTGCTGTTTCCAGACTTTCGTGCCTCACTGGCTGCTCACTTCATGCCGCAGAAGCACAATTCGCACCGAAACCATTGATTTTACATTGCAATTGTCTGCCTTCGCCACGCGATTCACGTTCGGTGTGAACGTACCTGAGACTTAGGTGTACTTTTTTATTTTTTTCCTTATTTCTGTTCATCATGACTCCAACACACAGTGTCCAGTTGCAGCTTTGCAGAAGATCACTGCCAAACTAAATGTCAGTTCCAGTCTACAATGACAATGAAATTTGTGTTCTTTAAAGTCAAATTTCTGTTCAATATCAAATTTCTCAGCAGATGTAGTTTATTCTGTCAAACCAGAGTGAAGGGCCCCCCATGCTATTGTTCCACTCATTCTAACCCACTCAGATGTTCACCTCAACAATTTGTGACAGGAACACCCAAACAACTCAAGTTTAGCTTGTGACTCATGTGAGAAATGTCCCTTTTTTGGCTGCTTATGGACATTTTCCTCCTTCATGTCGTCACAGAAGTCATTCTTTCCTCGAGCAGAGGGTTTGTGCTTGCTGCTGCCTCTTTGCCCCAGAAATGTTTCAGTCCCACTTTTGATTTTTAAAAGACCATCAACCTCCGTGGAGGTACACTCTCAGATCATTTTACATCCTGTGTGCTTTTTCAGCAGCGGTGGTGGTTCATAAAGCATCATGTAATCTCACCAGGAAGAGGCGGGGCCAAATGAGTCCCTGCAGACCTGAGGGCCCCTCATATGTACCCCTGGTTTCTCCAGCTCCTCTGCCAGGTTTACTTATTCTACAGTAAGTGACCCTTCAGCTATGGCTGTCTTTGCTTTTACCAGTGGCTGCAGAGGGAGGGGAACCCAGCAAACTACACCATGGTGGTGGAGGAGCTGTTCAAACTCATCCCAGATGGGGGGGGTTTCATGGACGCCGGTCCGCAGCGCTGCAGGACGTGCTCTGTGGTGGGGAACTCCGGGAACCTGAAGGGGTCCAATTATGGAAACCTCATCGACACCAGTGATCTGGTCATACGGTGAGTTTCATCTGTTTCATAGATCCGCAGAAAACCTGGAAAAGAGGAAAAACAGCACATGAAATGTGACCTACAGCATGATCAAAGACATAGCTACGCTGCTAGTAGTTACACACGTGGACAAAATTGTTGGTGCCCCTCAGTTAAAGAAGGAAAAACCCACAATTCTCACTGAAATCACTTGAAACTGACAAAAGTAACAATAAATAAAAATGTATTGAAAATTAAATAATCAAAATCAGCCATCACTTTTGAATTGCTGATTAACATAATTATTTAAAAAAAACAAACTAATGAAACAAAATGGACAAAAATGATGGTACCCATAACTTAATATTTTGTTGCACAACCTTTTGAGGCAATCACTGCAATGAAGCGATTTCTGTATTTGTCAATGAGCGTTCTGCAGCTGTCAACAGGTATTTTGGCCCACTCCTCATGAGCAAACTGCTCCAGTTGTCTCAGGTTTGATGGGTGTCTTCTCCAAATGGCATGTTTCAGCTCCTTCCACAGATGTTCAATGGGATTCAGATCTGGGCTCATGGAAGGCCACTTTAGAATAGTCCAACGCTTTTCTCTCAGCCATTCTTGGGTGTTTTTGGCTGTGTGTTTTGGATCGTTGTCCTGTTGGAAGACCCATGACCTGCGACTGAGACCAAGCTTTCTGACACAAGGCAGCACATTTCTCTCCAGAATGCCTTGATAGTCTACAGATTTCATTGTACCTTGCACACATTCAAGACACCCTGTGCCAGATGCAGCAAAGCAGCCCCAAAACATGACTGAGCCTCCTCCATGTTTCACCGTAGGGACAGTGTTCTTTTCTTCGTATGCTTGGTTTTTGAGTCTATGAACATAGAGTTGATGTGCCTTACCAAAAAGCTCCAGTTTGGTCTCATCTGTCCAAAGGACATTCTCCCAGAAGCTTTGGGGCTTGTCAACATGCATTTTTGCAAATTCTAGTCTGGCTTTTTTAGGATTGTTTTTCAGCAGTGGTGTCCTCCTTGGTCGTCTCCCATGAAGTCCACTTTGGCTCAAACAACGACGAATGGTGCGATCTGACACTGATGTACCTTGGCCTTGGAGTTCACCTTTAATTTCTTTGGAGGTTGTTCTGGGCTCTTTGGATACAATTCCAACGATCCGTCTCTTCAATTTGTCATCATTTTTCCTCTTGCAGCCACGTCCAGAGAGGTTGGCTACTGTCCCGTGGGTCTTGAACTTCTGAATAATATGAGCCACTGTTGTCACAGGAAGTTCAAGCTGTTTAGAGATGGTCTTATAGCCTTTACCTTTAAGATGTTTATAATTTTTTTTCGGATGTCCTGGGACAATTCTCTCCTTCGCTTTCTGTTGTCCATGTTCAGTGTGGTACACACCTTTTCACCAAACAGCAGAGTGACTACTTGTCTCCCTTTAAATAGGCAGACTGACTGATTATGAGTTTGGTAACACCTGTGATGTCAATTAAAGGACACACCTGAGTTAATCATGTCAGTCTGGTCAAATAGTTTTCAATCTTTTATAGAGGTACCATCATTTTTGTCCAGGCCTGTTTCATTAGTTTGTTTTTTTAAATAATTATGTTAATCAGCAATTCAAAAGTGATGGCTGATTTTGATTATTTAATTTTCAATACATTTTTATTTATTGTTACTTTTGTAAGTTTCAAGTGATTTCAGTGAGAATTGTGGGTTTTTCCTTCTTTAACTGAGGGGTACCAACAATTTTGTCCACGTGTGTACCTGAAGAAACCCACTCGGCCCATGCTCAAGGCAAGAGCAGAGCCTTGGCAAGTGCCTCCAAACACACCGTGGACTCAGCAAACACTGGTCGCAGACAAGCGGTGCTGATCATAACAGCAAACAGAAATGAAAACACTGTTTATTCCAGCCAAACTCTCATCCACATGCCAACCTGTAGAAACTTTTTTTTAATCAAACCAAGCCAAAGCAGAGCCAGCAACTATGTGGAAATATGTTACTTTGCTACTTTTTTCATTTAAAACACAGAATTTCTGAGCTTTCACAATCAAGTGTGTGCATGGTTCTAGCCGAGTACATTTAAGCTCCTTGAGGGTTGACCAGAAGCTAACTGACTGACCAAGTGTGTGTTGAAAAGAAAAAAAAGGTCTGATCACAGCACACGTACTCACGCTCTTGCACATAAATAATTACTGCAGGTAGACTTTAATTAGATCCTCCAATCTTCAGTCATTTTCTATCTGCATCAGCTCTATAGTCTGCTGTGAAAGGAGAAAACCCTCACTCTCATCAGGTTATCTCATTGCTCATATTTGCTCTGTTATCTTGAAAGGGAGGTCGACTGGTTTCAACACTGTTTGCCTTTGTTAATGACTTAATTCAAATGGATCTTTAAACTCTGCTGCAAAAACACGTGCCCACTTGCTTTATCTGTGGGTTTTCTGAAATCGTGTTTTTTTTAGTTTTTCTGAAAATAAGTTTGAATTTTTTTCCTTTCAAGGATCCATCATAATGAAAATAATCTCCTGGGGTTTCTGATTGTCTGGAGCCTCAGCTGCAGAACAGATAAACTACTTTGAATGAGTAATCATCACGTAAAGCTCAGTGATCAAACAGACATAACACACCAAACAGTTCATCTTTTAGGCCCCTCTCTGGATTCTGCATCTCAACAACTTAATGAACGCTATGCATGGAGCATGCATGTGTGACGTTTTTCCGGTTTAAATAAAACTGCTCTTTTATTTCCAGTTGGGGATAACTATGCATCGACTTAGCAAATCTCTCTGTACTATTCCTGGTATTGTTTTTTCTTACATGGCCAATGTTATTTGCATGTATTTACGTGCGACCAGCATAAATAATGATGGAAATTCACATTGGTCACACGTAATACGTGCAGCACAGATGCTGCTTTGCCCCCATGTATTTTAATTGCATCCAAGGCTGGATTTTGTTTTTGTCCGCACGTATTTAAAATTATGCTCAAAGTTAAAGTCCCAATAGCTGTCATACACCTAGGTATGTGAAATGTGTTCTCCATTTTTGATCCATCACCTGGCGGAGCGAGGAGCAGCAGACGTCAAAAATGGCAGTGTGGTCCTGGTTATTGTGGACTATTATACAAAATGGGTGGAGATGTTTCCCTTGAAAGACAGCAAAGCACACCGAATAGTGGCTGTCTTTAGAGATGAAATCTTCACTCGGTTTGGTGTTCCTCGTGAAGTAGTCTCAGACCGAGGGGCTCAGTTCACTGGACATGAGATGGTTCACCTTTGCAGAACCTGGGGGGTGACCCAGAAGTTCACAACCAGTTTCCACCCACAGTCCAACCTCACAGAGCGATCCAACCATACCATCAAAACCATGATCGCCTCGTATGTAGGCAGTCAACACCAAAACTGGGACCAATGGATCAGGGAATTTCGCTTTGCGATCAATGCCGCTTACCACGAGACCACGGGAAAGCCTCCAGCGGAGCTCTTCCTCGGGAGAGCTCTGAGAGGTCCTTTAGAAAGACTGATAACAGCAACACCTTCACCACTTCAACCACAATACACTCTCACGGAAAGACAGAAGAACATGAGGGAAGAAGTCAAAAGGAGAGTGGAGCAATGGCAGTCCAGACAAGCCAGGCACTATAATACCCGACAGAGAGATGCGCAGCTCCAGCCAGGAGCCTCGGTCTGGGTACGGACTCATCCGCTCTCCAAACCGTAGTGAAAAGAGTTGGACCACTCTGTTACCAGATACAGGGGAAAGATCCTGACAGAAAAATGGACAACCTGTAACCCTATTAGAGGGTCTAGTCTCCTCACCCCAGTTGGGGGGAGGACTGTGACAAAGTCACATTCTGAGTATGAAAAGAAGAGAAAAAAACAGATGTGTATGGAGGGGTGTTTCAACATGTTTTTGTCCTGATTTGTATTTTCATTTAACTTGCTTGATGTGGCCGTTGTTCACTTGGGGTTGGGGTGTGGACTCTTTACCTGTCGAGTGAGGAACACGCCCAAATGGTGATTAAAACCAGGCAGGACAGGTGTGAGGAGAGGGGAAACAAGGCAGAAGACGCACGAACAGCTGTCGTGGCAATCTCTCTTTTCCCTGCATCATGCCAGAAAGATTGCTTGCCCACTGGATGACCCGGCATCTAGGGGATCTTTTTGTGACGAGGAAGCCACAGAATCTGGACGGGGGGATTATTGTGCGCTCCAGGGAGCGTAGGTGAGATAGGATAACAAGGTGCTGCGGCTGGCCGGTGAGAGCGAGACTTTTTTTTTTCCTTTTGATTATTGAGTACCCAAATCTTTTTCTTTATCCTGGTATACCAGACAGTTTTTGCGTTCGGGGTTTTTTCTTTTTTGGACAGTCTACATGGGAGTTTCAGCTGGACTTTGTGAGTGACTTTATTCAGCGTTTGTGTTCATAAAGAGTGCGGTTGTTCAGAAGAAAAAGAAAATGAAAAAAAAGAATTCATATGGTACATTAAACTTCTGTTATCTGTTGCAGAGAACGCCTGAATGAGTTACAGGTTTCTTTTGTTGTAGTTTTTGTGTTTAGTGACCGTTATGGACTTTCTTTAACAATGAGTGATTGTTATAAAACTGGTTCTACTCTCAGCTACCTCATAGAGCGGTAGCAGCGTGTTCTAATCGTCACCTCACCTGTCAGACTGCTTTACCTGACACTGGAAATTACATTGACATGAATATAGAAATGCTCTGCTGTGGAGGAAAACACAACTAACAGGTCATAAAGATAAAGACGGTGATCATTCATGCTAGATAGCATTTGCCTAAATGAAAGTGATTATTTGCACATATTTTTTTTTAGTTCAGCCAGAGCTGAATTTTTTTTTTTTTTTTTTGGCCCCATGGATCTGGAGGAAAGGTAAGGATTACGGTTATGGTTAACATACCAAATGGTTCCTGAGGGAGGCTGTGTGCCACTCACTGCGCTTTGCACTCTGGGTGAGTGACAGCTAAAGCTAATTTCTTGCTCTCAAATATTTTTTAATTATACAGATTATATTTTGGGTACAGAAAACCAGGTTTATTAATGCTTTTGACTCAGATGCTTCCCCCCAGGCTTTGGAGATAAACAACAGCTCTATATGCTAGAGAGAAACAGGAGAGGGTTAATAATGGCGACATGACTTGAAGCAGGGAAGGCAAAACTGAAAGGAGGCTTACTGAGGTGAGGAGAGAAGACTTGCAGGGAAGAAGAAGAAGGTGTGGCTCCAGGTAGAGGCGATAGTGGGGAGAAAATGAACTCCAAGAGGGTGTGGCAAAACTCAGGATCCTGGGGCTTAGTCACTAATTCTTGATGCCATAGGTTAACTCAAAGTCACCAGGGATCTATGGGAAGGTTTCCAAAAAGGAGAAGATGTGGGGACTTAGGAGGCTTTGGAAAAAATGGAGCAGCAGAGAGACAGGGGCATGTAAAGGCAGCAGCTGGCAGTAAGACATCTGGATAAAGGCTGGAACACAGGCTGAGCAGTATAGCTGGTGGTCAGGTTGAGTGGTGAACAAGAACAGCTGGAGATTTCTCTGAGAGCTTGTAGTGCAACGATTTGGCAGAAAATGAGGGAGAGATATATGGGAACAGGTACAGGTAGAGGGAATCAGTTGATTAGCAGCAGGCTGGCTGCTGCCTTGACATTTCACTTGTTGTTCTGTTTATGCTTAACTGTTGCTCAAAATTGTCTTTACCAATTACCAATATTTATGGCTTTTGTTTTGTTTACATTTAATGATAATTTATATACATTATTATATTGTTATTATTATCATTATATAGCATTATAATGATACTTATAGCTCATTATTGATAGTGCTAATAAGAAAATAAACTATATTAGTGTCATCTGCAAATAACAGAAACTTGAATAAATAAGGTACGTTAAATATATAATTTGTGTACACGTTAAACTATTTTGTTCCTAATACAGAGCCCTGAGGAACACCACAAGTAAATAGACAAGACTAGAAGATGCATATTTCCCAATGTTAAAATATTGTTTTCTTTCTTTTAAATAACCTTTTATGCACTTCTATGCAACTCCTCTAATTCCATACTATTTGAGTTAATTGAGTAGAAGTTTATGGTTAATCTTATCAAATGCAAGTTAAATAAATCATATGGTTCAGCATAACTGAAATATTAGGTCTGCTTTGGTGCAGCGGTCAACCTCTGATCAGAAGACTGCAGGTTCAATTCCCGCATTGCCCGCCCATGTGTTGAAGTGTCCTTGGGCAAGACACTGAACTCCACATTGCCTCTGGTGGAAGGTTGTTGCCAGTGTTCGACAGCTGAGCTGCCATAAGTTTGTGAACATGTGTGTGTGTGGGTGAATAGGACTGTGACTGTGAAGCGCTTTGGGCCTTCAAGGAAGGAAGAAAAGTGCATTCATGACTTTTGCATCACAAATGTTCATCCTGTGAAATCTTTGACTCACCTCTTGGGTAGAGGTCTCTCCCCTCTCACTCTCTGTGCCCCTCTGCCCTGACTCTTTTTGATTTGTTGGGATGAAGAAGTACCGGTAATTAATATTAAGGTATTATAGTTATTTCCACTGATTATAACATGCCTTAATGAGCTCAGCTCGACTTTTCAAAACTAAAACGAGAGAAATCACCATCATGCACCTAGTTCATTATTTAAATTGAGTTTTCTGCTGTCAGTCAGACTCTCCAGGTATTTGCAGCAGGTTTTTGTGATTGTTACAGCCTACGATACCTGATTTTCCGGCAGCTTGTGTGAAAAGTTGCGACAAAAGTTACAGTGATTTTTATTGTAATAGGAGGCGCCTGTAGGTGTCGCTGTCCCAACAGTACAAAAGGATGTTATGTGATTATCATGAGCTATCAGTGGCTACCTCTTGAGAGAGTGTCACCTCTAGTTCCTCAGAATATACCGAATTGATGACGTTGCTTAACAGACACAGCTAGAATTGGTCATAAAGGCCCTTACACCTCAGTCCACCTCCCTATAGAGTACGCACAATGAAGCCTAGAGGAACTGTAGATGGGAAACCTATTTACTTTAGATGTGAACAAAGTGGGCCTATTGCCAAATTCTGCCCTGAAAATGTTCAAACTGGATCAAATGGGACTGGAATGTCTTCAAAAGCAGCGGAAAACTAGAACCTGCCAGTGTTCAGAACCAAACACTGGTGGGGTGATTGCAAGGCTCCATTGAAAATACCCAAATGAGCACACTGATTGGAGAGTGTGTAGAGGGGGAGGTTGATTTTGCAGGTGTTATGGTTCCATGTCTGATGGATACGGGATCTATGGTCACTATTCTAATAAAAAGTTGCTTGAGAAATGTTTTTTGCCACCTATCTGAAAAAAATGCCTTAAAGATTGTGGTTGGCTGGGTGTGAAAGCTGCAAATGGATTAGACATTCCATATTTGGGTTATTCTGAATTGGACGTCACAATATTGGGTGTAACCCTCCCTAGCCGAGGCATATTGATTGTTAAGGATCCAACGGACTAGTCCATGAAGCAAAGAAAAGTTTCAGTGCCCGGAGTGTTTGGAATGAATGTTTTTAACCCTTTGTTTTATGAATTACACAAGCAATAAGGCCCAGACCTTTGGGAGGCCCCCGTCTTTAAGGCAGCACCACACAGTTGGAGGATGGCACTGAGATTCTGCCAGGGGATGGAGGTAATCCATAACTCCCCAGACCCTTATCCTGTATGTGTGCAGTGTCAGAAGCCTGTTTTCATTCCGGTGGGTAGTCTGGTGTATGTCCCAGTTACATGTCCACACATGCCTGTACATCAACACATAGATCTTTGTGTTGAACTGCTGGGGCCGGAGGGTAATGGTCTCCCTGAAGGCTTACTGGTTTCGCTGTCTCTAGTAAAAGCAGAAAGGGGTCGGACATTTGTCCCCATCATCAATGTAGGTACCAGTGAGGTATGGTTAACCCCCCGGAGGATGGTGGCTACGGTTCAAACAGTTTGTGTTGTACAAAAAAGTGGCTCTGAGGCGTGTATTTTGGTTCATTCTGAAAGTAGTGTGGCCACAGTGTGTGACTCTGGAATGACCCCAGAGCTCATTGACTCAGTTTTACCAAAGCTTAAAGACCTGGAGGAAAAAGACAAAGAGCAGATTAAGGCTCTGTTCTTGAAATACAACAGAATTTTTGTTAAAAGTGATTTTGATGTTGGCTGCACCAATCTAATGACACATGAGATTTCATGATGAGACACCAGTCAAACAACCATACAGAAGAATTCCTCCCTTTCAGTATGAGCTGGCACGTAGCCATATTCAGCAGTTTCTACAAACCCAAGTCATTAGAGAAAGCAGTAGCCCCTACACATCACCCATTGTACTTGTGCAAAAAAAGGATGGTGTTTTGAGGATGTGTGTAGACTATAGACAGTTGAATGCTAAAACCAGAAAAGATGCATTCATCCTGCCGAGAATCGATGAATCCTTGGATGCTTTGGCTGGAGCACAGTGGTTTACAATGCTGGATCTGGCCAGTGGATACAGTCAGGTGGAGGTAGCTGAGAAGGACAAGGCAAAAACTACTTTTTGCACACCATTTGGGTTGTTTGAGTTCAATCACATGCCTTTTGGTTTATGCAATGCACCCAACACTTTTCAGCACCTCATGGACAAACTTTTCGGGGACTGTGCTCCTGTATTTAGATTATTTTATTGTCTTTTCCTCTTTCATTGTACAACATCTGCAATGCTCGGATCAAGTTTTTTGCTGTTTAGATGCATAGGGCTTAAAAGTAAAACTTTCAAAATGCAATTTTTTTCAGAAGCAGATGAAGTATTTGGGTCATGTTGTGTCAGCTGAGCGAGTGTCTGCTGATCCATAGAAAGCAGCTGCAGTCCTTGACTGGAGAAGACCAGCTAACTTAACGGACCTGAGATCATTTTTGGGGTTTGCAAGCTATCATAGGAGATTTATCGTTAGGTTTGCAAAAATGGCTTCTCCATTAAATCGTTTGGTTGCTAGGCTACTCTCACCTGGAAGAAAGGGTAAGACCCCTAAAAAGCCGGTGGATGAATTTTGGGATGCAGAATGGGAGAAAGGCTTTCAGGAACTGAAAACAGCTTTAATAACTGCTCCTGTTCTTGCTTATGCAGACTTTCAGAAGCCCTTTTTGCTGGAGGTAGATGCTAGCCATGGAGGTTTTGGGGCAGGGCTATCTCAGGAGCATGGGGATAAGTTGCGCCCCTCTGCTTTTTTGAGTCGTAGTTTAAAGCCCACTGAGAAAAACATGAATAACTACAGCTCAATTAAGTTGGAGCTTGTGGCACTTAAGTGGGCGGTTACTGAAAAGTTCTGTGAGTATCTGCTGGGGAATGTATGTTCAGTGTTCACAGACAACAACAGTAAGCCACTTGGCAACAGCAAAATTGGGTGCAACAGAGCAAAGGTGGGCTTCTTAGTTGGCAGCATGGAACTGAGAGAAAGACATCAGCTTTGACACAGGAAACTGCAACAGAAAATGATTTGAGCTGCTGTCTTTGCAGCAGCCCGAGCATTTTCTGCAGACACAGGGTCAGAGGTATTAGTATGAGCAACACATTTACAAACAACCACATGAGAACGGAAGAGAATAGCATCGAGGAGACTGGCAATCAAGGAATGATGTAAAGTTGGTTTTCTGTCATATTTGAGGAAGCCCCGGTGCTTCCAGATTGCGCCAAAATCATGAACTACACCAAAAGTGTAGCAAGAGTTGGTGTAGATGTTTACTGAGCAGTCTTTTGCAAGCATGCACGCATAAGTGAGAGCAACACGTTCAGCTGTCTGAGCAGAATAATGGGACAGCAGAGCTGCGGACTCTACTGTGCCATGATCTGAGCAGACTGCAAAATCACCACAGCAGTGGCCAGTCAGTGGATCACGAGAAGCAGATCTGTCTACATACAAAATGAGATCAGAATTGTCGAGAGGAGTGTGGCTCTGGAAATGTCTATGGCCACGCCCACAGGTGGGGAAAAAATCCTCTGCCTGTGCCCCGTCCGCAACCAAGCGTCTGGAGAATCCTTACCGGGCAGGTTTTGGCCAAAAACCAAACCTGAGACCGCAGCATATACCAGCCAGACCTCTCTGCTCATCTGGATCCAGTCTTTTGTCAGTTTCTAGAGTCAAAACTTGCCTTGGCTTACCATGTCCAGTGCCACCATAGTGAAGGCAGACGTCAGCTTGAGCGTGTGGCTGTGAAGGAACTGGAGTTGGAGCAGGAACAGGTGCTGGAACTGATGTCACATGCTGGAGGAAGTGGAGCTGGGCACAATGAAGGGCGTCATCCTTCATTTCTTTTCTTGTGGGTTTCTTTCAGTCTGTCTGGTTTGCTGATGACGTGCATGTCTGAGCATGAGATGGACAGAAGAGTCAGTCCACCAACACAGGGCTTAATGTTGTGTCAGGTCAGCTGCTTCCAGACTTTCGGCACCAGATGTCGTTGGTAAATCAGCACTGTGGCTTGAAGTGTCCAGTTTAGGCCAGTTCTCTCCTCGAGCGCCATTGTTGGAGGAGGAGACAGCAGGCAGGTCGTTTGGAGGAGGTGGAGCTGAAGGAGGAAGCAGGGGAAGGAGGTTGTAACAACGGCTCGGAAACGTCTGGATCCAAATGCAACTGGTTTAATGTTCGGCGATAGGAGCATGACATGGTGAATAGTCAAAATCCAGGCAAGGTTCAAAAACACAGGGGCAGGACGGAGAGTGAGTAAACAGGCAAAGGCCACACACAAAGGCAAAGGAGCAGAGAATAGACAGACAGCGGCACATGGAGTGAAACAAAACTACACACTGACTGATAGTCTGAGCATGGCTTAAATAGGACGTGAGCTAATGACACAATGAAGAACAGCTGGGTGTACACGGACCGGATGCAGTGCATGATGGGAGATGAAGTGAGGAAGATGGAAGACCGTCAATATTCAGTAGAAGATTCCCTCTGGTGGTTGGAGGGAGCGGTACCTGGTTGACTCCTGACAGAGGTTGGTAAGGTGGAGGGGTGGAGTCCAGTGACAAGGTTGACTCAGGCTCCCCATGAAGCCTGCACAGGAGGATAAAGAGAAGAAGGAGTAGTTTCTACTTTTTTCACATCATCTTTTTCACTTTTCTTAGGTTTCCCCTTGCTGACATGCAGCCAGTCATTGACCTGGATCAGGTGTGTTCAGTCAATCAGAAACTGTGCTGATTCAATCCAGCCAATCAGCATCTACTGAAGCAAGGTTAGCTGCAAAACAAGCAGGACGGCAGCCCTCGAGGAACAGGATTAGAGACACCTGCGTTAGAGGGATCAACGCAGCCTTTCCTGGTTTTGAAAACCTGGAGTACCTTAAATCAGCTAAAAGGTTAAACTCACGTCAGGCACACTGGTCTCTGTTCTTCTCACGCTTCAATTTTGGGTGCTTCACAATTTAAAAAAACAGAAACTTTAAAAGGTAAAAGCTTAAGACAAAAACTTCAGAGGTTACCGCTGGGATGTCTTGATCTTTGTAATTTTGTACTGTATTTTATTGCATTTTATTGTATAGTTGCTAGTATTCCAGCTTTTATTAGCTCTTAATGTGTACACTTTTAGTGAATTTCTGTTGTACTTAATGTTTTTATTGCTTTCTGTCATTATTACCAGGGGACCACAGATGAAAACTAGCCGTCTGATTAAACCATGTGTTTTGTTTTGTTTTAGCATGTGGTTTTCTCTTAAAGTACATTGTCTCCTTTTAAATAAAGTAAAATATAAATAAAAAACAGCTGCACGTTCAGGACAACAGACTGCAAAAACAGGCAATTCCACTCAAATGTTCAATGATTCATGCTCTCAAAGAGTTCTCTTTAACTGAGGAGAAACTTTTCTTGGTTCTTGTTTGCTTCTTCTTTTTTTTATTCACTTCACTGAGAAGTGATTAATACTGCCTATCATTGATCTTTTATACAATAATTATTAGGCTTCATAGACTCTGCTATGCTGCACAGCTGTTTCTGTCTTAAGAAAAAGGTCAGAAACAGGACCAAAGAAAATGAAGGACGTTTTAATCCACAAAGATTCATAAGAACATATCAGCAAGAACAACCCCAGGTTTCATCTCAGTGATGCAGCCTAACAGAAGGGCCGGGCGAAATAGAATTTTTTATATCACAGTCTAGGTTTTTTTCATATCAGGCGATAACAATATACAGTATATATATATCACAATATATACCAAATTACTAGATTTGTCAAACTTGAAAACTGTGGCCCACAAGATATGTGTAATCATCAGCAGGTTGTTTAAATTTAAATGTTCACTTCCTATTATACTTTAAACATAACAGCTGCACTGAAGGAACATGATGCAAGTTTTTTTAAGATAACTAAGAACAATTTAAAGCAAAACCTTTTAAGTTTCCAAAGATAACATCAATAAAACAGAACAATAATCTGCTTGATCAGTGCGAGAAAAAAAACATTAATTGTACAAATAAATTCTAATATTTCCAAGTTTTACAGAACAAACATAAAATTGACAAACATTTTTATCAAAATTCAGTGACTAAGCTAAAAACTAAAAGCAAATTCTCTGAATTTCCTTTGGTAGTTCAGACTGTTGCTGCTGTGAAGGTCTGAACTTTTTTTCTGGAGAATTCTGGTTTATTTCAGTCTGAGATTGAGCATGTTTGGTGGCACTGCTTCAGGTGATAAAAAGCTTGGTAGGTTTTTTTAGTTTCAGAAGGAATATG
This sequence comes from Oryzias woworae, assembly GCA_016861445.1. Taxonomy (NCBI): domain Eukaryota; kingdom Metazoa; phylum Chordata; class Actinopteri; order Beloniformes; family Adrianichthyidae; genus Oryzias; species Oryzias woworae. The sequence goes on from BOLG01000747.1 coordinate 143,820, forward strand.
CTTTCTGCACAATTTGCAGTGCCACATTACTGTTTTTTGTTGGATTTTATATAACCTCCACACAGGGGCTGAAGTTAAATGTTCAAGTCACCAGCCAAGTTTTCTGTTTAAAAAAATCTATCAGCCAAATTATAACACATATTTACACAGAAATACATTAGATGTTTTACTTTTTGAGCTTTTGTTAGATTTTTTTAAAGAAATTGAAACTGCATGAAAGTAATTTATAAATGGTATGAATTCATCTTTACTGTTATCTAACTGTAGACTATTAACAACAGCGCCTTCTCCAAAAAAACACATTTTATTAACTTGTCTGTTGCTGCTTTAAGTGAAGCAGCTTTATCCTCCAGTTCTGACTGGATCCTGTTAGAAATCTCCACATATTCTGCAGACAAACTAAACGCTGCACAGGTGAAGTGGGTGGGGGTGTCCTGCCTGTGACAGCAGAGGAGGAAAGGACAAAATAATTTCACCAAAAGAAGAGCTAATAAACAGAACTAATTTTAAGTTAGGGGTTAGGCTAACCCTAACCCAAGCGTATCTCCATGTGGCAACTAGTTCTCTAACTTTTACTCACCAAAGAGAGGAAAAGGCTCACGACTGGCGAGTGTTAATTTTGGACCCTCTAAAATAAAAGTCTATTGCGATCAGCTTATTTTACTATTGACTCAAAGAGCCTGAAGCCCAGGAGATCAGCAGAAGCGTGTTCTAATGAGAACAAGGGCCAGGGCTGAGACTGGGTTCATGTATTGATAAGGCCGAATCAATAACAATGAATGTGATCGTTCTCAGACCAGAGTACATCCAAAGTCTTGTGTGTCACAGGGGGGTTCATAGACTGGATTTCCACACACACACACACACCCGTCACATAGATCAAATGGTTGTGGGAGGATTGACCAACAAAAAAAGGGGATGGGACATCTTTACCTAAACAGACTCTGGATTGTTGGAGACCCTTGACGGATGTCTCAAACACGTTCAAGCAGAAGCATGTTTCTCTGTCAGAGCTCCTCTTTGTCTACCCTGCAGGATGAACAAGGCGCCCACCAAAGGCTTTGAAATGGACGTAGGAGCCAAAACGACGCACCATGTCATGTATCCAGAAAGTGCTGTAGATCTGAGCAACACCACCAGTCTGGTGCTGGTCCCCTTCAAGACTCTGGACCTGCAGTGGATCATTAGTGCCCTGACCACCGGCACTATTCGAGGGTAATTGTGCTCAATTACACATAAGGTTGCTCTAAAGATGTACCTTTCTGCAAAATAATGGTTTATGCAATGAAAATATGGGTCCTACCTGAGATTTAAACCATTTCAAAAAAAGTGGAGCAGTCCAGGTCCACGGTCACTTTACAGCAGACGTTTTCTCAGCTCTGTAGCTCTCAGAACGGCGGCAGCAGTTAAAAGATGCACGTGCTGCATTCACTTCACCCTCCTCCTTCTGTATTCCAGTCACACCCCCCTTTATCATTTCTATCTGTCATGTTGCCATAACAAGGCTAATCACTGAGTTTCAGCATTTCAGTGAATTTCACCTTCAGCTGCTTGATCTTTTTGTGACTTGTGGTCATTAGTCTGATTGCTGTACTTCCCAGAAAAAAGCTGAGCCGCTGCCAAGTTATGCCTCGGCCAATAATTCAATTACTGCAACAAGTTAGAAGGCGGATAAGTATCTGAGCAAATGTTGTCCCTAAATGGGCAGTTATCCTCCTGCCTCATTAAATTTAAGCTTTACTGGCAGAAATGTCAGCGTCATTCTAAAAGAACCAGATCAGAACTGAGGAGAGTAAATTATGTGTGTCTGACCACAGGACCCAATAATACTCCCACCCAGCTCCCCTTCTATTCTTACTTTTGAACAGTTCAGGCTTTTATTGTTTGAGCTTCTTGGGTCATGAAATGTTGCGCATGAGACTTTTCATTCCAGGAGCAAAAGTTTCTCACCTGACCAGCTGTCAAAGGTGATTTTCTTCAGTTTGTTTTCTCAAGGTTTATTTCACAAACCCTAAAACAGGCTGTGCCAACCTTAAGGTAAAACTACGAAGTTAATCAATCTGATCTCTCATGTTACAGAACATACATGCCTGTTAAGGCCTGGATAAAAGCAAACAAGAATAAGGTGAGTCTACATGTTTTTTCGGCTGTCTTTACTCAAATTCTAATGGAACAAAATGACTAAGCTTTCTTTTTTTGCTATGTATCTTTAAGCAGCAGCCAAATTCTCTTGACTAATAAGATTCCTCCAGAAGCTTAGAGTCATAAAAACCTCACTCGAACCACAGAACACAGAGCTTTAGCACTCAGAAAGTACTGGCAAAACCTTTTTTTTTCAGTTTTGATACAGTATTTGCATGCCTTTGCTCTTCTCTCATGATGGTTAATGCCTCAATAACAACTGCCGTGAAGGGTGGATATTAGCTGCCTGTTGGCAAAATTTCTGCTAACCTGCAGAGGTTGACAGGTGACATGTACGATATATCAAGGTTGTAGACTGCTTGGTGAGCCCTTAGAGGGAAAATGTTCATGTACATTTTTTTATGGGTGTGCTGCGGGCTACAGGTTGTAGCAAACACCTTTACAACACCTAAAGGTAAGTAATAGGAAAGTAGGTGAGACGCAGGCGGGTCATACTTATTTTTCTTTTGTTTTATCCCCCCAAATCCTGCAGACTGTGCAAAGAACCTGTTAGTGCTGTTCACTTGTTGCTTTCACACTGTGTTTGCAGCTTGACTGTTTGAAATTAGACAATTCATGTGGACATCCTACAGGCTTCCTACGTGTACGTGTATCACGTGCACACCCCATGTGTGCAGGATTTTCGCGCTGTCGGTAAGGGTCTAGAAGGGTCTAGCACCATATTAATAACAAGAGTGTGGAGCTAAGGGCACCACACAACAGCGTCACCCGAAATGTCATAAGTTCACAGAGCTTACATCTTCCTTACAAATGCACTTATATGTTCCTCTCAATGACCCACCATGGGCCTGTATGGGTCAACCCCCATACATGGTGCTTATGATGAAGACTAAAGGGGAACTCACACCAAACGGAAATCGTGTGGCGGAGGCGGCCAGTTGAACAACTTTGCAATTTGTAAAACAGTGCAAATTGAGCAAAGCAGTGCAAATTCACACACAGGCATGGCAAGCCAGACTAATACAATCTAAATTCTGGGAAGGTTGCCACATTTGTGTCAACCAATCAGGGATTCAACTTTGAGCGCGTGGCGGTTTCAGTGACAGCGGTAGATCATCCAATATAGTGGATGGATCTCCTGAACTTCCATTCATTTTCTTAGCCTGATGGATCCCTTTGGGACAGCAGGTTTCCTGAACTCTTCCCGCTCCTGTTGGGCGACAGTCTGCTTCAAACACGGTCAGAGAGAGACGGAAACGCCGCAGAAGCCGCCTTCATCCAGACACAGCAGGACTGAAGCTCACTATACCAGAGAACCTCTAAATCAGGGATGCTCACACTTTTTTAGCATGTGAGCTTATTAAAACTCATCAAATAATGTGAAGCTCAAACATACAACCAACATGCTGTTACAACAGAAACACATGATTCCTGTTTAAAAAACATGAAACATCCACGGATGAACAAACCGTTCATGATAACCTGAGTGAGTCCTTCACTCTGCTTTGTGTGGGTTGCTGTCTTTATAAAGTTACAAATCCTGTTGTGGAGCAGCTGTTCTCATGGTGACTGTGGTTACTCACCAGGCTTTGTTATTTTTGTTATCGGAAGAACCCCGGGTTTGAATCCTGCACCCGACTGTTTCGTTGAATCTTTTTTCCTTTTTTTTCCACTAAATTTTCTGAACACACATTACTATAAATATTAACTAAAAACATCAGGATAATTCTTTGGATTTGAAATGCCATTAGAATGTATTTTTTACAGCCATTAGTTTTTTTTGTAATCTAAATAAAGTTAGTAATACAATTAAATGTAGTCCATGAAACCTTTAGTTTAAAATGTCTTATTGGTTTTGAAAAGATGTTCATAGAAATTTATTTTTAAAAATGTATGTATTCTTTATGCTTAATAAAATGCAACTGTATATTTAAAAAGTACAACACAACAACACTGAAAGAAGTGTTTGCTATTTGATCACTGCATTTTCCTTTTTTTTGCGTAGATGGTTTATTTATTCGTTAATTTCTTTTTGATGACCGCGACCTACATGAAGGCGTTATCACCAATGTTTTTGTAGAGCTCTTTGAAAAAGAAAAACAATGATATCTAAACATAATCCTGTCTTCCATGCATTGTAAATGAAATGCAGACACCGCTTCATGTAGTGATCAATAGCATTAGCCGCTAGCTTCATGTAGTGATCAATAGCATTAGCCGCTAGCTTACAAAGTTTTATTGGTTGAACGCCATGGAGGAAATAAACAATGAAATTACAGCAAAAGTTGCATGTTTTGGTGTTTTATTAAACAATGTCAATGATAAGATACTAGATAGATGTAAAGAACTAATGACTCAGCGATGAACCACTGGCAGGTTTGCTGCCTTTTTAGGCTGGAACAAGCTAGCAAAAGCTGACGTCACGTTGGAGTCATGATTAGATTGGCTGGATCGATGTGTTCTTAGATCGACTACTTATTCTAGTGAGAGAGAAAAAGCTACGGTTTCCATCAAATTTTTTCCATCGAAATGTCAAGTCTTGAAATTAAATTAAAAAATTCAGAAAGAAAATTCAAAGGTTTTAAAAAAATTCAGAATCTGATGGAACAGAAAAACTTCTAGCTTGGTGGTTCTGTCTGTGAAAACGGATTTTTCTTCAAGCCAAAACTAAGAGTCTGACAGTCAAGACAGAGACATTGATCCAATGATGATGATTTCAAGTGAAGTTTGTTCTGAGCTTCAGTGGAAAGCTTCAGTAAGCTGATGCTCGATTAGATGCTCGGATAGCAAAGCTAACACAGGTTAGTAACAAATGTATTCAGACATGTAAAACATTCTGTGTCTCACAGATGAGTTTTCTTCTGTTCGAAAACTAAATCAGGATTAACTGAGAAAAATATGGGCGACCACAGCTACAATTCCTGTTTTTAGCAGCTAAACATAACTGTTAACAGTTCAAAAATGATATTGTGTTTTATTTTTCTGAAGAAGGGGGTTTAGACAGTTGCACTGTTAGTCTTTAAGCTTATTGAATGAAATCCAGCATCAGCACTTGCTGTCAGATATCTCAAGCATTCTGTTCTGGTTTGTTGCAGGTGTTGGTCATCAACCCAAGATTTATTAAATATGTGTATGAGTCCTGGCTTGAAGGACACGGACGTTACCCTTCCACCGGCTTCCTGACCTTGATGTTTGCCCTCCACATATGTGATGAGGTATGCTTAAATTATCAGGTATCAAAAAGCTCAAACTCCTCACCTAAAGGACAGATGGAGCAAACGTGGACAGCTTCTGCGATCTCCCAGCCAAAGCCTGAATTACAGATGTTTGTGGAACTTTGATGCAGTGACTTTGTCCATCTTGTTTTGTTTCAGATCAGTGTGTTTGGATTTGGTGCCGATCATCATGGAAACTGGCATCACTACTGGGAACTCAACAATCTGGCCGGAGCTTTCCGTCACACTGGAGTCCATGATGGAGATCATGAATACAACATCACCTTAACATTAGCAGACAAGCACAAAATCAAGGTGTTTGGTGGTAGATAGTACCAACCTTATGGGGACTTTTTAATATCTGCCACTTTCTGCCTTGAGCAGAATATTTTATTCATACATTTCTATTTGGGCTTTTACTGTCTGTTTTTTTGTTTGTTTATTAAAGCTGCAGGGTAAAAAAAATCATTTTCTTTTCAAGTCAGTAAACTTTTTTGCTTAATTTCATCGACCGTAAAGAAGCAGCGCTGTCGCTCTCCAATATTAGAGGAAAGAGGGAGGATGCCTGAGAGGTCTGTGCAGGCATGGGGTACCACAACCTTCAGATGTACAGATACTCCAACATGCATCATGTCAGAGCGTCAGCATTTGAACATAAAAAGCCACACAGTTTTAAAATTGTCTGCTTGCAGATAAAAGGAAAAGTGAACCAGATCTGAAGTCAAGGGGCAAAGTTTAAACCATTCTTTCACAGTTAGGGTCACAGGGGTCATCTGAGTTTACCTGCACTTTATGAAAACAGAGGTAACATACATCCAGAACAGACTCGTTGTCAAGTACTGGTGATGAAGGGCCCAATATGCAGAAGACTGGGCTTTAACATTAAAAAAATAAACTTAGATATAAACAAATTGAGAAACAAAAAAATGACAAAAATGACTTTCACAAATCAAGACAGATGTGGATAAGTGGCAACCTAAACCTGATGTGACTGACAGAGGGAAACCAGCAAGAAGAACATGAGCAAAAGCCAAACTAGAGTGCACAATCCTCACACTCACAGCAAGACCCAAGTAAACTCACAAATCGACCTGTTGGACGCATTTTTTAAGTATGGGAGGAAGCTGAAGAGAGCCCACATCTGCTCAGGAAGAAGATGCAAACTCCACACAGACCTGGTCAGGATATGAACCAGGACTTGCTTTCTTTGAGGAGACTGGGATGTTATCTGCAACTAAAAAGCACATTTCTGCAGTAGCGTCCATTTGCAGTTACCTGGCTTTTACATTTTTTTCTGTGGGATGTCCAAAGCAACAACCCTGACCTCAAAAAAGGCAGAAGTATTAGAAACCGGCCCAAAATCAGAGGCTCCAAAGGTGATGCTGCAGCTGCACTTTTTAATGGTTAGACTGTCATGTTAAAAAAACAGGTAATGATTCATTGGAAAACAGTGAAGGCACCAGACTGACTCAATCGGAACACGGCTACGTGCACACATTCAATTTGTGAGTTTGTGATAAGGCTCCTCCTAAGAACTGAAATTAAAAAAGAGTTTCCTGTGGTTTTTCTGAACTCTAAACCTCTGAAAAGTCATCAGAAAGGAAACCTTCAACACAGACGAATGCTTAATGAGATGGAAAACTTCATGGAAAACTTCATGAATGTTGGATCAACAGATGAAAACGTTTTCTGTAGAAATATAAATGTGTGCTGCAGTCATTACTAGGTCAGACTTTAGTGAGCTTATCAGACTGGGATGTGCAAACATGACTTCTTTCCCAAAGCCGTGCAGTTACCAGCCCACAGCATGATGCTGATGTCACCATGCAACATTGTTCATAAGGTGTTCTGCTCTGATGGGCCACATAAGAAGCAATCCTTCATTTCAAAAAGTCCAACAATGTCATTTTATTTGGAAGGTCACATTTTTGTCCTCATAAATAGACATACAAACATTTGCATATTTTTTTGGTCTTTTGAAGGGGTTTTTAATTCTAAATTCATAGAACAGAGGTGTTTGACGGGCAGCTTTTGACGCCTGTTTGTTATTACTTATACAGCCTATGCTGGATGCCTTATTACTGAAACCAATGAGATATTGTATGTTTTATATGTGCATTGCGGCAAACATTGTAGTGCCTTTGATGGGACTTTTTTAAAGCTTTATTTTTCCATTCAATTTTTCTGTAAATTTCTTATTTTCATAGTTCTAAGAGGGGGTTTCTGGAATCCTGATACTTTTACTTTTCCTTGTAAGATTTTAACATTCATCCGTCATACTGGGATTCTCCAATGAAAATGGTGAATTTTTGTAACTGCATGGTCTTTTCAAAAAATCTGATGGAAATCTCACTCTCTGGTGTCTTCTTTTTTACTGAAGGACAACATTTTTATCTCAGGTTCATCTGGACTCTTGGAGAACATTTTTACAACCAGGCTGAAAAAGTTCAGCCTTTGTTCAAGGAATTGTTGTTCTGTACTGCCATCTAGAGGACAAGAAGGAATGGTGGTTCATCTTTGATTGGTCTTCGCCAAACTTTTAAATGTTCCGTTTCTTATTGAAGGTTATGTAGTTTACTGACTGATTATACTCTATAAGAAACTATGTGGAAACAACAGAAAAATAAATCATTAAATTAATGGCAGACTGAAAATTAGGGGTGTAATGATTATTTGACCTAACTGATTAATTGATTTATGTTCCAATAAATTCCCTGGATTTGCCATTAATTCTTGTTTACTTGTTTGTTTATTTGTACACATATTTAATTTACACTTTATTATGTTGCAATAAATACAAGGAATCTGGAAAACTTCACCGGCACTATTCAGTACCAGGTGTTTATTTCTAAATCACACTGGTTGAAGTTTTGGTTAAAGATGTCCTGGTTTTAGGTCAGAGAATCAAATAGTTCAAAATTAAGCAAAATCGACTATGAGTCGGATCGGGAACAGCAAACTTTTATATGAATCGAATCGTTAAAATCAATCGTTACACTCCTAACTAAAATGTATTTTGAACTTCTGCCTCATCAAACAGCTGAATGGAGTCACCACTGTGGACGTCGATTCATTTCCGAACCAAAAGCTAAAAAGACAGTATAGTTCAGGGTTGAAACACACAAGTCTTGAACCTCCAGTCTGCTGAAGCCTCTGCATGTGTTAGGATCCCCATCTTTTTTCTCATTTATCTCCAGGCTTTAAGACTGTGGGCTTGCAATGTCACTAAAAGTGTTTCCAGAGCTCAAACAGCAGAGAAACACATTCGCTTTTAAAATATAGATCTGATGTTCTGAATAAAGAAAATCTATATTTGTTGGTATACAGTTCTGGAGCTAAAATCAGCAGCTCAGCTTTGTCAGATGGTTCATTAGCATCCACCAGCTTCAGATGTTCTTCATTGGGTTGTTAGGGCTCCTGGTTTGGAAATGAGGAGGGTCACCGCAGAGTCTTTGATCTGGTTGTCTGTCCACAGCTGACTAAATAACTTTCTTAAATATGTTGGAGCTGGAGAGTGGCATTTATTTTCCACAAAAACATTCCAAGTGATCTTCACATAGCCAAATATGTACAGTTCTGACTGAGGGTTGAGGCCTCTTCAGGTCTAACCTCTGGATGAGCAGGTGTTGGTTAAAACTGGACTCATGGTGAATGCTGATGATCTTCTGCAAACTTCAGCATGGCTTTTCTTCACATATTCTACTTCTAGCTGTTTTACTTCTAGCTTCCCATGCGTTTGCTGCCCCATGTATGTCTGTGTAAAGCCATGCTCTTTCCCCTGCTGCAATTGACCTTGCTGTTAGATCATCGCTGGTCTTCTCACCCTGGAATCTTTTGTCTGCTCTAAGGGTCTGCTTATTCCAGAATAAATTCGGAAGATCTGCAACATCTCAAACCAATCATTGATGCGAGCCCAAATGCAGTAAACCCAGTCAGATGGAAGAAGCCCCCCACTCTCTGTTACTCCAGCTCTTTATAGAATAGAGGATCACATTGCTCAACCTCCCTTTACTGCAATAGCAAAAACCTGTTTTCCTGGCAGAATCTTATCGAGGATTTCTGGCGAGACACAGGGAAATTTCTGGCTTTACATTCGCTCTTCATTTTTCTTTCCTGGAATGAATGAATGAAATCATTATTAATCATAGGCTTGCTCTGGTTATAATTCCAGATGTTCTTCAGGCTCACTAGGTCCATTTTGCAAAGATCGACAAGGAAACTTGTAAAATGCAAAGCAGAAGACATCAATTGCGTAGCAAAAGCTTGTGCACGGCCAACCAGGGTGTTGTGTCATTCCACCAGGACCATGTCTACGCCCTGGGCTGCTGCCCACGGTGCAGCCGCCTCCTGGTCGTCCATGGATTCCTTCACCAGGTTCTACAGGATGAATGTATCTGACCCCAACCCCATGGATGGCTCTTCCGGCTCTCTGGTTTGCCGCCCTGAGGTGAGGCGTGTCCTGTTCTGGACCCCTGGAGACTTTGTTGGCATTGGTCATTCAGTACTTGAAGCTCTGCTTCTGGCGGTCAGGAGGGATGAAATATAACAAAAGTTACGTATGTAACGATGGTTCTATGACCCCCAGAGTTCCCGGTCCCTCAGGTTCCTTGCATTCTTCCGAGAAGTGGTGGGACCATGCTCCTGGTGTTACGTGACTTTATACATGAGGCTATAAAGTCACGTGACATCAGCAGCATGGTCCCAACACGTCTCGCAAGAACGCAGAGAAGCACCAGAAGGTCACAGATGATTTTGTTGTCATTAAATTCTTGAACTATACATGCGCAAGAAAGAACATTCAGTGCCTGAAGCACCGTCTCTGGTGGTCATCCAGGATTCATAGAATTGTAGTTATATACGTAACTTTCGTTTTTCAAAAACATAAGTCTTCATCAACGCTGGTAGCAGCAATGAGTTAGCTCTAGCTGACAGCAGAAAGTTCCATGATAGCTGAGGGGAAGGTTTAAATCAGCAATGCTGCCTGTTCCCTTTCAAACATGGTTGAATTGTTGCTTTTTTTATTGATGTCATTGTCTGACCTATTGTGTGAGACTGATTGTGTTGTTGCTTGAAACAGGTTTTATTCAAGAGAGTCAAGATTACAAAATGGAGAGAGCCAAAAGATCTATATGAGTGACAATATTATTGTTGAGGGTTCTATGTTAGTATTTTATGTTTTTCAGGGCTTTAAGTTGCAATTATTTTCATCACGTGTTCCCAAAATGTAACTTCAACTGTGTAACTTCAAAATATTTGAGAGCAACTAATTACTGTGTTGTGTGAGCAAGGGTCATGACATCAGCCTCTATGTTGGATCAGTTATCAATTCAATTTGTGTTAATATCTCTTGAAGGGTCAGACAGGCAAGGAGAGACAGAAGAAATGCAGCAGGAGGATTAAGAGGCAGACAAAGATCTGAGTATTCCAGGGAAAGGAAAGCAAACAGGCCAAGAGAGGAAAAATGATGAAGCTGCTGCAGCAACTCATTCCACCACAAGATTTGATTTAGGTGACAAAGACACAGAGCCCAGACAGGTAAAGCTGAAGAGATACCAACATGATCATTTTGGTACATAGAAGCGAACATTTCACCACAACTGGTTTGAAAAGCAGATTTGGTTAGAATATTTAGTCAACCAGAATACAGCTTTCTGCTTCCCATGTAGTGTTTGTCAAAGCATCAAACATGATAGTTTAGTCAGCAGTGGTTGGAATGGAAAACAAGCTTTGGTCATCTTTGACAAGCATGAGTTGGCACAAACCTATAAGGACAGTGGTGTTAGATGGAAAAGCTACTAGAGAACTAGCAAACAGGGAAATGTTGCACAGATGGTAACAGATGCGCTATGTTTGTTCATATTGTGTACATCTCTTGGGGGCTAAGCACCCCTGTTCTTAAAACCTAGTGAAGAAGAGCAGCAGCTTCCAGTTCAATAAAACTTAACATAATTTGATTTGCTTTATTCATTTGAAATGCTTAGTGGTTAAAAGTTTGAATAAATTTGTAGTTGCATAGCATACTGTGTGTAATTCTGATTTTTTTCACAGAGGTTGGAATTATTTTATAGGACCAAGCTGGTCTTTGGTGAGAATTACAGTTGGAGCTGCATGCTAGCAGAAGTGTCAACAGGAATGTGGGGTCGTTAAACCAGCTCATGTGGAGGATGGGATTCACAGACCAGTGAAAAAAAAAACAGTTCATCTGGGGAAGAGTGCGCAAGGAACTTTTGAACACAATTCTTCTGTTTCTTTAATATGAATAGCGCAACATGCTTGTTTTTGTTATCTAAAGGTGAATTTAAATGTCAACTGTGTGACCGGTGGGTCACACACTGGTAATGGGGAGTATGGTCTAAATTACTAGTCTACCAGTTGGTCTACATATTTTTTAAAGAATTTTACATTTTTCTATTCATATTAAATGCACTTCTAAAATATTTGTGGCACATATTTATGTTTCTAAGAGATCAAGTTTATGGTGTATTTTGAGGTTGATTTGTGATTTTTGTGTTTTAAAACCCCAATTAAACATGTGTGTGATTATATCCTTTTAAAAGTTGCTATTTTTCCCATTTTAAGTCAATTAATGACAGCCTAAAAATCAATAAGAATTTTCAAACTTTAAGTTTGTACTAGTTGTATATAGTTTTATTGAATCTTACATTGGAGGTCATTTTAAACTTCAAGCAAACATATGTGTGATGTTATCTTTACAAGAATTTTCCTTACTTTTAATATTTTTTATAACAATCCTTTAAGCTGTAAAAATATACAAACTTTTAGTTGTACTTTATGTACAAGTATAATGTTGAAGTATTTGCTAAATATTTAAACGAAAGTTACGTATATAACTACGGTTCTATGAATACCGGATGACCGCCAGAGTTCCCGGTCCCTCAGGTTCCTTGCGTTCTTGCGAGAAGTGTTGGGACAGCGCTCCTGGTGCCACGTGACTTTATCGCCAGGAGGTCACCAGGACGTCACGGGTGACTTTGTTGTCATTAAATTCTCGAACTACACCTGTGCAAGAAGGAACATTCAGCGCTTGAAGCCCCGCCTCTGGCGGTCAGGAGGGATGAAATAGATGAGCATGTCTGTGGCGTAATGGGGGGCACTGAGGGGTGCAACTGCTGTGGCTCGCCCAGGGCATCATTTGTGTCAGAACCGCCACTGCAGCTTACAATATTCACACTAGCATTATCGCAGGTAATGCTATTATTCTATTATTTCCATTAGATTTATTACACGTGTTTCATGACATAATGCTGACCTTTCCTCTGACAAAGAACAAATGATACTGTCTGTTGTCCTGGTCTGTGCTCTTCAGCTCCGAGGGCGTGTCTCTTTAAACGCGGATGGATACGCAGAAGACGTCACACAAGAACAACAAGTAGCTCTCTGCTGCGCCGTCACACATAGCGCCGATGTTTACCTTTTAGAACAGGTGAGTATAAGCCAAGTTAAAGCTAGACAAACGTAGTTTTCCCGTTCCAGTATATCTGCGTTTCAAAGTAACTTTGAGAGAAAACCGTCTCTACGTCCCCGCAGAGTTTTTCCGCCGTCACAACGCGGAGTCCCGCTGAATACCTGCAGGTCAATGACTTCTAAAAATGCGCCATAATAACGCCGTCGGTACGACGTCGCTACTTTAGTTTATTTAACAGCTTCTTAGCGTTTTAACAGAACATTAACGCCACTGGACTTCCGGTTGGACCAGAGGTTAAAGTCTGCCAAGAGTGTCTAGTCTCGAACTTCCGCACTCAAAGTGAAAGTGATGAAACGCCTCACCAAAAGAAAAACAGGCCCGTCTTTCGTTCAGCTTCAGGGATCAAATGTGGCTTTCTGGACCCGCCAAGCTAGTATACACATTATAAATTTTACTTCCGTAAAAATAGGTTGTAAACGAATCTTCTTTTCGTAAAACACTAATCTTCTAAACAAACGAGGAACCAGGACTTTCCACACAATACAATAAAAGCTGCTAAAATCACCTCAATGCCACGAATTCCTTTAATCAGAGTTGTGCAACACATAAAGAACAGTCAGGAGTCTGAACTAATTCCTTCATAACTAACTTGTAGTTTAGACTTTGACACCGGAATTCGATGTAAACAGGAATGTAGCGTATGTCCACTTGTTTGTTTTTTTAAGATGGTCCCATATTATAGGACTTCCTCCTCCATTCCTTAGAATGTGGATCTGATGCGTCTCCTCTATCTGAGACTGATTCATGACAGATGTGTGCAGTTCCCACAGGATGAGCAGAACTGTGCAACTTCCTGTGTGTTTCTGTCTGCAAATGCAGTTTATCGGTGATGTTTGTTTCCATAACTGGCCCTTCTGCTACAACCTTCTTTTCCTGTTTCAATCATCAGGAGAGCCACTTCCATCCCAACATTTCTGAGTTTTTACATTTGTGGTCAAAGTTTGTTCAAGCTTTCTGGTCATGAACAAACTTTATGCTGGTCCTGAAAGTCTGACTCTGGTGTCAGACCCCTCAGGAACTTGAACTTCATAACTTCAGTTTTGTGCTTTTCTGTTTAAAGGCCAACTTGTTGTGTGTTTGACTCACTTGCCTGGTGTCAGGATGTCTGCTGAAAGCCAGGAGGAGAGGAGCGTGGAGGTGCTGGCCCCACCTGAAGAAGTGGACGAGGAGCTGCTGTATCTGTACTTTGAGAACAAGCGGCGTTCTGGTGGCGGTCCCCTTGAATCTGTACACAGGATAGACGGCTGTACCGTGCTGGTGTTTGAGGAGGCAGAGGGTGAGATGTGGCCTGAGAGTCTTTTAAGAATTATCTCCTGATGTTTGTTATACAGGGATGGGGGGCTGTAGCTCCCTTTACTGTCAGTCAGAGGTTCAAATCCCGGCTGTGGCAAGACACTAGCATCTAATATGGAAAATATTTTTAACCTCTTCAGCAACATGTTGACGTTGTCTTCTGGATTCAAACAGCATCTTTCTTCCTGTGTCTAACAGTGAGATGTGGTGGTTCTGTTTGACAGCTGCCGCCAGGGTTCTGTCCAAAGGGTCCCACGTTCTTCACAATGTGAAGCTGCAGGTGCGAAGGTCCCCGCCTAAAGACCTGTGCAGGCTGCTGCTACGAGGGATCAACCCCAACACCAGCATTGAGATGGTCGAGCTGTATGTGGAGAACATGATGGACCTGAATTTGGGAGAGTACACCCTGTTTCCTTTCCCGGAGAGAGATGTCCTCCTCATTCATCTCAGCCAGCCCATCTCCAAAGGTTAGCATTTTGCTTTCATAAATGACACAGGACTTTCCAAATGAAACCTGCTCTGTACTGAAGTCATGATACTACAAATAATATTGTAAAAAAAAAAAGTACTTTTTGATAGAAATGTTGCGCAATTAAAAAAACAACAAAGAAAAGAACAGTTGGAACCACTTTGTGTTTCTTAACATTTAAATACAGTGTTTCCTCCCTACAATGCAGGTCACTTTTCATGGTCCCGCTGTTTTGCACGTGCAATTTTGCTTTTTTTTTTTTCTTTTCCTAGCAGCACACCGCGTTCTACATCATGATTGTCTGTAGACCAGTACCAATCAATCTCCTCTGTGCCATGTCTCCTGTACAGAATATGTTTAGCTTTCCAAATCGACGTAAATCATGTATTGTGAGAGATCATCGTTTTCATTCTATAATTCTGGAGTTATTTTCCTACAGAGGTTTGAACTTTGAGAGTTTAAACATGAGAGAAAAATGTGAAAATGTTCATGTCTGGCTGAGAAAAGTGTGACCTTGCTTGTTGTATGGGTAACTTTCTAAAAATAATCCACAATTGATGAAATCCATGAAGTAGGATTACAGATTATTTCAGGGTGTAAAACTCCTCACTACACACCTTTTTTTCCTGATAGAAATAAATAGAAAATAAAATAAATGCTCTGGCTAAAATTTGGCAAAAATTCATTGGAGGCACTGTATAGATTAAAAGAAAGACGGGGTAAAAACATAAAAATTATCAACTGTAAAAGCCATAAAATACTTAAAAGCCCTGTGTATAAATAAATGAAAAAATAAGTCGATTAAAGAAGTTATGTAAAAGCTAAGTTGAAAAGATATCTTTCATTTACATTTAAAAGTCTCCACAGAGGCAAAAACTCGCAGATCCAGGGTCTGCCTGAAATTCACTCCGCTGGGGCGGGTGTTTCTTTTGAACATGGCTACAGATCTTGTGTTGCAAATTCATACCACAGAGTGTTACGAATTTTAAATCGTTGTTTCAGTTCTACTCTTTGTTTCTGGTCTTCTAGTTGTGTTGCAAACTTGCTGATTATTCCACATAGGCCTCGAAAGTTTTCAGAGTAGAAGGCATCAGGAGCATTATTTCAGCTGACTTGAAAGCAGAAGAGAATGGGGATTTGGTACTGAGCCTGTCCTCTATCACTGTTGACTGTTTTCCTGTGACGACTTATCTAAGACACAACTTCCAAAACTTTTGTGGATGATCCCTGTTTGTAAAGTAAACTTCATTGTTAAATTCAAGTAAGTTTACTTGGTACTTAAAACAAAACAAAACAACTATTTTTTCCACATTGAGTTGTAAACCTTCCAAATTGAGAAAAAAACCTCTTTCAAAGTTTGCCAAGTTGCTTTCATTGTGGACCAAAAGTCTGTTCCTTTGACACCAAATGCAGTACTAAAGTAAAGCATCTTGATTAAGTAACAACACTGATTTAATTTTTTTTAGAAGAGATTTAAAATATTTTATCAAACTGAATACACTTAAAGCTGCAGAGAACCGTGTTATACCTGGTGACCTCTGCTGTCACCACGTCAATAACAAGTGACTGACTTACCAGTTAAATCAAATCAAACTTTATTTATAAAAAGCGCTTCTCATACTTGGCGTCACTCGAAGCGCTTTACATTTACAAGCAAAACAAAAGCAAAAACACAATAAAAACCCAACCCACCCTTTACCCTGCCCCCTCCCAACCAAGAACACATATAACCCATGACCCCAAACACAATGAGGAGGCTACTAATGAAATCATTTCTAAGAGAAACTTAATGCGTGGCTCTGCTCTGAGGAAACTGTATTTGGGAATCTATTTAGGGCAGGAGCAGATCAGTCACAGGAACGCCACCACAGTTCCCATCCAGACCGGGACACCAATGAAGTCCACTCCACAGCTGTGAGGCTGCAATGTAGAACTCCAGCCGCCCCAGCAAGAGCGACCTCTGCAGCAACGACCCCGGACCAAGCCACCAAGCCCGGGAACAAAAGATCCTCACAGAAACACTGGGGTTAAAACCATAGTAAAATACTAAAATGAAATACTTCAAATGAATTTAAAAACATAAAATAGAAAATAAGATTAAAAGCAATAAAATTCATAAAATCAAATTAAATAGATATAACAAAACTCAGAATAAATAAAAAGATAGGATCAACCAAAAGCTAAATTAAAAAGATGGGTCTTGAGCAATGTTCCCACTAAGCAGCGTGCTTGCGCAATCGCGCACTGATCGCACATACTCTGCGCACAAGAAAATCTTTGCAGCGCACAAAATAAAATTTAACAGAAACCTATTAATTAATATCTAAAATTGGAACTGATATAATCTAGTTAATTAGGCCAAATTTACTGTTTTCTGTACCATTTTGCAACGTAACTCAATGAACGACAGGTGTCCAGCCAATAATTCCATACAGTTCACTTACGCTACGCAGCCAATCATATCATTGACAGTGTTTGCGTAAGTTTCCTGTCCATACGCGCCATGCAGGTCAGCCAGCAAACAAGCGGAGTTAAGAGACGCAAATGCCAACCCCTTATCATGGCGAAATGAATGAGCAGCGACACATTCACTCTTCGAGCCAAAGTAAAAAAGAAATGCGGTTCTTTTAAGGTGGAATGGCTGTCAGAGCATGCGCAGATAGAAGAACAAGTGGTGAAACTCAGTGACATTTTTTTCTTTTCGAGTGAGAAAGGTCTACTCTGCAAAACGTACAGCGACGCCAAAGTAACAAGTGAGTTTTCTGAGGGAAAAATGTGGACTGACTAGAAGTTGGACTACCTTAAGCGTCACATTCAGCAGAAATGTCATTTGAAAACTGTAGGAATTGTACAAAGACTGGGACAAGATGGGACAGGGGATCATTACATTATTGCAGGAGAGAGAAAAAGAACAAGCTGTCACTCAAAACACAAAAATCAAACACGGAAAATCTGAACCCGAGCAACCCCCAACAAGATTTCTGTTCTTTTTCCTTTTTAAGTGGGTCAAATCAATTATATTAAATAAATGTATTAATTAAATTAATTAATTAATAAAAATTGCTGCTGTAATTTGATTCTTTTAATAAGCAATGTTACTTGCTATGATCCAAGGTTTTGAACAGGCGTGATACTGGTGTGTGTCCACAGCTACACATCTGATGTTGCTCACAGTGGTCCTCAGTGTGCTCAGGGAGCTTGTGTGTCTGCTCAGACACATGAAAAATTAGAGGGAACATTGGTCTTGAGCCTCTTTTTTCTCTCTTCTCTGCAGCCCTGAGCTTCTCCTGCAGGCTGTTCCACAGGCGAGGACCATAGTGGCAGAACGAAGCCTCACTATAGGTTTTGGTCCTCTCCTTAGTGACAACTTAAAGGCCAGAACCTGAGGACCTCGGGGTCCATGAGGGTTCATACTTTAAAAGTAGAGCACTTAAATCAGAAGGCCCAAGACCATTAAAACATTTACAAACCATTAAGAGAACTTTAAAATCAATCCTGAAACGCACAGGGAGCCAATGCAGAAATTTTAAATTGGGTATAATGTGTTCCCGCCCCCTGGTCCTCGTCAGAACTCGTGCCGCTGAGTTCTGTAATAATTGTAAGTTTGAAAGAGACTTTGTAGGTAAACCAGAGAGCAGAGCTTTACAGTAATCTAAACGACTTAAAATAAAAGCATCAGCACCTCTGTGCTGACAAGAGAGAGGAATGAACGGACTCTGGTAAGGTTTTTAAGATGATAAAATCCTGTCTTAATGACATTTTTAATATGTGGGATAAAATTTAGCTCAGAGTCAAAAAGTACGCCCAAGTTTCTCATGCAGTGAGAAGGTTTAAAATTCTGCAACTTTGGTAAAATCATCTCTGTCATGTCTTCACGACTGATGGTTAAAACTTCAGTTTTGTCCTGATTGAGCTGTAAGAAGTTCTCTGCCATCCATGACTTTATATCTAAATTACAAAAGAGTGTTAAAGAGAGTGTTTACAGGTTCAAGGTCATCACGAGACAAGGCGATGTAAAGCTGTGTATCATCAGTGTAGCTGTGAAAGTCAACGCTGTGTCTCCTGATGACATCCCCAAGAGGCAACATGTATAAATTATAAAGTAAAGGCCCTAAAATGGGCCCTTGGGGAACCCCACAACTTATTGGATTCTTGAAGAGCATGTATCCATACTTACATAAAAGTGTCGATCTGTAAGAATAAAACAACTTCAGAACATTTCCAGAGAGGCCCACTAGACTTCTAAGTCTATCTAATAAAATCTGGTGATCTACTGGATCTAAAGCAGCACTAAGATCCAGCAGCACCAGAACAGAAAGTTTCTTGGGGTCTAAGAAACCTCAGGGTTTCCCACATGAAGGAGAGATCTTCAACCCTGTACGGACAGGTGATGTGCTAGAACAATTAAAGAAAAGTGAGCTTAATTAATTCTGTAACTACATGGTTGAATAACAAGTGTATGTCTAACAAACAAACACGTCTAGATAAACAGCTACAAGTTAAGAAAACAGCTAAATATTTAAATAAGCAACGACATGTTTGATATAGTGTAGCAGATGGGCTTCATCCAGTAGGAGCTGTGGAAACAACTGGGGTTGCTGAAAGAGCCAGAGGTGAGGTCACGGCCAAAGACAGGAGCACAGACGATCCACCTGGAATCAGAAATCTCTCCCGCTCCCCCGTAGGGGAGTGGCAAAGAGGGACAACATGTGAATCGCACTGCACCAAACAGAGGCATGATAAACCAAATAAAATAAAGCTTTGGCAAATGGTAAGTGATGTAATGAAGATTGCAGGTTGGTGGAGTGGGGGTGGGAGACGAATACAGACCCTGGTTAGGGTAGGGGAGAGAGGAAGGGGGAAGTGTGTAGGAGGCAGACGAAGAGTGAGTAGGAGCGAGTAGAGCCAGTGTGGTAAACTTCATCACAGCAGGTGAGGCAGAGGAGCAGTAAGTTAAATATTCTCTGATAACTAGCTAGCCTGGCAATAATCCTGTCCAAAGAGGAATGTTTTAAGTCTAACTTTGAATGTAGAAACTGTGTCAGCCTCTCTTACATGAGCTGGGAGTTTATTCCATAAAACAGGAGCTTGGTGGCTAAAGGCTCTACCTCCTACTGTGCTTTTAGAGATTCTAGGAACCACAAGCATTCCTGTATTTAGTGAGTGAAGTGTTCTGTTTGGTTGGTAAGGCTCTATGAGATCTTTAATATAGGATGGGGCCAAACCATTCAAGGCCTTATAGGTTAGCAGGAGGATTTTGAACTTGATTCTAGATTCAACTGGGAGCCAGTGAAGTGAAGCTAACACATGAGTAATGGGTTCTCTTCTGTTGGTTCCTGTTAACAGTCTAGCTGCTGCATTTTGAACAAGCTGAAGACTTTTTAAAGAACTTTTAGGACACACTGCTAGCAAAGAGTTACAGTAATCCAGCCTAGACGTAACAAATGCATGGATTAGTTTTTCAGCATCGCTTCTAGCTAATGTTTCTGATCCTAGAAATATTGCGTAGGTGAAAAAAATGCAGTTTTACAAGCCTTCGATATGTGAGCCTTCAACGATAAATCCTGGTCAAATAAAACCCCCAGGTTTCCAACTGTGGGATTGGAGGCTATATTTACACCATACAGGGAGACCATCGGAGCAGGTAGGGCATCTCTGAGGTATTTTGGGCCTAGTATAATGACCTCAGTTTTTTCTGGGTTTAGGAGGAGGTAATTAACTGCCATCCAAATCTTGATGTCACTAATGCAGGCACTAAGTTTCTCTAAGCGGTCATTCTGGTCGGGTTTAATGGATAGATACAACTGTGTATCATCTGCATAACAGTGAAAATTAATCCCGTGTTTCCTGATTATGTTCCCTAGAGGCAGCATGTAAAGCATAAACAGGATGGGTCCTAAAACTGAGCCCTGTGGGACTCCGTGGCTAACTCGACTACAATGGGAGGAATGTCCATTTACATGAACAAACTGGTACCTATCAGATAAATAGGATTTAAACCACTGAAGGGCAGATCCTCTGATCCCTATGTCATGCTCTAGTCTCTGGAGTAAGATGCTGTGGTCTATAGTGTCAAAGGCTGCGCTAAAATCTAACAGGACCAGATTAGAGATTAGTCCCTTTTCTGTGGCCAGTAACATGTCATTAGTGACTCTAACTAGTGCAGTTTCAGTGCTATGGTGAGGTCTGAACCCTGACTGAAAATCTTCAAAGAGGCTATTGTCCTGTAGGTGGCAGTATAGCTGTTTAACTACAACTCTTTCTAATATCTTTGAGATAAAGGGGAGATTTGATATTGGTCTATAGTTGGCCAGAATGCCAGGATCTAAACTGGGCTTTTTCAGAAGAGGTTTAACAACTGCATATTTAAAAGACTGTGACACATAACCTGTTTCTATGGAAGTATTTATAATATGTAAAACTGATTCATTAATTAAGGGGAAGGTTTCTTTAAAAAGCTTAGTGGGGATTGGGCCTAAAAGACAAGTTGAGCTTTTGGAGGATGTAATAAGTGATGTTAATTCTGCTAGATCTACAGCAGGGAAGCAGTCTAATGTTACAGAGGTTTCTATAGATGCCTTTGTTTCTACTGTTTTAGCCTGCTCTGGGCTGATAGTAGGGAGAACTTTGTTCAGCTTTTGTCTAATATTTAGGATTTTACAATCGAAGAATGAAAGAAATTCCTCAGAGCTGAGAGTAGCAGGAATATGTGGTTCCACTGAGCTGTGACTGCTAGTCAGTCTGGCTATAGTACTAAGAATAAATCTCGGATTATTTCCATTTTGTGATATTAAAGCTGAGTAGTATTGGGTTCTGGTTTTACGCAGAGATTTTTTATAGTTTAAAAGGCTATATTTCCAGTTATTCAGGGACTGCTCTGGGCCGGATCGGCGCCATTCTCTTTCTAACTTACAGGTTACCTGTTTAAGGGAATGTGTTAAACCACGGTGATACACGGTTTTGTCTAAATATTTTTGGTTTCAAAGGAGCAACAACATCAAGTGTTCTCCTGAGGGTCTCCATGGAGTCATCAACAAACTGATCATTTTTTCTGGGACTGAAACTATGGAAGCTGCTCTCAGAGTGTTTGCTCAGCATGTTACTAAATATTGGTTGTACTGTAAGTTTAAATTCAGATACAGAACGGTCAGTCAATGTTCTTCTGAGGTATGCTTTATTTAATGGAGCGGTGGAATTCTCTAGAACAAACTGAAAGGTGATTAGAAAGTGATCTGAGAGTATGGGGTTATGAGGGAGCACACTCAGCTGATCTCTATACCATGAGTTAAAACAAGGTCCAGGGTGTGCTTGTGACAATGAGTAGGTTCATTTACATTTTGTGTAAAACCAACATTATCTAATAAAGATGAGAAAGCATTTCCTAGACAGTCACTAGGATCATCAACATGAATATTAAAATCTCCTACTATTATTATTTTATCAGAATCTAAAACAATAGTTGATAGAAAGTCTGCAAACTCAGTTAGAAATTCAGAGTATGGGCCAGGAGGACGATAAATAATTACGAATGAAACAGATTTTGGAGTTTTCCTGTTTGAGTGATTTAGACACTATGATGTTTTCAAAGGAACTATAAATGTGTTTGGCTTTAGTGTTAGGAAGTAAGCTAGACTGTGATATTACTGCTAACCCACCACCTTTCCCAGAAATCCTGGATTTCTGATGGTTATTATAATTAAGGGGGGGTTGCTTCATTTAACCTAACATAGTCATCCTGTTGGAGCCAGGTTTCTGTTAGAGCTAGCAGGATAAGTTTGTTATCATTCATTAACTCATTGACTAAAGGGACTTGGAAGAAATGGATTTAATGTTTAGTAACACACATTTAATGACATCATGATTTTGCTTGTTGTTATTGAGAGTATTAGTAGCTTTTACTTTTAAATTTTTGTGTTTTATTTGCCTTTCAGTACATAAGCTAAAGCTAGCAGCTGCTGGACTAACTCTGTGTTGTGCTGGGGTTTCGCACGCTAAAGGGAACTCAGAGGAGAGTTTTAAACTGCTGCTCTGTGCCCAGAACCTGTCCCTGGGTTGTCAGGTTGTACTGTTAATGCTAAAAGAAATGTTCTTAGAAAGAAGAGCGGCGCCGTCAAAAGTGGGATGGATGCCGTCTCTACGCATGAGACCGGGCTTTCCCCAAAACGCGCTCCAATTGTCCACAAAGCTAACGGCGTTTTGTGGGCACCATCTAGCTAACCAGCGGTTAAATGATGAAAAGCAGCTGTACATTTCATCACTGACTAGGTTCAGGAGTGGACCAGAGAAAATAACAGTGTCCGACATCGACTTAGCAAGTTTACAAACAGATTCAACGTTTAATTTAAGAACTTCTGATTGTCTCCGTCGGGCGTCATTACCACCTGTGTGAATCACAACTCAACGGAACCTGGGTTTACTCTGAGCGAACATTCTAAGGTTTCCTTCTATGTCACCACCTCTGGCTCCCGGATAACACCTGTCGGCAGCTTCACGTGTCTAACTTCAGAGGAGCCGTTAACTAGAGTTGACGGTTCATCTGGCGTGTTGCTGAGGGGAGAAAACTTATTATGTAGCCGGAGCTTCAGTAGCTCTAAGTGTTTACGTTTAGCACTATGCTTCCTTCCCACCTTTAGAACAGCAGCTCAACACTGTAACCCCATGAGGAGAGCTGTCAGTCAGTCAATGAACATGATCACATTTTTAAAAACAATAAAGTGGCATAAAAGTAATTCGTAAATGTTATGAACGTGTTTTTATATTATATGTTTTCCTAATTCTGCCTCCAGATGAGGATTTTTTTTTTTTTCATGAAATCAAATGTTTGTATGTTTTGGATTCTAGTCATGATGTTACTGACAGTAAAAATACAGCACTTTTACAATCAATCTCGTACAATGTGCGCTTGTATTCCTCGAGTGCGGACAGCAGAGGAGCATGAAAATTCACCAAAATGAATTCATAATTAAGTCACACACGGATCTTTTGCTGAGCTGTACTACATGAAACTTCTGTTTGTCATAGAAAGTAGGTGGCGATTACTTCACTTGTAGGCTGTAAATTCTATCTGGCTATCAACCACTTTTGAGGCCCCTGATTACACTTGAATTTTATGGGAGAATTTCCTGCAGTATAAAAGCTCAGTTTGCGGGAATTAATTTTAATATGCGTGATACCCACAATCCTGCAGCGAAATTCAGGCCCTACAGATTCTCAAGTGAAATATTCCTCAAATGAGGACCATGATAATGAAAAGAGGCCTCACCATGAGTCCTAGTTCTCACAGTGAGAAGAGATTATGGAGCAGAAAGGAGCTAAGAGTTTGGAAGGTTTTTAAGGACTGAGGAAATCCCAATCCATTTGGACATTAATCTTACAATCAATCCTGAAGCTGTCAGGCAGCAGTGCAGGGACTTCAAGACAGGAGTGATGTGGGCTCTCTTCTTTGTATTGATTAAAACGTGCAGCTGAATTCTAGACAGTTTAAAGTCTGTTATTAGATTCCTTAGGAAGAGCAGAGAAAAGAGTGTTACAATAGTCCAGTCTACATGTGAAAGAAGCATTGGTTAAAGTCTCTGCACTGATTCTGGAGAGAAAAGGTTTAACACTGACAATATTTTTTAAATGAAAAAAAACTGTCTCAACGATGTCTTTGAGATGTTTGAAATGTGGTTTTTGAAGTTACATTAATTATGAATATTAATGAATTAAATGTGTTCATTTTTTTAAAATGTGCTTACAAAAGTGTCTGATTGGGACTCTGTATCAACAGATACTCAAAATCAAATGCCTCAGAATCAGATCAGGCCAGAAAAACCTGATTCCTGAGGTTTCTAGGACTCTTGGTGAGAAATTCACCGTGAAGGATCAACAGCTCAGTACTTTTTGTCGAGATGTCTCTGTTACTTCAGCCTTTACCCAATGAGCAGCAGAAAGATGTGGGTTTCAAAGCTTTCTTAAGGTGCTAAGAGATGAGTTGATAACCTAAAAATGGGATTCTCACTCGCTGGATGGTGTGATGTGGTGGACTGTGGAGTATTGATCTGTTTGTTGTAGATTTAGCTCTTGTCATCTTATCATCTGCTGAGGGACATTCAAAGCTTTCACTGTGGGAAGCCTCTGTTCTGTGGTTTTTTTGAGTTTCCTAAGACCAAACGAACATTTTAATGCCTGTTGGATGTCACAGGTTTGGGCAGTCCAAAGAAAGATGTTCCAAGCTCGAGGCTGTAAATGCTGCCAAAGGTTCAGCAACTAAGTGTTGAATGAAGGCTGTGAACACTTCTGTACGTGTCATTTTACAGGTTTGTATTTTGAATACATTTGCAACAATTTCAAGAGAACTTTTTCAACATTGTCATTATGGGATGTTTTTCAGAGAATGTTTTAGGAAGAAAATGGATTCAATCCCTTTTGGAATAAGGCTGTGACATCATAAAATGTGAAAGAAGTGAGGCACTGGGAATACTTTCCGGGCGCAGCAAAAAACTAGCTCTTATTTATTTATTTTTGTGTGAGATTACTTAAGTTAGATGTTGTTGAGGATATGGATGCTGATGACAGATATGTGCTCTTTATTTACCTATTATTCTGTCTGTTAGTATTCCTTTTTCTGTTTGTCTGTTTCCTGTTTTCCTACAGAAGGGAGAATTACTGTTTTATATAATATAAGGCTGAACGGAGACAATCCTGGTCTCCAAGATCTACCTCCATGCCTGTTTTCCAGCTCTCCCTGTACTTTCTGCAGCTGGTTACCTGGATCAGGCATGTTCAGTCAATCAGAATAAGGAGACACCTAAGCCAGATAATCAGCAAAAAGCAGTGAAGAGAGAACTGGAAAACAGACAGAGCTGTAGATCTCCAGGACCAGGATTGAGCGGCCCTGTTATAGAGTAACATCCAGACACCAAGAGATGCTTTTTATGCTGCAGGATTAGTAACTGTAACACAGAGCGTGAGAAGGAAATTTGAACTTTTTTCAAGATTCTGTTGAATTGAAACAGTCATGTTGCACAAATTGGATTTGCGCAGTTTCAGAGTTATTGGAAACACCACAATTTCAAAAAACTCGCATTTATTGAATACAAGTTTTTGTGCTTGGAGGAGCTGGTTTTTGAGTCGTTTTGAAATGGACGAATTTAGCCAAACTTCAAAGGAAACACTTTCTAATTAAATACGCTTCTTGGAAGGAAGTGGCTGCGCTGAACAGCGGGCGCCATGAGAGGCACCGCAATGTCGCAGCTCCTTAAAAGTCGCGTGTCAAACTGAATTGTTGGAGTCACAGCTCCTCTGTAAAATCATCAACCAAGATTTCATTAAAATCGCCGCTCCCACCCAGGAGGAGCGGTTCCGCTTGCAGCTCCATGGCCTGCTCAGAAGTCTCCTTTGACAGATGATGATGAACGCTGGAGCCGTGACAGAAATCTGAATGGACCTGATGTTATCAAACAGAAAAAAGGGTCCAACTGCTCACTTTTTAGAATGGTTCTTTTTTTAATACCGCTGAACAGGCTTCTCTCGTGGGTCTTCTTATATAGATTATCAATGGTCTAGCTACGCTGCAGAAGCCATGACGTCACCCAAACGCTCCCTTTATGTGAATATACTTAAAACAATACTAGTTCTCATCCATCCCTGTGGTTTAGAATGACTTATCGCATGAGTTGCTTTGTGTTTATTCGCATAATTATGATTTGATGGAAACAGTGTAATTGCAAAATTGGGTCATTTCTAGAATGTCGATAAAGTTTTGCACATCTGTGTAATGGAAATGCAGCTAGATATGGTGAAAAAAGAGTGTTATCTGGTGGTCTTTGTAGATGACCACTTTGGGTTTAAATCTGAGCATGTCACTGACAGATGTATTTGTGCATAAAGAGATTAACAGGTATAGACTAGCATACCTGAGAAGCATTTTTAATGCTTCTCAGCAAGTTTTTTATAAAAATGATCAGAAGCCTCTATTTATTATGAGAACATTGGTCAGCAGATCAGATGAAGACTTCCACCTCCTTTCATGTGAGGAAGGATGTAAGGTTATGTCTATGTTGATAATCTCTCAGTCTAAATATGTGTAATCCTGAGGGTATGAACAGGAATAATGAAGTGTATCACCTAATAAGGATGATCTGGTCTTTTGAATCTGCAGCAGTGCTGCTCTACATGTATGTTTGGATCATGGGTTAAAACCATAGACTGTATTTATTACTGGACATAGCATAGTGTTGACATCACCCATAGGAAATGCCTTACCTCTGGCCCTTGCAAAATCAGGCCAGAGCCTTGTTCTCCGTCACTTCCTAATACGTCTACCGCCATATTGCAACCCGTCGACAGCGGTCTGAGTCACGTTTTTAGAGCAACGACTGTCACCAATCATGAGTGAGCTCGTTCCGGCTTGTTTGAACTCCACACCCTTCCAACTGCTTGGCTGAATCTGTCAATCAAACATTGGAGATGGGGCCAGCGGGGACCAAATTCTTTTTCTGAGGCATCTGATTGGTCAGTGAAATAACTTGCGATAAAGAAAAAAATATCTTTAAAAAAAGGATTATACAGAACATGTTAAGAAGAAGGTATCAGAGCAAGAATGGTTATTCTGACAAATAAAATGAGTAATAATTGTCTTTTTCTCAATAGAAGTCAATGAGATATTGCAACCAGAGGGTACTTCCTGTTTGGGACACGAGAGGGGGAGGGGTTGCTACGTCCATTGTTTTTGCAGTCACTGGTTAAAACTGATGTCATGGAAGAGATGATATTGAACTTAAATCTTAAACCGTCACCTAGTGATCAAGCTGTCAAACATTTTGGTCATTTTGTCATTGAGAGATGACTGTGATGGTATTTATAGGGAGTTCTGCAGCTGAAAACACAGGCTAACATTTGGTTGGTGTTCTGATGCTCCAGATTTTTCCGATTCTGCTTACCTGTAGATAAATCTCAGAATCTCCAGCTTGCACAAGCTGCAAGTATCATATGATGAGGTCTTCAGAATGTTGACCTGGAGGATGCAGTGCTGCTGAAACATTGGCTGTCCCTGGAGTTAATGCCTCTGAGTTAGTTATGTTACCCTGACATGTGTACGCATCCAAGCTGGTGCCATTTTGGAGCCGTGTTGTTACCTCAGAGCTTCATGGTTTGCTTGTTGGAGTGTGAGGTGTGGACGTCTGAGAAGAAACTGCTCTGAAAGACACTGCAGATGATTACAAAATGAACTCCAAATGATGAACTGAGACCCTTTCTCCTGCAGGGACGTGTTGCTCATGGTTTTCACACCGTGCTTCATTTTCTCTGCAGACTTCCAAGCTCTCAGCTCACAGATCTCCAAACGAAAATTGGACGGGGCCGTGGTTTGCATTGAACAGCTGAGTCAGACGGACTCTGTGCTGGTAGAGAACCTTCACCCTGGCACAAACCAGGACCTGCTGACCTTGTACTTCGAGAGTGAGCGAGGTGGGGGTCATAAGGTGAAGGACGTCAGAATGCTGTCAGAGGCTGCAGCAAAGGTGTCCTTTGTGAACTTTGAATGTGAGTAAAACTCTGCACATTCATCATAACATCTTTGTCTTTGACACTTTGAAAAGAACAAAAAAATCTCTTCATCCAGCTGTGGACCTCGTCCTGGATCGCCAACACAAGCTGGACAACACTGAGCTTGCAGTGAAGGCCTACTTTGACTTTCTGCAGCCTCCAGAGAGTTTAACCTCATGTAACTCTGAAACCAAACAGCAGGATGACACGAGGAGTAGATCAGAGAACCATGTTCACATGCAGACTAGTTCATCTCTACCTAATGGAGACAACTCTTCCAGAGCCAAACCTTCAGACGCTACACAGAAAGCTACGGGGGCACATCGCACCTCCAATGCGAAACCATCAGAAGAAAGCATGGACGTTCAAAGCGAGGAAGCAGAAACACTCCAGTTCCATGTGGCCATCACAGATCCAGCGAAGCAGGCTCTGTTTGTGTGCAGCTCTTTTCAGAAGGACCTCCAGAAGGCCCATCCAAGCGTAGACATTCAGGTTAAAGATGACGGTGTCCTCATTGCAGGGACTGACAGACTTCAGGTGGAGCAGCTGAGACAGATGCTCCTGGACTTTCTCAGCAGCATGGAGGAAACTAATTACTCTGTTGCTCTCGAGGAGGCCGAATTCTTCTCTAGAAAAGACGTTGAAGAGCATCTGCTGACAGCCGTTAGGGGTAGCGGCACGCCCGCCGTGTACTCTGTGTCAGGCTCTGCCCTGACTGTGACGGCGCTGTCTGCAGACGGAGCCGCCACTGCGTGCAGCTTTTTAAAGTCCCAGGTAAGCCGCGTCAGCATCCCCATTAACGCGGAGCAGGAGTGCATGCTGCACCTGAGGGAGTGGTTGGAGCTGCTGCAGACTCTAAGCTTCACCTCCGTGAAGATGTCTAATAGAGGTCAGCACCTAGACGTTCTGACTCTGAAAGGAAAAGAGAAGCAGATTGAGAGTACCATCCTGCAGTTCCTGACCTCCCCCATCGAACGGGAGACGGTCATAGCCATGGAGCCGGGCATGCTGAAGTACGTCCAGACCCACTGCCATCAGCTGCTGGCTGACATGAACCAGGTGTCCATTATTCCCTCAGAGGCTGAAGATGTTTGCGGACTGAAGGTTTGTACACAAACTAATGTCTCATGCTGGTGTGCGTTCTCTGGAAGATCGTCCTTCGCTAATGTCTGGTTGGAACTCACCTGACAGATCCATGGTCCTGCAGTTGCTTGCCAAATGGCTCAAGAAGTCCTGCAAGGAGTGGTCTCCTCCATCTGCACCAAGACCATCATGGTGAACGCTCCGGGAGTGACTCGTTTCCTAGAGGAAAAGGAGTGCCGGAGCATTCTAAATGAGATGGAGTCTAAGTTTGTGGTCTACATCTGCCCAAAGTATGTGCCCTGGAGGCACCTACCCCACCAGGTACCAGAAAGATCATTACAGGAATCTCAGAGCTCACCAGAGTGCAAACCATTGACTGTATCTGAGAACTGGACTGATTGGCATTCCAAACAGGAAGTACGCGCTGATTTCGAGAAGCCAAAATCCCATAGACTACTATAGAGAAATAAACAGCTAGTACCCAGTCATTCCATTGGTCAGAATTACCATTCTTACTCTGAAACCTTTTTTTTAACACAGTCTTGATAATCCTAATTTTTTTCATTAAATTTTTTTCTTTATTGTATTTTATTTGAGTTTTAAACTGACCAGTCAGATGCCTCAATAAAAGTAGTTGGTCTCTGCTGGCCCCCACGTCCAGCGTTTGAAATGTTTAATCAACCAATTTAGTGTGGCCTGCTTTCAGGTTGTAGGGGTGTGAACAACAAGCCCACTCCTGATTGGTGATAGTGGTTGCCATAGAAACGTTGACTCAAAGAGCGATTAGACCAATTACTGCTTTACTGACATTGTCTGGTTCCAACATGGCAGCGTCCATATCACAAAAAAAAGGTGACTGCATTGACCTGGTTGGAGCTAGAAGTAACCCATTTTCTATGGATGATGTCACACTCACCCAGTCCAGTTCACAAATACAGTCATAGATTTAAACAAGGAGAACAAAAATGGTTGATCTGAATTGGAGATGTTTGCTGTAAAGTTGGTCTTCATTTTTAAGAGAGTATCGCAGAAGAACCTGGACTGATGTAGAAACTGGTCTGTGTTTCAGCTTTTTTTGCACATTTTAAGGTTTTTCTTATCAGAGAAAAAAGCTGTGAGTGGGATCAGTACTTGTCTTTATTCATGATGCAGTAGACTGTTTCATGTTCTTCTCATCAGGTTTAATTATTTCTCATTTGGGCTTAAATCATCTTCTTGATATTAATGAGATAGCTTCACTTTCTTATATTTAGAAGTCTCGCTATTGGTGGCTCTGCTGGTTCCTGATTGGCTTACTTTCATGAAGGATAGTAATAAACTCTACACCAGAAAACCTGGATCCACTATTTGGTGAAATCCTCTGTTCTGTTAAGCTGAGTCAGAAACTCTAAAAAGCATCAGTTCTAAAGAACATCCTCCTGAGGAGCTCAGGTTTGCTGTGTTATCTTGAGGTTGACTTTAGAGAGAAATGTTGACCTTGTCTTTGCAGGATATTTTTGAAACCGCCTGGGCGATGATGTCTCAGAAAAGTCTCCCAAAGATGGCAGTAGATGCAAAGCAAACTGGTGAGGGTGACTGCTGCCTCCCATCCAGGATGATGATCTTCTATCTCCTTACTCTGTTCTTCATTTGCCTCCAGGCCCAAAGGAACAGATGAAGGGGAGGGTTTCTTCCATGGGTGCAAAGAGAAAAAAGCCAGTGTGGGATGCAGACCACCTCCATGACCTGGAAAACCTGGACCTGTACTCCAACCCCAGAAGTCTGTCAGACCGGAACGCTGCGACTGTCATTGCGGCTACTGAGCTCTTTGCAGATCTGAATGGAGCCAGTGGAACTTTTCAGCTGCCAGATGAAGATCAGGGACTCTCCAAAAATCTGGAGGAGGAGGCGCAGTTGTCTCCAGCCTTCCTGTACTCCATGGAAGCAGAGCAGCGGTGCACAAAAGATGAAGAGGAACAGCTTCGAAAAGTTTTGGAACTGTCTAAGACAATGATCCAGGAGGGGGGCTCCACCGAGGCAGCAAAGAACTGCGGTTCAGACAAACGGACCAACGCAAACATCTCCTTACAGGAAGCAATCCGGGCGGCTGACAGCGTCCAGCTGGATGTGTTTGCAGGTTATAACTGCGACCTGATTCGGGTGGACATTGCCTTCAAAAAGAAGGTTTCCCAACGACAGGTGGAGGAGAAGGTGGAGCACAAGACCGTTGCAAACATGTCTGACTACCATAAGACCTGTTTAGAGATGATCAAGCGGAAGCATGCAGTTGCAGTTGACGTTCAGGGAACCACCATTGCTGTTTCAGGGTTTAAGGACTACGTGGCAGGGGCCGTGTGGGACGTAAAGTTGCTGCTGGAGAAACTCTCCAAGTCTGTGTCTGACAGAGAAATACTCAAAGCGGTCCAATGGGTGCAGCACAACCCAGTCTCACCCGACCCCATCCCTTACTCTGACGATGCCACAGTGTTCATTGAGAAAGCCTGGAGGATGAAGCTCAAAACAATTGACATCCTGTTTGACAACCAACCGCACAACATTAACTTTGAGAAGATGCAAGAATACAACTTAGCTTCAGGAAAGTCTGTGAAAATATCCAGGAAGTTGCTGGAATTGGGAGCTTTGATCCAGGATGTTCCAGGTAAATGAGCATTTGTGTAGCCTACTTGTCTGTGGAGTCACAAAACTGAAAAACGCAGGTCAACTAGATTCTGTGCAGACCAGTCGGCTTTCGTTGGAGCTTCTTTGTGCCTTGATGTGCAGCCATGCTGAAATAGTAATAGGCCATCTTGAAACTGTTCCTACAAAGTCATCACAGATCATGCAAATATCTAAAATCAGTTTGTCTTTGGGGGGCTGTTTTAATAATTGCATTGGCAAAAACCTTTGTCAGTTTCGTGGCCCCGCCCCACTGTTATTCTGCATTCACACCAAACACGATTTGCGTTACATTCGTAACTGCTGCCTCTTTTTTGAGGCACATCAGATTCTCTGCTTGACGCTTGTCCAAACATGTGTCCAAACTTGACAACCCTGATGCCTGTGGGAGAAGCTAGCATCAAAAGTTTTGAGCGTCATGGCTACATGGCAGCACTGAGTGTATATCTGTATATCTCATTTACATGCTGTGTTCCTTCCCTACTCCCAAACTACTAAACAACAATGGACAAATCCAAATTCTTCCCTTCGCCCTGCCGCTTCTCCCTTCCCCAACATTTAACTCTCCAAACGGAGAGTTGTGGAAAAATAGTGTCTCCGAATTCAGACGTCACTACCACTCAATGATTTTACCAATAGTTGCCAGTCAGCTACGTTAGCGCGTGCATGACAATAGCGGTTTTATAACTTTAAAACGGTCATGCTAAAACAAAAAGTCATTACTTACATTTACATGTAAATTTCTGTGCTTTAGAGCGCACCCATGTGAAGAAAAGTGCTTGCCAAAACTCTGAAAGCAGGCCGTGCCACCCAAAACGTGCTGCTGCCAGACCACAGCGCCCGACACACTGCAGGACCTCAGCTCGCATGTGTACATTGACTTGAAACTGGACACCCCTGATGCGCAAATCGCATTTGGTGTGAACGTAGCTTTAGACTTTGTGACTGAAAAGAGAAGATGCTAACATGGCTGTGTGCTAATAGAGGAGAATTACTCTCTACTGTCAAACCTGCCTGATGCCGCCAAAATCACGGAGGATTCAGAGGAGTTTCAGAACGTGGTGAAGGGCTTTTATGCCACCATTTACGAGCACCACAGCAAAATCCGGATCATACAGGTGAAGACGGCGGGCGGCGCCACGTTTCTTCGCATGTATCTCTGTTGTGTTTCTGTCCTCACCAGGGTTGTTTTTTGCAGGTTGAACGGCTCATGAATCATCTTCTGTACAATCAGTACAAGCTGAAGAAAGCCAGCGTCCTGCAGCTGTCCACGCACCCCGTGGTAGAGCGAACTCTGTACCACGGGACGAGTGAGACTTGTGTTAAGGAGATCTGTGTTCACGGCTTCAACAGGAGCTTCTGTGGAAAGAACGGTCAGCTCAGGACTACTTTGAACTTTTGCTCAGCTGGTTGGAGCGTGACCTCCATCTTCTAACCCTGTGTTGTTGTTTTTGGTGTTTCCATACAGCCACCGTCTACGGCCAGGGAGTTTATTTTGCAGTCAACTCCGCCCTGTCTGTCCAGGACCAGTATTCGCCCCCCAATGCAGATCAACACAAATTCATTTTTGTGTCGAAGGTCCTGACTGGAGACTTCACCAAAGGCTGCCATTCAATGAAGACTGCTCCACTGAAGGAGACCGGGGACATTCCCCTCAGATACGACAGCGTAACTGACAACGTCAACAAGCCCACCATTTTCGTCATCTTCAACGACACACAGGCTTTTCCAGAATATCTCATAACGTGTCAGAGAATGCAGCGCTGAGCAGCCAACCTGGAAATTGCACTTTGTGTTCATGTGATTAAAAGGCCTCAGTTTAGAGGGCTGTGTTTCATCAACATCTACCTTTCAGCACTGGCGTTGCAGTGTGATGCAGTCAAGAATCAGCAGACTTTCAAAAATCAGGCTGATTGCCTCAGTCCTACTGACAGGTTTCCTCTCATTGACCGATATCTTTCTTCTGTAACGACTTTCTTTTGAATTTTTAGGAGACATTTCTTCAGAAAGTGTATGACACATTCCAGAATCAGTTTATTTTACCCGCATCAAAAATAACTACTAGGAAAAAAATCCAAAATTCCTTCTTTTAAAGGGCTTTGAATGCATCAAGCTGTTTGGAGGCAGGGGTTACCGAGGCCACAGCAGACAAATTCTACACAGCTCATATTTATTTTTATGTAAACATTTTCAGTTGTTAATGTTTCTGAACATTATGAATAAATGTCTGCTTCATTCATTTAAAGCTCTAATGGCGTCATTATTTTGACAGACTTGTCAAATCAGTTCCTTTTTTCAAAATAAAATAAGTTTTAGTTTTCTTAAAACCCTTAAGTATTAACCGGACAAAGATCAGACCATGTAAGTTTAAACTAGGCTTTGGCAATCATTAAAGCTAAA
Organism: Oryzias woworae; assembly: GCA_016861445.1. Taxonomy (NCBI): domain Eukaryota; kingdom Metazoa; phylum Chordata; class Actinopteri; order Beloniformes; family Adrianichthyidae; genus Oryzias; species Oryzias woworae. Next base: position 178,090 of record BOLG01000747.1, read on the forward strand.
AAGCCATTTAATTGTTCTTTGAATGTTTTACTGACCCTAACCCTTTGAGAAAAATGAACTTAAGTTATATTTAAATTAAGGCTGTCAATATTAAACACATTCATTTCTGAGAATTCACAGTTTGTCTGGTATTGTCCCACTTATACCATGGTCACTTACAAAAGAAATAAATATTCAATCGATTTTTATTACTTTATTCTTGTTATTTTTACAGTTTAGATCTCTTTCTCACAAAGACTATTGGATTGGTGGAGCGACCTGTTGACCTCAATTGAGGCAGCAAAGGAAAGTGATACATATATGCTGATCGTCACGATTGGTTCAATAAAGCATCAGTTCAGAGAAAACGTTCACCTCTTACCACTTGTTTTTGTCCAGATTAGAAGAAAAGGTTTGTTTTAAAGAAGTCTGTGCAGTGATATAGATAGTTTGGACTATGTGACCGGAAATTTTTTAGATGCGTGGCAACTCCCTGCAGCCAATCAGATTTGAGTATTGACCATTTATAGTGCAAAAACTGTTTCTTAAAAATAGTTTCTTATAGCTGTATATCAGCATCTTTGTTTTCTTGGAGTAAAAATGCAGACATTCAAGTCGACTTCTGCTTATCTCACTATGGACGTGTTCTGTGCACACATCGCATTTCTGGGATATCTGAGTTAACACTTAACAAATGAAGTCATTTCAGACAATAAAATGAAGGAAACATTTTTTCTTTGGCCTTTTTTTGTTCAGAAGCCGCATATTGTATAAAATTTACCTAGAACAACATTGTGATTAATTTAGATTAATAACAATCCAGAACTGTGATTAATCTGATTCATGTATCGACAGCACTCATTCTAAATCTGAGATGTCAAAATATTTCTACAGAAGTGACAAAACGTATTGACTAAAAAAACCAAAAGTACAAACCAATTATTTATTGAAATTGTTTGCATTTTCTTCAAAGCTAAAGATCAATATTTGAAGGATCATGGAGCCCCATGTGATTCTGGAGACTCAGGTTTCATACTCCTGGTTTAAATCAGACCCTTTCCAAAAATTTAGAATATTGTGGAATAGAGTATATATTTCCATAATTCCATTAAAAAAATCATAGAATACTACTGGGAATTGAACTATTTAGATGCTGCATGAATGAATGGTTCCAACTGCTCATCTTCTGCCCTTTCTTTCTATTTGTCAGTTGTTTTCCATGTGTGGTGAAAATGGTCCTTCAAAAACAGTCTATTAAGGATTTTGGATTTCACCCAAAATATCTGAAGGTAAATATAGAATTAAATAGAAATGTAAAGATCCCAACCTACTGATTTGTTACCAATCCATATGGTATAGTTACCATATTTTTACTGTATAACCATTCATACATATTACTACTGACCGGTGAGCCTCCATACAAGAGGAACAACTGTACTAAACGTCCTCAGTTTCTCTGTTGAGTTCTTCAGGCGCTGTGGTCACTGCTTTGGTCACTGCTGTGGTCACTGCTTTGGTCACTACTGTGGTCACTGCTTTGGTCACGGCTGTGGTCACTGCTTTGATCACTTCTTTGGTCACCGCTGTGGTCACTGCTTTGGTCACGGCTGTGGTCACTTCTTTGGTCACTACTTTGGTCACTGCTTTGGTCACTGCTTTGGTCACTGCTTTATTCACTTTTGTGTTCACTGCTTTGCTTACTGCTTTGATCACTACTGTGGTCACTGCTGTGGTCACTGCTTTGATCACTGCTTTGGTCACTGCTGTGTTCACTGCTTTGGTCACTGCTTTGGTCACTGCTGTGGTCACTGCTTTGGTCACTGCTATGGTCACTGCTTTAATCACTGCTATGGTCACGGCTGTGGTCACTGTTGTGGTCACTGCTTTGATCACTGCTGTGGTCACTGCTTTGGTCACTACTGTGGTCACTGCTGTGGTCACTGCTTTGATCACTGCTTTGGTCACTGCTGTGTTCACTGCTTTGGTCACTGCTTTGATCACTGCTGTGGTCACTGCTTTGGTCACTACTATGGTCACGGCTGTGGTCACTGCTTTGGTCACTACTGTGGTCACGGCTGTGGTCACTGCTTTGGTCACTACTGTGGTCACGGCTGTGGTCTCTGCTTTGGTCACTGCTTTAGTCACTACTGTGGTCACAGCTGTGGTCACTGCTTTGAGCACTGATTTGGTTACTGCTGTGGTTACTACTGTGGTCACGGCTGTGGTCACTGCTGTGGTCACTGCTTTGCTCATTACTGTGGCCATGGCTGTGGTCACTGCTTTGTTCACGGCTGTGGTCACTGCTTTGGTCACTGCTGTGGTCACTGCTTTGGTCACTACTGTGGTCACGGCTGTGGTCAATGCTTTGGTCACTGCTGTGGTCACTGCTTTGGTTACTACTTTGGTCACGGCTTTGGTCACTGCTGTGGTCACTGCTTTGGTCACTGCTTTGATCACTGGTTTGGTCACTGCTGTGGTCACTGCTTTGGTCACTGCTGTGGTCACTACTGTGGTCACTGCTTTGGTCACTGCTGTGGCTAAGATGATGGCATCACAGCTGATTGGCCTTATATGATTTAATTCATTTAGTTTCAATTCAGTTTGATTTCTATAGCCCAATATCACATCCATAGCCGTCTCATTGGACTGACATCAGTTTATGGCAAGAAACAAAAAATCAAACATGTAAAAGTAAACAATAGCTGGTTGTTAAACAGACTAAGCTGAACAAACATCTCTGTCCTTAAACCCTCCTTCTTGGTGAGGAAAAACTCATAAAAAAACTTTTTTGGGGAAAAACTAAGAAACCTCAGGGTTTCCCTCATGAAGGAGAGAGCCTCAACCCGGACAGACAGGTGATGTACTAGAACTATTAAAGAAAAATGAGCTTAATTAGATCTACAAGTAATAACAAGTATATGTCTAATAAACAAACACATGTCTAAATAAACAGCTACAAGTTAAGATAACAGCTAAATATTTCAATAAACAACGACATGTTTGAATAGAGTAGCAGATGGGCTTCATGCTGGAGGAGCCAGAGGCGAAGTCACGGCCAAAGACAGGAGCGGGAAGAGTCAAAGGCGAGGTCACGGCCAAAGACAGGAGCACAGACGATCCACCTGGAATCAGAAATCTCTCAAGAGGGACAACATGTGAATCGCACTGCACCAAACAGAGGCATTATAAACAAAATTTTAAAAAGCAATGGCAGATGACAAGTGATGTAATGAAGAATGCAGGGAGGGGGGTGGGGTGGGGGGAAATGGATACAGACCCTGGTTCGGGTAGGGGAGAGAGGAAGGGGGGAGGGTGTAGGAGGCAGACGAAGAGTGAGTAGGAGCGAGTAGAGCCAGCGTGGTAAACTTCATTAGGCCTTATTTCATGTCTGGAGACAAGATGATCAAATTTATTACCTGAATGTTCAATTTGTATTATTATTTGCAACATACTGTTACGGGTTGTAACACAGAAAGTTAACATTTGCACAAGAAAAGGGCTTAATTATGAATGTTTTTGTCACCTAATGCACTTTAACTGAAATACAAAAGAATGTTAAAGTTTGTGAAAGAGCACACATTCTGCGTGTGTCATCATCCTCACCTGCCGTCATGAGATGTAAAGCCTACAAATAATAAAATAAATGTGGGAAGTGGTTTGATTGTCCCTTTAGTTTACTCAGCATATGCTAGTAGTGCTTTTTTATTTTCATATTTACATTCTTGACATTTGTATTACATGTCCTCACTTTCCTTTTGATTAATCATGTAGGGCAGCTGTCGTGCGGTGGTAGAGCGGCTGATGCGTTTCTGAGAGGATTTTTACTGTTGTTGTTGCACAAAACTTTCTTTTAAAACACAACTAGAAAAATGGTAAATGGTGTACACTTCTATAGGGCTTTCCTACCTTCCTTGAAGGCCCAAAGCGCTTTACAGTCAAAGTCCCATTCACCCATACTACATACCGCTGCTGAACACTGGCGCCAACCTCCCACCAGAGGCAATGTGGGGTTCAGTGTCTTACCCAAGAACACTTGACATATGGGTGGGAAAAGGAGGGAATAGGACCTGCAATCTTCCAATTAGAGGTCGACCACCTTTCCGATGCACCGTGGCAGTCCCCTAAAACACCAAACACTTTTTAGAGTAATCTCTGGTGATATTTAATTTAGTACTTAATGTTTTATATAAAACATTCAACGGTTTTTGAGAATCAAACCTCTTTTTGTTAGATTTCACAAGGAGAGTTATTTATATTTTATGGAGGTTTAGGAGGGATAATATGAAATATAAACACCATGAAATCTTTAGATAAAAGTGCCAATAATTATTTAAAATTGGAAATCAATAAATAATTGTTTAAATATATGTGGCATTAAAATATTCAAATTGCCATTAAAAACTTTTAAACATTTTAATGACATATTTATTTATTTCATTGTCCAGTGTGGGCTAAAAGAGACAAATTGAAATAAATATTTTTAAAATGACATTTCATTCGTTTCATGATTTAATGACATTTCATGATCTGGGTCACACCATTTTATTACGTTATCTGTCAAACTGTCCCATCTGGCTAACTGGCTAACTCAGATCATCTGGGCTCCATTTCTCTGGCCTGGTCTAAAACTCATGGAGGCTTCAGTGACGGGAACTTTTGTGATAGAAGTTAACATAACCCTAGTGAGTTAACCCTAGTGATAGGTTAACTAACTTGAACTGATACCTGTTTCTTTTCCTCTTTCCTTCTTTTTATTTATATATTGGATGGTTTTAGAAAACTAAATGTTTGGGGCTGGAAAGCCATGACTCTATCTAGCAACACTGGCAAAGGGTAAATGATGATTTGTAGAGATTGTTTTTAAAAGGGCTGAAGAAAGACAAGTTAGGACGGAGAAGAACAGAATATGAACAACACACCCCATCCTGTTGGAAGCCTGTTGGTGTGATGGGACAGTTGTGCTCTTTGTGCGCAATCTGGCCGTTAGAATTTAGAAAATTAGACATTCAGAGCTTAGTTTCTGTGGGTATCCTACTAGCATCCCACAGCCACTTACATATCAGGTACACGTTCTGTGCGCAAAGCTTTTGCTTGGGTCAGTGAGTCAGTGCCAAAAACCTGCAGCACCCAAACGGGGTCCTACGGGTGTATGACGGACAGTGTTTCGTGTGCTGCGCCGCTTTCTCCGGTAACCACAGCCATTACAGTCATAAAAAACATTATTTTTGTCTTTACATTATGTTAAGTTACTTAAAATGAAATAGACTACTAAAGTGAGTAAATTATATTTTGATCTTTATGCCACAAATACTCAAAATACATACCTGGAAATGTAAAATCAAAATAGATCTTGCTGATGTTTAACTCAAAAATGATGTAAGAGTGAGTCAGTATTGGATTGTGCGGACACGTGTCCACATCCACAAAAATAAAGAATCCTTCTAATTGGAATTTATGGATTATATGAATGTTTCTTCAACCTCAACAGATACATAAAAAAATCAACCGGAAAAAAGTAACTTAAACTGTATTTCAGCGTGAAAGATAGAGGTGTCTATCTACTTTATGTCATAGTCTGATGACATTTTTGGGGCATGGAAAGAAGCATGTTAAGAAATGTTGAAGAACTTTTGTGTCCGAATAAATGTCTGTTAAACCAAAGAACAGTTTGTGGCTTTCATGGAGCTCGAGAGGAGTAACAGACAGAGGGACGGACCAGCTCCATCCCTCTGTCTAAATGAGCACTATGACCACACCCACATAGACACACATACATGCTGGCGCACACAAAGACAAATATTATCACAGTCAATGGGCGCACATCTATTTTTTCTGTAGAGTGTTTTACTCTTCTGACTCCACTAAACAGTTGTATTAGTGTCCACACATGTAGTCATCAGTTAAGTAGAGTTAACTACTGTGGTAATATAGCACAAACTGTGTGGTCCACATGTGTGTACACCGAGTCTTAAGAGATTTTATAATTTTGACGTCTGTTTCTGAGACAGCTGTTTCTAATTTAAATTGTTTGCTTTTGTTTCTTTAATTTTCTTGGTATAGTTTAATTGTATTAATCTTAGATTAAATAAATGTGAATGTAAACGTGAAAATAAAGGAAGAACCTCTGTGAAATGTATTGTAAAACATAGTAAATCTGAGATTAAACGTTTTTGAGTAAAATTACTAATTGGGTGAGAGTGGCCATAAGAGGTATATATGGACGTACCTCACTCCCACAATGGTAGGAAGTCAGTGGACAGAGAAACACAAACTGATCAGCCAGCAAAAACAGAGAAAGAAAAAAAAACAGTCAAAGACAAAGTTCATGAAGGGGGGGTCGAAAAGCCCCACTCGCTTCCCCTCCTCCTTCTCCTCCTCCTCCTGACCGGGGTGATTTCCTGGTTCTCCAAACCAACCAAACGAGCAGGTGACTCACTGTCAGGCCACAATAATGTCGGATCTCGTACCCATACGGTGACGTTTGGTTTCGTCCAAATGGCTCCAAGCCCATCTAGGTGCCAACTTTCCTTTAGCCCTTCAGTGGAAGTTTCGGATTAGCACCCATTCTCCCGGGAGCAAGGGAGTCAGTCTAGCATGACGGTTGTAACGAGTTTGCTCTGGACCACGCCTGTGCTCAGAGTGCTTCTCCACAGCCTGATTGGCATGGTGTAGTGCCTCATGATGAGTCTTTACCCACCCCACCAAGGTGTGATGTGAGATAGGAGGGTTGAGACCAGTCACCCAATCCACAGACAACCTTGCATGCCTCCCAAACACCCCAAAATGAGGGGTTATTCCAGTGGTGCTATGAATGGTGTTATTGTATGCTTGAACTAAAGCAGACAACCTGGTCGGCCACTGCAGCTGCTGCACTTCTGTTAGGGAACTTAGCAGTCTTATAAGTGTTTGGTTAAATCTTTAACAGGCACCGTTGCCTTCGGGGTGGTATGCAGTAGTCCTACTCTTTACATCCATAGAGTTGGCAGAGTTGAATCATCAGGGCCGATTCAAAAGCAGCGCCACGATCAGCCGAACTGTAGTCTCTGCGGTCTGGTCTCTGGCAGGCACTGCAACTGCATATTTAGTGAAAAGGTCAGTAATCACCAGTATGTATTGTACCTGTCCTCTGGACGACCTAGGGAGAGAAAATCCCCTTTCTGACAGTAACATTTTCCATAATGACTTTCTGAACCGCTCTTAGTCCGGCTTGTGACCTAGGACCTGTTTGTAATGGGAGACCCTAACAAGAGGGTTAACCCAATGCAGCACAGCTTCTAGGATCACTCAAGCCCTCAAACCCCTCCACCACTGTAAGGTGGCGGTTCACGGAGGGGAATTTTTTTTTTCTTAACCTGGTATTTTTTTGTTTTTCGGGACATTTATTGACTTACACACACACTCACATATGCACACTTAGGGACACGTATAAACACTATTTTATTGTTTTTTTAAATCTTCTAATTCCCACAGAAAACTTTGAATGGCTCACTGAGGGTGAGTGAAACAAAGAACTAACAAAAGCTAAAAAACTCTAACCTTAAATCCTACCCATAGCTCTAACCTTAAATAACAAACTAAATTAAAGAAATGAACAGAACTTACAAAACTCTAACTCTAACACTAAATAAATAAAATAAAAAGACAAAACAGATGAAAATAGGAATAAATACATGTTGGTTTTTTTGTGGTTTTTAAACTTTTTTTTATTCTTTTTACACATTAATTTTTTATTTTTATTTTTTTTGTCGCAGGACGTGTAAGTCGCAGCATTGCAGCGAAACAAAGGCCGTATTTCTTTTTTATGCTGATGGTTTTTCTCATTTTACTGACGTCTGTGGCGTGGTCTGGAGAAGTTTTTAATCCGCTTCTACAGTGACCGTTTCTTTGGCTCAGTCTCTTCAGACGGCAACCCTTCTGGTTCCTCTCTGTCCTGATGTCCTGACTCAGTCGCTGGTGCAGGGTCCGGTGGTGAGTTGACTGCTGGCTCCTCATTTTCTGCCTGAGGGGGTATGATGGTGCCAGTTTTTCCAGCCTCTGGTTGTTCTGAGACCACTTCTGGTTCTGAAAGATCCTTTTGTGGTCCTACATTCAAATCCAGAGGTGCTGAGATCAAGACAGGTTCCTCAGTCTCCACCTGGTCATTCTCTACATCTGGAACTGACGTGTTGATTTGTGTATCAACTGCAAAAACAAAGGAAAAAGGATCCTTCACCTGAGACATGCGTCCAAATAGCATGCCATTGGTGGTTGAAGTTTCCTTTAATTCCTTGCTTTTTTCCAAACTAAAGTCTAGAGTTTGTGTTGCAACTGTCTCTTTTTCAACACTCACTTGAACTTCGTTTGCAGTCTCCACTGAGATTTTGATCTCTTCCATCTTCTGTTTAATTTCTTTTTCTGCTTTTTCTCTGGGTAGAGTTGTAAAACTACAGGCTATAAAATGCTGGAGCTTATACCCATTACAATCATGAGTGTTGGTCTAAAGTGGGCGGGGCCTGTCCACACACTGTTACAAACATACCTGCCGGCTCCAAGAGTGTTCACAAACTTGTCCACATCCAGTTCAAACGCACACTTGTGCATACCAGCCAACACATGTAAAGCATTACATTCTGACACGTAAACTATTTGAAGGTGCAAAGGTGAGCCGACGCCTGTGCTCAGGTGAATGTTATGTTAAGCTGAAGTGGATGATGGAATGAAAAGAAAAAAAAGGAGGGAGAGCTCCCAGACATCCCCACACCCCCGCCAAGGCAGCAGCGGCGACCAGGGCCCGCCCCCACACCCATACTGTGGAGCCAACAGAGGAGATCCACCCGCCCGGCCAAGCACCCCGACCAGGGCCCACCGAACCGCCACACGGGCCCCCAACACCTGAGCGCAGTGAGGTACGGAAGCACAGAGTGCAAGGCCCAACCCAATCAGAGGAGCAGCCCTCCCACCACGCCAGGGGGTCCAGCGCGGGGCCCCACCACCCCAGACAAGCCGTCCACCACCACCAAGGAGTTCTGAGCATCCCCCCACCCCAGCCCCGGCTAAGAGCCAGGGCCCCTCAAGGGAGACCCTCTCCAAAGTTCAAGGCAGCTGCGGAGATCCAGAAGAGAGCAGGGGTCAGCTACCCCCACCTAGAGGAGGGATGACCAAGAGAAGTGGGGGTCCCCGAACTGTACTTTGTTACGTTACTCTGTTACTGACAAAACTAGTTAAATTACAGTAGCATTACAATGTACATTATATTGTAATGTGTTAATTACATACATTCTTTCCTTGGAGGAAAAAAGTCACAGAAGAGTTATTTAGAATTTTATTTACTTATTTTTTTAATTGAATGTGTTTTGGGTGAAAATCACAAAATTTAATCCTTTTTTTAATTTTTAAAGGGATATATCCTCCTGTTGGCCTCTACAGTGGAAAGGCTGTGAAATTAATAAACATGTTAAAACATGTTTTAAAAATTAAATTGTAAGGTTTTTTTTAGGCCAAAATAGATAGAAAATCACACAAAACAAAAATCGTAAGACACTTTTCCCCCTTTCGTTCTCAGAAGGTTAAACCAAAGCACCCATTAAAGTTTTCTGTCGTGACAAAAACCTGAGCGTTTCTTTATGTAAACGACAGGGGGCAGCAGCGCGCCTCGTCAAAAAAGTTTAAGTCAAGAAGAAAAAGTGAACGGAGGCTGATTCTATACAGCTAGCTCCTCGAATTAATATTTGTTCAAACAAATATGACCAAATAAACGTAAATTAAAAGAATTAAAATACAAATAGAAACATCGGACATCTCTAATAACGCAGAGGACATAGGTACGTTGGTAGGATTAATTTAGATCATTGTAATTTAAACACGCTGTGACGTGTGTGCTAATAGCATGCTAGCTGTATTTGCCGTTTTCTCATTCATTCTTGCATCAGAGCTAGCGGCTAACCGTTAGCAGAGTCAGGGACACTGGTTAAAAGCATGAAATAAGGAGTCGGTGACCGTGGAGAAAAATAATTTAGTTGCAGAAAAAAAACCCTCATCTTTTTATTTAAGCATGTTTCTTTAACTTTGCAGTTTAACGGACTTTTGGTTCTTCTTGTGGTCCTGAAAACGAACATTTTTCTAGTTTGGAGGCTATCAGGGGAGGATGTATGCTGTGTACAGGCAGGCCCACACCCCTACCGCCGTGGAGTTCTCTGTCTACTGCAACTTCATATCCAGCAGAGAGAAAAACCTGGTGGTCGCCGGAACATCTCAATTGTTTGTTTACAGGATCATCCATGATGTGGAGGTACAACAAATTGGAACCTTTTGGCACACTTTAGGATTTCAAGCAATGGGAATGGGATTTTTATTGCTTGTCATATATTTCGTCTTTCTAGAGTACTTCATCGCTGGAAAAGTCCTCTGGTATGTTTGCATTGATGCAAACATCTCAGCTGTGTATTTGCCAAAGCTAAACGCACCTCTTTCAGATGCCAAAACCCGCAAGGAGAAGCTGGAGCAGGTGGCGTCCTTTTCTCTCTTCGGCAACGTCATGTCCATGGCCAGCGTGCAGCTCATTGGAGCCAGCAAAGACGCCCTCCTCCTCAGTTTCAAAGATGCAAAGGTGACTGTGATCTGAACGTGGTTCACACCTGAACTGCTGAGGTCTGCCGTTCACTGATTTGGGCACATCCTTTCTGCAGCTGTCAGTAGTTGAGTATGATCCTGGGACGCATGACCTGAAGACGCTTTCTCTGCATTACTTTGAGGAACCAGAGCTCAGAGTATGTGTGAGAGCAAAAACGGCAGTAGAGGGTGAGATTCATCAGGTACAGAGTTTCTCTCTGACGTTATTTTGTATCATTTTTAGGACGGCTTTGTGCAGAATGTGCACATTCCCATCGTTCGCGTGGATCCAGAGAACCGCTGTGCCGTGATGCTCATTTACGGCACCAAGCTCGTGGTGCTGCCGTTTCGGAAAGACACACTGTCTGATGAGCAGGAGGGTGGAGTTGGAGAGGGGTACTGCCAAATTTTAGAGGAGGTTTTAGCTTTTTGTCCCGCTGCAGTCTGAACTCACACCATCTGTTTGGTTCATCTACAGACCCAAATCCAGCTTCCTGCCCAGCTACATCATAGATGTTCGGGAGCTGGATGAGAAACTGCTGAACATAATTGACATGAAGTTCCTTCATGGTTATTATGAGCCCACGCTGCTGATTCTGTTTGAGCCCAACCAGACATGGCCTGGGTGAGTCGGAGATCGTTTCCTTTCTGCAGCTTGATGCTGGCGTTTGTTCAGACACAGCAGTTTGTGATCATTTCTTCCAGGCGTGTAGCCGTTCGTCAGGACACCTGCAGCATCGTGGCCATCTCCCTCAACATCATGCAGAAAGTTCATCCAGTCATTTGGTCTCTCAGTAACCTGCCCTTTGACTGCACACAGGTCATGGCCGTCCCCAAACCCATTGGTGCGCTCTCTCTGCTTTTTAACGTGGCCGACCTGCGTGAAGGCGGAAGCGATCTTTGACCTGTGTCCCGTCTCTCCAGGAGGTGTGGTGGTGTTTGCTGTGAACTCAATGCTGTATCTGAACCAAAGTGTCCCGCCATACGGAGTGTCTTTGAACTCCCAAACCAACGGCACGACGTCCTTCCCATTGCGTGAGCACTGCGCACTCAGCACGCTGGGCTTGGTATTCTTTTTTGAAGCTTATGATTGTGGCGGTTTTACACAGGTGTGCAGGAGGAGGTGAAGATCACGCTAGACTGCTGTCAGTCTGACTTCATCGCTTATGACAAGATGGTCGTCTCCCTGAAAGGAGGGGAAATGTGAGTTCTTTTGATCTCTGACTTTACCAACAGTTTGGGCCTCCTTACTGACTGCTGCTGTTTTGCAGTTACGTGTTGACCCTCATAACAGACGGCATGAGGAGCGTGCGCGCGTTTCACTTTGACAAAGCTGCAGCCAGTGTCCTGACAACCTGTGTGAGTTCTGCAAGCGCTTAGGAAACCAAAGCTGATTCTTTTTGCTGTTCTTTGGGCATGAAAATCTTGGCCAATGCAGCAGGAACAGTCCTCTGATGAAGTTGTGATTTTAAAACTGTCAGTTTGTTTGTCTTGGTTAGATGGTGACGATGGAGCCTGGCTACTTGTTCCTGGGTTCCCGTCTGGGAAACTCTCTGCTCCTGAAGTACACAGAAAAGCTGCAGGAGGCGCCTGCAGAGGACGCAAAGGACAAGCAGGACAAAGAGAAACAGGCATGTCTGCTCTGCAGATACTTTTCTTTTAATCATCTAGCAGAAATATAAATGGTAAATTCCCTCAGACAGCCCTCTTAATCATACTAAAACTACCTCTACCTTTCAGGAAGAACCCCCAAACAAGAAAAAGCGAGTGGAGTCTTCCACCAACTGGACTGGTGCGTTCACTATTGCCTGGTAAAGTTTCTCTGTGTCTGGTTCTGCAGGCTGTTTTGCTACATATTTCTTTGCCTTGTCAGATGAGGTGGATGAAATCGAGGTGTATGGAAGTGAGGCCCAGTCAGGCACTCAGCTGGCCACCTTCTCCTTTGAGGTAAAAAAGTGGCTTGGATGTGCTCTGCGCAGAAATTTGAGTTCTGCTGTTAATCACCTGATTCATCACAATTAGATGTACTGTGAAAGCAGTTACTTGTTGAGTATAAATGAATGAATTTTGAAGACAGTCCTGTACCTGCAGTTCTTTCAAGCCGACCTGTGTGTTCACCAATGTCTGCAAAAGAAGTTCTTCAATTCAGTAAACTATATTTCAATTTGAAAGTGACTACTGCACGGAATTTTCTAAATACATGCAGCCAGAGCTGAACTTTTTTCTTGGCCACACAGACCTGGAGGAAGGGTTGGAGTGAGGTTAATACGTGCGACCAACAACATTTAGCCTTGGCCGCACGTAATTACATGTGAATAACGTCAGCCTTTTTGAAGAGTCTTTGCTGCTCACCTAAAATGCATTTTGAGTTCCAACCAACCCAGCTTATGTGAAGCTTGTCTGAGGTTTAAGTGACCTGAATGACTGAATTCACATCAGTCCGTTTGTTTGGGACTCGTGGCAGATGCAGGCATCAGTCTGCAGTCTGTCGGTCACGTGTGCTGCAGCAGTTTGTGCACAAGAGGCTTCATACTATGAGCTTGTTAGTTTAGTGCTTCCAGTGAGTTTGCAACCAGAACGTAGAACAAAACATAAAACAACTTGTCGATTTTTAACGAGTTTTATTTGATTGTTTTTAGAGCCCGTTATAGAGATTGACCGCTGTGGGTTTTTCAGGGCCACTATCAATTATTAGTAGTCAAGAAGGCCAATAACCGAAATTTGGAGCCAATATTCATTTAGAGTCAAAGTGAACATATTGACTTGAAAGTTTCGAATAGTACAAACACTAACAATTACATTTTTTATGTTTAAAAACAAGTAAATAAAAAAAGCAAATACATAAGTCCTAATGTGCAGAGAGTAACAGACTCAGCAGCATCTTTTATTGTTCTTTTAAGCTAAACAGTTCCCTGAAGTTTTGTCAAGTCAATACAACAAAGTTAAACACAATTTTGAGAAAAATTGTTAGTAGTGTCATTTAAGAAGGACAGGATTGTGGTGTCAAAAGCAAAGTTGTTCCGTATGTTCTCCAAGCAAAGGGCTTCTCTTAGGCTTGTAAATTGCAGAGACCTCTGAAGATGTGCTCACTCTGGACTGATGAGGATGGAGCACAAAGAAACTTTGTTCATGTTTTACAAGATGCTCGTAGCGCAGAAGGGAGGGGTCGTAGTTATACCTGCACACACAGCCGCTGAGGCTCTGGCGCAGTTTTATTCTCTGCATGGGGAGGACAAACATTCATTTTTTAACACACAATTAATGACATTGGAAGTGACAGTCCTATTTGCTAGTAGTGTCACATGCAGAGGACCAAGTGAGTGCTCAGATCACGCAGTGGGTGGGACAATGCTGGAAACAAAATGGCGCAACTGCATCTGAGCCAAAATAACCAGTTCTACTTCTGCCCGTCAAATTAAAAGGCGCTGAAATACATCAAAAAAACAAACCTCGGTGTCAATAATCAGTCAGCCCCTAGTCTGTTATGAACAGGTACGGTTCTTTGTTTAGGGTTGTGTACGCTAACAAAGCAGCTGCCCAGTGAACTGACTAATATAAAACAAAGCTTTGTGCTGAAGATGGGATAAAGGATGGAGCTCAGCCTCCTTCATTTATTAGAGGGTGTTCGTGAAAAGTGTGGGCTTTGTGTGTTTCCTGACAGGTGTGCGACAGCATACTCAACATTGGACCTTGTGCGAATGCTTCCATGGGTGAACCTGCTTTTCTTTCTGAAGAGGTAGACACTTGGAATCCACGCAGCTGACTGTCTGTGCCACAGCTCTAAGTCATTCACAGAAATGTCATTTTTCCCACAGTTTCAGAGCAACCCTGAACCTGACTTGGAGATCGTTGTATGCTCTGGCTATGGCAAAAACGGTGCTCTGTCCGTCTTGCAGGTATCTTTGTCTGCTCTGAGTTTGTTTACACATCTAATCGGTCCTGCACAGTCCCGAAACCTGTGGTGGCGAGGGCCGTCTGCCACAGGTCCTGAGACGGTGCTACAGCACAGTCTGGGTTTACCACGGCTGCCTCAGAGATCCACGGAGCAGCCAGTAAACATCCCAGGCACACGATCACGACTTTTGTCTCTTTCTGGAGATTTCTTTTCATCTTGTTACTTTTTTCCTACCAGAGGAGTATCCGACCCCAAGTAGTCACTACATTTGAGCTCCCAGGTTGCCACGACATGTGGACGGTAATCTCAGGTGAAGATAAGAAGGTACGCTCAACAGAGAAATGCTTTCTGCAGTTCCACTGCCAGTTTGATTTCTCATTATTAACTTTTTGATTTCCAGAGTGGCAAAAGTGAGGAGTCAGAGGATGGAGGGAAGGTAGAGACAGAAGAAGAGAATGAAGGAGGAGAAAAAAAGGAAGCGGACATGGAGAAGAAAGAAGAGCAGGAAAAAACAGAGCCTCCTCTGGAAGATGATGCAAAGAAGCACGGCTTCCTCATTCTGAGTAGAGAAGATTCAACTATGGTAAAAAGGCCAATACAACATTCAGACCTCTTTCATAGACTTGTATTGTCTTACACTTAACCTTTTTTCACCTCAGAAGGAGAAAAAAATGTTTAATGAAAGGTAACCTCTTCCTCTTAAAGATCCTGCAGACAGGTCAGGAGATCATGGAGCTGGACACCAGTGGCTTTGCCACTCAGGGACCCACTGTGTTTGCTGGAAACATTGGAGACAACCAATACATCATCCAGGTCTCCCCCATGGGACTTCGCCTTCTGGAAGGAGGTGAAAAGAAGCTGGATCTATTTAACGTTGAAGATGAATACATTCCAGAATATCAGCTAATAGAAGATTCCCCCTGGAAATGGTGTTTAATGCCAGCAGCAGTAGATGGAAGCGCCTTCAACTCTCTTCATTTCACCTTTCAGTGAAACAACTTCACTTCATTCCAGTGGATCTGGGATCCCCCATAGTTCATTGCTCTGTGGCGGACCCGTATGTTGTTATTATGACCGCTGAGGGCGTGGTCACGATGTTTGCGCTGAAGAGTGACACCTACATGGGGAAAACACACCGACTGGCTCTGCAGAAACCTCAGATTTCTACAGTGAGTAACTTCTGCTTCACTTCCTCTAGGTTGCTTGTTTGCTCCCCCTGCTGGCCAATCAAAGCTGCTGCGCTGCAAGTGTTTGAAACCCTCTTTCCCCACAGCAATCTCGAGTGATCGCTCTGTGCGCGTACCGAGACGTCAGTGGGATGTTCACCACAGAAAACAAAGCCAGCTGCTCCACCAAAGAGGACGCCGTCCTCGGGAGTCACTCTGAGGCAGAGACCGTCTACCAGGACATCAGGTAGGAGGTCGCATGGACCTCCCATTGGGGTGGCCCCTGCTCCTCCTGCTTATTGGCAACAGTCTGATAACCTCCCCCTTTTGTGTGGTGCAGCAATACAGTGGACGATGAAGAGGAAATGCTGTATGGCGACTCCGGCACCAGCACCACAGCTGTAAAAGAGGATATAAGCCGCAGCTCCACAGCAACAGTGCCCTCCGGGGGTGAGGGGAGTGTGGTCAAAGCCGAGCCCACCCACTGGTGTGTGCTGATCCGGGAGAATGGCGTGATGGAGGTAAGCCTGTTCCTTTTGTTCAGTTGCTCTGGGTCCAGGAAATGTGAGGTAGAAGTAAGCCCTCAAACTCTTTCATACCTGTCAATCAAAAGACCACACCTACATCTGAGCTCAACTTTGAGGTGTTACGGAAAAGTTCATAATAGTTACCTTTTTCAGTGACTATGATTTGTCAACTAGACTGTAACTGTGCTTGAAAAGGCTGATTTTGATTGTGCAGCACTCACCCTCACCAGTTTGACCAGTTAGCTTGTTTTCAAAGGTGTTTCAAACAGGAAGTTGAAATGTTTTGTCCTCCTGCATCATTTGTTGGTCCATTTAGAAGAAGCTCATGTGAAACTTGTTTCCAATCAGGATCTTTCCCAGCAGAAGCATTTCACAAACCCTGTTTAACTCGGTTATCTGAGGTAACCAGCTGGAACCTGGATAACCCAGTGTTTCCAGACTTCACTGGTTTAATATCTCCTGTATAATCCAGTGTTTTAAATGAGAAATACAGATGCTGCTGGAATCCTCACAAAAATGTGACTGCATGGATTTTAGCTGAATCTTAAAGCTTGGGTTAAACTGTAACCTCGCTGCTCACTGAATTCTGCAATGTTTATGTTCACAGACAATCTGAATGAGATTAAACAGAGTTTCAGTAGTTTCAGTCTCCTCTGATCAGGAATGATTCTGCTGTGGTTCACTTTAGTGTCTCTGCTGTGACTTTTTCTTGTGTTACAGATCTACCAGCTGCCAGACTGGCGATTGGTTTTCCTGGTGAAGAACTTCCCAGTGGGTCAAAGAGTGCTGGTGGACAGCTCTTCTGGTCAATCAGCAGCGCAGGGAGACGGGAAGAAGGAGGAAGTCACTCGACAGGGAGAGATCCCGTTGGTCAAAGAGGTGGCGTTGGTTGCTCTCGGCAACAATCGCAGCCGGCCATATCTGCTGGTGAGTTTTCCCCTCTGACAACTCAGTGCTTTAAGTGGACAACAAGAAGTGGCTGTACCCTCTGTTATGGAAGTCGAAAATTAAGAGAATCTTGAATTTTAAATGTAAACAATAAAAATAAGTTATTTTTTCTATGCATCATAATGAATTAAGAAGGAAGGAGCTCAGGTCAAGTCTATAAATAAATGTAGACATATGTAGACAATGTATATAAAATAATTTCAAATGGTTGAACAATTCCAGCACCAACTTTCATTTGATTTAAGAATAAGCAAACGTGAACTAACAACAGTGTGACAAAAACTGTAGGGCTGTCAATGGTTAATGGACTATAAAAAAATAATCAACACTAATTTGTTATAATCGACGCAACGTTCTCTTTTTTTCGGGGGTGGGGGGGAGGTGGGGTGTTTGTCAACGGGAATGTTCTTTTTCCTCCCTGAGCTTTACGTTCACATAAATGCTCAAACCGGCTCATCCATCTAACTTCAGATGCAAATATCACTGGAGTTGAACACCAGATTCAAAAGCACCTCCATGAAAGAAGGAAAGAGGAGAAGAATCAGAGGTGGAGTGGGGTGTGGGAGAGGGGCGGAGGTGAAGGAGAAAACAACTTTATCACACATGTGCAGTTGGAAGAATCGCTGCTCCAGGACTCGATGTTCACGCCTGTGACCCCGTGACGTATTTTTGACAGCGATTTAACAGGAGAAATTCGTATTCAAGACAAAGAAAAGTCGTATTCAGAACAGACGTGAAATGTAAAACTAAAGGTTGTATTCATATTTTTTCTGCAAAGTTTTTACTAATTGAAATAAAGTAAAACACGTGTTCATTAAAATATGTCTGCTTAATATTTATATGGGAAGTTTAGACAATGATTTAGTGCAGGAATCAGGAACCCTTTCACTTGTGAACCAATTATGGCTTTTTTATTCTAGCGTCTGTAGCTTTTTATATTTCATAAAGTGAAATTGAAATTCATGAACTATACATGAGCATTTTCAATTTCTGTGAATGCAGCAAATGCCGAGCACTGGTGGTTCCATACATGACGTGAACCTCCATGGTTGGTACCTGAACTATCACCTTTTGGGGAAATAACTGCACATGTAAACAATGTAAACAATAATGAACTCGACCATGCCAAATAAAAAAACAGCAAATACAATAACAAACATTGTTCTAGGTCTTTCTCTTTAAAAAAAAGTCTCAACAGGTCTAAGGATCCACTTTTCTTGCACTTGGGGTTTCACAAGTTGACTTTTAAAGTCCACAATAAAACACAAAAGCACAGATGATTTGTGCTGCCTGTAACTTATTAGTTCCTTTTGTTGCATAATTGCAAATGTCTCTCTGATGTTTAGCATTGAAACCTAAATGATTATCAATAGATAAAATTTAAAAAATAACTAAATGTTTCAAGTAAAATCATTTCTAATGATAAAGTAATGAGTGTTGTTGATTCTAATGAACACAACCATTTGTACAAATATAAATCTTGTTTATTTTTTCATCAGGGATTCAATATTTGCAGAAAGAGTTATCAAATACACATTTTCTTCATTGAGCCCCAGCCATTTCTGATCAGCATCACTTTGAAATAGTAGAACTCACGTGACACAGTTTCCCACAATGCATTGTTTTGTAGTCATTAAGTTGTGCTTGCCCAAGTGGACGCCTTGCACCCACTGCTTTCTGGTGATATTTTTATGATGAGTGACATGTGACGTTGGACACTAGCATACACGCGCACCAGTCGATCTGCGCAGCGCTGCGTTCGCCTGGGTCATGGTCACAGGCACTTGGGCCTGCTCTCAGATCCAGCAGCACAAGGGATTATGGGATATCCTTCCTTTTGTTTGTTTGGTTGGATTGGGGTTTAAGTGTGGGATTTTGTCTGTGCTTTGTTGTTTGGCTTTTTTACTCTGCTTTGCTCTTAGTTATTTTATCCTGTTTTTGATTTCTATAGCCCAATATCGCATCCATAGCCGTCTCATTGGACTGACATCAGTTTATGGCAAGAAACAACAAGTCAAACATGTAAAAGTAAACAATAGCTGGTTGTTAAACAGACTAAGCTGAACAAACATCTCTGTCCTTAAACCCTCCTTCTTGGTGAGGAAAAACTCTGTCTCTTTTTGGGGGGAAAAACTAAAAAATCTCAGGGTTTCCCTCATGAAGAAGAGATCCTCAACCCCAGACGGACAGGTGATGTGCTAGAAAGAAGAGTGAGCTTAATTAAATCTATAACTACATGGTTGAAAAACAAGTATATGTCTAATAAACAAACACGTCTAGATAAACAACTACAAGTTAAGATAACAGCTAAATATGTAAACAAAGATGTGTTTTATTGTATTTCTTTCAGTACCTTGAGTGAGAGGGAGGTAGAGGATGATGATCACCTTGTGTTGATCACCATCGTGTGTGACCAAAGCCTTCATGCACTTTAACAATCTCATACATCGAGCATGTTGATGATAGATGCCAGATGCTGCTAGTGAGCAATCATAGAAAAACCTAAGTTGTTATTTTATTAATGTCTTTTTTATCATGTATCAATATTAGTTGTGCCTAAGTTCTTGAGTCAAGTGTTCAGGACTACTTCTGGCAGGTGCTGGGTATTGGGGAGTGCTTCTGGCGTGGAGAAGTTGCGGTACTCTAAGGAGCTATTTTTAGAAGTGCCGGTACTGAGTACTGGAGTGTACATGCCCACTCAAAGCACTGGGTTTCCTCCAACTTTGTGTTTGATCTGTGGAAGGTTGAAGGGTTGTCGCTGTTTCAGGTCCACGTGGAGCATGAACTTCTGATCTACGAAGCTTTCCCGTACGACCAGCAGCAGCCGCAAAGCAACCTGAAAGTCCGCTTCAAAAAGGTGAGTCTGAAGTGAAGGAGCTACTGCTTCCAGCGAACCATCTGACGGCGTTTCTCCTTTGGCTCAGGTGCCCCACAGCATTAACTTCAGAGAGAAGAAATCCAAGCCGAAGAAGGACAAGAAGGCGGAGAGCGGAGGTCCTGAGGAAAATGTGGCTGTGAGGAGCCGGATTGCCAGGTTCCGGTACTTTGAGGACATCTCTGGGTACTCGGGGGTATGAACACCAAAGTCCATTTGAGATTTACCCAGAAGGCTTAGCTCCTGATCCTTCTGATACATGTGTTGTTGTCTCAGGTGTTCATCTGTGGCCCTTCCCCCCACTGGATGTTGATCACCTCTCGAGGAGGGCTGAGGCTTCACCCCATGACCATTGATGGACCCATCGAGTCCTTCTCCCCCTTTCACAATATCAACTGCCCCAAAGGATTCCTTTACTTCAACAAACAGGTAACTGGACACTTCCAACCATCATTTCTGGGTCTCCAGCAGCCACCTTTGGTAAGAGCTGCTTCATATGGGCTCTTCTGCGGGTCCATAAGCTGCATTGAACAGAACATTGAAGCATCAGTTCCAGCTGCGTGGCTGCTTACTTGCATTCATCTGTGGCATCATTGAACTGCTTCAGTTCAGGGCTGATGGGACCTTTACAGAAGCTTCAAGCAGAAGATCATTCTGTGTGTATTTGTTCAACTTTCAAGTCTGTTTCCTTTTTTAGCATTTTTAAAGATTGAAATCACTATTCGCCCTTCATATATCTCGTCTTTATTGTTTTGTTTTGTTTTGTTTTTTTACATTTTTTTCTTTTACTGTGACTCAAAAATATTGAACACAACCTTAGTGTTAAACTACATAATAATGATTTCTATAAATGTAAAAGTGAAAGTAATGACTTTACCCTAAAGAGCAGTTCTCTGTTAAGCTGCAAATATCAGCCTCTTGACATTAGACTGCAGGATTTTAAACGTGCATTTTATAAAAGATATTTTAAATTCTGAAGTGAGGGTGGGTGTGTTCCTTCTGCACAGGGTGAGCTTAGGATCAGCGTCCTGCCCACCTACCTGTCCTACGACGCCCCCTGGCCTGTGAGGAAAATCCCACTGAGGTGCACCGTCCATTTTGTCTCGTATCACGTTGAGTCCAAGGTAAGGGCGCTCCAGCAGTATGCAGGGTTGTCAGGGGAGAGGTTTTAAAATATCTGACAGTTGATGGAGCTGCAGGACCTGCAGTAGCCGCAGTCCACAAAGAGCACAAGCAGACACTTGGATGTCTATTTCTAACAGCAGACAGGAGAGAAATCTTTGAGGTTGTAGTTTGACGTGTTTTTCTGTTTCAGGTTTACGCTGTGTGCACGAGCGTGAAAGAGCTGTGCACTCGCATCCCAAGGATGACTGGAGAGGAGAAGGAGTATGAAAATATTGAAAGAGGTCAAAGGACACACACACTCCAACTATCTGTTCCTGCTGACAAGTTGTATTCCTACAAAACAGGATGTGATTCAGACCGTCAGTGTTTTATCAAGGCACCTTTTGTTATGTTTTGGACTGTTTTTTTTGTTTTTTTTGCAGAGCAGATCTTGTTTTTTTGTGAAAACATTTTTATAACAAAGTCTGAAGCTACGCTCACACCGGCCTAAGCAACACAAGTTCAAGCAGCCACTTCTAATGAAAAGTCTATGTAAACGTGCATTTAAGTGCTACGCGTTCAAAACTCTCGTTCATGCATCACTACACACATTTTTAAGACCGTTTTCAGGCTCTACATACAAAATGCTTGTCAATGCAATGCATGTTGAATGTTAAACCATGTAGAGAGTAGGATTTGGTATGAATAGCGCCCCTTTTGATTCACAGAAGTGCCAACCGTTTAAAAATGGATTCTTGGATTATTAATGGATTATTAATAATTGCGGTTTGTGCCGGGTTGGAATTCTATAACACCAAGTCTTTAGTAAAACTGAATAGAGCTGTGAAAGTCTGGAGCAAAATTCAACAGATTTGCACCACTTTGACAATTCACATTTAGCCTCTTCCAACTGCAGCAAACATGGGCTAGAACAGTAGAAAAAGAACCCCTCTTGGCTCATCCAGTGTGAACGCCATGGGCTAAATGTGCGTTCAAGAATGGGCGCTTAGAGCTGACTTACGTGATTCACGTGCCCGGTGTGTCTGAAGCTTCAGGGTTAACTCCCTATAAAATGAAGCTGCAGAAACTGAGAACTGAGGCAGTTTCTTCTGGGTAATTCTGGGTTTGTGGATGGGATCTGGATGGTCTATGATGTTTCTGCAGACTGCTTTTAAACCAGTTTGATGCAGCTAACTTTTCTGATCCATCATGTCACTAGCTGCATTTCCATTACACAGATGTGCAAAACTTTATCGACATTCTAGAAATGACCCAATTTTGCAATTACACTGTTTCCATCAAATCATAATTATGCGAATAAACACAAAGCAACTCATGCGATAAGTCATTCTAAACCACAGGGATGGGTGAGAACTAGTATTGTTTTAAGTATATTCACATAAAGGGAGCGTTTGGGTGACGTCACGGCTACTGCAGCGTAGCTAGACCATTGATAATCTATATAAGAAGACCCACGAGAGAAGCCTGTTCAGCGGTATTAAAAAAAGAACCATTCTAAAAAGTGAGCAGTTGGACCCTTTTTTCTGTTTGATAACATCAGGTCCATTCAGATTTCTGTCACGGCTCCAGCGTTCATCATCATCTGTCAAAGGAGACTTCTGAGCAGGCCATGGAGCTGCAAGCGGAACCGCTCCTCCTGGGTGGGAGCGGCGATTTTAATGAAATCTTGGTTGATGATTTTACAGAGGAGCTGTGACTCCAACAATTCAGTTTGACACGCAACTTTTAAGGAGCTGCGACATTGCGGTGCCTCTCATGGCGCCCGCTGTTCAGCGCAGCCACTTCCTTCCAAGAAGCGTATTTAATTAGAAAGTGTTTCCTTTGAAGTTTGGCTAAATTTGTCCATTTCAAAACGACTCAAAAACCAGCTCCTCCAAGCACAAAAACTTGTATTCAATAAATGCGAGTTTTTTGAAATTGTGGTGTTTCCATTAAGATAATTTAGTGTCACAAATCCAATTAGTGCAGTTTTAGAGTTAGTGGAAACACTACTAATGAAACAGTGCTGAGGTCCGTTTATGTGAAGGCTGCAGCTCCACTGTAAACTCTTTGCTAACGAGGTCCATCTGCTGGTTTTCCTGGTCCTCCCTGCAGATGAGCGTTACATCAACCCTCTCCAGGAGAAGTTCTCCATTCAGCTGATCTCTCCAGTGAGCTGGGAGGCCATTCCCAACACCAGGTGAGATGTCTAACGTCATTTAGTGAATTCTGAAGTGTCAGTTCTCCTTAAGGTGCCAGGACTCCTTTTTCAGTCAGGTCCATCTCAAATGTGTCTTTAAGGATCGATCTGGAGGAGTGGGAACACGTGACCTGCATGAAGACGGTGGCGCTAAGGAGCCAGGAGACGGTGTCTGGACTGAAGGGCTACATTGCAGCAGGGACCTGCGTGTTGCAAGGGGAGGAGGTCACCTGCAGGGGGCGGGTAAGCAGAGGTACAGATAAGGAAAGACAATTCTCTGAAGAGCTTTCTGCAGCCGCTTCTGCTGTGTTTGCCTCAGATCCTGATCCTGGATGTGATTGAAGTGGTTCCAGAGCCGGGCCAGCCCCTCACCAAGAACAAGTTCAAAGTTCTGTATGAGAAGGAGCAGAAGGGCCCGGTGACGGCTCTGTGCCACTGCCATGGGTACCTGGTGTCAGCCATTGGACAAAAGGTCTCAGCCACACCCCCTATGCATTTCCTGCAGCTTTTATTTGACTGACAGATGTTCAGGCATCTTTTCTGAGCTCAGATGAGCTTCAAAACCTCTCAGCTGTGTTCTAATTGGCTCTCTGTAAAAGATGGGAGGAGCCTATTGGATTGATTATTGATTTCATGATTTATGTTGTGGATCAAAAATGTTTTTGAACATTTCATTAGTCAAATTCTGAATTCTTACATGACAAATGAACGGAAAACCTTTCCTGACTAAAAGAAACACGTTTTAGGTGAAGTTTAAACTTTTCATTTCTGGAGCAGTGTTTGTGTATTGATCACTTGAGTCACAGGCTGGTTGCTGCAGCAACTCTTTAGGTTAAGGATCTTGTGACGATTGTCTCCCTGGTTTGGAGCTGTGTGTAACTGAGCATGCTCCGGTCTTTAGATCTTCTTGTGGGTCCTGAAAGACAACGACTTGACAGGCATGGCCTTCATCGATACGCAGCTCTACATCCACCAGATGATTAGCATCAAAAACTTCATCCTGGCAGCTGACGTGATGAAGAGCATCTCACTGCTGCGCTACCAAGAGGAAAGCAAGACGCTGTCACTGGTCAGCAGGGTGAGGAGCGACCCTGCAGCATCTTCATCCTGAATATTACACCTCCATGGTGGTGCAGAGGTAGAGCGGTCGACCTCTGATCTGATCATTTCAGGTTCAGTTCCCGCTTTGCCCGCCCACGTGTCAAAGTGTCCCTGGGCAAGACACAACCACCAGGAGGGGGTTATACAGTTGTGCTCATAAGTTTACATGTCCTGGGCAAAATTATGATTTCTTTGTCATTTTTCATAGAATGAAAAAAAAGCTTTTTCCATTTGGGTTTCTCAACAGGATGCAAAGCCTCTGGAGGTTTACAGTATTGAGTTCATGGTGGACAACAACCAGCTGGGATTCCTGGGTAAGAATAGGAAATGAAGCTGGTTTCGACTCCCTATTGTCCATTATCTGCTTTTCTTCCATTTTTTGTCGTTCTGTGTTTCAGTTTCAGATCGAGACAAGAACCTCTTTGTCTACATGTATTTACCTGAAGGTAGATTGTTGGTTCTAAGCTGCAGTGCACTCGTTCATGAGCCACGCAGGCCTTTCAACTGCTGCTGTGTTTGCAGCCAAAGAGAGTTTTGGGGGCATGCGGCTGCTGAGGCGGGCCGATTTTAACGCCGGAGCGCACATCAACTCTCTGTGGAGGATGCCGTGCAGAGGAGCGCTGGACTCCGGCAGCAAGAAGGCGCTCACCTGGGACAACAAGCACATCACCTGGTTCGGTGAGAAAGGCCTGTTTGGTTTACTTAGAAAGCAGCAAACAGTATCCTGTTTACTGCAGAGCCGTGTTCCCATTCACTCAGAGTCCCCTCCGGTTCAAAAACAGGCTCTTTGATCATCTTTAATGGAATAAGCTCATCTTCATTCGAAGTAAAGAAGGTAGTTTGTTCTGGTGGTTTCGTGATTTTTCTTTCTACAAATGTGGACTTTTCTCCAAAGTCTTGCATCCTCTGAACATGCATACGTTTCCAAACTGTCAAAACGGTTTTTTAGCCAAACGAGTAGAAAAAGATTGTACTAATGTCAGGAATCTGTTAAAGAAATCCGGGTCTTTGTCCCTGCAGCGACACTGGACGGAGGCATTGGGTTGCTCCTCCCCATGCAAGAGAAGACATACCGCCGTCTGCTGATGTTGCAGAACGCTCTAACCACAATGCTGCCTCATCACGCCGGTCTCAACCCCAAAGCCTTCAGGTCTGTTTCCTGTAAGTGCCTCCACAGAGCCCAACCCCTACAGGGAGGCTGATGTTTGTCTCCTCTCATGCAGAATGATGCACAGCAACAGACGGAGCCTGCAGAATGCCGTGAAGAACATCCTGGATGGAGAACTCCTGACCAAGTACCTGTACCTCAGTACCATGGAGCGTAGCGAGCTGGCTAAGAAAATTGGCACCACCCAAGACATCGTGAGTACAGAGCAGAGTGCCTGCTCCAAAAAGGATGAAAAAAAGGATGGGAGGAGCCTACTGGATTGATGTACATTGTTCTTCTCCCGCTGCAGATCCTGGATGACCTTCTAGAAATCGACAGAGTCACGGCTCATTTCTGAGTACTGTTTCCTTATGAGCCAGTATTTTCTTTCGTCGGTCTCTCAGCTCCTTCCTGTTTTCCTAAAATATTTTGTAATAAAAACTAAACTGAGTTTGGAGTTTTGTTTGAAGTCTAAAAGAGGTAGAACATTTTATTGTCCTGATGACATCATGAGGCTAACAAGCCAACATAATGTTGATTACAAAGATGCCATAGACACAGAAAATCAACATAAATATAGAAAACAGTCTGATGAGCCTCTTAAATAATGAAGTCCCTGGATGAGGCGTACACTCCCATCAGGCTTCAGGCTGTTGATGCTGTCCTGGCTGAATGGGGTTTGAACGTGCGGCGCTTCTTTACATCATGTCAGGAACTCGTACACCTCAGCATCCAGACTGGTGAAACCCAGGACCTCCAGGAGCCTGAGGAGGGCGCGCGTCAGACTCATGGTCACCATCTCCTTCCTGCAGGACAGAGCAGCTTAACTTTAGGAGGGTGTCAGTCTAAGATAGAACAAGAACATCAGAGCAGCCTCTAACCTCAAAGCCACTTCAAACTTAAAGCTTTCCCATGCTGTCCTACACCAGTGGAAGATCCACAGTTTGGGGAGAACTCCCAACTTCTCGGCCTGGATCCTCCCCCAGCCTCGAACCGCGCTGCAGAGAAAGAGAAGCGTTGTTCAACTGTGGCTCAGCTGCTTTTCTGCAGCATAGACACCAGGACCAGAACCCAGTTGATCCGTATGAAAAAGGCAAACCTCTGCTGGCAAAAACAGCTGCTTAGTCTACGTTTATAGAGGATTGTGATGGAGAGCGCTTCTTTACATTGATAATCTGCACTTCAATGAAGGGGAAAATGTATAGAACTTATTTGATTTCAACTCTCCTACTGCAAAACCATGAACGGGTAACCAGTCAAAGCTGTATATGAGAACTGGACTGAAAAACTCCACCCCCCTGGCATTCCAAACAGGAAGTGCCTGCTGGTTGCAAGAAAATCCCATAAAGTTCTACAGAGAAACAATTACTAAGTCATTCTATTTGTCAGAATAACTATTCTTACTCTGATTCCTTTTTTTTAACATGTTCTAGATCATCCTCATTTTTATATTTTTTCTTTATTGAAAGTTTTTTGAAAGTTATTTGTGTTAGCGTCCATATTGCAAAAAATGGTGAGTGAATTGACTTTATTTGGTCATTTTCAACGGGTGACACTCTCTCAGTCCAGTTTTCACATACAAGCAACTGGAAGGACAGAATATCCTCCAACACACAAATGAAAATGTACTGGAGGTAGAAACAGGTCTCCACTCCATCCTGCTGAGGTCAACAGCAGAGCACTCAGCCGTCCATCCACCACACCCACCTCTTGGCCATGACGAAGTAGCGGTCCACCGGAGCTCCCAGAGTGATGTTGATGCTGCGGACGGTGTTGATGTTCCTGAAGACCAGAAGCATGGGCCGCGGCATGGACTTCAGCACCTGCATGATGCTGTCGAAGCGGTTGATGGCCATGTGGCGCATGTAGGCCGTCTCTTCTCTGTTCAAAATGTTGGACAGGCCTAGCTGGTGCATGGTGATGGGTCGCTGCAGCAGCATCTCACAGAACAGGAAGTACTCTACACAGAGCAGAAAACCTGCAGTCTCTGCTCACATTCAGGCCACTTCAAGGCAGTGAAGGGACCTCCTCACCTGTGACTCCCAGGGCATGGGAGTGCTTCTTCATGGCGGCCTCGTTCCTGAGGACTATGGCCCGCCACAGTTTACAGAGAGACTCTCTGTCCCTGAGGTCAAAGGTCACAGTCAGAGCTCCAACATGCACACCTGTGAAGGTGCTTGGCCATCTTACCGCTCCTCAAGGTATTCGTACAAGCCGTGGTCCAGAAGCACCAGCTCAGCTTTTTTGTCAGGACCACGTCTGACAAGAACTGCAGAAAAGAAAGAAGGGCAGCAGACGGGTTTCAGCACAGAAGTGAACAAACGAAAGCGTTTCATAGAAACATCCTGATCAGCTTCAGTCACTTCAGTGAAAGCAGACACAGCTCAGGGTCTTAAACCAACCATTTCCTGGATGAGGGTCAGCGTGGATGAAACCCGTGTAAAATATCTGCTCTGCAAACGTTCTGATGAGCTTATCTGCAGTCTGAGAAACAAACATGAGTGTTTTGAAAAGCACACGTTTTACAGATCACTGATTTGTAGAAGAACAAACTCACATCTTTCAAACTGATTCCTTGTCTCTTAATTTCTTCCACGTTGTTGATTTTGCAGCCATTGCAAAATTCTGCTGTCAGCACTCTCTTTGAGAGCAAGAAAATGATCGTAAAGTTCTAAATGTAGATGATTAGGAAGACAGATGCAAAAAAAAAAAAGTGAAATCTCACCTTACTGGTGTACTGCCAGAATACTTTAGGTACAACTACAAACTGAAAGTGCTTCAGCTCCTCTGCACACCTCTCGGAGTTCCTGGCCTCGTTTTCAAAGTCCAGCTCTTGAGCCAACGTGTCCTTCAGGTCCTGCAGAGATGACAGCAAAGGCTTTATGGAGACACTCCTGACTTCAAACTGAAGGCTGGTAGGGTCTTTTAACCATCTTCTGACCTTGAGAACCCATCGGAAGCCAAAACTTGGATGCATCAGTTTGATTATATCAAGGAGGACCTCCAGTGTTCGGATGTCGCCATCGAAACGATCCCTGAGGTCAATGTACTGCACCTGTGGCGGTCACGATGGACTTTTAGTTCCACACAGTTGGACGGGAGTCAAGACCAGGTCTCACCTTCACAGCAACGGGGGTCCCATCCCACAGCTCTGCCTTATGAACCTGAGCTAAGCTGGCTGCAGCGAGCGGCTTATGGTCAAACGTTTTGAAAAGCTGCTCTGGGGTTTTGTTGAAGTCCTCCTGGAAGAGAGCATCCACCTTTTGCAGACAGAATCCTGATTAATCTCAGTTTCCCCGTTTCAGCTGCATTCCTGCCAATCGTCTCACCTCTTTGCATCTCCTGTTTAAGGCCTTGTCCTCCAGCACCTGCAGTGTGCTGATGTACTCAGGGGGTAGAAGGTGGTTGAAGGAGCACAGACCCTGGCCTAGTTTGACATAAATTCCCCCGTTCCTTGTGGCTCCTTCCACCATGCATTCTGCTGCCCTCAGGTGGCAGGCGGACATCTTGCTGAGGTAGATTGGGCTGTTCTAGCAGGGTGGGACAGACAGAAGACATGACTGTTGGCTCATCTTCCTTAGACCTGAAGAACTCTAATGGAAGGTGCTAAGGTGAAGGATGCTGTGGTTGCTTTGTGGTTAAAATCAGCTATTTTTCTCCATGATAACAATATGAGAGGATCAACGATTGTGAGTAATTCATTTGAGTTTGTAGGAGGAAACCACTGAACGCTGGACTGGATCCACATGCTCGTGGTTAATGCGAACTTGCAAAAATGCAGGAACCGACACGATGCTGCAGTTTTTGTCTCAAAGAACCGATGATTTTGAAAAAACAAACCGTTTTTATGGTAGTGGCTGGGTGAGACGGAGAACAAATGCTCCGTTCAAGCTGTGACGCTAACTCCACCTCAAAGTTAAAGCCATGGAGAGCTTTTATTTTTAAGAAATTTGTGTTCAGGCAAAGCAAACCAACACTACCTTATTACCAAACACCTGAAATATCACATTTCTGCTCATGTTTTCACACACAGATAGATTAGTGACAAAGCTGGACTTTGATTTTTAAGACAAGCCGTCTAGCTAGCTGAAGCCATGGTGATGCAGAGAGGGGGCCTGTTCACCAGAAAAATAGGAACAACACATTGTTTCCATATCAGTTTCTTCAGGTGGTTCTTCAGTTCGGTCATAAAGACTGTCTACAGGCTGCAGTGAAGACGCGGAACACATGAGGCCTCCTTAAAGTCCCACTCTGATCCTCATTTGATCTATTTTCAAAGCATTCCCAGTAGTGTTTTAAAAACACTGCATCCGGAAAGTATTCCCAGCGCCTCACGTCTTCCACATTTTATGATGTCACAGCCTTAGCTCAGAATGGATGAAATCAGTTTTCTTCCTGAAACATTCTGAAAACAATGTTGAAAAAGTTCTCTTAAAATTGTTGCAAATTTATTAAAAATTAAAAACTTGACAAGGTCATGTACAGAATTATTCACTGCCTCTTCATATAAGTGTATATGAGAAAGCAACGGTCACTCTGTCAGAGCGTTCCTCTGTGGAAAGAGGAGAACCTTCCAGAAGGACAACCATCTCTGCAGCACTACACCAACCAGGCCTGTATGGTAGAGCAGCCAGACGGAAACCCCTTCTTCTTAAAAAGCACATGGAAGCCCGTCTGGAGTTTGCCAAAAGGCACCTGAATGACTCCCAGACCACGAGAAACCACGTTCTGTGGTCTGACCAGACCAGAGTAGAACTTTCTGGAGAGAATGGAATGAAAACCAGACACCGCTCATCACCAGACCAATACCATCCCTACAGTGAAGCATGGTGGTGGCAGCATCATGCTGTGGGGATGTTTTTGGGCAGCAGGAAGGACATAAGAAGGTCAGGATAGAGGAAAAGCTGACTGCAACAATGTCCAGAGACATCCTGATGAAAATCTGCTCCAGAGAGCTCCTGGCCTCAGACTGGAGCGACGGTTCATCTTTCAGCAGGACAATGATCCAAAGAACAACGCCAAGATCTGGAAGGAGCGGCTTCAGAACAACTCTGTCCGTGTCCTTGAGTGACCCAGCCAGAACCAGACCTGAATCCACTTAAATATCTATGGAGAGATGTGAGAATGGCCGTGCACCCACGCTTCCATCCAGCGTCAGCGCTACTGCAAAGAGGAACGGACCAAACTGTCCAAAGAAAGGTGTTCCAAGCTTGTGGCGTCACATTCAAAACCACTTGAGGCTGTAAATGCTGCCAAAGGTTCAGCAACTAAGTGTTGAGCAAAAGGCTGTGAATACTTCTGTACATGTCATTTTACAGGTTTGTATTTTGAATACATTTGCAACAATTTCAAGAGAACTTTTTCAACTTTGTCATTATGGGATGTTTTTCAGAGAATGTTTTAGGAAGAAAATGGATTCAATCCCTTTTGGAATAAGGCTGTGACATCATAAAATGTGGAAGAAGTGAGGCACTGGGAATACTTTCCGGATGCAGTGTATGATTGTGCTGTCTTAGCCAAGATAAAAAAACTGACCTTTTCTAGGACATAAAGAAAGTCACCATTGACTTGTGGGCAAGACTGTAGGTGCAGAGTAAGCTCACCCCCACTTGTTTACACTCTCTACCATAAGTTTACACCACCATCACACCCCCAAGCTAACATCACCGATGCTACAACTCTACATCAGCACATCAGGACAAAGTCATTTACCTCTTCAACTCCACGCAGCTCCACATTCGTGGTCCACCAGTAATCCACAGAAATGAGGAATCCCACAGACAGAGACCTGAGGGGCACGGAGAGAAGCTCTGGACTTTATACACTGAGGTCTGATTGAAATCAGTGTAAGTTTGAAAGAAATGCCTGTTTTTCAAAAGTAAAATGTTTCTGTGAATCTGACTTTGAAAAGCCTTTTCATGATGTTCTCTTGCTGAAGGA
Source organism: Oryzias woworae (assembly GCA_016861445.1). Classification (NCBI taxonomy): domain Eukaryota; kingdom Metazoa; phylum Chordata; class Actinopteri; order Beloniformes; family Adrianichthyidae; genus Oryzias; species Oryzias woworae. The sequence continues at coordinate 209,559 of BOLG01000747.1, forward strand.
AGATTATGCTTGAGTTTTTTTAAATACCTCCAAATGTTAAAGCTCTTGGCATTTGTCACCTTTGACCTCATCTGACATAAGGAACAGACCGAGTTCAAAATGATAAATCTGAGATAAAAGGTTTAACAAAGTTGAGTGTTTCCTGTGAAACCTGTGGTCCAACATTCTCCACAGCATGAAGTGAGGTCCAGCTTTCAGATATGCCTGCATGAAAGGGGGCAGGAGCTCCTGGAGCCCTTCTGAATGCCCTCACAGGGTAGAAGCTCAATAAACTCATCAAACACCACAACTTTAGCATAAACAAAACCACAGGGTCATCAAGATCAAATTAAAGTCACGTTGGTTCAATTGGATTAAACATGATAGAAACCTGCAGAAACGACCGAATCCTTCAATCATGATCCTCTTCCTCCTCCTCTCTCTGGCATCTGACACGGCATACTGGACACAAATGGCGCCCACAGACAGCGTCGCCACACTCTTCCACAGCATCCCTCTGCACCTGCCCCCCCTGCAAGTGGAACACTGTGCAGATAATCGCCCCAATCCCAGAATGTTCATGCTTTTGTGTACCTGACTGAAGAGAAAGATCTGGACATGTGGAGTGATGGTCCTGGAGGGGGACGTCTTCTCAGCAGAGCCATGTGATGCCGACATAATCTAAACTAAAGAGGGGGGGACTTCAGTCACATGACATCTTCACAGCAACAGTCAAAAGCTGCTGGATTTAATATAAAATGTGAAGCAACCAGACTCCTGACTGAGATGTTCTCTGCCCCGAGCTTCAGTCTGTTTTGAGTCAAAGCACAGTAGAACAGGGATGGGGGGGGTCCATCTCTCATCAAGGCCAAGCCTTGTTGTTTTTGTCTGCATCTGAGGGACAGAATGTCTCTGCTGCTGACACATTGATTTAGAGATGTCAATGACCCGCAGGCTGACATGTGAAGATGTGCTCTCCGTTCTTCACATGGCAGGAGAACATCAGCTTTCTTCTGACAAAGAGAGATGGTCGTGAGCTCACAGAGGCCAAATACAGCTCCTGTCCGCGGTTAGGCTTGGACACGAGTGTGAGAAGAAAGGCGGGAACCAGGACAGATATTTACAGTCTGAGAAACAGAATCATCACCGGCTAGCATGACTGCTAATGAGAGCTAGCTGTTTGTAAGTTCAGAAAAACCCTCATCCTATGCGTAAAATGTTGGTTATTTACCACTGCCGAGGTGTCCGCCGTCATTGTTTTTTAAGAACTCACTGCTCCGAGCGGCGAGGGAACTCCAGGATCCGCTTAAGCTCTGAAAAGACCGGAGCCCGCGCCTCCTCCTCCGGAGGCTCCGACGATAGTCGCCACGGTTGACCAAAGAGGGCGAGAGTGCGAGATGATCCGCTCCTACCCACTTCCGCTGTAGCTAAATACGGTTTTATTAATTAGAAGTAAACCTAATTTATTATTATGTTGACTTGAATTGTGTTTGGTAAATGTATTTTATTGACATTGTATTCAATAACGTAAGTATGCTGCACTTTGTATGCGGCATGTTTATGGATGTCTCATTTTGAAGGGCTGTTTTTCCGGAAGCTTTAATGCTCCTGTAACAACGTGAGGAAACATCTCATCACACCGGTACTCTCTGTTCTAAACCGGAAAAGGTACGTGTCAAAGGTCATACCATCGGACCACTAGATAATTTATTCAGATTTCAATTCCTCTCTGTTCTTATACTTTATGCGTTTCCCGCATAAGTAAACCTTAATGACATGACCTTACGGTGTAACGAAAATGTCATTAATTATTATAATCTCCACCCAAACATGAAGTTGTTAAAAACCCAATGTCAAAGAACCGGGACAATTTCAGAGAAGAAAAACATGTACATGTTCATTTCCCCCCTTTTTATTAATTTTCTTTTTTAGTCATTTGTACTTTTGTACTAATACATATGTGTTTTTAGGGTAACGTTTTCAAAGAACAACGTAATAGTTTAGCTTTCAAAATAAAAGCTGCAAATGTTTAACTCTTACTGTAACTCTGTCAAGCATGTTTGTGCTGTGCCAATCATCAGACCGTAAACATTATACACGCACACAAAAGAGTCATGTTATCACTGAAAATTATTTGAAAACGTTTAAATAGTAAATCTGGAATTGTTATTTACCTTGGTATTTTATTTTGAAACGTGGTGTGTTTTGGTTCTCGGCTGCGTACCGGAAGCCGTAGCTGGCCGTGTCAGTGTTGCGCTTTCACGGGCGGGAAGAGCGAACTGTGAAGGGGCCCAGGTTTGGATGTAAACCTCTGGAGCCTTTGCTCTCTGCTCAACGTTGATCAGCGTTGCACCGGTGGAGCTGCAGGGACCGGACCTCTGCGTAAGAATAGCCGGTTTGGAGTGGGGGGGCAGATGGAGGACCCTCCCGCGGGTTCTGGCGGCGCATCAGCGGAGGGCCCCGCGGCGCAGGTGGCAGATATGTGCTGGCCGACCGAAGGGCTTCCTTTGCGGTTGCTGGAGTGGAAAGTGAAGCCCGGGTCACTGGTGAATGTGGACTCTGTGTTAGCGCTGTGCGCCGTCGTGCCTCAGGAGGAGGTGGAGGAAGGCGTCCGGCCACCAGAGAAGAAGGTGAAGTCGGACCGTGCGGGAGTGGTGAAGGAGCTCTGCTGCCAGACCGGACACATCATTCCTCCTGGGTGAGTCTGCTGGAAGCGTTCGGGTCAGAGGGACCCGCGTGGTGCTGTGATGACACGCGGACCATGTTTGTGAAGTGCTCTTTTTCATGTTCTCCCGTTCACCCAGAGACTAACATGCTAAGCCACGTTAGCATGTTAGCAGCGTTGAGACTCGACGTAAACAAACTGAACTTCAACAGACTTTCAAAATAAAAGCAAAGTCCTCTCAGCATGACAGTTTCTGCTCAATTTAAGCATGTAATGCTGTGAAAGAGAAAACAACGATAAAGTGAAAGTAAAGCAACAAAAAGCGTTTAGTGAACCCTGGGCTTTGTTAAATTGATGTAGTAAAAATCTCCGTATTTTATTTTGAAATGTCATCACCTTGACATGATGTGAACGGGCACTTTCCCCTCTATTTGCCAGAAACGTTTTTATATTATGTTGCTTACCTTTTTTTCTTCAGATGATTTTTATACTACATGTTTGAAGAGTTATTTTTACATTTATAAGTTTTATCAAAAAATGGTCACCTAATTGTAGAGTTATTTATTTGGAGAAAATAAACGTTGTGAAACTTTGTTGTTAGAAATGCAAACATTTAGCTCCACATATAGGTGTACTGTAAGGGTTCAGACTCATAAAGCCTTCAGGGGCTTTCTGTAAACAACCTTTGTATTAAAAAAAATCCTGACAAAGTGGATTTCACTCATTCATTTTGGTTCAGGCTTTTCTTCTTTATGTAAATGTTCTCCCTTTTTCTTTATCCGTATCTCACTTTAAACCTGTATGGTTTTGTGGAGATTACTTCTTCTTCTTTCTGAAACATTCTAAAAAGCTGTTTGAACCTGATACAGGATTGTATAATGTCATGTCTAATAATGCATTTAAAATCTCTGTTCTATGGATGTCAAACATTGAATTATACGTTCCAGCTGAACATCCATCATCAGAACCCAACGAATCTCTGTCAGAGTCATGGGTTCCACCTGAACATGACTAGAGAATTTTAGATTTTGTTTTCACTAATCTTTGTTTGTTTCAGGGGTGTCATTGTCAGAATCGAAGAATGCAGCCATCCCATAGTCATGAAGGGTTTATGCGCAGAATGTGGCCAGGATCTGACTCAGTAAGAATACACTGCCTTCTGTTTTTGTCTTCAATTAACATTTTAGAAACATTAGCAGGTTTAGTTTGTGTAGAGTGCTATTCTATTTGACGCCATCAGAGGGCACCAGAGAGCTGACACGCAGATTTCTGTTTACTCCTTTTTTTCTTTTCACACTAAATAAGTCAGTTTATTATTTGATTTTGTGAATTGAGTTTTTTAATAAACGTTTTAGTAATGCATTGTCTTGTTATAATTTTGATTCATGTATTTATGTTCAGTTTTTTTCATTGTATTGTTAAATATGACTCATTTGCGAGATTTTAGGTTTTTTATGTGCTGCTATCACTTTTACTTTTGTGCATCACTTTAATTCCCTCAGTTATAAAGTTCTGTTTGTATTGAGTTGAACTGGGTTAAATTGGACTTTGCAGTCCATTCTTATCTGTCTGCAACAAAACGGGATAACATATTCAGGTTTTGAGGATGCATCAAGGATTAATAAACAATATTACCCAAAATACAGTTTTAAATGAACATCAATTCTCAATCTATGGGTTGGAAATATCTTTTTTCTTTTCCATATCAGTCATAACCACATCAGTGACCATGAAGCCATTTTAAAAAAGGACTTTCTTACTCTAATTTACACCCAGCTTTGCATATGTGAGTAAATCTGCATTTGTCGATGTTGCTCTGTCTGCATAAATGCTGCGGTGTTAATGCAGGGACTGAATGCTTTATGTTGGATCTGAAACAGACAGCAGATTTCCTCTGACAGTCGGAGGACCTGAGTGGTGAACATGCTGTGGTTTTTTTCTTCTCTCAGGCTTCAGGGTACAACCGGGAACCAGCAGACCCCCATCTCCACAGCAACCGTTTCCATGGTTCACAGTGTCCCTGAACTGATGGTCAGCTCTGAGGTGAGTCACGATGGAAGCTGTCTGTGCTTCTGTACTTCAAACTGAGTTCATATTCAAGATGAAGCTCTCAGACTGAGGTTAAAGAAATGTTCCTGCTTTGTTTGGTTTTTTATAAATGAATTTTTGAAAACAGAGGAGAAAGTTTACCCGTAAGCCTCTCATATTCAGCTCCACCGGTGGGTTTCTACTTTGTTTGGCAGCAAGCCGAGCAGCTGGGCAGAGAGGACCAGCAGAGGCTTCATCGGAACAGGAAGCTGGTCCTCATGGTGGATCTGGACCAGACGCTCATCCACACCACAGAGCAGCACTGCCAGCAAATGTCCAACAAGGTACTGCTCAAGGCAATGCCCATGATGCAAAGCTGAGTTTAGAATCGACAACAGAGTGGGTTCTAAGAAGTACTGTCAGAATTAAAACGCTGCATTGCTCTGGAGGAAAAGGATCCCTCTGATTTCTGCCCACATGCTTGATAGGAGTCACATGTCAGATTCTGTTGTGGTTTTTGCAGTAAATAGTTTTTACACCCAGAGCTACACCACTTCAGTCTGCTGGTTAGAGGTTCTAGGCTTAACCGTCATTGTGCCCTTGGTGCTTCCTCTCTGAGGGCTTTTCTGGTCTTCCTCAGATGCTGACATCCAATCAAACATCAGACAAGCCTCACTAAAAATTTGACGGCTTCTTTTTTTGCTTTCTGGATTCAAATCTCACATTTCAGATCAAACCTCATGTGTCTTTCTGGACACATCTATGTGTAAATGGGCTCGTTTGTTGTTCAGACTTAAGTTTTGTCTATAAACTGACAGTTTGTCTATAAGAAAACGTGATTTCAGATTTGATTTTTGAGTTGATTCCAATAATCTTCTGTTATTGGATCTGGGAAGGCGGGAGGGTGGAAAAAGGAAACTGCACTTGATTGTGGTCCTTTTTCCTTTTAGGACCTAAATGTTTGGTTGATGAGAACGTTTAGTAAGAACTGCTTCTGTGTGTTTTTGCTTCAGGGCATTTTCCACTTCCAGCTGGGCCGGGGGGAGCCGATGCTGCATACTCGCCTGCGACCCCACTGCAAGGAATTCTTGGAAAAAACGGCCAAACTCTACGAGCTGCACGTCTTCACATTTGGGAGCCGCCTCTATGCACACACTATTGCTGGTAAACAGAGTGTTTGTAAAACTGGATGCAGGCGAGTGACAGATACACGCTGTCCCGTTAACCATTGCTGCTGTACGTCCTGCATGCATCCACTAGAGGGAGCCGTCCACTCATCACTGCCTCTGTGACGTTTAAAACAAATGACTGAATGAAGTTTTTAAAGTTCCATCTGACTTTAGCTGCATTTTCCTCCTCATAAACATTTGACTGCTTTATGGCTTTTAGTCATATGAAAGGCTGTGAGTTTCTGTGGAATCTTCTTGGTATTCATGCTGCACTCTTTTCATTTTACTATTTATAATGAGAACAGCTTTGTTCTGGCACCGCTCTGCCTCCACATGATGAATGTTTCATGCATTTGAATTGGATTTCTGCCCTAACTGGTGCAGAGCGTCCATATGTATCAGAGTCGTTTTTATTGACAGATTTCTGCACAAAGCATGTAACAAACATCCATTGTGAAAGAAATATGTCGGTTCTATCAATGATGCCCCTCTGAGTCCATAACATATAACAGTCACTAAACACAAAGACAACAACAAAAGAAACCCAGAACTCATTCAGCCATCATCAGTCACAGACAACTTAAGTTTAATGCACAATGTTATTTTTTTTCTCTGAACAGCCGCGCTCTTTACGAACACCCCCGCTGAATTAAAGTCACTCACAAAGTCCGAACGCAAAAATAATGTCTGGTATACCAGGTTAAAGGAAAATAATGGGTACCCACTAATAACAAAAAAAGTCTGGATCTCACCGGCCGGCCGCAGAGCCTCGTTATCCGGTGGCACCTTCGCTCTCCGGAGCGCGCAATAATCCACTCGTCCAGAGTCTGTGGCTTCCTCGTCCCCAAAGGATCTTCTTAGATGCCAGGTCCTCCAGCGGACCTACTGTCTTTCTGGTGTAATGGAGGGAAAAGAGGGTTGCAACCCTCGCTATCCGTGCGTCTTCCGCCTCGTCTCCCCTCTCGACACACCTGTCCTCCGTGGTTTAATCACCTCTCTTTGGACGTGTTCTTCACTCGCCAGGTAAAAAGTCCACACCCCCAACCCCGAGTGAACAACGGCCACATCAAACAGTTTAAATAAAACAGAAAACAGGACAAACACCTGTTGAAACAACCCCTCTCAACACGTCTGTTTTTTTTTTTTATCTTATCTAGACAGAATGTGACATTGTCACAAGCATGATGACTTTCCAAAAACCTCATGACACACCAGTTTTCTGAGCAGAACAGAAACCCAGAGACCAGATAAACAACACAGCTCCAGGGTTTTCTTTAAAAAGCATCTCAAGGTACAGCTTTTAAAGTACTTCTCTTTTCATCTTTTTTAGGTTTTCTAGATCCCGAAAAGAAGCTCTTCTCCCACAGAATTCTTTCTAGAGATGAATGCATCGATCCGTTCTCCAAGACGGGAAACCTTAGGTGGGGAATGTGTTGATTGCTGCTGCCAGTTTCATGTGTCACAGCAGAACAAAAGACTTGATAGTGATTTTCAGAGACAGATTGAAGCAACTGATCATGTGACCAACATACTTCCAAAAGCCTTAGTCACAATTTGTCAAAGAAAAATGATCCAACCTGTACGGGACACACAGGTGGCCCGCATCAAATATCAAGGTTACAGACCACTCGGCGAACCTGTAAAACAAAAATATTCATACACATCTTCTACGCGTATGCCTTGCCTTCATGATGATTCAAAATTTCACACAACTCTTGTCCAAGCCCGCGCGGACAACCCAAAAACCCGCAGCACCAGCGCGGGCCAAACCTTGTATGGGAGCATGTTACTGAGACAAAAGCAGCTTTTCTCCATCTTGGTCCTGCAGCTTCTACAGCTCAGCTGACTGAAATGCAGGGACCTGAGATTGAGCAGAGACCGCCTGCATTTTACTCATTCAGCGTAGTGAGACCTGTGATGTTTACTCATCTCTGGGAGGATGGGTTTTGGTTTTAAGGGATTACATCCCATAATCCTCATCCATAATCATCAAATTGTTGCTCTTAAAGAGCCCCCGTTTTGTGCATTGTCAGCGTTTCTTCACAGTCATAGTGGAGGTAGAAGATGTTTGTGTTTCAAGATCAGCGGTCCTGAATGTTTCTGAGGGAATGCTGCGTTTGCAGGTACCTTTTCCCCTGTGGGGACTCCATGGTCTGCATCATCGATGACCGCGAAGATGTTTGGAAGTTTGCGCCGAACCTCATCACTGTGAAAAAGTACGTCTACTTCCAGGGCGCCGGAGACATCAATGCCCCTCCAGGGTCCCGGGAAGCACTGGCAGCCAGGAAAGGTACTCGTACACGCCAACACAGCCATGATAAAGATGACTCGCTTCATCCCTCATTGTCAGAGATTAGGCTGAACTCAGTGCAGGTGTAACTTGGCATGCCAGGTTAGGACCTGCTGGACTTACCAGCTGGGGACCTGCCTGCAGTTTGGACCTCTTCTGGCGGGGCCCAGTTTGTTTCACAACTTCCTTGTTGGCCTTTGTGCTCGACTCCAGGGAGCTTGCACTCTGGGCTCCTTCTCTCTAGAAGTCGGGGCTCCTGTGGTGAACTGTCCTCCAACCCCTCCTCTGGTGTTGTTTTTTAAGGGGTAGATGACCATCAGACTGCTTCTTCATGGGGGATGGGGGATATCCAAGCTCCCCCTACCTTTCTACATTCTCTAGCGTGGTACATATTAGCAAACAAACGCTCACCTGAGCAAAGATCCCTCAGGCACAGACGGAGTTTCTATTAATAAACTCCTTCTGTGTCCAAAGATCACAAACGTCCCTTTACAACAGTAACATATTTCTAACTCAAAATGAGTTCAGCTTAAATTGCATTTCTGAGTATTTCTTTATTTAAATTACTGTGAATCAGGAGCAAATGAAAAATGCAGTTGGACAAAGAGCGTTTTTGTGACGTAGAAAATATGCTGAGCTGGTCACGTGCGCCCTTCTCCGCTCCATACTGATGCATCCACTTGAAGACAAATAGATCCATGTACACCTTTATATTCCTTCACTTCGGGATAGCTCTAACATTGCTCGCCATTTTTTGTTGCACCAGTTGGGGTTGTGAGGGGCTTTAAGCTAGCAGGAAAGCATGTAAGCAGATGGATGATGGGTTGTAGGAGTGGACTTACTCAGACCCACTCACATGTCAGAGGTGAAATCCTGGTGAACATTTGCTTCTCTGCAGAAACTATATCTTAGAAAATGATACCATTTAAAAAATGTTGGCTAAAAACAGCAAAATCCAATTAAAATGCCACTGGGAATGCTGTGAATATAGATCCAAAAAAGGTGGGACTTCAAAGAGAAGCAGAAAAATGTTGAACACAGATCATGAAAACAGTCAAAATGTTGGTGTTTACAAATATAGATAATGTGGACTTTGTCTTCGTACAGAGTTTGGGTCACTTGGAAAAGTGGGAGTTGTTTTTTTCAAGACTTTGCTGCGCTCCTCTTCCAGCCCCCGCCTCTTCAGATGATGATTTCCTCTCCAGTGCCTGTAGGGAACAAAGCACACAACACGCAAACTTCCTTCCCCTCAAATGCGTATTTTTGACAGGCTGGCAGTTTTATTTCACGCTCCAGCAGAGTCGCCCGCTCTGGAGCGCCTGTGATCCCAAAGGAATGTCCTCCTCCTGAAGGGTTTGCTAAAAGGCGCCAGGGCAGCAGTGTTTTTTTTTCTCTGTCCCAGACATTTGCAGGGTCATTATTTACCAGCAGGTTAGGGGGGGCAGCAGTTCATGTACCCATAACATTAGTGTTATTGAGGCTGCGCTTTCTCTTTCTCCACGGATGAAATGTTTTCTTGGGCTCAGGGTCGAACGCCACCAAATCGTTTCAGCAGAATTTCCCTTTCAGGAACGAGGTTTATTTTCCCAGTAATGTAAATGCTATCAGCAGGTTGGGGAGGGGGGCGTGTTCTGCATGTGTGTTGGTGCTGCAGCTTTTTATTTTAGAAGTTCTCTCTGCTGATGTCAGCTGGAGCTGGTAGGAGCTACAGAAAAGATCACCTTTTAGTGATTAGCATCACTGTGAGCAGATCTCATACAGGTCTCAGACCCCCCACCCCCATGACATCTTCCATATGCAGGTGATCATAAGTATTTGGAGCCAGGCATCATAGAGGGATGTTTTGTTGAAACTAGGGCTGGTCGATATTGTTTTTTTCATATCAGACAATAATGATTTATATCACGATATAAACCAATGAAGTATATCAGTCAAATGTGAACTCTGAGGATCATTAGAGAAATGTGTCATCATCAGCAGGTTGTTTAGATTGAAATCTTTATTTCCTTTCATACTTTAAACAAAACAGATGCACTGAAGGAACATGAAACAGTTTTTATCCCAGAAAACTAAAAAAGTCATAAATATTACAAACTAAAATGAAAATGAAAGCAAAAGCTTTCAAGTTTCAAAAGTTATCAATAAAACAGAACACTAAACTGCTTGATCAGTTCCATTTAAAAACAAAGCATTCATTCTACAAATCAATTCTAATGTTTTCAAGTTTTACAGAGCAAACATTTTGTCAAAAGCCTGTGAATAAACGAGGAACTAAAAGCAAATTCTCTGAATTTCTTCTGGTAGTTTAGACAGTTGCTGCTGTAAAGGTCTGAAGTTTTTTTATTTTTCTGGAGAATTCTGGTTTATTTCAGTCTGAGATTGAACATGCTCAGTGGAACTGCTTCAGATGATAAAAAGGTTGGTGGGATTTCCAGTTTTAGAAGAACAGGCCTTCTGCACCATTTACAGAGAACGTTACTCTGTTTTGTTTTGTTTTATTTGTCAGAATTAAAAAAACTGTAATGCCTCCACACAGGGGCCAAAATGTAACTTTTGAGTCACCGGCCAAGTTTTCCAGTTGATTAAAAGAATTGATTGAATCTATTGGCCAAACACATTTTACTGGCCAGACTATAACACTGTTTTACACAGAAATACCTTAGATGTTTTACTTTTTGAACTTTCTTAAAGATTTTTTTTCAAAGACAAGGAAATTGGATAAAAGTAATTTCTAAATATTTGACCACGTCTTTATACTGTAAACTCACATTCAAGCATTGTGGAAAAACAAGGACAAATTTATGAGAGATAATTCTGCCTCCAGGTGATGCATCATTCTGTGGTATGAGTCTGGCAACGTGAGATCTGTAGCCAAGGACCCCCCCCCCCCCCCCCCCCCAAAAAAAAAAAAAAAAAAAAAAAAGAAAAGTGGTTGAACAAAGTGAATTTCAGGCCCTGATCCTTGTTACTTTCTTTTAACCTCTTCTCAAAGTCCAGCTCCAATGAAAATCCTGTTTTTGGTGCTTTTAACATGTCCTTCAGCCTTTTTCCTCATGATGGAGGACATTTAAGAGTCAATAATTTAAGATTCAAGTTGTACTTCTGTGTATTTCTGTATTCAAATTGTGATGAGTTAAAGCAGATTAAAAAATGCTGTTTGAAAAAGCTAGCAGTTGTTACATAGAAAATGGGCACATAGTCACAAGCTCCCTGCCCCCTTCCATTCTAGTACATCCACTTGCAGACAAGTACATCCATGTATGTCTTTGTTTTCCTCATCATATCACCAGACCATGTGATATTTCAGTTTTTCTTTTTTAATAAATCTGCAAAAATGTCAATTCTTTTTGGTCAATGTGGGTACTGTGTGTACATTAATGAGGAATAAATGAACTGAAAGGATTTTAGCAAATGGCTGCAATGTAACAAAGAGTGAAAAATGTAAGCGGGTCTGAATACTTTCTGTACCCAGTGTAGACGTAAGAATATTTTCCACATCTGACTTTGAGCAGTGACATCGACCACAGATGTAACTTATTTTGTGTCATTTCTCACACTGTTGTCTGAATCCAAATGAAGCCTGATTATGTCTTGAACCGTGTTCAGACCTCGCACAAGATTATTGCTTTAAAAGTATAGGTTTTTATTTTATTTTATTTACCTTTATTTAGCCAGATAAATCCTATTGAGATTAAAAATCTCTTTTTCAAAGGAACTCTGTAAAATGAAAGACTAGAGGATCTTGTTTGTGTGAAATTTGTCTCTCTTCTCTTTTAAGAAACTTTGTTCCAGTTGTTACTCAGTAAATTATCTTTAGTTTGTTGTTAAATGACAGATTTATTTGATACTCAAACATTTTCAAAAGTTAGTTGTTCAGAGCACAGCACTTGTGATTTTGACAGCGATGTGGATCCAGAGCTTCATGTTTTCAATCATATATGACTCTTATAGATATTACACAGATGAACAAATCCATGATGGTATTGAACTAGGAAAGACATTTTCATTGATTGATTTCAACTCCTGAAGTTCATATAGAAACTTTGCTCAAATCAAGGATTGTTAGGAAGCATTTAAAAGTAAATTTAAGTTAATTTCATTATCTGAGACACGGATAAACAATTGGAAAGTGGTTGATTTGAATATAAATGGTTACAATTTGAATGTTAACAACAGAGTGAATAGAAGTGGAAGAGGACTGGCTATCTATGTGGATAATGACTCAAAATGTCAATTAGTGAAAGGTTTGACTGCTGTAATTGGTAAATCCTGTAAAATGAAAAAGAATATTCCAGTTATGTGTGTCTATAGAAAACCAGATTCAAACATGGAAACCTTCTCAGACAGCTTAGAAAACCCTTTGAATGGATTTAAGGAAAATAAAACACTAATTATCTGTGGGGATTTTAACATAGATCTATTAAAAATAAATACTAATAAACAATTTTCTAATGTTTTTTGGATGCACTATACGCTATAGCACTGTATCCATCATTCACAAAGCCAAGTAGAACTACTACTAGAAATGTAGTCATACAGGTATGACATACACGTAATGACATGATCATCTACCTGTACTTGCAACATTTAGTTATCAATTACCAAAAAAAAAAGAATGTTATCTGCTGTAGATGTAGAAGAAGCCAGACAGTTACAGTTATTTATCCTTTTATAATAAGCACTGCCCAAATATATTATGTCAAAACAAACTCAGCAATAAAAGAAAACCTTGGATGTCGAGGGGCGTAAAAGAAAAAGAAACTTTACAAGAATTTCTTCAAGTTTAGAACAGAGACTTCTGAAAAAAGATAGATGTACAAAAACACATTAATGATCCTTTTGAGAAAAGCAAAAAATGAATATTACAATAATACTTTAGTCATAAATAAACACAACATTAGAAACACATGGAATATACTAAAGAAAGTAATGGGAAATAAAACAGGATCTGTAGACCTACCAAAATACTTAAAGGATCATAAAACAATTAAAAGTATGGACACAGTGGATGATGAATTTAATTCTTTTTTTGTAAATATAGGCCCTCATTTAGAAAAGGAAATTGCAAAAACTCAAGGAAATTTGAATTACAGTCAGAAAGTGGAAAGTAAGATGATGAGGTTAATGTATCTGTCAGAGGTGGATGAAACAGAGACGCTCTCAATGGTACAAAAAAAAAAAAAAAACAAGACTTCAATTGATAGTAATGGTATTGATATGAAATGATAAAAAAAGACCGTTGAATGTGTCAAACCAATATGTCATATTTTTAAGAAAGTAAGAGAACTGTTAAAGTTATCCCATTTCATAAAACAGGTGACAGACATTCCTTTAACAACTACAGACCAGTATCTTAACTTTCACAATTTTCTTAAATATTAGAAAAGTTGTTTGTTCACAGACTGAATTCTTTAATTGAAAAAAAATAAGTTATGAAATAACTGTCGATATTGTTTTCAGACAAATCCATCAGCATCCTTGGTAATGATAAAAGTACCAGAAGACATTTCAACAGCAATTGATGAAAAGAAATACACAGTAGAACTGTTTAGTGATTTTAAAAAAAGCATTTGGAACTCTTGGTCATTCTTTTTTAATTTCAAAGTTAAATCTGTTTGGGGTGAGAGGAGTGGCCCTAAACTGGTTAATCAGTTATTTGCATAGAAGGCAACGATATGCAAAGTTTGCAGGTCATTCTTCAAAATGTATGCATACTGAGTGTGGAATTCCACACGTCTCGGGTCCTCTTCTTTTCCTTTTACGTAGAAACGACATTTGTGACTTCTCAAATGTACTATAACTTGTTCTTTTTGCTGATGATACAATTATTATTTTATTTAAGGAAAAAATTGTAAAACATTTAATAGAAGAAATTGAAATGGTCAAACTTAAATATTGGTTTAATAATAATAATAATAAACTTTCATTGAATTTAGATAAGACTAAGTTTGTTGTTTTTGCTAATAAAAAACAGGAGGAAGTAAAACTATCTATTGATGGAGTAAAAGTTAAAAAGTTTCTGAGTATAGATTTCTTGGGGTAATTTTGAATGAAAAACGGTCTTGGAAGCCTCATGTTTCAAATGTTAAAAGTGAAAGTGGTTAAAATTGTATTTGTTTTGAATAACGTTAAATACTATTTATCTTTTAATGTTTTGAAAAATGTTATGTTCAATTTTATTGCTTTATTTCACTTGTGCTGAAGTGAGGGGTAATACATACAAAACCACTTTAACACCATTATGTCTGTAGCAGAAAAAAGTTATGTGAGTAATTCATAAAGTTGGATATAGGAAACATACAAATGCTTTATTTATGAAGTCAAGATGACTAAAGTTTGAAGATTTAGTAAGTCAGCAAACTTTATTAGGGATGCTTAAAGTTAAAAATAGAGAGAAGCCAGAGAGCCGACAGAAGCTCTTTGTTTTCAACTCGGAAGATGGAAATCACTGAAGGAGATATGATTTACAGTTTTGAGTTGCTCGCGCTGCTTTAAAGCAGACGTGTTTCTCTTTTGTTGGGGTAAAAGTTGGAATGCTCAACAAGAAAATCAGAAAAGTTGTACTAATAAAATATTATTTACTTAAATTATTTGTAAAGAAAAAAACTTGAGGAACATGTAAAGTGTAGTTAGCGTGTGGTGGGAGGCGCTAAAGGCCTTCTAGGAATTTCTCTTTTCTTCTTTATATGATGTAACAAAGGGGCAGAAATAAAACAAAACTGTTATTCTTCTTACTGCTCCTTTTCTGTCATGTGAAATTATGTTTTGTATGGAATATGTTAATGTCATGTACTTTTCATAAAAGAAACAAACAGACAAAGAGTGGGTCTGTAAAGTATGAACTATACAAACTGTTGTGCAGACGGTATTGGCTAAGTCGCCACACATGGTAAGACAGCCACGTTGCTCCTCTGCCCATTTTTATTAATGATTGACAAAAATCTGAATAACAAAACATCTTCTGTGAACAGGAAACAATGTGTCTGTGTCCTCTAGTGTTCATGTGATGCAAACATTTATGATCGAAACAACTGTTCAAACATTTAACATGTTCCCAAAACAAAGACACACACAATAAAGGTTACCAGGATAGAAATTGGTTAAAAATCACACAGCAAAAACAATTCAAATCTAATTAAAAAAAAATCCTAAAATGTTGCTTACAAGCTGCTTTAGCTGGATTTAGCTTCATTTTTCTAAGAACACTTTGTGACTGTCTGTCTTTCCTTCAGGAGGACCTTCTTACAGACCAGCAGAAAACACAGAACCACTTGCAGCTGAGGAGCAGAACAACGGTTTGAAGAAACGGGCTAAGGAGCAGAAGGAAGACTCCACTTCCTCTCAGGGAGCTGCAGTAAGCGACCAGACACCCCTTACCATGGTTGAACAGGAAGACAAAGGAGGACCTAAGGGGTCAGAACTGGAGGCTGTGAGTTTGGTGGAGGAGAATGAGCCTCAGCGGGATGACGATGCAGACATGAAGGATGGAGGAAGGGCAGCAGAAGCACAGGAAGCTCCCCGCTGCTCCAATCACCTGGATTTCAGCATTCATAGTGACGGTGACTCTGAAACGAAAAAGCTGCAGTCCACCGACAAGGACTTGGAACAAAAGTCCAGCCAAACAAAGGAATCTAGTCAGGAATCAGAGGAGCAAGAGCCCTCTGATGGGAATGCTCCAATCAGCAAAGACGTGGAGAAAAGCTCAGAACCTTCAGGGGTTGCCTTTCCCGACCCCGAGCTTGGAAATGGTTGTCTGGACAAGAGAGAACCTGAGACGGAGTCCCAGAACAGTGAACAGTCTGGAGTCACCATGGGAGAGCTGCTGGACCAGAGCATGGAAGATGAGGAGGAGGAAGCTGACAATGACCACGATGATCACCTGATCTACCTGGAGGAGGTGCTGGAAAGGATCCATGCGGAATATTACGCCCGCTACGAGGCTCACCTGGGAAAGGAGACTGGCCAGATGCCAGATATCCGTAAGATTGTTCCAGAGCTGAAGAGCAAGACTCTGGAAGACGCAACCATAGTGTTCAGTGGTCTGTATCCAACCAACTACCCCATGGACAGGACTCGAGAGTACTACCACGCCAAAGCTCTGGGGGCCAAGGTCAGCAGGAACCTAGTCCTCAACCCTCAAGATCCAGGCAGGACAACACACCTGATTGCAGCAAGAGCAGGTAAGTGGAAACCACAGCCAGTATGGTCAGGGTTCAAAGCTCCACAGGAAGTACGTGGGGTTGGGGTGAGGTACAGAGAAGAGCTGGGGTGGAGGGGGGAGGGATTCATTTAACAGCTGCAGGGAACCTGCAGAGATATGAAGGAAAGCATGCAGGCAATAATGAGCACACCCCCAGAGCGGAAGGTTCTGAAAATGGACCGATCACATGTTGGTCTCTGGTTCTGACTCTGAAGGCATGTTCTGGCAGATCTGTCCAAACAAGGCCTGTCCTGCAGGAATCCCCTTTAGATGTTGCCTCCAGGCTGCCATCTTTCCTCCATCAGTAGTTCTGAAGCAGTTTTGGTCGAGCATGGACCTCTGAAGATATGTTTGCCTGCTTTTCTTCAGTCCAGGCAGAACTATAAGGACTTTTAATTAAAAAAAAAATCCTTACTAGGTTTTTCTGCTGATCTTCGTCAAAGACTTTCTATGATTTTGAAGTTCCTTCCTCTGATGTTTCTTCTTATTTCTTCTCGTTTGATGAAGACCAGTAAAGCTGCAGATCAGCCAGAGGTTAGAACTGCCGTCTGCTTGTGTCCATAAAGCTAAACTCTGGCAGACCATTGACTGTATGTGAAAACTGGACTAAGTAACCATGTTCCAAACAGGAAGTACCTGCTGCTAGAAGCCAAAATCCCATAGACTTCTATAGAGAAATAAACAGCCATGACTCAGAAATAAACAGCCATGACTCAGTCATTCTATTCTTGTTCCGACATCTTTTTAACATATTCTTCACAGACACGAGGTCTACCTTTCTGCAGAAAACCTTCAGTCCTCTGCTTAGAGGAGAGATGTTTGGACTTTCCCCTCAAAAGACCTTGCCGTCTATAAACATGGTTGATCTGTGAGGTTCTGCTCTTCTTCTGATTATCAGCTGCCTTTCAATCTCTAAACTCACATTCATCTGGTTCCTAGTCAAAAATCAGTTTATGTTTCCTCATGTGGTTTATTTTAAAGTTCTGTAAATTGTGAGGTTGCATTATTGACCCTCATCAGGTACAGAAAAGGTCCGACAGGCGCAGGGCTACAAGCACCTTCATGTTGTCAACCCTGATTGGCTGTGGAGCTGTCTGGAACGCTGGGAAAGGGTGGATGAGCAGCTGTACCCTCTGAAAGACGATTACACAAAGACGCCTCGGTATGGAGCGTTTTGCTGATTACCTTTTAACGTCTAAGTGTACAAAATGCATACATGTTTTCTTGTTCCTCCACTGTCCCTGAAGGAGCAACAGCCCAGCGGCGTTTGCTGAAAGTCAAGGCTCCACACAGAAGTCGGCCTTCCAACCAACTCCCATCCAGCCCAGACCCCCACCTCCAGCCCCAGAGGCTCGGACGTATGACCCCATAACAGGAAAGCTCATCCGCAGGGGCTCCAATGTGCAGCGCCCCCCATCCTACCTGCACTCATCATCTTCTCAGCCCCGAGATCAGCCCAGCCTCAGGTACTGATGCAGAACAACAGCTGACTCAGCATCTGATTGAACCAGTTTAAAGTAAAAGAAAAGTAACAGAAATCTCTGCTAAACATCAAAGAGTCCTCCTTTGGTTTGTAACTCAGATGTTCAGTTTGAAAGAAACAAATCCGAGCATGAAGAGGCCAGGCGGTGCACTGTGACATGACGGAGGTTCACCAGAGTTTACCGCAGTGAAGTTAGTTTAGGGTTGGATATTCGGCAGACACTCTGCATGGACGTTCAGCGCAGATGTCCCGCAGTGTTTCTTTCGGCCTGTCAACAAATGAATGAGTGCGTGATATAGTGAAGATTTTAGTTTAAATCAAATATAAGCAAAATGCTTTGCAAAATGAAATAATAAAATAAAATATTTCCTCATATTATGCTTAAACAATGAGGAATGTTTTTCATATAACAATGGTTAGGTGTTACAAAGAAAGGATTCTAGTGTGAATGGTGGTGGACACCATGTCATAAAGAGATTCAACTTTTCTGTCCAAAAACATATCAAGATCCTCCTCCCTGACTGCTGTGAAGAAAAAAGAAGAAGTTGTTTGTGGTGAACAATGCTTATTCTTTAGAAAGTTTGCTTTGTTTTTCCATCTTCCACTTGGGTAAAACCCCAAACTGCAACATAATGAGAAGGCCGTCTCATCACATGGTGATGGTGGACTGCCAGTCAGAGCTGGCCTTCAGTCATTCAGAAGCTCTTAATGAAGCTCTGTGAGACAAGCAGATGTCTGGAAGATGAAGGTTTTTGCTTCTTCTTCACTCTTAGCTTCAGTTTAATGAAGCACTAGTTCAAAAGTGAATGAATCAGGCTGAGCTAGAATTACACGCAAATTTTCCTTATAAAAAGTTTCTGTTCTGGGAGATTTGGATCTGTTCTGTATTCTGATAAGCACTTATACATTATTAGCTGGAGTAGATCTCAAGCATGCAAACTTTTCACCTCCTTTCCATTCTCAGTTTCTTTATAAAACAGAGCGTTGTAGACACTGCCCCCCCCAGTGCAGCTGCTCCAGAGGACGTCTGCAGGACTACTGGCTGGTCTGCTGATCTCTGAGCTTTAGCTCATTACTTCACGTCGGGTCTTTTTGCTCTTGCAGATGACAACATCAGCTCAGATCTGAGAATTGAGCATGAGGCTATGGCTCCCCTTCAGATGAAAAGATCTGTGATGATTTGCTGTAATTAAAAATCTCAAGTGGAAAATTAGCCCAATTTATTCCCGGATCGGAGGAACAGAGGAGTTTTCAGGAAGTTGTGTCCAACGATCAAAGAAGATCTGTTCAATTGAGGGGGTTCAGGGGTCCCCTCTTCCCACGTACTTATATGTCTGCTGGGCCCTTGAGCCTGAGCACTGCACATCATTGTCTGTAGCTCCACTCCCCCACACTCACTCAGTTTTTCATCAGTCTTTTTCCAGATGAATTCTTTCCAGCATTCCTGCAGGGATTCATAGTTTCTGTTTACGTCCTCAACAAAGCTGCTCATGCTGGCTTTTTTCAGAATGTTTTGACTTTTTTGTATTTACCTCAGGGTAGCTACGCCCACTCAGCTAAAGGAAGCGGCAGGATGCGTTCAGGACGGCGAGCAGGCGGGGCCATCACGGCGCAGACGGCAGCCCAGCATGTCTGAAACCATGCCCCTGTACACGCTCTGCAAGGAGGACCTGGAGAGCATGGACAGAGAGGTTAGACGTTAGAGTCCATGATCTGAATATGGTCAGATGGTCTTGATGGTTATAAATGTACAATATGCTGTGGAAGCTAAGAACATTGAAGACAAATGATGGACCTGTCAGCTGTTTGTGAGAAGTGTAATAAACGAATCACACGCCAGGCATCCACTCCTCCAAAGTCCAGTGAACTCTCTCGGCATGGTTCCATCCACAGCCCTACCATCTTTAAATGATGACAGGAAGTCTAATTAACCTTTCAAAATAATTTCAACCATCAGTAATATTTTACACTCAGAGTTCCTCCACTTTGCAAGCATCGTTTTAATTTTTTAGGTGTGAAAAATAAACCGTTCATGTCCGTTCCCTCCTCTTCTCCCTCATGTTTTCTCTTCTGAGTTTCCATGTGTTCAGGTGACTCACCTGCTGGGGATGGAGGCAGATTCTACACCTGGGCTTTATTGTTGTTGATAGTAAAAAAAAAAACTTTGACAAATAAATACTCTGGAAAGTTGTTCACCTTTTGGCACATCCCCTCAGGTTTCTTCACAGAGAAGCAGCTTTCACTGATTCTCATAGGTGGTTTGGAGTTTTATTCCGGTTGCTCTTCCTTGACACAACCTTGTATTTTATCTGGGCTGCGGACCGGCAAACCTAGACTTGGGCTCCCGTGTGGCTACATAGTTGGGTGATAACATGAACGATCCACATTGAATTCAGCTCATCGCATCCCCTGGGAAATGAGCCATGCATTAGTCCTTCACTTTACTCCAAAATATGGATAATGATGAAATATTTAAATTTTTTTTTTTGATGTGAAGCATCTCTTCTTCAAAGCTGCCTGTCTGTTTTGCTAATGCCGAACGGATCTTTTTATGTTTCAAACAGGGAATTTACATCACATTTTGTTTTTGTTTTAGCATGTGTATGATCTATATTTGTCTTTTTCCACTGTATTTTAGTGTTTGTTTTTCTTGTTCTGAAAAGGAAGTTTATACTAGAACAGGACATTCAACAGCTGCAGTTCAAACAGTTCAAACATCCAAAGTGGATTTTTTTGCTTTGAATTTTTCCTGGAAATATTCTGACCTTCGAGGTTACTCCGCGATATTCCTAAATCCCACTGGGCTCAAAGTTAATGGAAAATGAAATCCTTCAGTAAACAACGTGTAACAGGCGTCTTTAAATCTTGACTGGCTCTCCTCCACCCCCCAGGTTCTGTCAGGGTCTATTCACTGAAGTTCAGAGCTTCACAGGTAACAGTTTCACACTGTTCCAGCTCAAAATGCAAAGAGGAGCACAGGGATTTACACGCCTGCCAAACATCTGCGTTTGCTGCTCACACCGCTTAGCCTGACATCTTTGCAGCCCCTGAAGGAGGAGGGACGGTCTTTGTCGACAAGCTGCAGTTCAAATGTCATCTCTCCGGCACTGCTGACTCTAAAGGGCAGGCTATGACATTCTTAAATTCTGGATCTTCAGAGAAACAAGTGCACCTAATTGGCTGCAGTGAGGAGCGTTGCTGAGTCAGGTAGATGTTAAATGTCAGTGGGGGCTGCATGGTGGGACACCCATTTAACCCGAGCTACATATGCGAGAGTTTCCAAGGAGCAGCGCAGAACCAACTGGATGGCCTTTCTTTGACTGCCATTCTCTTGTTTTCTTGGGGTGGTGGTGGGTGGGAGGTCTTGGGAGCTCCTTTAAAGCTGCAGATCTTTGGTGGGTTGAGCTTCTTCATAAGTGTCTTATCAACAGTCTGATCAGAGAAGTCCGTCCGCTGTTCTTTGTTCTGCAGGCCGTTCAGTTTGATCTCATCTTCATGGACTCCTGAGCTGAACCCCTCCAGGAAGTTTCTACTCTGCCTCCCCCTTCATGAAAAATGCACTCCTTGTTTTATCCTTGTTAATTATATTCAGATTAGATTAGGAGGATTTGAATTCCAGTTTTCTAAAACAAACCTCTACAACATCTATGTCCAGGTTTTGTGTCGGACAAGTGAAATTAATTCATTGGACCTGAACCTTAAAGAGCCACTCAGAGGAAAATGGTGTTTTTGGTGTTTTTAACAGGTTCTTGTTGCACTTTTCTGATGATGGAGGACAATTATAAAGAAAATTAAGAATAAAATTACATTTCTGAGTATTTCTTTATTTAAATTGTGATGAATCAGGAGCAGACAAAATGATCACGTTGGGAAAAGAGCTTATTCGTGACTGGGCGGGCCACAAGCTCCCTGCCTGCTCCATCTGATGCATCCAATTGCAGACACAAGGATGTTTTCAAACTGGATCAAAACTGTAGAGCCGCATAGCTCCAATATTACTCGTTGTTTATGTTGCACTGATAATGTGAGCCTTGAGTTGTGAGGGGCTGTAATCTAGCAGTGAAAAAAAGATGGATGAGGGGAGGTGGGGTTACTCCATGCCAACAGTCCCACCCACAACATAATAAATAAACCCACTGGGAATACTTTTTCAATTGATGATCGGAATGAGACTTTATTAAATATTCCTTGAATTGTTTGGATCTTTTTGGTTTTTCATCCTTTTTATTAATATTTCAGTTTTGCCTGATGATGAGCTAGCACAGGGATGGGCAACTCCAGGCCTCGAGGGCCGCAGTGTCTGCAGGATTTCCAGATATCCAAGCCCTACTCATGACAGATTACCTTGTTCAGGTGTGTCCAGCCAATTAGAACATGCCAGAGCGTGGTATGTTGGAAAGCATGCAGGAATGCGGCCCTCGAGGCCTGGATTTGCCCATCCCTGAGCTAGCATGTAACTCATAAACACTTGCATAGATTTTTTTACGTGCAGTGTGGCTTCTAATTGGAATAATGAATGGAGTGATCTGCGGTTCTCATTTGGTCATCCAGACTTTTGTTTTTAATCAGAGCAGACGGCAATAGAATCCTGCCGACATACAAAATATGACGTTCTCACCTTTCTTTGGGCCTAACTTGCGATTGCTTTGAGAAGCAAGCTATCTTGAAGCCCGGATCCAGGAGGAAAAATCCTTAGAGTTGCTGATCTTCACATTTTGAGCTGATGCTTAGCAGCGGGTTCATGCTTCCTGCTGTCTGCACAAAACACTTTTTAAGGGAGAAACTATCTCACTGAAAATGTCAACCCAAGTTTTAGCATTTGGTAAAGTTAGCACTTTTACTCCCTAAAGTGTAGAAATTGTGCAAAATGACAAATTTCTGCTGTAGTTGGGTAAATTGTGTCAAAGCTTTACACTTCAGCTGTGAAGTCACAAAGATCCACTCAGGCTTGTCCTGCTTTCAAAGGCCGTCTCCAGAGGTCAGGAAGTTTCTGTGCTTCCTTGCAGCTGCTGCTCTTCATCTGAGGAAGGTTCACAGTCATAATGGGCTCACAAATCTGGCCAGGTCTGCATCAACCAAAAGTGGCTTAACGGACTCAGGGTTTTGGCTCAGTTGAGTGTTTCCTTGGTCGCATTGGGTTTGCAGGGCCATGAACATGGAAGCTGTAGTCCTCTGTGAGGTTTGAAGGACATGAAGCTCTCAAAGATTATTATAAAGAAGCATTTTTGCAAACGCACCAATGTTTGTTGTATTTTACTTCGAATGTTGGATAAGACTTTTCTAGGACAAAGTTTCTACAAAGCAGCAGGAATTCATTAGAAATTCGCCTCTGAGTTGTGGGCGGGACTGTTAGTGTGCAGTAAGCCTCCTCCCATCAGTCATCTTTACAAGCTCTTCCGCTAGCTTACAGCCCTTCACAACCCCAGCCTAACATTATCGGTGCAACAGAAATGGTGAGCAATATCAGAGCCATCCAGCCGTACAGTTTTGATCCAGATTCCAGCTCAGCCGAAGAAAACAAAGACGTACACAGATCTATTTGTCTGCAAGTGGATGCATCAGAATGGAACGTAGCAGAGACATTGGCTCGCTCAGTGTATTTTCTACATCATAAATAAGCTCTTTTTTTCAACAGAATTTTTCCATCTGTTCTTGATCCATCGCAATTTGAATAAAAATATACACAAAAATGACATTTTATCTTACGTTTCTTTAAATATGTCCTCAGTCATCAAAAAAATGCCCTTTAGGTTTACTGGTCATTGTTTCAGAGCTGATAAATGTCCATAGAATAGCTCAGTTGTAGTTTGATAATGAAACTGCTCTGACTGCTTCTGTTTGAGACTCAAAGCCTGAGCTCTTCTTCTCATTTGTCTCATTTAAACTCTGATAGAAGCATCTGGCGCAGATGAAGACGCTTTTCTTTGGCATCTGATCTATAAAGCATGTGACAAGGATTTCCCTCAGTGATCAGTAGACGCTGATGCTCCGTCAGATTTCATTCTTTCAGGAAGGAGTTCCCGCACGGTTCTGCAGAATAATCAGGTTGTTCAGAGATGTTTCTGTTTATGCTGACAGATCTGCACTACCTCCCATGGATCACCTGTGAGAGCTGAAAATGGAGGAATGGAATGACTGCTGGGCTGTCACAGCTCCATGATGCATTACCCTCATAACTGAAAAAACAATAGTGTTAAGCTGGGAGTGGGGGGCTTCAAAGTGACTCTGCTGCTTTATCTTTGTGGAGTGGTAGCTTTGTTTTATTAAGCCCTCATTAATAACTTCAGTTCAGGTCATCCTTGTTTCTTACTCTTACTTTTCCAGATCACAGATGCTCATATTGGAGTGAGGATGATGGGAAATGTTCTTCCTCAGAGCATCATCTCTCAACAGCCTGACTTTCTGTTCCTCTGAAAAAATCTCAGAAAATTGCAGATTCAGGAGCTTGCTCCACTTATTTAAGAAGCTGAGACAGCTTTCCCCCCCCCCTGTTTTTCACACTTATGTAACTCTCCTTGACTAACCTCCGCTGCAGCATCGTAGCCTCTACAAGGCAGCAATGGGAGAAACCACAGCCCGTGCCTTCTTGTTTGCAGACCTTGTTAAGAAGTTTCCGCTCTCACACTTGGATGCTTTCTTTAGGCTGAACTCTGCAGTTCTCCTCCACAGAGATGGAACACTTTCTGCTGGCGTTATCAGTCAGTGAAAGATCGTTTTAGAGTCTTATAATCTGAAGGAGTCGGGTGTCTGCTCCTATCTTTAGTGCGGAGTTTTCAGCTCTATGTTTACATCTAATTTCCCGTCCCAGTACTGATCTTCTGTGATGACAGATCAAAGCAGTCATTTTTAATGTGCTGCAAATACGCCTTTGTTCTTGTGCTGAGTCTGCTGAGACCTGATGCAGATGGAAGCTGGTCTAAACAAATAAACAGAAGGGATTGGAGGTCCACATGGAGCCATTTCATTTTGGAGGATAACTAGTTATAAGTTGTGTCCTAATTCCTTCACTACTCACTTTTCATTGCACTATATAGTCAAGTCACCATTTTGTAGAGCTGTTCAAATCCACAATTCCAAAATCCAGTGCACTACAAATTTCCCAGAGGTCTCTGTGGAAAACCAGCTTGCATTGATGCTCACTAGATTGGCAGTCTTTATAAATTATCATATTTATAAGGTTTTTACTTCAGGAAACCAGTGATGTCATTTTTGGCGCTTTGAAAAAATAGATAGTGAGCATGGTGTCTGCATTATGTTTAAAACTGAGGGAATCGATAGTCTCATGGTTTATAGATTTTTAGTAGTTGCAAGTAGGAAAAGAATTGCCGTTAGCTTAACCCTGCAGATGAAACAGCAAAGTCCCGCCCCTCTGATGGCGGGAAACCTGTATTTGTGTTTGAAGGACAATCACAGGTGTGTAGGAAAAAAACTGTTATTTGATAGATTCTGATTCAGACCTTCATCCTGTCATGATTCTGATTCAGACCTTCATCCTCTCATGATTCTTATTCAGATCTTCATCCTGTCATGATTCTGATTCAGACCTTCATCCTCTCATGATTCTGATTCAGACCTTCATCCTCTCATGATTCTGATTCAGACCTTCACCCTCTCATGATTCTGATTCAGACCTTCATCCGGTCATGATTCTGATTCAGATCTTCATCCTCTCATGATTCTTATTCAGACCTTCATCCTGTCATGATTCTGATTCAGACCTTCATCCTGTCATGATTCTGATTCAGACCTTCATCCTCTCATGATTCTGATTCAGACCTTCATCCTCTCATGATTCTGATTCAGATCTTCATCCTCTCATGATTCTTATTCAGACCTTCATCCTCTCATGATTCTGATTCAGACCTTCATCCTCTCATGATTCTGATTCAGACCTTCATCCTCTCATGATTCTGATTCAGACCTTCATCCTGTCATGATTCTGATTCAGACCTTCATCCTGTCATGATTCTGATTCAGACCTTCATCCTGTCATGATTCTGATTCAGACCTTCATCCTCTCATGATTCTGATTCAGACCTTCATCCTCTCATGATTCTGATTCAGACCTTCATCCTCTCATGATTCTGATTCAGACCTTCATCCTCTCATGATTCTGATTCAGACCTTCATCCTGTCATGATTCTGATTCGATATCAGACCTTCATCCTGTCATGATTCTGATTCAGACCTTCATCCTGTCATGATTCTGATTCAGACCTTCATCCTGTCATGATTCTGATTCAGACCTTCATCCTCTCATGATTCTGATTCAGACCTTCATCCTGTCATGATTCTGATTCAGACCTTCATCCTGTCATGATTCTGATTCAGACCTTCATCCTGTCATGATTCTGATTCAGACCTTCATCCTGTCATGATTCAGATTCAGACCTTCATCCTCTCATGATTCTGATTCAGACCTTCATCCTGTCATGATTCTGATTCAGACCTTCATCCTGTCATGATTCTGATTCAGACCTTCATCCTGTCATGATTCTGATTCAGACCTTCATCCTGTCATGATTCTGATTCAGACCTTAATCCTCTCATGATTCTGATTCAGACCTTCATCCTCTCATGATTCTGATTCAGACCTTCATCCTCTCATGATTCTGATTCAGACCTTCATCCTCTCATGATTCTGATTCAGACCTTCATCCTGTCATGATTCTGATTCAGACCTTCATCCTGTCATGATTCTGATTCAGACCTTCATCCTTCATCCTGTCATGATTCTGATTCAGACCTTCATCCTGTCATGATTCTGATTCAGACCTTCATCCTCTCATGATTCTGATTCAGACCTTCATCCTGTCATGATTCTGATTCAGACCTTCATCCTGTCATGATTCTGATTCAGACCTTAATCCTCTCATGATTCTGATTCAGACCTTCATCCTCTCATGATTCTGATTCAGACCATCATAATTTTTTAGCTTCAACCAAAACCTCGGTGCACCTCATGCACTGCTTACTTTGCAGTAAGTGAAGTTTTGACAATATTAAAAAGAAAGTCAAAGGTTTAAAGTCATCATCATGTCCACGTTTCACAACATTTTCTTTGAAAAAAAGCCCTTTCCTTCTTCTTAGAGAAACTCGAGTTTGGACATGAAGGCAGAATGACTGAGATCTGATTGGCTGATTGAAGCTGCTGCAAACACAACAGTCTGTTTTGTGGATTCTGAAGGCATCAGTCAGATTTCTGCTGTCAGATATGGAGGAATTATTTTGGAAAACCCAGCTCGATGGTTTTTGGTTTTAGTATAAATCTGATCAGAAGTACGGAAAGCTTTAGTTCAAACTTGAATCCTCTAAGAACCCGACGCTCTGCAGGAAAATGTGCTGCAGAGAGAGACGTCAGAACAGAGATGAAATCAAAGCTCTGTTCGATGGTTTCTAATTTTCTTCATGCTGCTCTCAGTTCAGCTGAACCCCCCCATCCGGGCCTCAGCCCCCGCTTTTCCATCCACAGTAGCTCCTGCTAATTGCTGGCTTTGGTTCAAAAGAATGGACTGTCGGTGGCTTTTACAGGATTTTAAAAGTCCGAGTGACTCAGCTGAACATCTTTGCAGACTTCCGTTCTTCTCTGCTCCCATCTCTTAGTGTTGCAGGGGATTCTCAGACATTTTTGTCATCTTCAGCTTCAGGTCAGCTGCTGTCACTGTAAAACTGCTGAAGGAACAAGGACTCATGTAAGATGATATTAAGCAAAGAGGAAAATAAAAGCTGCTGATGATGAGCTGTTGTCTGTCTCTAATGTCCTGATGGAGCGTCTTTTCATCTCCTGCTCATGTGGACAAGCGTGTTTGTGTGTTTTCATGTCCAGATAAGCCACATTTGTAATGAGCGCGCTTTCATCTCAGTTCTTCCAGTGATCCGGTAAACACAGGTGGTACCCGCTGCCACAGCTGAGCTCGCTTCCATCGATCTCAGAGCCGCAATGGGCCAATTTTCAGCAAATGATCGATAATGATGGGCTGTTTGAATTATTGCCCACAGATCCCAGACTGTGTCTGTGTTTTTCCTCCTAAGCAGATTGAGTTTGTTTTCATTCTTCTGTGTGGTGTGTGGGTCTGCACAGCCCCGCTCCCCCAACACACACACAATCTCATTGAAGTCACTCTCATGCAGTCGAAGGTTCAGGGAAGCCGGTGAGACTGATGATGTTGTTTAATGGTGTTTTGTTTAAGATGCAGTAGTTTCTGTTGTAGCTCACTAATTTTTGGTCTCGTATCGGTTTTGTCGATATTTTGAACCACATGCATCAGGAGGTTTTGGTTTCTTTGAGTCATGATACTCTCAAAAGAGCTACTAAAAGAAATGGAAGAGAGGATCTTGATTTCAAAATCCTAAGCGTTTTTAAAGTCATGACAAAAACAGGTCAGTTAATCCCTTTTTTTCCAGAGGATTCTTCTGTTTTTGAGGAAAGAAACAAAAAAAATCTGTGGTAAAAACAAGGCTGAAAAATCTTGGTTTCTAGCTGGATGATGGTTGGAGGCAGTGGTGTTTCTGGCACAAATGACGCCCTGGGCGAGCCTCACCAGTTGCGCCATTCAGTTTCTCTATCTCTCTCACCCCTTCCACCCCATTATGACCATGAACATACAGTTCAAATATTGAACAAATACTTCAAAATTGAAGTTCAAAATTACTCCAATATAAGATTCAATAAAACTATATACAAATACTGCAACTTAAAGCTTGAAAATTCTTATGGATTGGTAGGCTGTTATTAAATGACTTAAAATGTTAAAATAGCAACTCTTGTAAAGATAACATCACACACATGTTTACTTTAGGTTTAAAAATACAATCAATCAACCTAGAAAATACACCATAAACTTGGTCTCTTAGAAACTAAAAAATGTGCTACAAATATTTTAGAAGCGCATCTAATATGAATAGAAAAATAGAACATTCTTTAAAAAATATTTAGACCAAAGTAGAGAGGATTAAAGCTGTATATTTTTTTACATCAATTTCTGACAACAAACTGAGGAACCACCACAAAGTTTTTCTAATCAAACTGAGAATAAGAGACACAGTACTGGAAATATTTCATTACAAATATCTCAATGACAGCAGGTCATCATGTCATGTTATGCTATTTTAATGAAAGGAATTACTGAAGGAATTATTTAAAATTGATCGGATATGAGTGAATATAAAATTGTAATTAATTAGCTACGTGTTTAATAAAGTTGTCTTAGGCTTCAATAATGATATTGTACTTTTCCGGTTTCTCTTGGAATGCTTTCCTCTTTTCAAAATTGGGCGCTGGATAGTTTTGTCCTTTTTCTTTTTGTTGCGAGTTAGCATCCTCTGACACCAACTACTGCTTAGCATGCATCAGTTCAGCCTCGGACTAAACCAATACTTGTTGTTTTTTATTTGAGAAATTGGAATTGAGTTTTAAAATGACATTCATAGTGAATGTAATCTGTAATTTGGTGTGATGAATTAAAGTGGTTTGATTTGTAAGAAATTTGATCTTGAGATGGGCGTTTGACTGAAAAATGTTCCCAATTACCTGTGT
Organism: Oryzias woworae; assembly: GCA_016861445.1. Classification (NCBI taxonomy): domain Eukaryota; kingdom Metazoa; phylum Chordata; class Actinopteri; order Beloniformes; family Adrianichthyidae; genus Oryzias; species Oryzias woworae. The sequence continues at coordinate 238,909 of BOLG01000747.1, forward strand.
GTGACCCACCTAGCCACCAGTAAATTACACCCTCTCTGCATTTTTGACTTGGTATATTCCACTATGTACCTAAATGAGGTGAGGGCGCCAGTTTGAGTGTCATGCAGCAGAGGACGCTGTTTGACATTTAAATTCACCTTCAGATAACAAGAAACAGGCGCTATTCAAATTGAAGAAACAGAAAGATGTTTTTCCCTCATCTGGAAAATGCCGCCCTGGGCAATCGCCCACGTCTCCCATATCAAAAAGCGCCACTGGTTTGAAGTTTGCATAAACTCAAAGTAAACTGAATCTCAGTTGTGTCAGCTAAAGCAGAGCTCAGAGGAAATGTTTTGTTATGTTTTCCTACAGGTGTAGTAGGACAAAAGGCTGTGTGTGGATTAATGCAGGGATGTTTTACAAGTTGTGTAACAAAGGCTGTTTGTTCAATGTACAAAAAAGCTCACAAAATCCCTCTCAAAACCAAACCAAACGCAGGTGGATGACATTTTGGGCGAGGAGAGTGACAACGAGAGCGAGGGCCGTGAGAAGGAGAGGTTGGGGAGCGAAGAAACGGAGGCAGAGGAGCAGCGCAGACCACCCACAGCTGGACACATGCTTGGAGGGGGGCCCCTTCCACAGAGCTCGGAGGAAAAGCTCTTCACAGCGTCCAACAGCGATTGTCCATCCCATAATGTCTCCAGGTAAGGCGCAAACCTTGTGAGTTGTCTTCTCCCACCCCCCACCCTGAAGGGATTAATATGTATGACATTGAGATGTTTTCTCTGTTGTTAGCGTGTTCACCCCCCACCCCACACACACAGTTATGTAAACTCCTCCAGGTGAGAAGGACTCTCAGGCCTCACTGCATTTTCTGTCTTACTCCTCCATCCACTTTAATCGGAACACGCAGCCAAGCCAGACAGTGTGGTCCGTTGCCATGGAGACTGATTCCAAACAGCAGGCGTTTGACGATTTCAGAACGTAATTATGGACGTCTCCTGTTGCTGAGGGCTGGCCAGCCTGTCTGGACTCCTCATTCTTTGCTACTTTATTTTTTTATCCAAACACATGTGTTGGAAGGGCAAATGAAGGATTACACCAGCGCCAGTCATCTGTAGTTTAAACTGTAATTCTACCTCCCACGTTACTGATGGCATTTTGTGTCATAGATCTGCTCGCAGCATGTGTAGACTTTTGGATATCTGCTATCCCACTAAGTGGTTTGGCGTTTTTGTTCATGAAAAGTTTACCTTTGATGAAAGTAAAAGCAAAGCAAAGTCAACTAATTATTAGGAATTTAAATAAATCTATTTTAAAGCCTTATATCTTTCTATTTTGTGTTGGTCAGCTGTGTGTGCCATACAGATTATGCAAATTTTCACCCAATGACAGCCTGTATTCTCCTGCAAGGACTATTGTGACCAGACTGCTCAGTGAACCTATGGATATTTTTTTCTGTGGTCGCGCTGCAGGCGACAGGTTTTAGTGAACACTTGTACAACACGCAGGGACGAAGTAGGAGAGATGCAGACACTTTGTACCGATTCGACATTTTTTCTAAATTTGCATGCGGTTCTTAAGGAGCCAGTACTCATTCCTTAATAATGAACAGAGTGTGGCATAAGGACATCGTACTTGTACCCTTATAAGTACGTGTAACTTACATTATCCTTACAAATGCTTCACAATACACTTATCACATTCACAACAATGGTACATTTCATTTTCGCGCCGTTTTTTGTGATGGCTGTACAAGCCTCATGCTTGAACTGTGTCCTCTTAAGATGCTGCTGCTCCTCTGTAGAACCTTCTCCAACCCAAAAACCTGCAGCAAACGTACAGGTCAACCGTACGGCCCAATCCGTGTGGAAGCATGTGACTAACACTAAAGCTAATTTAAAGTGCAGACAGCCTGTTCAGAGAAAAAAGGGACCAAACTCTCCTGCTTTTGGAATTGTCTGTGACATCACTTCCTGCTGACATTAGAAAAGTGGGTCATGTCATGGTCTCCGCACAGTTTCGCCCCCTTCTCTTGGTTTTAAACGCACCTTAGACACGTAGGACCCTTGGTGGGGGGTGCTAGGGCATCACTGCCAGCAAGCATGATATGTCATCTCAGTGCTCTACCCTCCAATTTTAACTGCACCGTAGACATTTAGGGCTCCTTGGTGAGAGGGTGATTGGACATCCCTGTAAATAATCAGGAGATGTCCTCAGTGCCCTGCTCGCCAATTTTAACTGCACCCTTTATTACACACACCCTTCAAACCTTAACAAGCACACCCCAACACACACACAGGCACATACATTACACAAGGAAGGTGGGACTACTGATCTTCTGTCCCCTACCCCATCCCCAGTGGAGGGAACAGGGCCTTCAGCAGCGTCTCTTGGGTGTCAGCATCCTGGGCCTGGTGGCCCAATCCCCACGCAGGGAGAGGGATCCCTCAGTCCTTTGGCAAGTCCATGAGCGGGTGTTCATATTCAATCTGAGCCTGGAGGGTGTCTGTGTGGTGCGGGTTCTGGTCCTTACCCTCGGGGGCCGGGCCCCTTCTAAGTCACAACATTAGGAGAGCCTGGTCAGGCTGTGTACTCCTTCAGGGACCCCCACTTCTCTTGGTCATCCCTCCTCTAGGTGGGGGTGGCTGACCCCCGCCGTGCTCTCTTCTGGATCTCTGCAACTACCTGTAACTTTGGAGCGGGTCTCCCTTGGGGGGGCCTGGCTCGTACCTGGGGCTGGGGTGGGGGGATGCTCAGAACTCCTGGGTGGTGGTGGTGGTGGGCGGCTTGTCTGGGGTGGTGGGGCTCTCGGGGGTGGGGCCCCACTCTGGGCCGCCTGGCGCGGTGGGAGGGCTGTCCTGGGCCTTGCGCTTTGCGCTTCCGTACCTCACTGCTCTCGGGTGTTGGGGGCCCATGTGGTGGTCCTGCAGGCCCTGGTCTGGGTGCTTGGCCGGGCTGCCTGGCGGGTGGATCTCCTCCGCAGCTAATGATATTAGCCTGTTAGCTACACGGCGCTAGCAGCTAATGATTTTCACTCCTTCATCCATCTGCTTTTGTCATTCTCTGACATGTTTACGATTCATCCCAAAATGCGGTTCAGATTCCTTACCAGAATGTTCTTTGGTATATTCCAAAAGTTTCAACAAAATGGAATGAGTCAAAAATGTTGTGATCCATGCTACACTGGCTGAATGCTACAGACACCCAGACTCCACCCTCTGCCCCCTAGCAGGGGGGGTGTTAGAGGAGCCCGGCCACTATTAGGGACCAGCGTCTATTAGAGACCGGCCATTTTTGGCAGATATATGGTAAACGTCATCTTAGAGTGAAGGCTTTGCAGGCTGAGTCTTTGCCGAACTTACAAGCTTTTGCAGATTCACATGCAGATCAGTGAGAGGGTATTTACTGCTGTGAGGGCAGCTACAACAAAACTCCAGTGGGGGTCACCCAAAGTTTGAACACAAACCAGGCTTTCACAGTTTCTTTTACTATGTTAGGACCATATCATTTAATCACCATGGAAGAGATGTTTGTTGTAGATTTATCCAAACACCCACCCCCACCCCCGACATGGGCAAAAACTTCTCCTGCTCCAGTATTCTGCCCCCACCTCTATTGCATCTTTTCTCTGAAGATCTTATCAGCTCCATAGCCCCTTCTCACAATTGTGTGTTTCTGTTTTGCTGTGTTTTTGTTTTTTTTTTCATTAAGACTCAAACAAACATGTATGTTCTTCACTCCCGTTGACATTAACTCTGTCTCCTCACCTGCCCAGACACTTCAGTCCACGTGTCACCTGGTCTGCCACCTTTGGCTGCTGCTAATGAGTCAATCCCAAAATACTTCGTCCACTGAGTAGCTCCCCTGTTATGGAGGGGTCCACCCCCAGCCTGCAGGGCTGCACAGCAGCAGCACATGATTACACAGACTGACAGCAGGGGGAGGCGTACATTTGATTCTGAAAGAGATGTGGGCACAAACTGGCAGGTGGGTGTTTGGGTCTATAGAAAGGTGCCAACAACAGCATAATAAGCCTGCACTAACCCCCACCCCCATGCTCAACAGACTCCATCAGTGTGTGCTGGCTGCTGCGCCGCTTCTATGATATGAAGCCTCAACTTTAGTTGCCAATTTAAAAGCACAAAATACATTGAAGAGAATGAAAGAGGAATATGGCTTCTCAGTGACTGCCAGTATAACTTTACCTCTGAAGCACAGTGATGGCATCTTCAGAAATTTCTAGAAAACCAGAGACCTTAATTTGCATGTCTACACTTTTGGTTATTTCATAAGTAATAAACCTTTACTACTGCTGCCCTGCAGAAACTATGAGTGTATTCAGACTGGACACATCTGGTTTGCTTAAAAAGAAACCAGAGTTTGTCTCCCCCAAGATTTTCAGTCTGAATTCACCCAAGCGGACCCTGGTCTGAGACTGGAAACCGCTCTCAGCAACTCATTGAAATGTGGTTGGATGAATGCAGGCTCATTAAAACAACTTTTAACGTGATATACATTGCTTCTCGCTCTGTTTTCTCAACAATCTGTATGTCATAAACACTTATCAGCGTACATTCTTACCCGTCGTCTTCCCAGTTACCGCCTTGTAGCACGCCTCCAAAGTAGCAGTAAAAAGAGTTGTACCTGACATTGATAGACATGGTCAAAATTCATCAGTGAAAGAAAAGGTTTGAGTAAGTGAACTATCCCGACAAGGATTACAAAGCACAGGGCTTCCACTACTCTTTCTCTTGTATTTTTGCCCCGCCTTCGTAATTCCTGGCCAATGGCTGAAGACATCTTTAGGGTTACAGCCAGCACGGCATTGTGGGTTAGAAACAAGAAAGTCTGCTTGACGGCAGTCTAAATACAGACCAAACGCAACTTTCAGGGCTTGATCAGGACCAACTGACTTCTGAATACATCCTAAATTCTAGAAAACTACACTTTTTTTTTTTTTTTTTAAATTAATCAAGGTTACTTGGCTGCCAATAATCATGAACAGATATTTCTGAAGAAACACACAGGAATTACCCAGCATTCCTTTGCCTTTCTTACATGCTGCTCCAGGGTTTATTTCTTACAGCTTTGACCAAAAAAAGATTCACTAAAGGGTTCATTAAAAAACCATTACAGACCTTTGGTCCTTTGTCCTAAACGATTTATGGGAATTCTTTCACATTTAATCTCATTACTTACAGCTAAAACTGGCAAAACCATAATTAAAAGATCACTGGGAACAATTTTACAACAAATCAAAAGATAATCGGAGTTGTACTTTTATGTGACCTCCCAAAATGCGCTGCCGCAAGCTCCCCAAAACCCCAACCTAACATTACTAGTGCAACAAAAAAGGCAAGAAATATTGGAGCTATCCATTCATATAATTGTAAGCCAGATGCCAGCTCAGACGAGCAAAACAAAGATGTACCGGTACATGGTTCTTGGAGCTCGTGGTCTGCCCAGAGTATTACATATAAGCTCTTTTATAGTTTGCAATTTTCTTTACTCCTAATTCAAAACAAGTTGATTACAGAAATACAATGAAATACAATTTGAAGCTTAATTTTTTTAGATAGTGCTTCCATCATCATAAAAATGACGCATAAGCATGTTAAAAGCACCAAAAATACTCTTTCATTGGAGTGGGTCTTTCAGCAGAATTTCTGTCTGTTTGGCCCATAAGCTAAAACCACGACTCTGTGGGACCTCCCGGACTCTGTGGGACCTGTGGTCCACCAGGAGCTGCCGTTGAGTCAGCCCGCGTCCCTCGCTCTGCTGCGTCCTTTTATTTGGCGTGAACAGGCTGACATCTGTTGCTAAGAAACTGTGGAGATGTGAATGCCTGGGTTTTGTTCTCAGCATCATTCAGGATTTGCTCCTGCCCGTATCTCTTGTTTCTCCCTGGAGTGAACACAAAGCAGCTGTTATTGCTGTTCCTTTCAAGCTTTCTGCCATAATCCATCCAACCACTCACAAAAGGGCACCGCTGCAGCACTAAAGTGATGCATCCGTCTGCCAGCCACACATCTTTTTCCTGAGAATCTCTGTTTTCCTCTCTTCCTCCAAAGAGATCTGCACATGTATATGCCTCAAAGCAAAAGAAATGTGGTTTTGAGGAGAAGAATAAAACAGAACCAATGTAACAATCAATGCAACCAGTGAAAAAAATCTAAATGTGATGATTAGGAAATCGTCTCATGACCACAGCTGACTAATATGCTCACTGACGGTTGGTTTAGAACAGGAGTGTCAACTTCCCCCCCTTAAGGGCCAGTGTCCTACATGTTTTCCAACCAACCTGCCATTGAAGCAGATCTGATTCAGGTAATCAACAGTAAATTCAGCAGGATTTCTGGAAAACCAGCAGGAGGCCTTTGAGGAGTTTGACACCCCTGGTTTAGAAAGACAAAGACCACAGGCTCAAAAACCTTCATGCACTGTTTTCTTGTCATGAACCTTAACCTCCAGGTCGGAGGATGACACCCCTTCAGGCCTGTGGGGAAAAATCTTTTTCCAAGCCGCCTGTAAGAAGTCAAAATTTAGGCGAAAATGAACACCTCTAACAAACGCTGCTGAAGGCTTCTACTAAAACAAAAAAAGTGAAGTTCTCCACTGAGTTCTTCCAAGAGTCCATAATTAGCAACATTCCCCAGAAAATCTGCTTCTGGATGACAAGTGCTATAAGCTAAAGCTGGATCTCATGATGAAAACTCTGCTGATTTCTCCACGCGTTCCTCATCTGGTTGTTCAAAGAAACTGCAGAATCAATACTAACTAGTTCCAACAGTGAGCTCTTTTGTTAATCCTGTCTCATAGTAGAGATTGAAAGTTTGGGCAGCCCCAAAGAAAGATTGAAAAATCATTTAAAGGCATCAGTTTACAGATGAGAGATTCTTTTAATATGGAAAAAAGTAGCCTTTATTTCCTTCATTTACCCTGTCAAAATAACAAAACAAAAAATGATGTGTGCAAAAGTTTGGGCACCCTGCAGAGTTATTACCTTGTACCTAGTACCTTGGCAAGTATCACAGCTTGTAAAGGTTTTTTGTCGCCAAGAGTCTCTCAATTCTTGTTTGAGTTACCTTCATCCATTCTTCTTTCCAAAAGTCTTCCAGCTCTTTCAGATTTCTGGGATGTCTGTTCCTCACTGCTCTTTTCAGGTCTATCCATGATTTTCAATGATGTTGAGGTCAGATGATTGGGAAGATCACTGCAAAACCTTCAGTTTCTGCATCTTAATGTAAGACAGTGTGGATTTGGAGGTGTGTTTAGGATCATTATCATCTGTAGAAATCCTCTCTTCAACTTCAACTTTTTCTCAGATGGCATCAAGTTAGTGTCCAACATTTGCTGAAATCAAAAAGTTCCATCTGAACCTGAACAGAACTTGTTTCCAAAGTGCATCAGGCTTGTTTCTATGTTCATTTGTGAACTTCAAAAGTTGAATTTTGTGTTGAGGACGTAGAAGAGGTTTTCTTCTGATGATTCTTCCATGAAGATCATATTTTATATTATACATTATTATACATATTATACAAGTATCTGTTGACAGTAGAACAGTGCAGCACAACTCCAGAGTCTGCAGGTCTTTCTGGAGGGATGCTGCAGTCAAATGTGGGTTTAGATTTGCTTTTCTTACAATCCTGTGAGCTGCTCTGTCTGAGATTTGTTCCTGTTGACTGATATTTCTTAATGATATTCTGAACAGAGAATATCAGCATCTGAAAACACTTTACTATCTTCTTTTAGCTTCTCCTGCTTTGTGAGCATCAACTATTTTCCCTTTCATTGTTGTGGACAACTGCTGGAAGAACCCATGATGCTGATTGCTGGGGCGAGGTCACATGATCAGATTATTTACAATCTTTCAGATTGAAATGACCTGGTTTTTGCAAACCATGATTGTGAACAATCCATGACCCTGTCAGGTCTCAGCTTTTCCAAATAGGACGATGGATACTATAAACTCTGCAGGGTGCCCAAACTTTTGCATGTGCCATTATTTTGTTTTCTGTTATTTTGAAAGGGTAAATGATGAAAATGAAGTCTAATTTTTTGACATATTAAAAGGATATCTCATCTGTAAACTAATGCCTCTAGGAGATTTCTCATTCTTTCCTTTTCATTTAATTCAATTTTTCATTTCAGAATTTCTATTTCGAACAATACATATAGAGTAATACAAAAAATAAAACAACAAGAATATATAAAAATGTATATAAATTAGGACAATAATTTACATCAATATATTGTTTGAAAAAGAAGTATTTCTGGTTATTATTCCCTTAACCTTGTCAGAACTGGACCAACCCCCCCCACCCTGCCGGGATGATTTGACCCCTGACACACACCATATCAGATCAGTAGCATGTTTCTACTCTCTGAAGGTCAAGACCAGAGGTGTCAAACTCATTTGGGTTCAGGGGCCTAATTCAACCCGACTGATCTGAAGTGGGCCGGACCAGTAAAATAACCTGATTTCAACTCTGCTCTGGTCTCATCAACTCCTCTAATAAATATACACAGTTGTGTAATATCTGTGATGTTGGTACTTTCATCAATAAATGTCTGGATTCTGTCCTTCATTTGGCTGCTCGAGGCTCCTCAGAGATCATGGATCTGCAATCATAATCCTTGACGCACTTCTACTGGCAAAGGTCAACTGTTTTTTGGGGCACATGACTTCTGCAGCCCTCAGTGTGCAGTTTTAAACTTCTCTTTTCTTAACTGCCCTACAAATGGTAAAACATTTCTTTATGGTGAGTCTCATGGTGGCGCTGAATATGATATTCTTTGAGCACTGCGACCTGTTCATTACATACCAAACACGCAGGTTTTGCATTCAGCTCCATGAATAAATAAAATTGTCCATTTTTCCTGGAAAGCTCAGCGCTCCACATCAGCTTTTCTTCTTTTTGACGACATTTTGGTAATGGTGATGTCACAGCTGATCATTTTATAGCAACTTAACAGCGTGAGGCTTGGGAAACCAAACTGCATTTACCCAGCTAGCACGCGCTCGCAAAGATATGCAGTTTATTTCTGGATCTCTAGTCCTGATGGTCTTGCTTTTCCTTTGCTCCCCCTAGTGGCAGAATTGTGCTTTTCGGTCATTTCTTTAAAGAACTGTAACTCGCAACACGAATGGGCTAGAAAGTTGCTTTTATTCCCTACATCCTTATATTTTTTTTGTCTTCATGACTGTATTGGAATAAGGCATCTGATGGGCCGGATGTTTGACACTCCTGATGTAGAGGCTCAGTTTGGGTTTTTTTCCATCTGCTGCTGTAGTTACACAGTCTGTTCTCATCAGTCTGAAGATTCATCTGCTCCGCATGTTACCTATGCTTTCAGTTCAGTCCAGGCTGTTCAAACGCTGCAGCGCTGTCCTCCCGGCTAAATCACATCCGGCTAATCAAATCTTCCAAAGCCGGTTTACATCGTTTGAAGCTAACATTTGCAGATTTGATCAGCTATGACTGAAGCTGGAGGCTGATGAATGTTTACAGCTCATCCAGTCCAAAACTCGTCAACACGCAAACGTCACCTTCACATAAACGGCTGCTCTTTGTTCATCTGTCAGGTTCAGAGCTCAGCCTGCATCCTCGCATTAATGTAATCCGTACAAGTTTTGCAGCTTCAAATGAAGAAAGTGATGAAGACAATGATTCCACCCAGCTTCTTCTATCAGGGAGGGGCAACTCCAGGCCTCAAGGGCCGCAGTGTTTGCATGATTTCCAGATATCCAAGCCCTACTCATGACTGATTACCTGCTTCAAGTGTGTCCAGCCAATTAGGACATGCCGGAGCATGGTATGCTGGAAAACATCCAGGAATGTGGCCCTCGAGGCCTGGAGTTGCCCATTCCTTAGAGGGTTGGGTCAGTTGTGAAGTTGAAGTTGAGTCTTGTTGAGGTTTACGAGACGAAAGCTGGAGACCATCATTTCCAGAGAACATCCTCCACATGGAACAGTTACTGCTCAGAAAAGTAGGAGTGAGCGTTTTCCTTCCTTTAGATGCAAGACAGACCATTTTAGGAGAATTTTTTTTCCCAACAGCAGTTAGGCTGTGGAATGAGGAAACCCAAAGCCCTGAGGCCGGTTTATACTTCCCAGCGATTTGTAATCTCTTGCATTGCAATGGTCGCGTGGCCATGGAAGCGGAATCCCCCCAGTCGCTGCAGAAAGTGACACCTGCTGCTGATGTCACCCACAACTGGAATTTTACACCCGGAGCGCCATCGCAGGGAAATCACGTCATTTTACTTGAATTTAGTTCAGCAATTAGTTCACAGACCCAGACGGTGTATGAGAAAGATGTTGTTCACACTGATTGAAAAGTATAAACGCCCCTCAGAAGTTCATCCTAGTTTTAGTGGAGAGTCACAAGTAAAACCAGCCAACATGAGTCTGAACTCAAACACGTGATTCTGGAAACGACTGATGCCATGACCGATCGCTGTGAAGTAAACAGAGGTTGGATGATATGACTGTTATCAGACATAGCTATGGTTCATACTGGGTTTTTCATGCGGCTCTTTCTGTCTATGCCTGAATGTGTTTTGTCTTCCTCCTCTAATGTTTGCAGGAGTCACATTTTTGACTCTTCTGCTGCTCGCCTTTGCCTCTCTTCTAATTTCCTGTTTCTTTAGGCGATGCGTGTTCACACTCCCTGGAGTTCACACTCCAATGATTCCTGCACCTCATCTCTCCGCAGTGCATTTATTTCCGTGTGAAGATAAAAGAGTGAAACTTGTAGGCCTGAACAAGCGTGTTCTTACTGCGCGGTCACAGCAATGCACGAGGATGCTGCAGTTTCCTGATTCAAAATGTGTTTTTCTTGTTGGGGCACACACACAGACGTCTTTCAGAGCCCATAATGCACTGCTGGCTGGATCCCCTGACAGGCCTGAGACACAGAAATACCAAAATCAAAGCATGGCATGCAAAGAAACATAGAGGGCTGTTTCCTGTTGTTTCCTTTGCACTGGAAGGATTCACTGAGGATGCAAACACAACTTTTAAATGAGAACTTTAGTCTTCACTCTGGATTATATCAATGGGGAGAGGCAAAAGTGTTCACATTTACTGTACACTCTTTTCCTGCATCATTTTAATTCAAATAATTTATACCTGAAGTTTGTGTGTTGATTTTCAAATCTCAGACCCAGACATAGCTGCAGTCTGTTTCTCAATGAAGAACCCGTTTCCTGAACCAACTTGTAGTTTCACTTTTGTTTTTTCTTTGTCTTTCTTTTGTATTTCCTGGTTTTATTTTCAAAACATAAAAAATCTGCTCAAGAAGATTTCAAAAATGCGGAGTCAGCAGCTGCCTGCTGAAGGTTTGAGCACAAGCCTTCCTGATGATGCTGGTTGATGCTGGCTGGTAGGCTGACTTGTTTCCATCATTGGCGCTCAGATTCAGACCTGGTGGCAGTTCAAGCGATAAGTTCCTCTGAAGTCAGCCGAATATGTTCTCCTGCACGAAGTCAGTGATTGCTCTGAAAGTCCAGCCAGTGGAAGATGCTGGAGCTGGTTTAATTTGGACAATTTTGCATTTATTTGATTGACACCGTCTTGCATACGTTTATTGAAGAACTTTGTGAAGCTCTTGTGTTTCTTTTTACTTTTGTGTATCGATCACACAGCAGATTGTGGGTGTGCCATTTATTTGTGTCTTCCGGATTGGACGCAGATGTTAAAGCGCGGTGTAATCAAGACATCTTGCGCCTCAGAGTGACACAATCTTTTGACTGTCCCGTATGTTTCGTTATTCTAGAAATGCCAATTTACATAAATAGTGCAAACACAAATGAGTTATTAGAGTGAAAGAACCCAAGAAGCAGATTGTTTTCTTCAGGTCATTTGTGAAGATGCTGGAGAGGTGCTGGGTGTGGAGGCAGAGGAGTTCACTCCTACAGAAGCTCTACGTTCATTTGGAATTTACTCTGAAGATTGACCCTCAGGAATGATGTGGTTTCTTCCAACTTCATATTCTTTGCTGTTGTCATATTTTTTGTCTTTTTTTCTTCTTTTTTCATCTTTTTCAAAAGATTTAACTTCATTAATTAAGTCATTTAAAGTTGGTCAATCTGGTTAACACAATTTTATTTATTTTTAGATACAAACCATGGAGCTGGGCTGAGCGAGTATGACGTCACCCACAGAAAATGGCTGACTTCGGCTTCAGCCAAAAAGAGTCCATTTAGTCACCATTTTTTTTCACAATACAGACGCCGCCATGTTGGAGCCAGATGACGTCAGTCAGCAGTGATTGGTTTCAATCTGTCTGAGTCAACATTTCCATGGCAACCACTCGCTTGTTAGACGTTCAAATCCCTACCACATTAAAGCGGGATGCACAAAACCTTCAATCAAACGTTTTGAATGCTGGTATTTGATTAATGCATCTGATTGATCAGTTTTATAACCTGAATAACCTGAACTACAGAAAAAATATGAAAAAAATGAGGATCATCAAGAAGATGAAGCAAGAATGGTTATTCTGAATTATAGAATGAGTGAGTAATAAGTGTCCATTTCTCCATAGAAGTCTATGGGATTCTGGCTTCTTGGTATCAGCAGGTCCTTCATGTTCGGAACGCGATGCAGGATGGGTCACTCAGTCCAGTTCTCATGTACAGTTGATGATTCAAACCCTTCATTTAGAACTTTTTTAGGGTTCTGTTTTTCTTTGGGGTTTGTCTATAATATTGGATGTTCTTAAGTCTGTGCTGTTTGAAGACGTAGCATTAAATAAATAATCGCGTCTGCTGTTTGGAGCTCAGAGGGAGGTGGCTGTTCCTCTCAGCTCTGAATTAAAGGACAAAGTGAACTCCAGAATGATCCTCGTGTTTAACAGATGGAGTGAGATTAGGCTTTATTTTTCTCTTCCCTGCCCTCCTCCAGCAGCCATGCCTCCCAGGTTTTTTTAAATGTTTAGTATGATGAAATGAAATGAAATCTTATCTTCTCCATCAGCTTGTATTACAGCCTGTTGTCATTGGCAGCACAGATCTGTTTGGATCGGCTGAAACGTGGGCTGCCTGGGAAATGAGGGTTTTTGCAGAAGCCTCGTGGTATCAGACGGGCTTTCTGGAAGGAGAAACATGGTTCAGTTCTTTCAGAGTTTCATTTTGTGGGCACGCTGAGCTGCTCTCATGTGCCCTCCATGTAGAAAAAAGTTTAGACTTGATTTGGCACAAGTGCAGACCATCTGAACGTCATGGCTTTGCTGTTTAATTAGAGCAATTTCACGCGGGACACCAGTGCAGGGCGTAGTGTCCTCATGAGCCCCCTCCCTGCAGGTTTGTGCTGCTGAAGATGCCAGACGGTCAGGAAAAGGTTCTACTGCTTGTTGTATTCAGATGAGCATCTAAAGGAGGAGCCACAAAAACATCTGCAAATAGAGACGCAGGGAGGAGATGGTCAGTAAGTAAAAAGAGCCGCTGAGCGTCTGGGTCTGATGTCCTCAGAAAGTATACTGTGCTTGTCTGAAAGCCTACTACATGTTAGAATTTATTACCAGCAGCTGTTTCTCCCCCCCCTGCAAAAAAAGTTTAAAGGAGAATGAAAGCTCCCTTACTGCAAAATTATCTCCGTTTAAAGCAAGTTAAAAAATACAGGAAAGAAGATCTTTTTCTCATTGTATACGTGAAAAAAATCTATGAATAGAACCTGTCAAATTAGTCTTGTTGGGATTTCTGAAAGAAAGTTGTTCCTGCCCTTTAAAGATCATTTTAAATCTTGAAATTAGCTGTAAATGATCTTATTTAGGTATTTTTCTATGGAAATTGGACATTTTATGTCTTAAAATAGACATATTTTTTTAAACAATTTTTATCTTTTTAATTTTAGAACAGATTTATTTATACACTCCACTGACACCCCCACCCCACCCCTCAATATATCCTATTCTTATTTCCAGACAATAATCATCTAAAAGTGAGACTGGAATGAAATGTTCCTAAATTGACATTAATATATTGTAGTCTTACTGTATGTTCACTTTTAAACTTGCATCCTGCTGTTGTTAAATCAGTTTCCTTAAATCAAGCAATTCTGTTCTTGTTTCTTGACTCTTTCTGATTGTGCTTAAAACATATTTAAAGTTAAAAAAAAGTTTTTATTAGATGTTTCGAATAAAGTGAGATGCATTCATGATCAAATAACTCTGCAAGATATTTAGGATTGATTGTCTTAAAACAAGTTGTTACATCTTAGTGACAAGTTACCAGTTCGTTTTGACTTAAATCAGGTGAAAGAAGAAGATATTTAGGATATAAACTAGACAAACATACTTGGTGATATTTTGTGACTTTGCAGTGTTGTTAACCAGCATAAGGGATTAAGCGGGTTAGTTGTGACGGCGCTGATTGAGGGCCGGAGCAGGTTATGCTGGAAGTTGCATTGAGCTGATTTTCAGATGAAGATGCTGTTCAAGGCTCCGTATCTTCATGCCTGCATTGGAAGTTAGACTGGAAGTGTTTTCTAATTAGGAAGTGTGTCCCCCAGGGCCCCATCCATGACAGTTTCTCAGCCTGACTCTTACTTTGCTGCCTTTCCCTAGTTTGTGTTTATTAAAGCTTCTTCCTTCATCTCGTGGACCAGCTTTGTTGTTGCGGCAGAGCTTTCTGCTCAAAGCTTTCCTTTGTCTGCTCAGCACAGAGCTGCTCGCTGCAGATTAATATAACATCGCGCAGCTTCCTGACACGCGGGTCAGAAGCAAACAAACAGCCTAATGGAAATCAGCTTGTCTGTTTTTGCTGTGCAGCTCATGTCTCATCTAAACGTCTGTGGTTCCTCTGAGCCCATTCTTTCATGGTGCGATCTGCAGCCGTGTGAGCCAGCTCCCATTATGTGATTTGTCAGGTACAAACAGTTTGGCAGCTTCTCCCTGCAGAGGTGTTTCTGTGAACAAAGCATCTGCAGCACTTTCCAGTTAGTGTTCAAAGAGCTGCTGGAAGGAGAAGCATGGTTCTGTCGGGAGAAGGTCAGCTGTCGGTTGGTGTGTTTGTGTGGCGTTTGGACGTTCTGTTCAGACCGAGCAGAAACCTCCACCCCCCAGCCTTTGCTGCATCACTTCTTTCTGTAGTCAGTTCTATAAATGAATGATGCTCCATATTTCTGCAGCCTGAGTTTGATAATGAAATGATTGTTTTGATAATGGAATTTTATGCCTAATTATGTGCATTAATGCATCGCCGGCTGTGGGGCTGATCCTTTATTTGAGCACGCAGCTGACACCACCACTCCCCTCCATGTCTGGTATAAAGCTTAGCGTGAGCCGTTTCCTCCACACACATTATTTCAGGCCAAACTTCAAGGTTTTAAAATTGCTGTAATGTCATTTAATCCCATAACTGCTACAGCTGTTCTGGTAAACCACAAATAATCTGAACAAAGGTTTTAAAAGCAAAAAGCTGATTGTTTGATGTAGATAAAACCATTCTGGGAAACTGTCAAAGTGTTTCTCTGCATTAAAACGATGGAACTTTAAAAATAAGTGTGGTTTTCAGGTTAGGACTCGGTCAGGAAAAACCTGGACTCACGATACAGAGACACTTGTGATGCTGATGGGAGAAAACAGCGGATGTGTCCCCACGGTCTTTTTGTTTTAAATTAAATACGGATTATTTTCAAACATGGACTAAATACGATACACAAGAGTTAAACGGCCTTCCATCTTCTAAACTCATGGAATCCCTTTTGGGGTCCTGAGGTTGCTGGAGCCTATCCCAGCTACTAGACCTGTGTTTTGAAATGCACATTTATTTACACAAACACACACACAAACAGACACACAGAAAGTGGACAGTTGTTCTTCTGATGTTTGTTTAGCTGGACTCCTGATGTCCTTACATGGGCATGTTTGACCCGTCTGAATCAGAACAGGAACAGGGCCCTCCTACGTTTTACCATTGCTGATTGTGGGTGGTAGAAGAAAGCTGCTTCTGCTGGGACTCTCAGAGCCAAGCTCCAAAACTGGGATGACGTTCAGGACACCAACCATCACATAAAACAGCTGTTCATCTCAGTGCCTGCCAGTGCAGGACAGGATTCAGGCCAGCAGAATGTAGACACCGCTGTGTTCTCCTGCAGAGCTCTGCTCTGTTATCTTTTTGTTTTCCTGCCTTATCTCCTTGTGAAATCCAAGACATGTTCTTGCTTTGGTGACGGCCGGCGTGCGGAACCACTGACAGCTATTACACTGAGCAGCTGTCAATCAATCTGGGAAATGCTTTGGGCTTAAAAAGATGGTTTGGTTTGGTTGGATAGCTATCTGCACCATGCTGAACTTGACAGTAGCTTCATCATCATCATCAGCAGCAGCTCACTGATCAAGCTGCTGAGTGAGGCTCCAGGGAGCCTCGGAAAATCTCCAGGGCTTGTTGTCAGAACAACGTTCCTCCTGGGATCTTAGTTCTTCCTACTGTACGAAAATGTTCACTAATTTCCTGTTAAAGGGGCCAACCAGTGACTTTAGAAAGTCATTATTTCTTTAAAAAGTAAATATCATAATGTAATAATGTGTCTTTGTTGTAGAGCTTATGGTGGGGAGGAGTTTATCATGAACTGACAGAAGTTCCACCTCAGTGAGGCGAAAGTTTAGGCTCAATCTTGAAAGTTTCCTTCATTATTTGGTTCAATACCTCCCTCCAGTTCCTCCTTTTACACTGCCTCCACCTCCCAGCCCTCCAACTCCACCATGGCAAGACAAAGCATTGCAGGAAGCATGTGAAGTGATAGTCATTGAAGAACCATCCAAATAGAAGCTGTGGAGACGGTCACTGTTCTTCCTATGAAGCCTTTTGCACTGTGGGAATGCTGCTAAAACAGCATAATCATAATTAAATGACCACTGAGAACTCTTTTTCAACACATCAAAGATGATCGGAGTGGGGCTTAAACAATCATTTAGAGCTCTTTACGCATTTAACTAATTGGATGGACCCCCTTCACTTAGTTGACCAATCGAATGGACCTTGTTTTTGTTAGATTAACATAGATTTACATAATTTACATAGACGAGATTCCTTTGGAGTAAAGTTGAAGTAATGCTGACTTTTATTTTAAAAAACTGTTGCAGTAAAGTGATGTGTTAGTTTTTTCATGTATTCCTATCATCATTGTAATATTGATTTGTATTTTGCACATCTCAGATTTTCCTCACATGGTACTGTCCTGCTCACTGGAGCTTTAGAGCTTCATGAACTGGTCGGATGGAGTTTTCTTGCCTGATGTTAGTCTTTTGGACTTCCACATGTTTGGTCTGAAGATTTGAAGATGTTCAGGAGGAATGAGACAGTAAAAAACGATCTCAGTCATTCAGTCAGAGTATTTTGAACTTGTTGGCTTTCCATAGAGGAACCAGGAACGTGAGCATTCCCATTTCCCTGGCAGTTCCAGCACTTGTTTGGCTTTTCCTTTTGTTTTTGTAATGAAACTGAGATGTGTTTCTGATCATAAAGCTCCAGTTTCAGGCGTTTCCATCATTCAGGGTTGTTGGATGATAACATCTGCATGAGGGTGAACGTCTATGTCACATGACATGAGCTGTGAGACACATCATTTTTCTGATGGTGTGTTTTTATTGCAGATGACATTTATACAAAGGGGCAGTTGGATTGTTGCTGAGACAGGGTGAAAGGATTTATTTCCAAAATGAAAAGGAAAATGAAGCAGAAGAAGGACCAACAGTTACTGCTCACTGCAGAACAATCATCAGATAGTGTCTGATCATGAACATAAAGCGCTGAACTGCAGCTGGATGGAATCCCGTTTGCTCAGAAGTGAAGGAGGGAGGTTTGTGTGTGGTGGGGAAGGGGGCTGAAATAGCACAGGATTCAGATTGGATGTAATGATGCAAAGCAAAGCACAGCAGGGGAATGCAAACCAGCCAGTACACCCCCCCGTCGCCCTGTTATATGCAAACAGGAGGGGGAAGGTGCATCTGCTCGCAGAAACTGGTTTGACTTTTCTGCCAAATCAAGCTGATGAATAAAAACTCCTGATCAGATCATTAAGGTACATTCCTGCCCCCCCAACAAACACACACAGGTCTTTTCTGCCTGTGGGGTGGGGGGTGGGGGGCTGCTGCTGGAGGCGTCACCGAGCTTTTCCTGTGATATTAGCCGACATCTGACCTTAATGAACGCACCGCAAAGCCGCACTGTTGTGGGAGGCCGTTCTGAGAGCAGCCCAGCCTAATGAGGGGGGGGTGACCAGACAGAGCCCCCCACCATCATTATTTCCACAATAATAAGCCGCTATGCAGAAACTGTCATTGTGAAGCTGCAGAGAAGGCCAGCGTGTTTGCTGTCATGTCAAAAAAGGGAGGAGCCTCTGACAGAGATATGAAGCAGAATTAAGGGTTCTACACACGTGTGTGAATATAAAACTGGTGTAAAAATAATGTCTGAGAATGTAACGTGTTTGTGCGTGTAACAGGTGTATGAGAATATCATATGCTTGTGTGAATATCACACACACGCACCTATTTGTATACCAGAACTTTGAATTTGAGCTTTTTCCTCCATCGATGTTCACTCCACTTTTTACACATTTATGTTTTTCTTTTTTAACTGGTAACAAAAAATTTTCTTTTTTATTTGTTGTTTTTTTTGTTTGTTAGTTTGTGATTTCACGTTTTTCTGTGTTCTGATAAGTTTGGACTTCCAGAACCATGGTGGTGTTCATCTCCTTGTGGGCTTTTTTAGGGGTCACAAACGGAAGCTGGAAGAAGACGTGACGAAGACGAGGCGGAAGGACAGTAGCTCCTCTGACGAATCCTCTAAGGACTCCAATGAGGAAGAGGAAGGCAGCAGCTCGGAGGCAGACGAGATGGCTGCAGCTCTGGAGGCGGAGCTGCATGACTTTATGTGACGGGGACGGCGAGGAAGACGCGGTCGTCAGGTCTGAAGGTGGAACTCTAGTTTTGACCCTGAATGTAATAAAGGTTCCAACGTTAACAAAGGTTTCCGTTTACAGGAACTTTTGATCTTCACCTTTGTGAAAAATATTAAACTGTAGAAAACAACTTTTTTTTATTACAGTTTTTACACTGACAGAAAATATGTCATGGATTCTATTTGCCAAAGACGACCTTTGACTCTTCAGTTGAAGCAGCAGGTGGAGGGCTTTGTGCTCCTTCTGCTTCCCCTCCTGCTTGTCCTCTTTTGTTTCCTCCTTCTGTTTCCCAAAGAGAAACACTTCAATAGTTTTCATCATTCAGGGAAATCTCCTTTTCTACAAGTGGGTGCCCCCCCATATGTTCGAGTTTGTTTTGATCTGAGTTCAAGAGTCACGGCTGACGATTATATAACGAGACATGATTTTGTTGTGTTTTCTTAACACATCTGGGGGTCAAGAGGTGAGATGGAAACGTGGGTGATCTCCAAAAAATCTGTTTTGTTTTGTGAAATTTCCATTTTTTTAAAGTTTTGTTTATAAATCCATTTTTTTGTGCAAATTCCAGATGAAATATCTGCTGCAAACATGTATGTGTTGATATTTTTCGCCCCTCTGTTCATGCATCCTGACACTACCCCTCATCCTTATGTGATGTGAGGGGTTTCCGCTGTTTCCTTATCCAAACCCTTTCTGGAGAAAAAAATGTTTGTGCTTTTATTATTTTAAATAAAGTTGTGTAAAGTTTTTGTGACTTTTTTTTACTTGAGCCTCAAAGAAAAACCTGCTTTTATTGAATAAAGATGTTTCTAAAAAAAGCAACAGGAAGTGTTTCTGTCTTCTTTGCTCCTGGAGATCATTTCCAGCAGAAAAGCAGGTTTTTGCTCAAACTGTTGCCATGTTGTTCCTTCTGAGTGAGCATTCCCATCGAGTAGCAGTCGTGAGGTTCTCTGAAGTGCTACTTTTCATGCACACTGCTGCTGGAACTGCACTTCTCCAGAGCTTTGACCCTCTTGTGCAGCAATAACAGCTCAGATAATGGAGAGTAAAGAGTAAGATGAGGTTTCTATAAAATATGCAACCTTAGACCATCAGGCGTTGAAAGTTCTGATTATCCCGACAGTATTTTGATCTTCACTTTCATACTCTTTTCTCTAATTGTACTGTAAATGCTTTATGTTAGTCATTCAGCAAAGCATTTCTGTTTGTGAGTCCAGAACCTGTGCTTTTATTTTTAATGACGTTTTTGTTGAACCACAGCTAATTTTGTTGTGGAAACGAGGCTCCAAACATCTGTGAGTGCACATAAAGTTCTATTTCATAATATATGCAGCTTCACACAGATGCATTCAAACTACATTTGTCCTTTAAAGAGAAAGAATATGACAAAGCGCTCTGGTGTTTCAGTTTAGAATTTATCCTGGGAGGTATAGCCTCTTTTTTCTGCGTGTTTAAAGCTGTCAGAAAGGAAAGCAGATCATCTTTATGATCCATTCAAAGGGTCAATCCCCACAGAAGAAAAGAGAAAACAAAACCAAACACATCAGGTTCAAACAATCAGACAAAACATTTAAGAAACTAAATCTCTCAATGTCCCCCAAAAGAAGCCAGGAAGTAAAAACTGTCAAGAGATTTTTTAAAAAGTGAAATATTGAGTTTGGATTGATATAAACTTTGATTTCTACAGAAAATCTGGATATTTAAGGATCTCTCAGATTGCTGTATAAAGAATATGAAATATTTGAGTCATGAGTTGAAACCGATTTAAACTTTGTATTGATCAGCAGTGAGAATCTGCTGATTAAAATTCGGCAGCAGAACATGCGAGAAGTGTTTTACTGGTTGAGGTCACAACAGCAAAAGAAGAAGAAGAAGAAAATAGACACAAATTAAAGAGAACATCTCCAAGTGTAGAGCAGGACATTTTTCCATCTGACAGTTTGGCCCTTACAGATGTTTGCTGATGTTTACACTCTTACCTCACAGTTAGGAGGCCAAGGGTCAAATGCTGTGGGTAACAGTGATTGTGTGGCCCTGCCGCAGACTGGTGACCTGTCCAGGGTGTACCCTACCTTCGCCCATCAAAAGCAAGGACAGGCTCCAAAAGCGATAAAGCAGGAAATGGTTTGAGCTTTTTGATTTGCCATGTACTGTGGATGCAGAAATTATTCAGACCCCCTTACATTTTTCACTCTTTGTTATATTGCAGCCGTTTGCTAAAATCATTTAAATTCATTTTTTTCCTCATTAATGTTCACACAGCACCCAATATTGACAAAACAACACAGAAGTTTTGACACTTTTGCAGATTTATTACAAAAGAAAAACTGAAATATCACATGGTTCTAAGTATTCAGACCCTTTGCTGTGACACTCAAATTTAACTCAGGTTCTGTCCATTTCTTCTGACCATCCTTGAGATGGTTCTACACCTTCATTTGAGTCCAGCTGTGTTTGATTCTACTGATTGGACTTGATTAGGAAAGCCTCACACCTGTCTATATAAGACCTTCCAGCTCACAGTGATGTCAGAGCAAATGAGAATCATGAGGTCAAAGGAACTGCCTGAAGAGCTCAGAGACAGAATTGTAGCAAAGCACAGATCTGGCCAAGGTTACAAAAAATATATGTTGCACTTAAGGTTCCCAAGAGCACAGTGACCTCCATAATCCTTAAATGGAAGATGTTCTGGACGACCAGAACCCTTCCTAGAGCTGGACGTCCAGCAAAACTGAGCTATCGGGGGAGAAGAGCCTTGATGAGAGAAGTAAAGAAGAACCCAAAGATCACTGTGGCTGAGCTCCAGAGATGCAGTCGGGAGAAAGTTGTAGAAAGTCAAACATCACTGCAGCCCTCCACCAGTCGGGGTTTTATGGCAGAGTGACCCAATAGAAGCCTCTCCTCAGTGCAAAACACATAAAAACCTGAATGAAGTTTGCTAAAAAACACCTGAAGGACTCCAAGATGGTGAGAAATAAGATTCTCTGGTCTGATGAGACCAAGATAGAACTTTTTGACCTTAATTCTAAGCTGTATGTGTGGAGAAAAGCAGGTACAGCTCATCACCTGTCCAATACAGACCCAACAGTGAAGCATGGTGGTGGCAGCATCATGCTGTGGGGGTGTTTTTCAGCTGCAGGGACAGAACGACTGGTTGCAGTGAAGGGAAAGATGAATGTGGCCAAGTACAGGGATATTCTGGACCAAAACCTTCTCCAGAGTGTTCAGGACCTCAGACTGGACTGAAGGTTCACCTTCCAGCAAGACAATGACCCTAAACACACAGCTAAAATAACCAAGGAGTGTCTTCACAAAAACTCTGTGACTGTTCTTGAATGTTCCAGCCAGAGCCCTGACTTAAACCCAATGGAGCATCTCTGGAGAGACCTGAAAATGACTGTTCACCAACGTTTACCATCCAACCTGACAGAACTGGAGAGGATCTGAAGGAGGAATGACAGAGGATCCCCAAATCCAGGAGTGAAAAACTTGTTGCATCTTTTCCAAAAAGAATCATGGCTGTATTAGATCAAAAGGTGCTGCTACTAAATACTGAGGAAAGGGTCTGAATACTTAGAACCATTAAATAAATGGCCCTAAGTATTAAATAAACCATGTTTATTTCTTTTTTTAATAAATCTGCAAAATGTCAAAAAATCTGTTTTTTGTCAAAATGGGGTTCTGTGTGTAAATTAATGAGGAAAAAATGAACTTAAATGATTTTAGCAAATGGCTGTAATATAACAAAGAGTGAAAATTGAAGGGGGTCTGAATACTTTCAGTACCCACTGTTTGTAATTACCTTGAAATATATTAGAATTCTTGTGCAGAGCTCTTAGTCACAGTTTAGATTAAGGAAGGAAAGAGGAATCTCTGTACAAGTTTAAAAACAGGATCAAGCCACATATACACAAAAATAAAAAAGGGTGTAAGTACACAGGTGAGTCGGACTGTGTTAAAAAAAAAAAAATAAGAGAGACAGAAGATTGCACGTTTACCGATTTCAAAAGACATATTTCACATTTATTTGCAATGAGAGAGTTTTGGTTACATTTTCAGTTATTGCTTTTTTTCTGCCATCATGTGGCAGGGAAGAAACTGTTGAAAAAGCAAATTTTATGTGTGATGATGCTGTCCACTCTGCTGTGTTTTAGGTTACATGCACAGTGTTTGTGTCTGAGCAGGGAACGATGATTCCCTTTCCTCTTCCTCTGCAGCACTGCTCACACATGGAGTCCATGGAAAGAAGTTTTGTCCCAGTTATCCTCTTTATGACTCTTTGCAGAGCCTTCCTCTCTGCTTGTGTAGCATTTTCATACCTCACTGTGGTCCCTGCTGTGAGGACGCTCTCGATTAGCCCTCTGTAGACCTGGGTGAGGGGGTGTTTTTGCACTCCAGCCTTCCTGAGCAGCCTTTGCTGTGCTTTTTTCACTCAGCTTTGGTCCAGCTCAGGTCAGCAGAGATTTGCTGTTCCAGGGATTTGTGGGTGTCTGCCCTCTCCACTTCAGTTCCTCTGATGAGCAGAGGCTGCAGGAGGGCGGGGTTTATCCTCAAGTCCAGAAAGAAAGAAAAACAGAAGGATGGACAATGTAACTGCAACATAAAAAAACACTTGGTTACATTATTTAAAGTGGTCAAAATAAAATGTTAGCTAAATAAATGTAAAACAAACAACACATTAAAAAGCTGATAGGGTTATGATGAAATTCTACAGAACTAATTTAATGTGTGTAAATGATCCATAAAAGTGAAGAGGACCCTATGGGGTTTGACTGATTTAAATATAAAAAATATCATTGACAACTCAGGACAAAACCTGAACCTCTTTTTCTTTTCTTTTGCTTTCTCTTCTTTTTGTTTGTTTCCCAGTTTTCAAATGATTTTGAGTGTTCAGACATGTTTTTCCCCTCAGAGCAGGGACAGATACCTCAGGAAGAGGGGCTTATTTGATAACCTATGTAGTGATGATAATTGGACATCACTTTGTTCTATATTTTGTTTAAAGTGTTTGTTCAGAAGTCACGAGTAGGTATAAAGTATCTGTTTTGTCATTGGTAGATGTTCCAGTGTTTTTCTGTTTCTTTCTTGATTCCTTTGAACCCAACCAGTCAAAAGATGAACCACTCCCCCCTCCGCCAACAGTCTGGTTATGGTGGTTCCTCCATTCAGAGTGAGGTTTTTTGCCAAAATAACCATTTACTTACTTATAAATGCTGTTTTTATACAACAAAGAAAACCTGGCCTTAATTCATCTGGGATGAATGATTGTAATTAATAAAACTGTTTTATGTATTTATTTTGGTGTAGGAAGGAGGGTTGTTATATTTAGAAACACAGCAAACCTGGAGTTTGTCCTTCAGACTCAAAATTCTTTGACATCTCAGCATTCAAATGAGCAAAGGTCTGCTTTGACCTGAAGGACAGTTTGTTTTCTGCAGCTCCATCCCAAAAGGATGAAAAATTCTCAGCTTGTCTCATGAATATTAACGGCTCCAGGCCCCAAGCTCAGGGCCAAACATTCAATGTTCTCTACAAAACCAGCACATTTCTCTGAGTCACTTTATTTATGTCAATAAAATGGAAACTTTTATCTTACCATACATAAGTTGAAAAGAAAATTAGAATCAGGATTACTGAGATATTCTGCTCCAGCTTCCTCCCACAGTTCAAAAACGTGCTTTATAGGTTCATTGGTGACTCTAAACTGTCTCTTAGCTGTGCAAGTGTGAGTATGTGGTTGTGAGGCTTAGAGATAGATGGACAGGCAATTCATGGGCGAACTCCATCTTCACACAAACCGTGGCTGGGATAGGCTCCAGCAACCCAGTGACCCTCAAGGGGTAAACATAAATAGGTGAAGTTTATTTATTAATTTTTCTTTTACAAAGAAATACTTCCATTTACTGAGAGGAAGACACACATTTGTAAAACTGTTTGCAGATATATGCACAATGATGATTTTAGAACATTTTCTTTAAAACAAAAACACAGCTAACAACAAAAACAAAAAATGTATAATACAATATTGTATTGTTTTATACAATATAATACATAAAAACAAAACTGCAACAACAAAAGGCTTACTAATTTTAAAAAATCATGAAAATATTTATGACAGAAATAAAATAAATACACTTAAAACAAAAAATTTGAATTAAAAACAAAAAAGACTTTCTGAGTAATTAAAACTAATGAATAATGAAATAGCTCCAACCCTTCATAAATCAAAGAAAAAAAAGAAAAACTTGAAAAATAAAATATGAATTACGTTTTTTTATGTAATCTGTAATTTGAAGAATTTGTTCAATTGTTTGACTGACGGATCATTCCTGGAGCAGCAAACCAAGCCCATATGATTATCCCTCCACCCCCATGCTGAGCTAAGACAGGCTTGAGATTTTGATGACAGTGAGATTTGTTACAGAAAACATCTTGACTTAGTTCCTGGGGGTGAAAGAGCTTTGTTTGCTGTGTTCTTTCAGGAGGTGGATGTTTTCCTCAGCCAGTGACTCATAAGAAATGTTTCTTTACTAAATTGTTGTTAAATGAAAAGGATTGTTGCAGATGGACTTCCTATCCTTTAACCAATTCCTGCAGAATTCCCACTGCCAGCAGTGTTTCCCACATGTCAACAATCATTTTTATCCCAAGATGATGGACATGTCTTTTCTGATGAACCTTCCTGTGACTGATGTGCAGCAACAGTTGCATTTGACCAATAAAGAAGGGGTATTTAATGTCTGGGGTTGAAATGTACAGATCTTCCAGAACCAACAAACACTTTGAGTTTTTCTTGTTTCTGCTGTGGAGTGCAGCTGAACTCACTTGCTGTAGTCTCAAGAATCTGTGTGCACGTGGTCAAAGTGCCATCGTGTGAGCACCATTTAGACCGTTGCCATGGATACTTGGTATTTTGACTGCACACAGAGCAAGAACTTGGTTAACACATGGAAGTCAGAGTGGGAAAAAGCAGGTAAGATGTTGCTATTGTCTTCACCTTGTCTGGCAGAAAAAACGGCAAAAGAGGCGGGACAACATCCCTATAAGACCAAAGTTCACTCTAAGGAGTTTTGGTCCATTTCATAAAAATTCTATGGGTACTTGGAAATAATGCCTGCATATATAAAGCTGTGCTACCTTTGCAGACGAAATGTTGCATCTGTAAAAACATTTGCAAGTGGAGAATCATTTTGTGAATTGCAGTTGTAGTTTGTCTTTTCTACAAAGGATTTGTGTGCAAAAATGACCTGAGCTTATACAAAGTAATAAAAACCTTTGCAAGCTGGTTTCCGTCCACAGAAATATTTTGCAACCTGAGTTTATGTCTGCAGATCTGTGTGGACTCTCATGGAGAAAGCACCTGCACATGTGCATGTGCAGTTTTAGGAGCTGAAAAATACAGGAAACACGTTTGCATGTGTACAGCCTGTTTTTGGATCCTACTTATGCAAACAAACACTTTTGTTTTGCAAAATCACAAAGGGGTTTTGCTTTTGCAAACAGACGCACAAACTTTTTTTTTTTACAAATACAAAACATATTATAGGCTTCATTTGGCAACAGCAGAAACCAATGAAAGAATACAACTCCAAAACTCCAGAAATTCCTACTCCTGGTCATTAAATCTAATCAGAGAGAAGGAAAACAGTTTTTGAACCGGACTGGAAGATTGTTTTTGTCAGTTGTAAAGGTTCTGCTTTTGCAGAAAACCACCAGTAGTGAGCAGACCCAGCTTCAATGACTTTTTAGCTGTAAACGTGATTCAATGCGGAAGTCTCCTGATTTGACTGCAGCACTACCAGCTGATTGACAGAGGTTTCTGTCTTTATTTCCCACCAGACCAGTTGAAATGTATTATTAGTAAAAGTTCTCATCAGAACTCACAGAGCTTTCATCTGTTCTTATATCAATTTCTCATGCAGTTGATTTTTGTTTCCACACATGAAACCACTGAGTGCTGCAGCATGCACAGTCACTATATAGTCTTACACATGGTCTACTCATCCAATCATCCAATTCTAAAATAATTCCTGTAATGTTCATTTTGTTAACTATATTTGGTTCCCTTTACATTAACGTCTTGAAAAAGATGAACCCTTTTGACTGCAGAAGACGTTCATGTTTACAGATTCTCAGTGCAGCTCTGACCTAGAAACCAGGGGGGGGGCAGACTGAAAAGAACTGTCTCTGGCATCGACTTCAGCGGCATGTGCTGTTGATGACACTGAGCACAAAAGAAACAACAAACTGCACTGGTTTAACACACAACACACTCGTACTGTCAGCTGGTGAACTTTGATCAGAGGCACCGCCCCCTTTTTATTTTGGTTTATTTCTTCACGTTAGTTTGCTGGGCGGCTGTGGTGCAGGGATAAGGGCGGTCAACCTCTGATCGGGAGATTGCCGTTTTGATTCCACCTTGCCTGCCCATTTGTTGAAGTCTCCTTGGGTAAGACACTGAAGCCCACATTGCCTCTGCTGGTTATAGGTTATAGGTCATAGTGTTCATCGACTGAGCCACCATCAGTGTGTGAATGCGTCAATGGGACGGTAAAGCGCCTTGGGCATTCAAGGAAGGTACACAAGTATACGCCATTGCCAGAGCAATATTCAATTGAGCATTTCTGTCAACAAAGAAAAACCAAAGAAAAAGCCCAAAAAGTTGGGTTAGGGTTAGATTAGGATTATAATAAAAGCTTAGGTCCGGGAACAAGGCCTTGTGGCACACCTGAGGAATCATGAGTATTAACTGGAGCACGCAGATTCATTTTCAATGACTGTTATGAGTCTGTGCTTTCATTCAAACAGCAGCATGTCATAATTACCTGCACCAATCCAATACCCTCTTATAAAATGTTCTTGGCTACTTTTTACTCTAAAGAAATGAATCGTTGCTGTTGTGTAAGGTTAGAAGACCTCAGTTGTTTGAAAGGTAACAGCCAATGAATGCAAATAAATCCAAACTGTTGCCACAAAGGTACTTGATTTATAATGATTTGATTGGTTGCTGTGGTGAGCAGGCCAAAGCCTCATCGTAACACCACACATGAAAGATTCAGGGTGAGTGCCCTGACATGCCGACTGTACCTGTCATTGTAAGGTTGACAAGTCAATAGAAAACTAATGCCTGACTATAAATAATGATGTTGTCACAGACGGACAGACAGCTGGTTCCACGTGCAGCAGGTTTATCGGTGCAGACAAACAGTCTGGAGCAAAGCTCAGCTAAAAGTCCACAAAGTAAATCAGAGTCAGAGTCCAGGCAAAATGTCGGGGCAGGCAGCAAAGAGGCAGAGTCAGGTATGATGCAGGGTCAGCTAAACAGCAGATCAGATCAGGATGAACCGCTCAGTATGCAGGCTGGACAGCACAAGCAATACTTTACACTGAGCATAGCCCTGAGCAGTGCTTTAGTGTCAGATGATAATAAGTGATAATAAGACTCATCTAGAATGCATCTGTAATGCTATTAAATGTCTTACTGGAATCGTGGATACATTAATAATGCTTGTTAATCTGTGAACAAGGTTTGTTCATGAATCTTATTAAGATTATTAACAATTTGTTAGATGTCTATAATGTCAATAAATGTATCAAAAGCATCCTATAGACATATTAAAAATGCCTGTAAATGTGTTAACTAAGCTATCTCATAAACCTTATTAATAAATGTCTGAATGGGCGCCATGTTCCCTGTGTTATGTAGAATTTTCCTTTGTTTAAATAAAGAAATTATACAAGTGTTACTATAAGTCCTAAGAGAATTAGTATTTAAGCTTGGTAACATGAAGTATAAACTAGAGCTCAATGAAACTCTGTAGCTGTGGTTACAAGAACAAATGTTAACAAATGTCTTTAATCAGATCAAAGATCAGATTAGAATTGAGCTGTGAGTAACAAACGTTTACGTCCGCCACACGTTCAATCAGAATAAATCATTTCAACACGCGCAGAACTACCAAAAATACAGGAAACGGCCGTAGAAGAAGTAGTAAGGGTTCGGTTGTAAACAAATAAAGCTGCGGCTCAGAGCGAGCCCATATTCTAAGTGTGCTTTTATTATTGTTATGATTATTAAGAGACTGTTTGCTCATAATTTTCTAAATCAGTGCAGCCGGTGCTTTTTTCTTGGCTACACGGACTTGAGGAAGAATTCAAGTTCTGTTAATACGAACCAACAACAACATTTAGCCTTGGATGCTCTGAATCTGTGCAGGAAATGCAGCAATGTGTGCATTGACCACACGTACAATAACATCAGCCTTTATGTTGTCTGGACCAGATTGGCAACACGAATTCACATGATTGTTTACATGGTTTCTCAGGACTGCTCAGAGCGGCATCTCCGCATTCCGTTAAAGAGTCTGGCTGCCATGATCTGAGACACGGTTCGCTCACACGGGGCAGCCAGCCAGTTCTGTTCTGCTCCAAAGCCTCCTGCGTAGCTCACACCGTCTATGCAGAACATAAAAACCAGCGTAATAATGACATTCAATCAGAAGAAATTGTCAGAGTATTTTGAGTGGCATGTTTCCATGATGCATTTTTATTCTGATCAGGCGTTTATTCTGATTACTCATGTCCATGTAAATACAGATCTTGACTTTCATTGTTGGATTTTTACTTTGAATGACTTCTTTATGAATGTATTTTTTGCATTTATTGTAGTGGGATGAATGCAGTACCATCAACCTGGAGAACATCATTAGCAAATTCAGCGGTGGGGCGGATAACCAAGGAGAATGAGCCGGCCTACAGGGATGAAGTCCTTAAACCCGGAGAGTGGAGTGCACTCAACCTGGTCCTGAACATCTCCAACAGTAAGGAACTCATCCTGGACTTCCTGTGGAACAGAGCTCCACTGCACATGAACGGCGAGCAGGTGGAGCAGGTGGAGTCCATTAAATTCCTCAGAGTCCACATCTCAGCATCTCTCCTGAACATCCAACACCTCTGCTCTGGTCAAAAAGGCTCAGCAGCACCTACGCTTCCTGAGGGTTCTCCGGGAGCAGCAACTCCACCAAAACCTGCTGGTGAACTTCTATCACTCCACCATCGAGAGCATGCTGACCTACGCTGTGTCAGTTTGGCGCTCCAGCTGCACAGAACCTGCCAGGAAGAGACTGCAGAAAGTGAGCATCACTGCACAAACCGTCATTGACTGTCCCCTGTCTACAATAACCTCCATCTGCCTCAACAGAAAGATTATGAAGTAACTCTCACCTCAGTTTCCACTTCTTCAATCTACTGCCTTCTGGCAGAAGCTACAGAGCCAAACCGGCCGGAACGAACAGACTCAGGGATAGTTGTTTCCCAAAAGCTGTCAGGAAACTAAATGCCAATTTTGCACTACAAGCCACTTGAATTCCTGCACATCTTTGCACATTTGTTTAAGTGTTGCACATTTTTCTGCTTGTTATTTTTCTGTATTGTCTGCCTTGAACAGGTGCTGTCTTTCTGTAAGGCAGGAGTGCTAACCACTGCACCATCGTGCAGCCTATGGCAAAAATCTTGGAGAACCAAGAATGTGGAAAAGCAGAGCAATGAAGGCAAAAGAAAACAGACACTTATATTCACAATTGAAGACACTTAAATTAATCAACTGTTGTTAATCAAACTCAGTGACTATAAGTGTCTGTGTTGCACTCCTGCCTTACACTAAGACAGCCACTGGTTCAATTCCCAGCTGGGGGACTTCAAACAGTGTCACCAAAGGGGGACCTTTCTGTGTGGAGTTAACATGTTCTCCCCGTACGTAAGTGGCTGGGTAAGGCTCCGGCAGCCCTGTGACCGCAAACGGGTAGAGAAAATAAATGAATGAAGGATTTTGTCATGTCTCAGCTTTTTATTTTGTCTTCTTAAACATCTTAGTTTCTGCCACCAAGCCTGGTTTGCTGCATTTTAGGTCCTTCACCACCATTTCCTGACCCTAGCAGCAGGGTCAGGTCAACTGCTGCAATCATCATGTTACAGCAACATTCATACATGATGTTGAACTAACATAACTGCATTCAGATCTCCCAACACACATGTTTATTGCTATATTAACACATTTGGTTTACGTGGAAATTCTTTCCACATTTATATTATGTTCACCCAACAAATGATGTTTTTGAGTGTAGATAGATAGAGAGAGAGAGGGATAGATAGATAGATAGATAGATAGATAGATAGATAGATAGATAGATAGATAGATAGATAGATAGATAGAGAGAGAGAGAGAGAGAGAGATAGATAGATAGATAGATAGATAGATAGATAGATAGATAGATAGATAGATAGATAGATAGATAGATAGATAGATAGATAATTTCAGACAAACGGATGGAGATCACTCCCTCTCCTCTCGTACTTCCGGGGAGTTGAGCGAGCGGCTCCGGACGCACCTGAACAGCACGCGCGGAGAGTCTGCGCGCCGCGTGCAGCTCCCAGTTCTCTGAGCCCCGCGCGCTCACTCACGCACGCTGCTGCCTGTGTGATTGATGGAGGCTCCACGCAGGCTCGTGATCGTGGGTGTCTGAACATGTGAATAGACTTTTCTCCTGGCTGGGGGGTCAGCAATGTCCCGCAGCTCCTGCGGGGAGAACTTACAGAGGAGACTGGGACGGATGGACGGGCACGCGCGGTCTGTGCTGCGGTGAGTGCGCGTGTTTTTGGAGTGTCTCTTAAAAATTGTTTTTAAACCACAGAGCGCGCGCGTGTTCTTTGTTACAATGAAGTCGCATTTAACACCCATCAACACGCGGAGGCAAATGAAAGCGCGTGACCGGATCCATGCTTCCTAGAGAATCCTCATTTATCTGCTGCGTTTACGCCAAACGTGAGTGACAGCATGATGGAGCCGCTGCCTGCTGGGAAGATGACTCTGATCGATGAGGATCCGGAAGGACAGAGGCTGCTGGAACTCTGAGGATGAGGATGGTCACGTCTGAGCTTCAGTCACACTGTCAGCTGAAGAACTTCGGAACTTCTGATGGTGTGAAGTTCCAGAGCGGGTGTAAAGTTCGGTCTGTTCTGACGCGCAGACAGAACGCAGGAAGGTTCCCCTGGCGTGTAGCAGAGACTCTGGGGCTCCAGGGTCTTCTGGCTCTGTTTCTGCTCGGAGAAGTATTCGAGTCAGGTGGACATCTTTGAGAAGAAAACGCATTTCTTTTTGCAAACTAATGAAGAACACACTGACACGAACATCCTGGACTTCCTTTTCGTGTACAAGCTTCATATAATAAATGAAAACAAATGAAGGGACAGTATGGGGTCAAAAAACTGTCAATAAGAAACATATTCATAAAGACAAAGTTGTGCACACATTTTTATTTTGTGCACAACTTTACACCATAATAATAAAAATAAAAAACAATATAATAATAATAATAACAAAATGACAGCGCTTTAACAGGAGAAATTTGTATTCAAGACAAAGAAAAATGCATTCAAAACAAATGTCAAACATAAAACTAAAGGTTGTTTTCAAAATTTTCTGCAAAGTTGTGCACAACTTTGTCTTTATGAATATGTTTCTTTTTTTCTAATAGGATAAAAGCATTCCTGAGTTTGAGCAGCAAATACTAGCAAGTGTTGCAGTTCCTGAAATGACCACTGGAGGCTGGTTTCAGAAACACACACTGGTCTGAAGAACACAGGACTTTAGGGGGTTATATTTTAAAAGCAAACTACAGAGGTAAGAGGGTGTCGTACCTGCCAGTAACTTGAACGTAAAAACAAGAATTTTAATAAAAATCAATTATTCAACTGTTCAATGAGACCATGATTGGAATTATATGCTTGAACTTCTTAGTACCACAGATAAATCTAGCTGCTCGAACCAGCTGCAGCCTCACCACTGAAGCTTTAGACAACCCATTATATAAGGAGTTGCAATAATTTAGGCTGGAAAATAAAAGCATGACCTGGTTAAGGCATTTATTTGGAGGTCTAGTTCAGGGCAGCATCAAGTCCCACCCTGAGATTTGTGACTACTGACGCCTCAAAAGGGGCAAGAGAGAGGAGGTCAAGACCATGATGCTTACGACCATCAGAGGCAAACACAATTACCTCAGTCTTGCTTTCATTAAAACTAAGAAAGTTAGAAGACATCCACAGTCTAATATCAGCAAGAAAGACAGTTATAGTTTGAATTCTGTAGTCAGACCCTTTAGGATATAAATTTGACAGTTGTCAGCATAAAGATTAAAATTCACCCTATGCTTTTGGAGAAGCATTCCCAGAGGCAGCAAACATATAGAAAATAGCAATGAGCCCTGAGGAACGCCCCACCTCAAGGGATAACACTTGGATGAGCGAAGGCCTTTACTGACAAATGCAATGGAATGTTCCCCCATAAAGTCCCACCCATAATACCAGCCGATCAATTAAAATCTCATGTTCAACTGTGTCAAGAGCTGACGTTAAATCTAATAATAAAAGAACAACCATTACTGCCAAAACTTTCTGAAAAAACTATGGTGGAATAATGTTGGTGTAGATTTTCAGTCTTCCAGGTCTTCATAAAAATCAAAGTGTTTTTTTGATGTTTGCAGATGACATTCTGATCTGTAGTGACGGAAGGAAACAGGTGGAGGAACAGCTAAAGAGGTGGAGGTCTTTGGAAAGGAGAGGAATGAAAGTTAGCTGCAACCAGATAGCGCATCTGTTTGTCAATAAGAGAAACTCAAGTGGAGTGGTGAGGTTCCAGGGAGCAGAGGGGAAGACGGTAGACTTTTACGTTCTTAGGGTCAACAGTATAGAACAACAGAGTGTGGGAGGTGTCTGCAAGCAGGTTAGAACAAGTGGAGGAAGTTTTCAGGTGTGGTGTGTGGCTAAAGAAGAAAGGTGTAGAAGATTGTTATTGAGAGCAGCCATGTTGTTGGTTTAAAGACTCTGATGCAGGAACAGGAGGCAGAGCTGGAGGTTGCAGAGATGAGGACACTGAGGTTCTCTTTGGGAATGGCCAGGATGGATAGGATCAGGAATGCATTCATCAGAAGGACAGCACATGTTAGAGATTTTGGAAAAGGTTGCAGGGAATCAGGATGGAGATGGTTTGGACACATTGAAAGGAGGAACTGATGCTGAAGTTGGAGCGACCAGGAGGGAGGTCTACAGGAAGACTAAAGAGGATTGGGTTAGCTTTTCAGCCAAAGACCCCGAACTCAGGAAAAACATCCCTTATTTCTGCATCAGTATCTGTTGGCAGTCCAGTAGGAACTTGGTAATTGTTGTAAAAGTTTGGTGAAGTAGGAGCAGATAATAACCCACAGTGGAGGAGAGCTTCCAGAGGTGTAAAGCTATGGAAGAGCTATGGAAACTGATATGATTATAATACTACTGTTGTGCTCCTCTACTGATTTTCTTCAAATCAGTTTCAAATCAGGCTTCAATGTTGGGTTTGACCAACTTATTGGCATTGTGGTAGAGTGTCTGCCCTTGCTTGCTATGTTAACACCGCCCTCGGCAATTCGCATTGCCACTTAAACCTGGTTGAACTTTGATCAACCGGGGACTCAGATTTGGTGGTGACGTATGGATGGAATTCATTGGATTGCTAACTGCTTGAGAATTGATCATGCAAGCGAAAGAAAAAGCCCGGAACAGGATTCACCAGATTTGCTCCACTTTGACATTTCACACCAAACGTCTATCAACTGTAAGTGGTGGACATGGGCTAGTAAAGAGTAAAAAAAGAAGAAGAAGCCCCTCCCTGCTTTTCCAGTTTGAACACCATGAGGTAAATTCACCCCCTTGAACCTGTGTCAAATGCATAGCTTGTGTGTACGTAGCTTGACGCTGTGTGGTTGTGGGTGTGATACCAGTCATATGAAAGACTCCATAAAGGGGGAAAATTATTATTTATTAGCTACATTTTTGGGATAAGTGAGAAATGCTGAAGACTTGGGGCTGTGCTGGGATGGCCAGAGTATCTTACAACATCAGTAAAGACAAGACAGGACCTACAGGTGAGCTATCAAACATGATTGCTTACGGCTGCTCCTCTATCGTAGTACTGAGTATTGTAGAACATGAGTGGATTTGTGCAGAAGGGAGTTTTAAAAAGACCTGCAGACAGGAAGTAAAAGCTGCCTGACCTCTGAGCCACAAAAACTGTCTGCTGACACTAAAATGTGGTTGACAACTCTTCTGCAGAACAGCCGTATTCTGTTCATGCTCCACCCCCAACCTCCAGCTCTTTAAAAGAAACTCCCTAAATTTGGTGTTGCCGCTTTAACCTCTCAGACTGGCGCCACTTGGTTCACTAAAAGCAAATGCCCATGCTGCACATCACTGTGGGTGAAGGAGTTTTAAAATGGGCTCTGTCACATTTATAATTCATACAACAGAAATCCATTTTCAGCTTTGAACAGCAGAAATCAAATCAATATAAAAGCATCTCTGGAGGAGACAAACTGGACAAAATAATCAGAATCTGTGACTCATGATCTAATAGGTGCTCTCCACCCCCCCCTCAGAGTGGTGCATATGTCATTATTTTATAAGAAGAGCTCTTTCTGTGATTATTGCTCTTCAACAGACCTCTTTTGCGTCATTTCCCGTTATGAAATCTTTTTTTTCTCTGATTGCTGAAACAAGAAGCAGGATCCAGCCAGAGCAGACTTAAGTTCGCAGAGATGAAGATGAAATGAGTCCTGGAAGGTGTGTGACAGTCATGCATGCACATATGCAAACACTCATGTAAATTCAGTTTGCTGAAGGACATGCATGATTCAAATGAGCTCCTTCTGCATCAGAATTTACTGTACAATCACATCCAGGCCATTCTCTGAAAAAAGAGAACGACAGATTTGGCAGCAGGGCTGTACACCTCTCAACTAATAATAAGTCAAATCTGACAAGCACTGACAACCAATCAGGTTACATGCAACTCCAATCTTGAGGCATGAAGCTTCATGCGTCAGAAGCGTCATAATTGCCCTTATGGGTGGATAGAAGTCATCTGTAGGTGAAAAATGGGGCAAAGCTGTACGGGATACACAGGTGATCCGTAGAAAATATCAAAGTCATAGACTGCTCGTCACAGTGAAATGTGCAGGGTGAAAATGTTCATGCACATATTTTCTACATGTGTCATTCTGTGGAAGACAGGTCAAACAGTGAATACTAAACTACAGTATATCTTCCAATAGTAGGCGGTCTCTAATCGACCCCAGTCTCCAATAAACACATAAAAAGCCAGATCTAACAGGTGTTCATTACTTCTGACGCCGGTCTTTAATAGTGGCTGGGGGACTGGGTTTTTCTTTTTTAATAAATCTGCAAAAATGGCCAACATTCTGTGTTTTTGTCAATATGGGGTGCAGTGTGTACATTAACGAGGAAAAAAAAAGAACTTAAAGGATTTTAGTAAATGGCTGCAATACAACAAAGGGTGAAAAATTTAAGGGGGTCTGAATCCTTTCTGTACCCACTGTACATCTCCAGCGTTAAAGGTTTAAGGATCTCAGTTCTTAAAGGTTAAAAGATAGAAAAAAACTAAATAAGTGGTGTGTCCAACTGTTATAAACTTGTAAAAAATGTCATAAACTTAAAAAAAACCTTAATCTAATCATTGCCATTTGGTGATCTCTCCAGTACATAGCGCCCTAGGCAGCCGCCTATGCCCAGGACCGCCCCTGCCTGGCAGAGGTGCAGAGAAAGCAAGCGATGAAGTAGAAGAACTGGTTGGAACATGGATTATTGAGCAAAGACAGAAAGGTGCCCATGTCTCCAGGAAAATGTTTGACATGAAAGTGAAAAAAGTGGATTTTTGATACAGAGATTGACGACTTGAGGAGAGAAGAAACGTTCACTGCCAGTCCTAATCAGAATATACAATGTTCTCATCATTTCAGTAAATCCTGAAATGTTCATCTGGTGGTGTTGTCTGCATTTCTTGACCAAATTTTACTACAAAGTGAACCCATTTACCATCAACATTCTGTCTGCGATGGAATAAATGCCGGTCTTTAATAAACGCCAGGATGGCTGCCAAATTTCTTGGAACAAACGCTGGGGCTACTATTGGAAGATACTATATAGTATGCACAAGGGTAAGTGTGTATGCATGGATGCTTGCAGCCTGAGGTTAGAAAATCAGAGTGTAGTTTGTGAACTCCCACTGCTGTCCTGATGCAGCCAAAGTCATGCAGTGAGCTAAAATCAACCATTTCAGTCTTTTCTGTCCTGCTGCTTTTCTGAAGCTGTAAAAGTGTTGAATGAAGCACTTTCGTAGACTCACTCCCTGAAAAACTTGTGAAGCATCTCACTGTCGTGCGGTTGGAGAGCCTCCCGCCTAAATGTATCCTCCACTTCCCTATGAAGACCCCCTCCCAGGGTTGAGCGTCCTGCTCAGTAAACTGCTCCTGTCAGCAGCTCCTTGCTAAGTTGGTGTGTGTGTGTGTGTGTGTGTGTGTGTGTGGGGGGGGGGGGTGGCTTAGAGGTAAAAAAAAAAAAGGACCAAGAAATGTGTAAATTGATGTAAATGTCTTCTCTGGACCCAGACTGACACATTGGAGCAATCACTGAGTGAAGACAGAGCAGCAGGAGGCAAACACCAGGCCTCAGCTATCAAAGGCTCATAACAGTTGATAAAGAAGTCGTTGTTTATAAAGATTTTCCAAATCAAAAGCGATTTTTCATTTACAGAAGCTCACAGCATGCATGTTGTTCTGTGAGAACAAAAAGACTTCAATATGCAGGAAGGAAAGCTCAGGTTTTGTCATTTTGTTTCATTATTCTTTCATTTCTTGGATGTTGTTCTGTCATGTCTGGAATTTATTCACATTTGAAAGTTCTTGTTTTGCATTTCCCACACAGCACAAAGAGCTTGTACAGGAAACAACTGTACTAGTCTGGATGATGTAATTCTGAATGTAGGTTATTGTTCCTCTCTGGAGAAAGGCTACTTTGAATAATAGATTGTGTGTCTGTGTGAAATGAAAAATGAATCAACGATTACCACAAAGATGAAACTTTGAAAATGTGTCACAGGCTTGTTTAAAGGATGCTCTTCTTGTCATGTTTTGCTCAGTCTGCTGTGATCAGGTCTCTGCAGTGGTGCACATTTAATGCTGTGTGTTTAATGAAGATTTGTCTCAAAGCTCAGTGAGGCATTAAGCAGCAAACCATTCATGTCATTTCTGTTGAGTTGAAAGCGCAGCCTAACTTCAAAGTGCTTCAATAGATTGTTACTGTAAAAAGAACGTGTTCTTAATAAGATTCGTTTCTTTGTAGAAGTTTCTTAGAGTATTGCTCTGAGTTCATGACTGCATTTAAAGGTTTCACATCAAACAGCACGCTCCTTTGATGAAGCAAAGCCAATTCAATCCAATGCTTGTTTCATGACACAAACATAAACAGTTTGCTGGTGAACTGACCTGGCTTCACTGTTTTCCTCAACTGGAGCTTCCCACCAATTCAGAGCAAAGTTCAGCTTCTCTGCTGGAACATTTCCTCCTGCCCGTACGGTTGGATACGGGCTGATGTGAAAAATGGTCAAACCTGTATGGGGCACGCAGGTGGTTCACATGAAATGTCAAGATTGTAGACCACTTTGTGAACTTGGAGAGTGAAAATGTTCATGCACATTTTTTCCTACTGGTATGCTGTGGGCAACAGGTCATAGTGAACATTTAAACAACACACACAGGTAATGAAGGGGGAAGTAGGTGAGATATAGATTTGTCTAATGGATCAGGCTGTCAGGGTATGAAAGCAGATCCCAGAGCAGAGTCCAAGGAGTAGAAGAAACAGTTTATTTAAACCAAATCCATAAGGAATAATCCAGCAGGGAGAAGCAGCCAAGAACATGCTTATATAGAGGGGGAAATGATGAGGAGGAGGAGGTGTCCAAGGAGGCAGCACCAGGATGAGAGATAGCCACGCCCCCTGCTACACACTACTCTGTAGAAACAAAACAAAAGGACAAAATCTGCACAAAACAACCACAAGGAAAGAAAACAGAAACCAAATCATAACACAGGCATTTCTTTTAACAACCTCAAATTATGCGTGCTGTTCATGTGATACATGCATGCTCCTGGAGTGCAGCCTGACTGTCAGTGAGGAAATGAGATAATCAGAGTGTAGTTTGTCTTGACATGCTACAGGTGTCCTACTGTCATGCATCACAAGCACAACCCATGCATGCAGAATTTGCACGTGGTCACTAAAGATCCTGTACTTGGACCTCACATACGACTAGAGTGTGTTATAAAGGGCATTGTGCAACATCATCACCCATACATCATACTGTAAGTGCGTGTAACTTACGTTATATTTACTAATACTTCACGATACACTTACCACACGCACACACGATGGTGCATTCCATTCACATCCCTTAAGGTGCCACACAAGCCTCAAGGGAACTGCAAGACACTCCTGCAGCACCAGCTGCTGCTCTGTACGGCCTTCCATGTGCCCAGACAACCCAAAAACCAGCAGCACCCATGCAGGTCAACCCCCGTAAGGGTGCACGTGACTAAGGCTTTGATTTACTGCTGCAGGGCATGAGCCCAATTGAGTTTAAAACATGATTCGATCAAGCTTAATTTTCTTTACATACGTCCTCCATCATCAGATAAATGCCACAGGAACAAGAACCATTTTCATCGGAGTGGGTCTTTTTAACGAAGCCAAGGAAGAGAACTAAAGTTGTTGAACTATGATCAATAACCATTGTTTTATTAGAGTTCTGGCCACATTTAACAAAACATTACCAAACAAGGATTTTTTTTACGTATTGTGATTGATTTTAAGTTTTTTTTTTTTACCATGATGAATCTGATAACTCAATTACTCAAGCTTCTGTTTTTTTCATGGATATTTTACTTTTCTAAATGCAGCTTTCCATGACTAAAATCTATAATTTCACCGAAATTAGCTTCAGTGAGATTATTTGACTTAGTGATTCCATGAGGGGAAGTTGTAATAGGAAAATCTTTCTACATCCAACAAGCTTAAAGCTTACAGACTAAATACCTTCTGTGGCGCATGTGGACTCTTTTTATGCTGTGCAGTTG
This sequence comes from Oryzias woworae, assembly GCA_016861445.1. Taxonomy (NCBI): domain Eukaryota; kingdom Metazoa; phylum Chordata; class Actinopteri; order Beloniformes; family Adrianichthyidae; genus Oryzias; species Oryzias woworae. The sequence continues at coordinate 278,816 of BOLG01000747.1, forward strand.
ACATGGTTGTTTCCTGTCACACAGAGACTCGAGGTGTGAAGAACCAGCGCTCCCTCCACAGATCCTGTGAAGGCCTCTTGTTGCATTGTAAAGGACAGAGTCCTCCGGCAGAGCTGCAGGGATGTACCAGGAGGTGGCCTTCCTGGCGGGGAGTAAGGAGCAGCAGTTCACCACCTTCCACTTCAACCGTGTGGAGAATCCACAAGAGGTTTCCTCCAAAAAGGGTTTGTTCTACAAGCGAGCCCAGCTCCTTCTCCACCAGCAGGATGGAGCAGATAAGAGCTTGGCTGACAGAGCAGCCATCATCAATGTGGGGGGCATCAAGTACCACATTCCCTGGTCAACTCTGGATGAATTTCCATTGACCCGACTGGGCAAGCTGCACAGTTGCAGTAACGAAGCAGAGATCATGGATGTGTGCGACGACTACGACTGCAGCCGCAACGAGTATTTTTTTGACAGAAGTCCATCTGCCTTTCGCATCATTGTGACTTTTCTAGCTGCGGGAAAGCTGAGGCTCCTGAGGGAGATGTGCGCCCTGTCCTTCCAGGAGGAGCTGCTCTACTGGGGGGTGGAGGAAAATAATCTGGAGTGGTGCTGCCTACGGAAGCTGCACCTCAGGCAGGAGGAGTACAAAGAGCAGCTGAGGCTGGAAGAGGAGGAAGCTGAGCTCACCTTACCACAGTCCTGCGAGGAGAGCCAACAGCCTCCAGGGGGGCCGGAGGAGACTTTCACCGGGGGCTGCATGAGGAGGCTGAGGGACATGGTGGAGAACCCCCACTCAGGGCTACCAGGAAAAATCTTTGCCTGCCTGTCAGTGTTGTTTGTAGCGATCACTGCTGTGACGCTGTGTGTGAGCACCATGCCTGACCTCAGAGCAGAGGAGGAGAGGGTAAGTCTTCCTATTTCATTCCACATATTTAATTTTCATACCTTCATTTGCAAAGGGGGTTTAAATTAATCCAACAAGGTATTTGGTATTTGGTATTGGCTTTGAGAATTAATATGTGTGTAGCGTTTCAAATCAGTAGCAGAAACGTTTGCAGCCACAATTCTTCTTAAGTTCTCTGGCATTTCTGTGAGCCTCCAGCTAGCAAAAAACGCTGCTTCAATGAGGCAGGATTGATTTTCCATTTTCCAAAAAACACAGTAAAGAAGACACTCATTACAATTTGTAGGCCCCAGAGAGTATTACTTTGTAGTGCGGGAAATGGCAAACAGATTTTCATGAAGCATGACAGCCTCTGCTTAAATGTGGGCGCACCGTTCCCTGTTGTTTGGACACAGCCTCAGGGCGGCGTGTTGTACAGTAGCTGTAGTGGAGTTCATCATGTTAATGAAGCAGCACACATGCACGGATGACATGGAAGCTGCCTGTGTCTGTGTGCAGTCCTGTGGGAATCTGTGTTCACACACCGACAGGAAACTCTGCATTCATGCTTACTGAAATGATGAAATGCATTTCAGCTTGCTTGTAAAAATCCCACAGTCATTCAGCAAACAAAATAAGCCTATTATGGTTACATAACTGTGCTTATGTAGTGGTTTTCATATAGCATGTTTACCCAAGTCTCCGTCAGACCATTTGATCAGTAAAACCTTTAAAAGACATCTGATGAAAGTGTGTCATCTGACTTCTAATTAAGAAGTTAACTTTTTCCTTTTCTTTATGAATCAAGAGTACAAACAAACAGAAGAAAACCAAAAGTAAACTTCTGCTTGTGGAATTCAGTATCAAATACAGATTTATTCATTTTTGCCTTTTAAATATTTAAGCTTTTTTGTAGTTTTAGTGAGAAAAACATTCTGATCTTAACCTTTTGTTATGACGTAGGAGCTTGTTTGACCCACAACAATGAAAATTGTGCTTTTGGTGTTTTTAACATGTTCTTGTAGAATTCATCTGATGATGGAGGACATATCTAAAGACACATCTTTGAGTATGTCTTAATTCATGATAACATCAAAAATGTATGTTTCCTTAAGAATTGATGTTATTTTTGCTTTTCCCTTAGGCATTTTTAACAATAAAATGTAGCTCTTAATGTTGTACTTAAAAAAAAGATGTATCATACCATACCATCAGTAAAAGTAGTTAATTTAACGGAGCAATGAAATAAATGAATTCTTAAAAGGGAATTTCTTCATTAAACAGATAATTATAGTTGGTGCATGTAAAGCTAATTTATTTCCCCGAAGTCTTTAATATCTCATCTTGACATCATAAAAAGGAGAAATGTATTATCTTGCACTTTTGTTTTTTTATTCATAAAACTCAGAAAAGTGATGCTGCTGTCAGCCTGAAGCAATGAGGAGACTTGTAGACTTGTACCTGCCGACTGGAATCAACTCTGTCCCTTTATTTATTTTAAAATTCTGTGTTGCTTTATCTGCTGATCAGATACAAGATGATGAGGACTAACAGTTGAAGAAAAAAACTGTCAGAAGTTGAGATATAGTAGAATGAGCACTTTTACTAAGATCTCTAACAAAAAGCTAAATTGCATGAGATGCACAGAGATTGTGTGCTTGGCCAACTCCTTCCCTGACCCCTACCCCTACGGCTTCACCCTATCTCTACATTTAGCCCTCCAAGTGGAGATATGTGGAAAAATAGTGTGTTTTAAGTCGGACGTTACTACCACTCAATGATGTCATCATTTTTTGTCGTCTTCTATGTTAGAATTAAGCTACTATGCTCAGAAAATTCACAACAACATTGGTTTTGTAACTTTAAAAAGTCATACTAAACTTAAAAGTCATTACTTACATTTAAGTGTAAACGTCTGTGTTTCAGAGTACACCCACATGAGGGAATGCGTTTCTCCTCCACTGTTATGTGGAACACCCTCCCAATGGAGGGATTGTCAGGCCAAATTCCCTACGACTCATTCTTAAAAAAGTACGTTCGGATACCACTGCAGCTTCAAACACCCCTACAATTGAAGCAATGGCGAGAAGCCGTAGGGGTATGGGAAGAATTCATATTTGTGTTGCCTTTGTGTAGGATTTGCAGCTTATGAACTGAGCATGATAACGGGTGTGTAGCAGTGACACAGCGTGTGCACGCAAGTTCTAAACTGGCCAATGAGATTCCTCAATGAAACGTTCAACGTTTGAAACATTTGACAGATTTCGTGCAGCCCGCTTTCAAGTAGCGGTAGGAGTGTGGACTTTCAACAAGCTCCCTTCTGATTGGTGAGAGTGGTTGCCATAGAAAAGTTGACTCAGACCAACTTCACACAATCACTGCTTATTGACAATTTCTGAAACCAAATGATCACAGAATTGACATCATTTTGTTGGAGCTGCAAGTAAATCATTTTTTATTGAAGACATCACATTTACTCAGTCCAGTCCACATATACAGTCAGTGTTACACTATTGTTCCACCACAAAGAGGAAGATCACAAACTCAAAGTGAAGTTTGATAACAAACAGAGATTTTAGTAGAAGAGACAGGACAGGAACGTCAGAGTCAAGAGTTAAGCAGAAATGGCTAAAATATCAACAAAAGACATGCTTTTGATGACAGCATGGTGTCTTAAGGCTTAGCACTCTGACCCTGACAGCAAGAAGACACTGGTTTGAAAAGCAAAGGTAGAAATCAATCAATGCGCCTTTTTCAATCAAATGCTTGATTTAAATCTTTGTTTTTTTCATCCACTTTTTTTATTGTGAAAAAAATGAGGGGTTGCACGGTGGCACAGTGGTTTGATTCCTAACTGGGTCTTTTCTGTGTGGAGTTTGCATGTTTTTATTGTGCATGTGTGGGTTGTCTCTAGGAACTACTGCTTCCTTCCACGGTCTAAACAGTTATTCAGTTACTCTAGAGCAGGGGTCCACACCTTAAGGGACGACCTCCTGCTGGTTTTCCAGAAACCTTGCCATATCTGCTGTATCAGGTGTGTTTAGCCAATAAGAAGCTTTAATAGCAGGTTGGTTGGAAATCCTGTCGGACACCAGCTCACGAGGCCTAGATTTGGGCACCACTACTTCTAACTGTGAATTGTAGAGACTACATCTCTTGGCTGGCCTGGGAACATCTTGGGGTCCCTAGCTCCAGGATATGGAGTGAAAAAACAGTTAACAGGTCAGCACAGGTCTCTCAATACATGTAAGTATTTTTTTTTCAATTGTTCTAACATTACCTAAAAACATTTTTGATGATAATTGTGAACTGTATATAATATTTGATTAAGTTTAGGTACTTTTAGAGTGAGTACATTATTTGTTAGAAAGATACAGACAAGGCATGTGCTCAACTATCATCAGAGGAGGAGAAATCTTGCCACCTCAGGCTTTGATATGACCAACAATGCATGCTGTCACAGTCCACACGAGTGGAGCAAAAAGGCACGTTAAAGCCCCCCCCCCGCCCCACATGTCAGCCTGTGGAGCTCCTCTGCATCTCACTAATTCATCGCCTGAATGGTGTCAGGCAGAGAAGATTATGATTAAAGGAGAACCCTGCAGCTTCTCTGTCAAAGTTATGCATTCATCAGCGAGGAAGAGGCCTTTGTTTGAGGAGTGTCAACTTCAAATGGAAAATCAATGCGCAAAAAACAAAGATGATAAAAGCTGAGTAAAGACATGAAACACAACCTCATCTCATCTGCAATGAAGCATCACCAAGCGCCTGAATAAATCAGGATCAGAAATTAAAATCAAACCAAAAAAAATAGTTTTGGTTTCCAAACTCAGAAAACTGCAACATTGGACCTGCAGCTAAAAAAATCCAGAGAAGTCTCCATCTTCCCATCATGTGAGCTGAGAAGGTGTTTCATTAGAGCCGAGAGTCCTGAACTCAGCTTTCTCCAGAAGCGTGTGAAAACCAAGCTTTCATGTGTTTTTAGCTGCTTCAAGCAGCACAGACAGAACAGCAAAACAAGAACCTGCAGTTCGCTGTTTGGAAAAAGGATTTTTTTGGATTCCTAAAAAAATGTGTTTCTTCTCTTTAGGAAGTAACACATGCTTGGGAGAGATTCCAGGGCTTTTTCGCTCTTTTCACACTTCAGGAAAATGAGGCTTTAAGCGGGTCAGCATGAAAGTGAACCAGATTCTAGAAACATTCATCTGAGTTTCAGTTTAGAGCTCATATCATTCCACTGCTGTTTTAATGAAAAAAACTGGGCGTGCCCAGCGATTATGGACGTGTCAATGTTAAAAGATGGCTGGTTCCATGCAGTTTATGGGTCCCATGACACCAAAACGCAGCATCCTACTGCTACCTTGTAACCATCAATCTTGGTTGAAACTGGGGATTATGACCATTGACTCTTTTGGAGAACTGGAATAAGCAAGTGAGATGTCACCCATAGAAAATGACTTACTTCTGGTTTCAACCACATGAAAACGATTAATTTGTCGTTTTTCTGAAATATGTCCATCACCATGTTGGAACCCGATAACCTCAGATTGTTGTTATTGGTCCGAATTGAACTTGGTCTACATTTCCTTGGCAACCAGTCTCCAATCAGTAGAGAGCATGTTAGAAGGCCACACCCCTTTCACTGAAAACAGGCTCAGGAGAATCTGTCAATCAAACGCTTCCAACGTTCAGTGTGAGGCCACCTACTTTTATTGTGGCATCTGATTGGTCAGTTTATAACTTGAACAACAGAAAAATATCATGATAAAAAATGAGGATTATTAAGAATATGTTAGAAAATGTATCAGAGCAAGAATGGTTATACTGGCAAATATAATGACTGGGTAATAGCTGATTATTTCTCAATAAAAGTCTAATTGGATATTGATTAGGCCTGCACGAGATGAGAAAAATCAATGATACGCGATATCTGTGTTTGGAACTGCGATGACGGTATGATTTGCAATACATGGACAAACAGCATAACAAAAATACTAAGACATTTCCATTTCACTGTGACAGTTTTATTTAAATATTTTTTTGTTTTTGGGAGGTTTTGCATTGTACCTGTGTTTGGAGAACATTGCCTGTCCCAAAACCAAAGCATCTCCAAATAACCAACATTAGGGGTGTAGCAGATCCCAAAACCCACCGTTCGGGTCGTGTAAAGGTTTTAGAGTCACAGTTCAGATCATTTTTCAAATCAGTAAAAAGGGGGAAAAAAAGAAAACTAACTAGATTAAGGGCTCCCAACGAGTTTCAGGTTCTGCCGTAAACCATGTAACATTTTCACACGCAACATTTTCAAAGCGCGGCTGGCTTGACCACAGTCTGCTATCAGCCATCGCAAGTCTTGTTCAGTCAAAAAGTAGTTTTTTTCATACTCCCGCACCATGTAGAAGGCGGGCACCTAGCATTAGAGGGCTCCAGTGATTGGTCAATGACACCAAGAGCTCCATACCATTGGTTTAATCCATAAAGGGCCTTATCTGATTTGCTACTTTAAACTACAAAGAGATAGTTCAGCATGTGTGCCACCGCAGACCACTCATCGCCATTTATGCCTCCTTTTGCTGTAGACATACGGCACTGAGCTGATACCGAGTTGACAATGAATTTGCGGTTTATTATGCAGGCCTAATTTGGATTTTTGGAACCAGTAGGTACTTCCTGTTTGGTATGTGGGGGGGTGGGATCACTCAGTACAGTTCTCATCTGCAGTCAATGGGGTAAATGAGTGCTTTTTGAGTGCTGATGATAATTAAAAATTAAAGAAAAAAAGAATCAACTTTTTATGGAAATCATTACAGAAACAAATTGCTTTTTATTTATTGTTTTTCAAAATTGCAAAAAAATCAAAGTACACATTAGAAAAACCAAAGCTTTACAAAGAAGCCGCTGCTCGCTCTGTCAGAGACATTCCTTTGAGATGAAAAAAATCATTGTCAGTGTTAACAAACACAAAGATCTGCTCATTTTTCAAGAAACAGCTTTAGTTGTACTCATCAGGTAAAATACAAAAGCTTTCACAGTAACTTTTTCCAGTATTTGGCTGACATCTTTCGTAGCTTTTTCTGGATTGTGTGTCTCCATGGGTTTTACATAAAAAATATTACCTTGTATCTCCAAGCTAGAAGTAAAAATGTGTTCAACAGTGCAGTTCTTTGAACACAAAAGGTGTATTTCACAATCTCAGAACTTTCTAGGAGAGTTTTTCCCCCAATATTGTCATTGGGAAGATGTCTGGATTACAAAATTGGAAACAGTTGACCACAGAAATAAAAAATAATTTTTGAAAATAATTTTCGAACTGGGATAGCTTTGTATTCATGCAGGTGTAGTGTCATAACTGCTGCTTTGCTGATTGGATTTTATGCTGATTTGTGGATTTCCTTGTGGCTGCGCCTGTGTCTCCCAAATATTCCCAAAGGATTTCAATGGCTCATTAGTTAATATTTTACTCAAAAGTCTGTCTAGCTTTTGGAAACAAAATCATGTTTTGATAGTGAAGTTAGAGGCTGACTTTTGACTACAACTCTGTGTTCTGACAACTCTGACACTGTTCTGGGTCAAGTGCTGAAATATCATTGTGTGAAATCCTTTGAAGACCTAAAAATGAAGAGCAGAAGAGTCTTCAAACATCCTCATAGTGAGGAAAAACCTCTATTTTAAAACCAGCTGGGAGGGGGACACAGATGATGCATTTCAGAATTAACTACATCCATATACAGTGGAAAGTATTCAGAGTATGCAATATTCTTTAAAGATTTCACTCTGTTATATTGCAGCCATTTGCTAAAATCATTTAAGTTCCTTTTTTCCTCATTAATTTACACACAGCACCCCATATTGACAAAAAAAAAAAAAAAAAAAAAACCACAGAATTGTGGACATGTTTGCAGATGTATTTAAAAAGAAAAAGTGAAATATCACAAGGTCCTGAGTATTCAGACCCTTTTTCCGCTCAACACTGCCACTGTAATGTTAGATATTGTTGATAAAGTTTTATTCAAAGTGGATTCACGCCTGTTATTGTATTTAGAAAATAACGTTTTTATGAATGTCCCATGAATTAAGTTTGTTGCATTCATCCGCCATGTCTTTAAGTCCACTCCGTGAAAATATTCTCTGACATTCTCTGCAATCACAACACAAAATACAAATAAAAATGTGCAAAAACAGAAAGACTTTTATTCACAATAAAGGTTAGCATTTAGTCCAGTTTTGAAGAAGGTTCTCTCAGTTCTCAGGTGTCTGTACAGGTTGGTTGTGGAGCCTGTTTTAGATGAAATGACTTCCCTGCAGGCTCTACGTTCTTCCTTTGTGTTATCAGTAAAATGAAATGCTTCTTGATTTGGATTCTTTTCCTGCTGTCATTCATTTTTCTTTACGTTTCGGTGTTTCGCTGTAGTTTGTTGTTGAAGGTTGATCAAACTCGTTCATGTGCTGCTGTTTGTGTCATCCACCACCTGGCGCACGCCTCCACTCAGTGCAAGATTATTGACCTCTTTTGCTTGCCATAGAACAAACACTAAAGCATGTATGTATTGACTAATCATGAGCAACTTGAAGGGAGAAAAAAGCAAGAGCTGACTATTACAAAATGTGTTCATTGGAAGGAGCCGCAGTTGTCGTTCACTCTGAAGAGATTACCTGAGAGTTTGATTGGCAACTGAATTGGTTGGGTCCCACTCCCCTCCCACATCCTGTTAGAACTTGATCCTGTCCCGGTCCAGTGATCAATGGCAGAGATGACTCCCATCCCCGTGAAAATGTCCTCTAGTGTGTCGCAGTAGGTGGGTTGTATGGGCTCAACATAAGGACTTAAATATTCAAAACTGCAAATGAATGGATTTGCATCCACTCTTAAATCAAGTTTCATCATACCCCAAAATAAATCTGTCCATAAAAAAGATGGTTTGCAAATGTGTAAAAAGGGACCTGCATGCCCGTAAAAAAGATTTGCATTTGTGAAAAAATGTCAACGTTTTTTTCCGAGCATTGTTTTTTCAGATGCGAAGCAAAAAGCTGCGTGTGACCTCCTGAAGTTGTGAATTCTGTCCCTGCTTTTACACGTATTTATGATTGGATGGCCACAAATCAAACTGTCCAATCAGAGAGCAGGTGGCTTCCTGCCATCCCGCCGCAGACTTTCGATATCAGTGTTAACATAACTGAGAAGAACGTTCAATGTTCCGTTTGTTTGCGGCGTTCAGTTGTGCCACTGACGTGCATGAAAGACGCTGCTTTGCTTGAATAAATGGGCCATGGTCTGCTGGTGATGTTCTTCCTGTAGTCTAATCATGAGAGCAAATGCTCACAAGCTTTCTATCTACTGTGGGAATTCGAGTTCGACTCCGGGCTTTACACAGCCGTTTGTTTTATGTTTTCTATATTTTTTTTTTACTGACTTTTAGCAACAGTATCAGTTTAATTGTAGTTAGTGTTTCTTTTTTGCTTCTGTATATTCCATCATATATGGCTGTTATAATAGCAGTATAGCCCAACAGATTTACAGAATCCCTATGTGGGTTTTCTGGTTTGGGTTCAAACCCTTTCTTGGCTCATTTTATCAGGATGGTTTCTGCTTTAGAAGGTAATAAATATTTGATGCTTCTGTTAGTTAAATGTCCATCTTTTCTTGTGTATTCTTTATGTTGACAAACAAACTTTGGAAAAAGGGTCACTTATACAGTCAGAATGAAAACATAGAATTCTTTGTTCACCTACAAAATAATTCTGTCCCAAACAGTCAACATTTTTTTATTTTTAGACAATCTAATGAGTTACTGCTGCAGAGCAGAAGTTCAGCGAAAGCCACATTTTAAAAAGGCATCTGCAATGAAAAGCACTTAGCCTGTGGAGCTAATTTAACAGTTGTAGAAAGACTCCCTTTCCTCCTCACTCAGAGTCATACAGAATGAGAACAAAAAAAATCTATAATGCATTTCACATTTTATGGGCTGTGGTCCACTCTCCGGATGAAGAAGGGATTAAGCATCCCCTGTGTTCTGATTCCTTCCTTCAGAACTGCTCACTTGTTTTTCATTAGCATCTTTGAAAAGGCGGCTCTGGTTCCTTTAAGGTCCTGAGTGCGCTGCAGCTGCGGCTCCAACCCTAATGCCCTGCAGCCTTTCACACTCCGTGATGATGGAAATCCCAGTCATTTTATAGCACAGCTTTCCACTAAAGCTTTATGTCGCTGCAGAGGAACAGAACAAATGCAGAGAAGAGAAATGTGTACATTCGCTGCAGGAAATCCCAACATTTCATCTCAGTCAATACTGATTCAGCAGGAAAGTCAGAGCCATAATGTGCAGAGACAGGAAAACTATTTTTATCTATGGGATACCTAAACTGTAAAAAAACCCAGCAATACTGCATTGATGTTTCTGCTAGGAGCACAAGAGAATAAAATATTTACTGATTTGTTAATTCAGGTGTCATTGAACTAACTCTAACATGAGCTCAATTCATAATTCAGGATTGCACAACATAAATACAACCAAGTTGCAAAGACTAGAGGTTGTTTGTTCTGCTAATAAGCTTAGAATTTTCTTGTACTGCACATTTTTAAACAATAAATCTAATCGACCATAAATAATGGTTTTAATGTGAGAAAGTCGCATTATGGGATGATACTTCTAATCTAACCCTGCAGCCTTTGGCGGTTTTAGATCAATGTTCTTGTTTTCTTAGGCCTGCATTTATTACATGACTAACCGCTACCAGAGAGAAATGAATGAGAAGACTTTGTTCAGCCTGAAGACCTTATGAAAGTGTTGCATGTTTCAGTTTTTCTATTCCTCTTTCATGAGAATTTAAACTCACTTTTCAATGCAACACTTTGAAATGGGTTTCAATAAAAACTGCACTGTTGCTAAACTGTTGGATTGTCACTATTATAACTGAATATTTTGCACTAATGTTTTGTAAGAAAGCACTATGTGTACAAAAACATTTTGCTCATTTTTTTCATCTTATGAGTCTTAAATGTAGGAAACTTGAAAAAGCTGCAAATTCTATGTTTGGTTTTGAAGTTGATTTGTATCTGAGCTCATAAAAGTTTGAAAGAACAGACATGTGCATGTTCACGTGTAAGTAAGTAGTTTCATTTAAGAAAGACGAGATTGTGGTGCAAAAAGCAAAGTTGTTCCGTTTTGATTTTTTTCAACACATAATCGGTCGAGTCCTAGATCGCTCACGACACTGATCAGTGGCACACCAAAATCTGTGCTGAGTTTCTTAGTTTACTCATGGTAAACTGAAGTTCATGTCTCCAATGCATCAGAACTGTCCTCTTCTACACCCCTCAAACCCCAACACCCTTCCTGCAGTCCCAGTTTGTTGTGTAGACAGAGCAATTTATTTATTTATTTGATCAAAGTCACACTGGAGGCCTCATGGACTCCCAGTGAGGTGTTTTATATGAAAGTGGATCGGATTCTCTCTGGACTAGTGTCTTCACGTTTATGTTGATTTTTACGTTACACTTTCTGACCTGAAGAGGTCTCAAGGGTTATACATCATCTGCAATCTCATGAGTGCTGTGTGAAAGGGAGTTCAACCCCATTGTGTGAAATAGCGTTTTCTTCTTGCTAATCTCTCAGGAGCATAAATTCCCAGCTGAGCAAACTCAGCATGAACAGGAACTCCTGTGACTCAGAAAAGCCAACAAACCAGAAAAGCATTCACATCAGTGAACACGACGAGCTAAAGTGGTCTTATCTGCCTTATTCCAGACGATAGACAGAGGAAAGCACTTTGTTGCCTGGAGAAGATGAAGGTTATTGATAGATTGACAGACAGTTCTCATGGAAATCAAGGTTAGAGTTATGCTAACGGCTGATGGGAACATGTGCAGGACTCTGAGGCTTAGCTTTCATCTGACATGTAAGTGGAACAGTTCCAGTCAAACGAAATATCAGTCAAACATTTGCTCAAGCTTTTTTGAACATGTATGAAACAGTACTATAACTCTGTTAGGTTTCAGTTGATCTGAGCCTGAAGGTCTGTGTTGACACCGCTGTATTATTGTGACAGAGAATCACTGGACATGTCCTGTCTGTCAGTTGAAGTGTGATCCCTTCATTGTGAAGAAGTCATCCTCTTGACAGACAACCGCCATCAGAATCAAAGCTCCTGGGCTGAGGCCAGTTTAAATGGAATCAGAAGGACTCCCATGGGGGGATTGGACCGACACAGTTGTAGAGTATCTAATTCGATTCAGGTTATTTATTAGACCACGTGCATGTGTAGAGTCCTGCAACAAACAGCTGCATGCATTTCCATTGACTGGAAAATTGGGCAAATTAGATTTGTGATAATAAATTCACATAACGGAAAAATAATGTATTAATCGAAAATATGTTTTTGTGCTTAGAGGAGGGGTTTTTGAGGTGCATCAAAATGGACATGTTTTACAAAACTGCAATGGAAACACTTCTTTTAAATTAAATGAGCCACGTCACCAACAACCAGTTACCAGTTACCACCCTTGTGCAGTGCCTCAGGACAGTTGGGAAATTGTTTTTTTTTCCTGACATTTCTAGAATTTCCATAAAGTTTGCCTTGTATGTGTTGTGGAAAAGCAGCTAATGTTGTAAATGTAAAACTCTCATTCTAATCCAAGTACCATTGTGAGTGTGGCAGCCAATGAAGAGAAGCTAAAACTGTTGAAGACATACAGCAGTTAAATTAGTTCGTGAACTAATCTTTCTGTGTCAATCTGAGATTGGATGCTCCTTATTGTAGAAATATTGTGGAGATAAAAAAAGAGGACTGCACTGTGGTGTAGTGGTCAACACTCTCGACTCATAGTAAGAAGGCCCTGGTTTGAGTCCTAGATGCACTTTCTGTGTGGAGTTGACATATTTTTGTGCATGTTCTCTAACTCTAAATTCTTCCTGTTTGTGTAGTTCTGTCTCTGTGATGGAATAGCAAACTATTCAGGGTGAACCCCACCTTCATCTAAGAGTCACTGGGTTAGGGTCCAGCAACCTTGTGACCTTGAAAGAGATTTGGCGGGTTTAGAAGATGGACGGAAGATGTTATATAAACTTATTTTATGTGGAAGTTAAAAGTCAAGTTTTCATCAAAAATGCATTTTTAGTACAACTGAAAACCAAGTTACTGTCATCCATTGTGTTTACTGTTACCATGTGATTCCCTTAAACGCTCTCTGGTCCAAGAACAACACCGTCTGTCTAACCAAGACACAGTTGAAGCTAAACATTTTTAGATTGTGATATTACAAGAAATTCACGAGTACTTTGGTCATGTACAAGTAGAAAATTAGTGTAAAGTTAAGTTTTAGCTTAAAAGGCTCCATTTTGATGTTTAAGTTCATTAAATTGGTTTTCTTCCAATAAAATCCTTTTTAATTTAGTTTATTTATGAAGCAGCTCAACCAAGGTACATAGGAAAATCAGACAGAGCTTTAATCATTATTATAACTATTATAATTTAATTTAGTCCAGATTGTTCCATAAAGGACATTAGTTTCATGCTAATAGATAATTCAAGTGACCAACAGAGTAAATGGAAAGGTTGGAACCCAATCCCTGCATGAAATAGTGGAAGGTAAGATCGCTCTGATTGGAAGGTTAGGAGTAAAACTCCAGCAGAACCAAATGCAGGGTAAACATCTGCTGTAATCAGAGCCTGAGAGGGCAGGAAAGAGACAAACAACTAAAATGCTGAAAAAGCAGGCAGGCTAGTTCTGTACTAGTTAAAGAAGAAGAAGCAGATAAAGAAACATTTTCAAGAAGAAACACAAAGTGTTGTAGCTGGGCAGCTGCTGCTTTTCTGCAACTGTGTGGGTTTGAGTGAAGAACATGACGAATGTCCAAACGTTCATGTATGCTTGAAAACATGAAGATTCATGGAAGTGGGTGGAAAATGCTTTCATGCAGGCGTCTCTTTCAAAACAGCAACCTGCAGGCAGCTGTGTGTAAATGTACATGTAACGTTCTCATAACGCATTTCTCCATAGAAGGCTCATGTTAATGACAAATATGGAAATGTTTTTAGCAGCTTTGATCAGCCAATCACTGTAGCAAGTAAAAAAAAACAGGTTTAAGGGTGATAGAGGAGGAAGAGGAGAAGTTACACTTGAAACATTTCACAGAAAAACAAACAGCTGAGCAGCAGCAACTAACACGTTCAGTTTTACATCAGGAGCATCTGTCAACGGTCTGAACTGACCTGTCTTCAGGACATTTGTAAGGAAAACTGCATGCAAGAGGTCCTTTTTACAGAACATCAGGAACCTTCATAATTGCAGTTAAATCGTCATTGTCAGAAGGAAGTCACTTCCTGTTTCACCTTGAACATCTAGAAAAAAACATTGAGACAGTGAACGCAGAAATATTGCTGTCATTCGATTAATTTCTTGGAGCAATTAATGATCTGTAATTAATTAATCTAAGTCAACTATTTTCAATCAACCTGTGCATTGCAGTGAAAGCCTTATTAAGAGGTATCTTCATTTGAATGTAATTATTGTAGCACAGTAAAAGCTAAAAGTATAATTTAAAAAGTGGATTTATTAAGTTAATTTTAACAGACTTCCACCAAGGGATTTTTTTTTTTCAATCTTGAAAAATGACAAATAACAAAACTGAGGTCCAGAGTTCTCTGGTGTAACAGTAGGAACGCTTTTCTGACCAATCCGAAAAATATAGAACACACATTTCTAAACAATACTATAATACATATCATGTTGTCATACCGTATTCACAACAGCAAGACAGTAGAGAAGACATGAGTGATTTCATAGTTTCCTTTAACCTGTTTGTAGAACCTATAATGCAGCTAAAGAGAAACAGAAAGGAGAATATAAGAAGGAGGAGATGAGACTGGAGGAATTGAACTATTTACTTTGTGTTTGTTTAATTGAAGCAAATTTTTCTTTCATCCTCTGGACAAAAACAAGCAGAAATTAGGGAACTTTCCTTCTGAAATGATGCTTTGTTTAGCTTCCCATGATGATCAGCATATCCACAATGCTCCTCTGCTGTGGCTTTGTACCTGTTGACGTGCTGTGTATTAAATAGTCTGCCTCTTGTGAAAAATGATTTAAACCTAAAAAAGAATAAGATTTAAGTCCTAACAATTGATTTATTAGGGCTGGGCGATGGTGAATTTTTTTATATCAAGATATTGTTTTTTTCATATCAAATAATAATGATTTATAT
Organism: Oryzias woworae; assembly: GCA_016861445.1. NCBI lineage: Eukaryota > Metazoa > Chordata > Actinopteri > Beloniformes > Adrianichthyidae > Oryzias > Oryzias woworae. The sequence goes on from BOLG01000747.1 coordinate 293,885, forward strand.
CACGATATAAAAGCAAATAACTGTCAGTCAAATGTGAACTCTGAGGATCATTAGAGAAATGTGTCATCATCAGCAGGTTGTTTAGATTGAAATCTTTATTTCCTTTCATACTTTAAACAAAACAGATACACTGAAGGATCATGAAACAGTTTTTATCCCAGAAAACTAAAAAAGTCATAAATATTACAAACTAAAATGAAAATGAAAGCAAAAGCTTTCAAGTTTCAAAAGTTATCAATAAAACAGAACACTAAACTGCTTGATCAGTTCCATTTAAAAACAAAGCATTCATTCTACAAATCAATTCTAATGTTTTCAAGTTTTACAGAACAAACATTTTGTCAAAAGCCTGTGAATAAACGAGGAACTAAAAGCAAATTCTCTGAATTTCTTCTGGTAGTTTAGACTGTTGCTGTTGTGAAGGTCTGAAGTTTTTTTATTTTTCTGGAGAATTCTGGTTTATTTCAGTCTGAGATTGAACATGCTCAGTGGTACTGCTTCAGATGATAAAAAGGTTGGTGGGATTTCCAGTTTTAGAAGAAACAGGCCTTCTGCACCATTTACAGAGAACGTTACTCTGTTTTTGTAGGAGTTTAAATAACTAAAATATCTCCACACAGTGGAAGAAATGCAATTCTTGAGACACTGGCCAAGTTGGCCAAATGATGAGAAAAATCTACCGGCCAAATATATATTTTATCAGCCAAATTCTAACACTATTTTATACAGAAATATTCATTCATTTTCTAAACTGTTTTGTCCCTTTTGGGGTCACAGGGTTGCTGGAGCCTAACCCAGTCACTCATGGGTGAAGGCAGGGGACACCCCTTGACAGGTTGCCAGTCTGTCACAGGGTCCACAATCACAGACCCATCCACACCTCAGGACAATTTAGAGTGACCAATGAACCTATGAAGCCTGTTTTTGGACAGTGGGAGGAAGTTCCCGGAGAAAACCCACACATGCACAGAGAGAACAAACTCCACACAGAAAAGTCCCTCGTTGGTGATATTGTTTCAAGTCCCCCAGGCAGGACTTGAACTGGGGGCCTTCTTGCTGTGAGGCAAGAGTGCTGACCACTGATCCACCATGCAACCTTACACAGAAATACCTTAAGGTTTTTACTTTTTTGAAATTTTCTGATATTTTTTAGGAAAACGAAAATAGCAGCAAAGTAATTTCTAAATGGTATGAACACATCTTTACTGTCATCTAACCGTAAACTCAAATTCAAACAGAAAGCGAGGACAGATTTAGTAGAGATTTCCTAATTCTGCCTCCAGTTGATCACATTTTATTACAGATCAGAACACCCGAAAACAGTGAAATGTTTTGGGTTATTGTCTTTATATATCAAATATTGACATAATAAAATGTCAATTATACAGGGCGGCTGTGGTGCAGCGGTAGGCTGGTTGTCCTCTGATCAGAAGATTGCAGGTTCAATTCTCATCTTGACCGCCCATGTGTCAAAGTGTCTTTGGGCAAGACACTGAACCCCACATTGTCCCTGATGGAAGGTTGGCACCAGCGCAGATTGGCACAGTCACCAAGGAAGATTCAGTCTGTAGATGTACAAAGCTGGTAGAGACAAACCCCAAAACACTTGCAGCTGGACTTGCAGCCAGTGGGGGTTCCACAAGTATTGACCCAGGGGGGCTATATACTTTTCCAGTTTTCTATTTGTAAAAATTAACTCTTGTATAATTTTCTTTCCACGTCACACGATGCACGGGGACTCCACCGCTTCCGTGTTACGTTCTCTCCAGGGGAAGGGTCACTCCTGTCGTCATCCTCTCCCCAGTGGGAAAAGAGCGCACCACGTCTCTGCCCTCCTTTCTGGTTCTGGCGTTCTCCCTCTTCTTTTGTTTTTTTCCTGGTTTCTTAAGAAAGCAGATTTATGCCAGGGACACACCCATTGGCTGTTCTGCAAATACGCCCATATGAGTTCAAGATCCTTGTAATTTCTGCCTACGGCATCATAGTCCAAAACAAGGAGCCCCGAATTAACACAATGTAAACACACCTCGTCACAATTCCATGAACTTATTAAGTTTTATTTTACATTGGAGTTTTACTTGTCCCACGTCACCTTTAAAAAATAAATACACACAAAAAAGTACAACTTCTGTTTTGGAGAACGACTTCAGTTTCCAGAGTGAAGTTGAGCATCATCCACCATTTTCTCTGCAGTGAAACTCCCCATGACCCCCCCGGGGAAGAGTCTGTTTTTATTTTAAATATTTGATTTTTTTTTCAAAAATAATGAAAGTAAGAAAAAAAATAGAATTTCAAAATGTAAAAAATTACATTTTTTTACTTTTAAAAACACATTTTCACACATGCATTTTGCTTCTCAGATCATTTAACACTGCTTTCTACCAGGCCCAGCCCTGGGCTGCATTGCGCCCTACCTGAAAATGTATTTATCAGCGTTTTTAACTTGAAAAAAAGCTTAGTTTCCCATCGTCCTTCAGTGGAGTCAGAGTTTGCTGTGTGCCTAGCTCTGTTACACAGTCCTTCAAAGGTGTAGAAGGTTTGAAAGTTCCTGTGCAAAAACCATGAAATATGCAAGATTAAGTAAAGATGCATGAAGCTGACTGAGCATAACTGTAGACTCACTTATTCATATATTTACATCAGCAGAAAGGAAGATCTGTCTTTTTAAACCTACCAAACTATTTATTGAAAATATTTGATAGTTATTTTTAAGAGAAGAGACAAAAATAAGAAGCATCTGTATTTTCTTCTGCTGTGACTCTGACTGAAAGCAAATCTTTTATGATTATGTTCTCAAAAATTCATAAAGTCTGCTTCTTCATGATGCCTGTGATGTGATGCAGGATGTTTGCTGTGACGTCAGTGATTAAAAAAAACCTCCTGTCCTCATTGTGTGGGACATCTCTCTGTCTTGAGGGTTCAAAGCTGCTCTTGTTTCTCTGTCTCTGCAGGGTGAGTGCTCCCAGAGGTGCTACAACATCTTTGTTCTGGAGACGGTTTGTGTGGCCTGGTTCTCCCTAGAGTTCCTGCTGCGCTTCATTCAGACTCAGAGCAAGTGCTTGTTCCTGCGAACACCTCTGAACGTCATTGACGTAGTGGCCATCCTTCCTTACTACATCACCCTCATCGTGGACTCTGTTTCTGGAGGAAGGAAGCCTGTGGGCTCAGGGAACAACTACCTGGAGAAGGTGGGCTTAGTCCTCCGAGTTCTCCGAGCGCTACGGATCTTTTACGTCATGAGGCTGGCTCGCCACTCTTTGGGCTTGCAGACGCTTGGCCTGACGGTGAGGAGGTGCACGCGTGAGTTTGGTCTGCTGCTGCTGTTTCTCTGTGTGGCCATGGCACTTTTCTCTCCTCTGGTGTTCCTTGCTGAGAGTGAAATGGGAGCCAAGCAGGAATTCACCAGCATTCCTGGTAGCTACTGGTGGGCGGTCATTTCCATGACCACAGTTGGTTACGGAGACATGGTTCCCAGGAGCATCCCTGGCCAGGTGGTGGCGCTTAGCAGCATCCTGAGTGGCATCCTCCTCATGGCCTTTCCCGTCACTTCCATCTTTCACACATTCTCTCGCTCCTACGTGGAGCTGAAGGAGGAGCAGAGCCGGGCGCTCAGGCAGAAGCCGGACTCACAGGACAGCACCAAGTCCCAGAACAGCGAGGACTCTCAAGACGACAGCTACCAGGGCATCACAGAGGCGGCAGCAGCGGCGGCAGTGCAACGGAGGAAGTCCATGGCTGCTCAGAGGGCTGCAGAGATCAGAGAGTCCATGCAGTCGTAGTCTGGCAGTCTGAAGGGACTGTGAAACTGTGAACACAGATTTTCTTCTCTGGTTCTGTGCTTTTAACACACAAAGGGCGGAGCTTAAGACTCTAACAAAAGAGCTTCAGAGGGTTTTTTCCACATATATGAGTCTGTGAAAAAACATCATATTTATGATCAAACACCTTCAGCACAGTCAGCTTAAGAAACTTTTAGGTTAAAAAAAGAGGGTTCTCTTTCATGCACAGTTGATTATTGATCCTCAAGAATTTGGTTTGAGTTGAAATGTCGTTGTTGTCCATTTGTGCTTGCATTCTTGCAGAAAACTGCAGATCACATGTCCATGATGGTGAGGCATCATGGACTTCTTTGTTGAAAAATCAATTCCTTTAGGATTAATTTTCTCCTTAAATGTCTAAATGTCCTTCAGTCACTTCAAACTTTTCCCCCAAATCTTTTGGTGGCCTTACTCCATCAAATCATCATTTCTATAAAGATGAACGCCCCGGTTTGAGCAAACTCCATCTAAGAAAATCTAAAAAAACTGCAAAAATATGGGACTTTGCCTGTGTTTTTTTGGTGGCTCACTTCAAAAAAAAAAAAAGTTTGAATGTGAGTTTAAAATATTCCTATAAACACTCAGTATTAGACCTGCTTGGATTCCAGTCATCACACAGTTTGGTCCTTCGTCCTAGAAGATGCCTCTACCTTCTCACTCTAATGCCATGTTCACACCAGGCTCAAAAACATGCGTTTGAGCGACCGCAAGAAAGTCTATCTAAATGCACATTCAGTGTATGCACGTTTAGGGCTTCTGTTATTACAACTGTCACGTTCACGCATTGCTAAACACATTGTTAAGTCCATTTGTGGCTCTAAACGAGCAGCCATTGAACGCGCTTTGAAAACTTAACTAACTGAGCTTTGACCAATCAGAGACTCAGGTTTGAAAGTTATGTAAGTGTAGGGTCCTTGTCAAAACACTGAAGTACCAAACATTTAAAAATTGATCACAGAGGAGAAACTAATAATTGAGGTTTGTTTCCAGCTGGAATTCTATGACACCAAGTCTTTCATATGTTGGTTTAGAGCTGTGAAAGAAAAAACCTGGAGCAAGATTCAAAGGATTTGCACCACTTTGACATTTCACACCGAGCCTCTTCCAACTGTGAGTACATGCGCTTGTATCTGGAAGTGACAGACCGATGTGAACGCTGTATGCTAAAAGCGCGTTCAAGAACGTGTTCAAGATTTAAAAAAAACATGAAATTCTATAAGTGAAGGAAAAGACAGAAATGGCCAAAGAAGAGACGCCAGAACCTACAGGCTCCTCCTCCAGGATGCTTCAATAAGAGTACCTGCTGGTCCCCTCATCCAACATTTAAAACGTTTGATTGACATATTTTGTGTCGGCCGCTTTCAGTGCTAGGGGTGTGGACTTCCAACAAGCTCAATCCTGATTGGTGAGAGTGGTTGTCACAGAAACAATGAGTCGGTAGTGAGCCGGTATATCACACAAGCTTTCCTTTAGCCAGCAGACGATCTTTTCTTTTTACTAAGAATGCAAAACATCTGTGGCACCAGAAGAGGCACCAGAGAGCTCAAGTGAACCAAGTAGCTCTGATCTGATGGGTAAACAAACCCAAGAGCTGTTTTCTTAAACTGATATCATTTACACAACATCTCAAGTGTGCAAGTTCACAAGTCACAAGTATGCAAAGTATAAATGCTCTAGGGGACAGAAACAAGCGTCACACCTTTAGTTCTGAAAACCATCATGACCAACAAAAGAAATCAAACATGACACCAAAAAACTTGTTGTGAGAGTGCATGAGTCATGCACGTTCTCACTGCTGCATCTTCCTCTGAACATAGCAGCCTGTGTGCATGCACACATGGCACTTTTGGTGAGCACGCATGTAGACCTGTGGTCACAGGAGACAGGAACAGGTTCATGTTTGGTTCTTCAGTGGATCTGCAGATCGTATGCTCAGACTGAAGGAAATGATCCCACATCACATCCTGAAGAAAGTTCACACTTCGGTCGTCATGTAGTTTCTGCCAACTTTGTGGATCCTCACCACAGTGAAGCCCATTTTAAGGTGAACTAAAGTGCTGGTTCCTGAAGGTTTAATTGAAGTATTTCTCTCCTCAGAAGGCTGGCCGCCACTGCCTTCAGGCCTGGAAAATAGCGTAGCGTCAAAGTTAGGAGTCTTGCAGGAGTAATGCAGATCCTATCTGTGGTCTTGAGTGATTCTAATTCCAAATGCAGAGCTTCATTTTCGTTAACAGGAGTACCATCTGCTTCAAAGTCTCACTTTTAGAAAAATGTTGCCCCTGAATAACAGCAGAGTTGGAGCCATCCAGGTCTATTGATGCTGCAAATCAGATTTTTTAATATATTGAATGGGTTGTAATATCAGAACACTGAATCAACAAAAAAAGACTTCAATAAAGAAGAACGATGTTTTGATGATCTAATGAGAAAATTCCTTTCCTGTTCTGAAAAATAAAGATTTTGCTGAACATGGACCTGTGTGGACTGGCTTTGATTTCACAAAGAAAGCTGTCAGATCAGTGCAGTCTGCCTTTATTATCCTCAGAAAGATGAGATGAGCTGCATTTCAACCTCCTTCAGCAGAACTGAAAATATCTGCGTGGACACAGGCTGCTGACCCCCACCTCCCAGAAGATACTCACTGTCTGACATTTTGGAAACATTCATGCAGAAATTCCCATTTTTCCAACCAAACAAGGACAGTTGAAGATAAATAAAAAAAAAACACTTATAAAAATATGAAACGCTTCAGATTAAAGTGTCCAAGATTTAAGGAATGAAAAGAGGCTTCAGCCATAAAACCATCAGGATGTTCAGCTCCTCTTCGACTGACTCAACTGTGAGTGATAACACATGGGTTCTTCATGGATTCTGGATGATATAGCACCACCTGTGAATAGCTCCAGCAAACATCTATGAGCCAGGTCAGGAAAGAGGTGAGGATAAAGAGAATGAAGGAGCTCCTGTTTCCTTTTAGAAACAAAATGTCGGGTCTATAACTTCTGTTCCTTGAAAGAGAGAAATAAGGTACAAAACCTGTATTGTGGCATATCACGCTCTGGAGTGTCTGGCTGAAGACACCTCTATTCACACCTTTAAGGCAGATGACATGCAAAGACAGTTGGGGTGGCCACTGCCCTGCTTAGATAGCCCTGTCCGCACCATCCTCACTCAGTTCGGGGGGCGCTCTTCACTGAGCCCACTGCATAGCGGGGTAAAAATGTGTTGTATCTTGTTCCTCTCCTTTAGGGAACAAAAGCTATAGACATAGCATTTCATTTCCTGTCCGTCGCTTCACTCAGTTTAACACGTCCTATCAGACATATTTACGCCCTGTAAGCAGCTACCAAACCACAACTTGTTGGGACCTGATGCTGCAAGAAGCACATTGTGAGCCACCGCAGGGGTTGTCCGTCCAAACAGTAAAGCTGTATAAAAGTGTGAGGTGATACACAGCTCACCGCAGCACAGATCTCACTCACAGATCTCCAAAACAGGGCCCAGGAAGTGGGCAATCCTCTGATTGAGTTGGCTCTCACACACTGAGGAAAAGGCAAGCCTTTATCACTGTAAGCTAAACAGATAGCTTAAACAATCCAACGTGAGGAGGACAGTCAGCACAATCATTCCACCTGTGTGATTGTCTTTTTAAGCAGCGGCCCTCTGCCAGAAAGTCATCTGTTGCCAGTGACTCTCCAACTGCACACAAACACTTGATCAGATAAAGGTATATGTTGAGTGTGGTAATTGCAACTGATGCATTCACAGGACTCAACAAATATAAATGCCTCTGCTCCTCAGATGCAAAGGGTTTAGGAAAGTTCAATCACAATAGAGATGTAGGTAAATATGCAGGATTAGGGTACAAAATGACCTTGGACCCATCTACTGCAAAGTATGTGAAAGAAGAGTGAACAGAGAGTGTGAAGACCTACACAATGCTTTGCAGAAGTAAGAGCCAATAGTGAAGAAGTCTTAAGAATTTTCATATCAACCTTCTCAAAAAGAGGAGCACCGAGGGTCTCCGACACTAGAAAGTATCCCAGCACAATAGACTTACTTGGGGGTCTCAGTCAGCAATGCCCCTTCAAAACTGCACTGTCAGAGGATGTGTACCAGGAGTCATGTCATCAAAGCTAATGTGACAAGCAGAAACTGCAGCCAAATAGACCTTAATCGTTGCAAAGGAGAGACGTTCATCCATCGGGTCCGGTAGAAAAGTTCGAATGCCCACTATAGAACACTAAAGAACAATATTGCATTCCTGACATCGGTCTTCTAAAATTTGCCATTTATAGGCATAGCGACCTTGAGTGGAAGATGCTCTTGCACTCTGATGTTTGCAACCATTGCAGGGGGCAACCCCTTTGCAATCAGGTTGAACTTTTCAACAGGTAAACAAGTGCCAGAGTTTCCCAGAAGGGATCCACTGTCGCTCTCCCAAAAGCAGTCCCATATGAGATGTACCACTTCTGGATGGACCCCTTCTGGAGAGCAGGTCTGTCCCCAGACTCAGATGTCCTGGGGCGTAAATGGCCCTGTGTATATTAAAATCTTTTAAAATCATTAAGCAAATTTCCAGCCCAAAGTAAGAGTCTGTGAGAGCTATAAGGGTGAACTAATCTATGCCAGGGCTGACTGTGCTCAAAAGCTGCTTCAAGTTAATCTCTGAAGACGGAACCCTCTCGTATCGCACCTGTTCTCAGCAGCAACTTTATTTCTTCTCTCAGGATGGGTGCTGATCATTTTCCACTGTTATTTACAACTAAGTAGGATCTAACTCGGAACTGTAGCTGGTAACACATAGCAACCATTCTCTTGACCCACAGGGAGAGTGCACATGCACGCCAAAGAGAGAGGCCCCATGCCAAACGTGTCACGGTTTGGCAGGCAGACGGAAACCCAGGTGCACAGAGGTGCACCCAGCACCACAAGCTCATTAGTAAAAAGATCCAAAGAATTTATTCAGAAAATGTATACTCAAACAAGGAATCAGAGCTCATGAAGCTAGTCAAGAAGCAGAACAAACCAACAGAGAAGCTTCGGTCAGAGTTACTTCTAGACAGAAACTGATTAACAAGGTGTAGGCAGCTGGTCAGGAGGGTTCCTGTGACACACACACTCCTGGTTTTGTTTGGTGGTTTTGCTTACAAACCATAGGTTTCTGGGTTTTAAACTTAGGGGGAGGGGTGTTGAGGCCCCAGGCCTCCTGGTTTTCCTTCTGTGTTTTGTTCTCCCTTTTCACTAATTGCTTTGTCTTGATTATGACCCTGGTTTATTTTCTTTCTGGTTGTGCCTTAGTTCTGTCATTGATTTAAGTCCCACTTTAGGTTCATTAGGTTGTTGTTTATCCACATTGCTTTGTATCTGCTAATTTACAGTCTGCTAATTGCCTTTATAGTGCTTCTGAATTTCAATATAATATAAAAAATATAACAAAATTGAAATTTTAAGGGGGTCTGAATACTTTCTGTACCCACTGTAGGTAGTCAGTAGTGTGAAGGGTCTTGCCAAAGGACCCACACAAGATTCAGCTCATCGCAAACTAAACCCTGATATCCCATATGCCAGACCTGTGCTTCACCAACTGACCCATTTAGCAGGCACCAGAGACCTTGCAACCACAGCTCTGAACAGCAGCAGAGACACTAGAGGTGGAAAACATGGCCCACTCTGACTCAATGTAATTGATCTCCCTCTGTGCTTGTTTGAAACTCTCCTGCATCCTCTCTAAAAGAGGGCTCAGCCAGACGTTCCCAGCAGGCCCTCACAGCACATTTAGGTCTCCCAAATGTTTTGTGTTATAGTCCAACTATATCTAGCCGGTAACTCTCAACGTCTTGCACAAGCTCAAGCTCCTTCCCTCCCAGAGTGATGACATTCCTTGTACAAAAGCCAAGTTTAATGACCGGGATTTGGGCACCATCCTTCGACTGCCACCCAAACCACATTGTACCGGCCCTTTCTGAGCTCTCCTACAGGCAGTGGCCCACGGGAGAGTGATCCCATATCATTCCTTCGGGCCGAACCCAACTGGGACCCGGGTCAGGGTATCAATGAAGGCATGATCTTTTGAGTTTAAACAAAGAAAAGTGTGAACCTTATAATGACTGTCTATAAAATGTGAATGAAGTGTGTAGTGAGGAGTTTTACAGCTTTTTCTGAAATCCCTTTTTCCCCTTTACGGGTTCTTTTTAGAACCTAACCCCCCCACAAACAAGGGAACACTTGTAACTGAAAATAACATGTGAGAAGGTGGTGAATTAAAAACTTTTCCACCTTCTACAGATATCATCAGCTGAAAGCAGACCAAGAATATTGACCAGGCTTGATGGTTTATTTAGAATTTATTTGCAATTTGTCACACACAGAGAGTCTTTGAATTCATTCTGAATGAAATCCGAGCCTTTACCAAGCAGGAAGAGTCCCGTGTCCAATAAAAATGTTCAGAGGTTCACAGAGGGGGGCAACACCATCCACACGTCTCCATCCTGCTTCCCTTTCAACATAAATAAAAAAAGTACAACTTCTGTTTTGGAGAACACAGACTTCAGTTTCCTGTATAAAGTGGAGAGCTATCCACCATTTTCTCTGCAGCTAGGTACTCTTCAATCAATCAATAAAACTATTCATAAAAACATGCTTCTCATACTTGGGCAACTCAAAGCGCTTTTCAATTAAAAACAAAAACAGGCAATCACTTGATAAATCAATAAAAAGATAGAAACCCAATCCACCCTTTACCCCCCCCCCCCCCACCTCCCACTCACACACACAAGCAATAAATACTGCTAAAAGTCCATTCTAAAAGAAACTGAAGGCTTGGCTCTGCTGTGAGGAAACAGTATACTGGGAATCTCTTCATACAAGAAGCCAACTCAGCTGCAGGGAACATCGCCACAGCACCCATCCAGACAGGACAGTAATGGGGTTCACTCCACAGTCATGAGGCTGCAATGTTGGACCCCAGATGGCCCCACAAAGGGCGACAACGTGGCAACGATCCCAAACAAAAGCAGCAACCCCTGGCACAAAAGATCCCCAAAGGGAAACACTGGGTCCTAAAACCTTAGAAAGAAGATATTAAAATTGAATACATAATATGTATGTTAAAAACATAAGTGAAAAAAAAAATAAAGCACAAAATAAAATTTGGAACAGAGAATAAAACACATTAATACTTAATAAATAACTCATAAAAAAGCATTTAAGATTATCTAAAAGCCATGTTAAAAGGTGGGTTTTGAGCTTCTTTTTAAAACCCTTTATGGTCTCGATGGCCCTGAAGCTCTCTCACCATAGATTTTGGTCCTCACCAAAGGAACAACCAAAAGTCTTTTTAGTTAACTAAACTAAAACACCTTTTTTTCTATGCATGATAATAAGTAATAGGAAAGAGTGAGCTCAGGTCAAGTCTATAAATAAATGTAGTCATACATCGGCTGTGTACATACAATTATGTTAAATGGTTTACAATTACAACATGGATTTAACTTGTTAAAGTTAACCAGCAACAACAACAGTGTAACAGAAAAATGTCAAATGTTCTTGAAGTGATTCTGTAAATAAATAAAATGTACTCATGAAAGGACTGTTAAAATATACATAATAAATAACATATCTTAAAAATGGTTTACTTTCACTTCTGTATAACTTATTGAAACATACATAGAACATTTAAGACAAATTCTGAGTACATTTGTTCTGTCCTGTGAAAGATTCACGATGCATAAATGAAAAATGAACCAGAGCATGCCAAAATAAATAAAAAAACAGCAAATACAATAACAAACATTCTTCTGAGTCGTTTTCTTTAGAAAAGGTTCCAGCAGACCTTAGGGTCCACATTTCTTACACTTGGTTAACACAAGTTAACTTCTAAAGACAACAATTAAACACAAAACCACAGATGATTTGTGACCCCTGTACTTAAGAGTTCTTTTTGTTGCATAAATGCAAATGTCTGTCTGATGTTTGGATTAAAATCTAAATGATTATCAGTAGAAACATTAAAATAAGTAAACGTTTCAAGTAAAATAATTTCTAATGATAAAGTGATCTGAGTGAAGCTGATTTCAATTAACACAACCATTTGTTTAAATACAAATCACTCCATACACAGATGTCTTTCATTGAATTTCTGATCAGCATCACTTCAATACAAGAAGTCATCAGCTGTGTTGCCTAAGTGGGCGCCTTGCCCCCCCCATGATATTTTTATGATGGTTGACGTGATGTTGAAGCACAAAACTAACTAGCATACTTCACTCACCAGTTGATCTGCAGCGCTGCGTCTGCCTGGTTCGTCTCAAACACGTATAATGTATCGTAGTGATGGTCACAGAAACATTGGGCCAGCTGTCAGATCTGACAGGGCAAGGAATTGTGGGATACCACTCATTTTGTTTGTCTGGGTGGATTGGGGATTAAATTTGTGTTTTTGTCTTTGTTTTTTATGTGTGTTTGGCCCTTAGATATATTAGATATTTTAATAGAGATCTGGATCAGAATTATTCAAATTCAGATTTCCCACCAAAAACTGAGTTTAATTTATTTGTAAAATCTCAATTCTAGCTTAATTTGACATGTGTGGACAAGATGTTAAAGCCTGATATGGATTCATTGTAAATATTTCTCTGCCAGCAGATGCAGCATGTTTATGGATAAAGTGTGTGTGTGTGTGTGTGTACTTTGAATGATGTTATTAATGAAACAGCTAAACCAGGGCTCTGCAGCCTCTAACAGAACCATTTGGTCCAGTTTTTTACTGACAAAATCGAGCTAGAGCCGTAAAATCTCACTACACTTTTTATAAAAATCCTTTTTAAAAAAAATAAAAATACACTTTTTATAAAAACACACTCCAAAAACATGCTTCATAGGTTCATTGGTCATTCTAAATTGTCCCTAGGTGTGGATGTGAGTGTGCATGAGTGTGTGACTGTGGCCCCTGCGACAGACTGGCGAACGGTCCAGGGGTGTCCCCTGCCTTCGCCCATGAGTAGCCGGGTTAGGGTCCAGCAGCCCCGTGACCCCGAAAGGGATAAAGCGGTTCAGAAAATGAATGAATAAAAACACACTTCTCTTGGGGCCATTTATTTATAACATGTACCTTTTAAATATTTATAATAATTACACTATAACTCTTATATTTTCTAAAGGCTATATAACAATTTTAATGTATTTCAATCTGACAGCATTATATTCAAATTCCTTTCAAGATAAAAATTTGTGTCAATAAAGATCGTCCTTAAGCAGTACATTTACTTGAACTTATTGTTATGCATTGTTCTCTCATTTGCTTTGCACTTTGCTTCTGAACAGAAACTATAGGTTCTGCTGTGCAGCAGAAGGTAAGAATGTGAACTTTATACTTAATCTATTAAAAAACACTTCTGACTTGTGTGGATTTTGGAGGACTGATATAACACAAAAGGCTTCTTAATTTAGTGTCATGTCAGGAGTGTTTAAAAACAAGTTTTTTAAAAGTTTATTTAATTATTGTAAGATCATTTTATTAAAAAAATAAACCTAAATGACAAAATGTAACAAACAAACTCATTGTTTCAAAGAATATAAAAAGGCCCGAGCAGCGGCAGAGGGATCCCTGTCTCTCTGCCGCTGCCGTTGTGTCCATAGATACGTTTCTCCTGCCTGAATTTGTGTCTCCAGTCTCAGACATGGTTCTGGCAGAGGGAACGTACTTCGGCACAACACCGACCAGCGCCGGCATATTAGCGTGGGGGATCCCCGCTTAGCCGGGCAGCAACTCTGGACAGGAGGGCCGACCGCACCCGCCCCAGGCTCTGGCAGCACTGTGGAGATAGAGGACTAAGAAAATGAATGGAAAACAAAAACAAAGACCACTAAGCTAACTCAGAGCTAACGTAGACTAACGGGCAGCCGACTGTAACAATAGTTTAAAAAATTAGAAACAGAAAGACAGTTGGGTATTCTGATCCTACTGACTTTTTAAATGTTCTTTTTTTGTTTGTTTTTACTGCCGCAACAGTCAGCTTTAGCTCCAGGTTAGCTTAGCCGTTTTGGATTTTGTTATCCTCTTATTATCAACTAATTTCAGCAGACATGTTTTTATTTTACACTGAATGAGTGGAGTCGTACGTCTGCTACGTCTTTCTAGACTGTTTTCCACTTCTGGTTCTAAAACGACCCTCTGCTGCATTCTTTACACGATTTACCTGTTGGAGCCTGAAAACAAGGAAATGCAGCTGGAGATCGCAGTTTGTTTTAAAATCTATTTTATTCCATTTTCTACAGAGCTATGGCTACCAAGATAATGTTCTCATTATAGTTTTCAATAAAATTCCTTAAAGTTCTTTTTATTTTATTTGATAAATAAACTTTATCACACATGCACAGTTGGAAGAATCGATGCTCCAGGACTCGATGTTTATGCCTGTGACCCTGTGACGTATTTTTGACAGCGATTTAACAGGAGAAATTCATATTCAAGACAAAAGAAAAGTCGTATTCAAAATAGACATGTGAAACGTAAAACTAAAGGTTGTATTCTTATTTTTTCAGCAAAGTCGTGCACAACTTTGTCTTGATGAAAACAACTTTTTCTTTATGAATACGCTTCTTTTTGACAGCTATCTTACCTCATAGAGGTACACCTTTACAAAATAGTACACTTGAGTCGTGTGAAGAGCTGGCACGCCACGTCTAAAACGCGACATCATTCTAAGTTTTTTTTACACCCCGCTTTCAACCATTTTAAAACTATGGCCGCATTTTGAGCTAAGCTAAGGTAACTAACTTCGGGTTCTTTTATTTTGGGGGAAAGGTGTGTCCCTCCCGGGTTACCGTAGAATGCAGAGAGGGTGGCAAGTCCCGCTACAGGAAGGAGTTCTGTTGAATGTTGAGGAGAGAGAAGAATAAAGAAGATCGGTGGGCAAACACCGAATGGCGGACTCGTTGTCTGGTGTCGTTTATTTTTACGCAGAGAAGTGAACCTCCCCTTCGCTCGGTGACACTAACTAGCGGTGGGAGTGCTCTGCTAACGTCTCGGCTGAATTGTTCAGAAAGCATTCACACATGTCACCTGGATAAGCAGAAAGTTTCAACTCATGATTCAATAACATTACAAAATGTACGAGAGGATGATGAAATAAACGCGTTACGTACAGGCTGAGACTGATCCCTGTCGGCAGTCCTGTCCTCCATGATGCAGCGTAACCTGGACTGTAAACAACTCCGCCATCACTTTGAAAGTGTGGAGAAAATCTAAGGGGCCACGCCATTGGCTGAAAGCGAACACGCCTGTTTGGCTGATGAGTTTGATTGACAGATTTATTAGCCAATGATGAGGTCAGTTGACCTGCTACGTTATAAGAGTCTCAATATTCACCGCAAAGTTTTTCTCACAAATGTGGGAAATTCTCAAATGAGGGGGAGGATGTAAATACACCTTCTGCAATTCGTATGATCTGTGAGTTTATATTAGAAGTGTACCTAAAAATTATGTTTGTGAGCATTTATTGTGCTTTTGTGGAACATTTATTGAAACATTTGTGAGAGATTTATTGTGTATTTATGAGACATTGTGTATGTCTAAAACATTTGGTGTGCATTTGTGAAACACAGCGTGTGCCTTTCTGAATTATGAGACTGAACTGACACATCTTGAGGGTCAGCAGCAGCTGCTGTCCATGGTTCTGACGCGATGTGATTTCCTCCCAGTGCTCTGAATGTCAAAGTGAAGACATTCAGTGAAGCGCAGGTTTAACCTATTTGTCTTTGCGTGGTGTATTCGTACTTCAATGACCCTCAACGAACAGCTGCACACATTGATGAATGAGACACGCATGGAATAATTATGAATTACGTTTATTGTGCACGCACCATGATATACTGAAATTAAATACATGCGCAAAATGTACGTATGCAGCAGTGTGACACGGCCTTTATTGGCTTGGGTATGGGCATTTTAAGTTGTCCGTTTTTAATGACCTGCTGTTTAACCTCAGTTGTTCTTTTTCCAAGTAAAATAAATGTTCCTTCTCCATTTAAAATTTTCTGCTCACGCTAACTTTTAAAAGTCACATCTGCAGCGCTGATGGAAAACAAGTCCAGCCTGAACAACAAATCCCAGAAAAAAAGTATTTAATGAATCACGATGTCTGCAATAGTTACAGCAAAGAAACAGAACATGTCTCACAAACCTGCTAAAGTTTTAACATGAAGAAAAATAAACCTCAATTTGGATAACAAATACAGAAAAAAATCAAGTCAAAGAAAAGAAATGATTCAAAGAGACTTAAAGGAGACATAATTACAAAACAATTACTAAATATTTAAGTAAGTGTTGATGTAAACAGTAACAAAATCAGTTGTGTAACGTTTGACTCTCAGTCCATTTTAGCCCATTCTTGCTGAAAAAACAGATCTGAAGGACAGATTTAGGTCTGCTCTGATTTCAGGCTTTCTGGTTCCTCCTGACAGCAGAGAGCTTCTGATCTGCTGCTGCATTTCTGCAGGAAACTGTGGAACCTGCACTAAGAGACGAATGCTCAGATATATGTTGATGAACATATATGTTCATCAATATGTTCATGTTATATATGTTTATGAACATTTAGAAAACTCAAATTGGCCAGTTGAACAGGTGATACAACCTAAGTAAAAGATCTCCTTCTGTTTGATGGAACATTACGTGAATTTTGGCCATCGTTTCTTCTTATGGACTCTCATAAATGCTGTAGAGCAGCTTCTCATGATTGTAGAACATTATTATTACACAGAAGAACTGCTGCAGTTTTTCTAAAAACTCCTGACCTGTGAAGATGTGGAACAAGATCTCCTGTTAAGAGTCACAAGTAGATTTTTAAAGAGTATGGTTTTTCACTGAAACAGAAACGTACAAACGCGTTTTCTCAGATCTTTGGGTCTGTTTTTATTGATCGTCATATTTGAAGTGATCCAACCTCAGACCTGATGCTCCAAAAACTCAGCCAAGGCTTTCAAAACACGCCTAAGACCTTTTCATTTCAATATGTTTTAGGTAGAAATGGGACTTGATGATTTAATATTTATTTTAGTTTCTTATCCTGCTTTAATGTGTTTGTAACCTGCATTGTTAAATACTTCAGCGAAAAGTGCAGTTTAAAAAAACTTTCTGCAGTACTGCTACTGATTTAACATGCCGGTGTGAAGTTTGGTGTGAAGTTCTTTTAGAACTGAAGTATCTGCAGGTGCATGAGATACCAGAAACTCAGCTAACACTAACACTGATGTGGTTCCTGCACTTACAATTTTTGGTTTGATTGTTAGCAAACCTCAAGCTCTATGGTTGGGTCCATCACAGGACTTCATGATCTCCAGCTGCTGTCTGAGTCGACGGTGTTGCATTAAAGCAGAAGCTGTAGCTTCACAAGATAGAAGAGGATAAATTCATCCATTTCATGATGCTCATCAGCACACTTTTGTAAAGTGTACATATTTTTATTTATATAATTGCTGAACATTCAGGCACATGTGTGCATAATATTTGATTCCACAGCCTTGATCTTCAGGTTTTTCTTTGCATGGAAAATGTCTGTAGAATCATGCAAGAGACACCAGTATTTTAAATGCCCCTTCAGTACACCAGTGTTTTGATGCATTTCCTGGTGTAAATAGGACGTTGCTGCGTCGTGTGATCGGACAGGAGCTTCATACATTCCTGACTCTTAAAGTGCATCTTTAGAGGGCTTTGGCACTGCTGGTGTGGGAAACTGTATGGGACGCTGGCTTCTGAGGGTACCGGCTGTAGTAGTAAACCTGGAACAGGATGGCAAAGTCCACAAGAACCTGCAGCAAACCACAAGTCCAGAACTGGACGGGAGCCTGTGTGAGCAGGAAGTAGACTGTCTTAAAGGTGTCGCCGCTGGTCCACATAAGCACCATTTTCACACTGGTAGAGAAACAAAAAACAGTGAGACAGGTTAAGATCAGTTCAAGATCTATCCTACTCACAGAAAATGCTTTATGAGGAGAAAGCCTTGAAACTCTATTTTTTTTTTTACAGAAAAGCAAAAACACGAACAAAACAGAAGTTGCTGTGCATATGACCAAGAAGTGGGATGTTCTGTGACATGTGATCCACTAGTCTGTCTTAACCATTTTTATGGTGTTTTTCTGGCTCTATGGTTTATCGTAGGATATGATACAGATCCATGGCTTTTCCTGGTGGAATAGAGAAGTCTGTCTGCTGTCACAAACTGCCAAGAAATAACAATGCAGACCCGGGGATTTATTTAGTCTTTTAAAAGATTAAACTTCCATATATGCCTAAATTTAGGGTAAAATCAAAAATGTGAGATCAAAAATGGCGACATTCAACAAAAGACTACTAAGCCAAACTGAACTAATTTCTAAGACCAAACAGACATAATCAACAACACAAACTTCTTACATGTGAACGATCTGAAGATAAAATAAATAAATAACATTGAATAGAGAGGTACATCAGATTTGTTAAAGGGTCGCATTATGCAAACCAAAAATAAAAAAAAAACAACAACAGAGAACACATCAAAGACTCCATTCAAGTCATAGCAAGCACTCCAACTGGATCATACCAAAAACAGCAATAAGGTTTATTGTTTTATTTTCTAAACCCGTTGTTATTTGTATATTTGAACACTTAAAAATGTACCCGCCTTCGCCCAACAGTAGCCGGGACGGTTTCAGGAAACCCCAAAAGGAATACAGCGGGTTTAGAAAATGAATGGAAGTTCAGGAGAATTAATCCAACATACTGGATGTGCTTTCAACCTGCAATCACGGAAAACCAAAAGTTGAGTCCCTGATTGGTTGACGCTATGCAGCAACTTTCCCAGAGTTCAGATTTTTTTTTAACTTTGTTATACCCGCCACTTAATTCGCGCCGCTTAAATCATACTGCTGCCGCTCAAATCGATCCACAGTACCATTGATTTTACATTGAAACTAGCCACCTCCACTGTGCGAATTGCATTCAGTGTGAACGCAGCTTTAGAGTATAAAGTTGCAAGATAAAGTATGTGACCCCTTTGGGATTACTTGGATTTCTGCATGAATTTGTTATAAAATATCTTCTGGTCTTTATCTAAGTCACATCATCTGATAGACACAGTTTGCTTAAACTAATACAACACAAAAATGTAAGTTTTTATGTTTTTATTGAATAAAATGTGTAAAAATTCAAAGTGTAAAAAGAATATGTGAACCCCAAGGCAAAGGACTTCTCCAAGAGCTAATTGAAGCTAGGAATAATCCAACTAGGAATTCAATTAACATTTGATCGATTGTAAAGAGCTGAAAATTAGTCATTAATTAATTTGCTGGCTTTGGAGGTCATATTTACTGAAATCAAAGCTACTGCGATCAAAAGCATCTTAATAGCTAAAGTTCCATTTGAACATAGGACCCCATGTTTGGTAGCAGCTTCATAATTCTTACATCCATTGCACTTTTGAGTTTTTGTTCGAATTTCGTTTGCAGAATAGCCTCCAGAGGTGTTTGGATGTGAACTACCTCCAACCTCTGAGATATTTGGCTTGAGGATGCTCCAAAGTAAGCCCGACCCTGGGCTGCATGGTGCCTTGGGCGAAAAAGTATTTTTCTTCTAATATATGCTTGAAAAGCTGCTTTGTAACTGTATTTTAGCAGCTGCTCTCTTAATCCAATGCATTTGTCTGGCAGAAACCTTCCTCATTCTGCTTTTATCTCCATGTTTGTGCTCTGAATCAGACACACATCTCTTCATAGTACGATGATCACACTTCAGTTTTCCTGAATTAAACAAGCATTTCATACCTTTTCCAAAACATTGAACTATTTCTCTTGTCAGCAGCAGAGATCCTTTTTCTTTCCTGTTTTGCCTGAAAATGTTGGTCTGCTTACTAATGTGGAACATCCTTCTTTAGTAGTTTCTCCTTTAATTGAGCTCACCTGGAACACTATGATCACAGGTGTCTGACATTGATTTCAGTGATCCAAAGAGACACGATGTCATCCATGAGCTTCATTGAAAAACAAAGAATTTGATCTTTTTGACACTTCAGTACAATTTGCAACATACAAGCAAGCATACATGCAATGTACAGTGCCCAGGTCATAGCAAAAACTTTAACTGTACTAAAAGTTCTTAAATGGGAACTTGGCGTCGGGTCGCTGAAACAGAAACGATGATCCACTTTGAGGTGCCGGCTCTGGGCTTCACATCCTGTGGGATATTTCTGTAGACAAACTCATCAGAGCGCCTCTACTTTGCTCTGTTTCTGACTCAAGGCGTGCATCTTTGATTCACAGATAAGTGATAATGTTTCACGTCCCACTGAACAGAAGCACTCGTGTGAAATGAGAGAGAAAGAGCTCTTTAGAGAAAGTTCTTCATGTCATACCAGAAAATACCAGGAAATAGAAGTTTGGACAGATGAGCAGTGGAAAAGTCAGCTCTGGAGTTCAAATACTTTAACTACAAAAATAAAAGATACTTTTTATGGCAGGATCAACTTGAATTCTGCTGAGCTCAGAGGTGTTAGGCTTTTTGTGGCGCTTTTGCTGGTAGCAGGGATGAATGAAGGCTTTGCTGACAAAGCTAGGTCTGAGCAGCTGTGTGTCTGCAGCCATGTTTGCTGGTTCGGGCAGTCAGCATCTGAGTTTCAGACTTTTTTCTGCTGCAATGAATTTACATTTTTATTCATGCAATGCTGCTGCTGCAGGTACGATTGTATCTGCTCAACTGCCTCCATCTTGACCTGAATAAGGCCTCTGATTAGGTTGTTTATCTTGACTTTCAAGAGACTTGCTTGACTGCAGCAAATACAAGTGATTACTATTGAGCAAGTGCACAGTGTGACTCCCTCGTCAGTTTCACCTGCTGAGCTGAATCAGAGACTGACATCTTGTTAACTGTGTTCCCGCTGCACCAAGGTCTGAACAAAAATCCTTTTTTAAAGCAATAACAAACTTACTCTGAAGGAAAATGGAATAGCAAAAGATACGTCCTGCTTAACCCTAACTATACAATCCTGTCCTGAAAACACTGCAACAACAGTAAAAAAATGTCATAAGACCAAGGCAACATAATCTGATGACCCACTCCATCATGAAAGCTACAACCACATTGCGAGGTCAAAGCACCTGTTATGAAGCTGCTAGTGTTAACTAAAGACGCTTCAAACTGAAAAGTGTAAAAATATGGAATGACTATTTTCATTAAAATTAAAAAAAGGAACAAAAAAAAATTCAGATGAAAGTTTACGGTAATTGTGGATTATTTACGATGGGGCAAAATAAAGTTGACCAATGAGCATCTTTGGGTGTCAAAAGAAGTAAAGTTAAAAGACCTGCTGTTCAAGAGCCAAACTCAACAAAGCAATGATCAAAGGAAAGAAGCCAGTGCGACCAGTGCGAGGCCCTCACACTGGTCAAGAACAAAGAAAAGAAAATGTTTTGGATGAGAATTTCTTCTCATTAAAAAAGGTGGAAAACACTCAAAGATGTGCAAAGAAAGCAGGTGAGAAACTCACCTTTTAGGCAAACCTTAAATGCTGAGATCTTTGGGACTCAAACACATTTTGGATTATGACTTGATCTAATAATTTGACTTGTGCTTTAACAGTTAGGACGTGCATCTGAAGTCTTTGCTAAAAACACATCAGTGATGACTTTTACCAATAGAGAGACAGACCTTTGAAAATTCAGTTGTGTGACAAAAGGAGCAATTTTGTTTTCAACAAGACACAAGGATTTTAAAAATTAATACATTTTATTTGTTGGGCACCTTTCAGGGGACTCAAGGTCACCTTGAAAAGATAACAAGTATAAAATATAAAAGTAAAAACTATGAGTGCATGACAATAAAGTAAAAAAAAACAGTTAAAATTGTGTATAATAATCAAGGTGAATAAGCAATTTGAGATGAAATGTGGAAGTGAGTCCATGTTCCAGAGGTTAGGAGGAAGGGAGTTCCATAGCTGGGGTGTTGTGCAATGAATGTAGCTCTGTGTGATGTTTTTGTGCCTTTTGTGTTGCATCTTGTGACAGACTTTCTTGTAAAATGGCACTTTATTAAAAACACAGAATTAAAGAGTCAACTTCTGTTGACACAAGCTTTGTCTCCGAGGTCATAAAATAACTTTTTGCATTGAATAATTTCATGAACGAGCCAACGTAAACCTTTTATGAATCAATAGAAGTGCTGTGCCCCAAGAGCGACATGTTTTATTTATTTCTGTGCTATCTGGTCTTCAAAAGTTCTGACGTGGTTTGTGATGACAGCAGTATAGTGCCTCTAACTCTCTCTGAGGCTGTAAAATGTATCCTCTGCATGGAGAACAACAGCAGCCACGTGTCATTTACAGAAAAATCCACTTTTAGAATCAAAGCTCCATGCAAAGATTCTTCTGAACGCCTCTCTGTCCAACGGTCCAATGCTCTTCAGAATCACACACGTCCTGTGTCCTGAGCACAAAAATCTACTCACGAGCTTGCTTTTGTCCCGCTCCCACTGAGGCATTACAGAGGCGTGCACATCCTAAGTGTATCCTCAGGTGACATTCATATGACGATGTGAAGATGGGGGAAAAAAAGGGGATGGGGACGGATATGGAAGTGTGAAGAGAAACTGAGACAAGGGCTAGAAAAAAAGCAAAGGGATGAGGCGGCGTTAAATAGCCAAAGCCCTGCGGCCAATTTTTTGGTTTTATTCAGACTCAAATCTTATTGTATCGAAAGCCGTTTTTAGTGTCAAGTAAATTACTTCTAAAAAGAAATTGATTACTTTACTTAGTTACTGGATCAACATTGTAATTAAACTACTTTACGCATTACCTATCTGTAAAAGTAATTCACGATTTGTTGCTTTACTGGTTTTCCACTCATACACAAATTCTCAAGGGAAGAACAGCTTTGCACAAACAAGATCCTCTTGTCTTTCATTAACAGAGCTCCTTTGAAAAAGAGATTTTTAATCTCAATAGGACTTCTGTGGGTAAATAAAGAAAATACTATCTTTTTAAAGCAATAACCTCAATATTATGCAATTTTGTTATGTTTTATGTTTAATACCCTCACAAATTCGGGTTTTGGTCTTTTGGTTTCATCAAAAATGTTTGCCTTTTGTAGCCTTATCCACAGCTTCTCCTCCCCAGCAACTCCACACCACGACACTGGTTTGTTTTTACCATTGACATATATATTATTTTTAGGACAAAACAAGTTGTTGACAAAGCTGTTAAGAAAAAGCTTAAAGCTGGGACCAGCGGGGGCCACATGCTTTTTCTGAGACAACTGACTGGTCAGATTATAACTTGAATAATTTGTAGTAAAAAAATATATCTTAAAAAAACAGGAATTGGAAATAAAATGTTAAGAAGAAGGTATCAGAGCAAAACGGTTATTCTGACAAATATGACTATAGCGTTTATTTCTCAACAGAAGTATATGGGATTTTGGCTTCTTGCAACCAGAGGGAACTTCCTTTTTGGAACACGAGAGGGGAGGGGTTGAGTTGTCCAGGGTTTTTTTTACAGTCTGTGGTTTTTACTTCGTCCTTCCGCTCAGTAAAATGCTTGTTAACTTTGAGGACGGAGACCCTCCATCCTCTGCACCCACCGACTCGGGTATAACGACGTTCACCTGAAGGATTAGTGTTTGATCAGCTCCTCTGCAGGTCCCTTATTAAGAGCAAGCTCAGAGGAGGATGGCTGAACAAGGTGCAAACATGTCTGCATACCTGTCACCTTTTCAGAGACAAGCAGGAGTGGGAGAAGTGATGCTGAGCCCTGAATCACAGTACTGTAAAACAACACTGGCTGTTTATTCCATAAAGAGACAACAACCTGCCTTCAGTTGAATACTTGTTCAATCCTAATGAACAACTAGAAAATGCTTTGCGAATATGAAATTATTATTATTATTATTGTTATTTCCTTGAGTTGACTTTTTCCTGAGTAGCAGCCTCTCATGCTGGAGTCATATAAACAGGAACTTGTAGATAACATTTTAGTTCAGTTTTACTTATATAGCACAACCGCAAAACCATAGCAGTCTCAGTTATGGAGGTCCAGACGAGACAATATAAAAAAAAAATATATGCCATGAAATCATTAAATAAAAGTGTCATTAATTATTTAGAATTGGAAATCAATGAATAAATATTTAAAGAAAACAATCAAAAGAAATTTCAAAGGTGTGATCATTAAATTAAGATTTAAAGAAAGTCAAAAAGAAGGGAATTTAAAGCAAGTATAGATGTGAATGTGGATGTAAACGTTTTAATCCAAATGAATCAAAAGCAGCTAACTCAGATCATCTGGGCTCCATTTCTCTGGTCTGGTCTGAACCTCATTATGGACGCTTTAGTGACGGCAACTTTTGTGATCTTTTTTAGCGGGATAGAGAGAATGTGAAAGCAGGACTCCTCATGTCATTAAACTCAAGAATTTATTCAAGTTGTAAACAGATATGCCAGCTAATTAATCCAAAAAAGTCTAAATAAACATTTTTAAAACACTTGTCCCTTTAAAAATTACATTATTTTCCAGAACTGAACATTTGCTCTCTGCATTCCCTTCACTAACAGCGACTAAGACAAGTAACCCTCCCCAAGGGGGAGGTTCTCCGCGACAAACGAGACCCCACAGAGAGGAGATGGTTGATCAGCCCACCGGCCCGCTCTGATCTGCTTACAATGGTCCAGCGGACAGCGGGACCTGCTGTCCCGTGACTGGTGACCAGCGCTCGGGAAACAGGCGCTGCCGTCCCGCTGACTCATCACCTGCTTCGCGGCAGAAGCGGAGCCTCCCTACAGCAGAGCGGCTGCACCAGTTCCTTCCACACCCAGCAAGCGTTTAGTTTCTCCCTAAAAACACACACTGCAGTCAGGGAGAATTAGCCAGTCCTGCGTCAGAACCAGACAAGCACCAATTCTCCACGAGGAAGTGGGCTGCACCACGGAGTTCCGGCTGACGTGGATGGAAATGTGTGTGAGGTTCCAGACAAAACCTTCAAAACTTGAATTCCTGAGTTTCATGACATCAACAGTCCTGCGCCATGAGATTCAAACCACGCAAGAACAATGGAGCCCAGATGATCTGAGTTAGCCACGCCCACTGAGTTTGATGGGACAGTTTGACAGATAACGTCATAAAATGGTGTGACCCAGATCATGAAATGTTTGATTAAATCATGAAATAAACATGTTTCTTAAATCATTTAAAATTGAATTTAATTTGAATTTATTTATTTAAATTTGTCTCTTTCAGCCCACATCGGACAATTAAATATGTCAATGAATGTTTAAATCTGCATTTTAATGACAATTTTAATATTTTAATTCCACATATATTTAAACATTTACAGTGCCTTATGAAAGTATTTGGCCCCCTTGAACTTTTCAACCTTTTGCCACATTTCAGGCTTCAAACATAAAGATATAAAACTGTCATTTTTTGTGAAGAATCAACAAGTGGGACGCAATCATGAAGTGGATATTTGAAACTTTTTTCACATATAAAAAACTGAAAAGTTGGGCGTGCAGAATAATTTCAGCCCCTTTCCTTTCAGTGCAGCAAACTCTCTCCAGATGTTTAATGATGATCTCTGAATGATCCAATGCTGACCTAAATGATAATAATGATAAATAGAATCCTCCTGTGTGTAATCAGGTCTCCATATTAATCCACCTGCTCTGTGATAGTTTCAGAGGTCCGTTTAAAGCGCAGAGAGCATCATGAAGAACAAGGAACACACCAGGCAGGTCCCAGATACTGTTGTGGAGAAGTTTAAAGCTGGATCTGGATACAAAAAGATTTCCCAAACTTTAAACATCCCAAGGAGCTCTGTGCATGCAATAATATTGAAATGGAAGGAGTATCAGACCACTGCAAATCCACAAAGACCGGGCCGTCCGTCTAAACTTTCAGCTCAAACGATCAGAGGAAAAGAAAGGAAAAGGGAAAAAAGTGTTATAGAAGTTCATATGCACACTTATGCATACAAACCAACTCATGGAAAGCATTTCATTCTGTCACGTAAACTAATTATGCAAAGGTGAGCCAACACCTGTGTTCAGGTGAGTGTTTATGTTAAGCTGAAGTGGATGATGGAATGTAAAAAAACAGAGGGGAGAGAGCACAGCAGGGGCCAGCCACCCCCACCTAGAGGAGGGATGACCATGATAAGTGGGGACCCGAGGGTTAGAGAACATAGCCCAACCAGGCTCTCCTAATGTTGTAATTTAGAAGGGGCCTTAATAAATAAAATGTAAATAATTTAGTGGTCTTAATAAAAGACCACTAGCAACGTTTTGAAAATGGATCAAAACATGATTGGAGTGGGACTATTTAAAACAGATGATCTGTTGTAAAATTAGGTTCTGATTTTACTTTTGCAGCAGATTTGAGGCAGACTTCGAGAAATATTCAGTTTTGAAAAGTGCATTAGTGTCGGCGTGCTCTTGTTTGATTTTCTTTGTTTGATTTTCTTCGTTTGATTTTTTTGTAGGAAAAAAAAAAAGAAATGTCATCTGAAAATAACACGTGTAGTTACACTTTTTTATCTGACTGGGAAGGAGATAAATGAGTGCAGATGGAGAGGATGAGAGGAGGTGGTTGGACAGATGTCCACAGCTGGACCTGCTTTGCAGACCTGCTGTTCCTCCGTTCTCTGGCAGAGAAGCTGATCTCTGAAAGGCTGAGCATGTACACCAGGGAAGATCGCAGACCACCAACCTTAAAAGGCCAGGCCAGGCTGTTTGGATCTGTTTTAAGTCTGGTTTGTTGCTCATTATGCTCCACTGGCTCAGGACCATCAGAAACGTGGTCACAAACACCTCCCTCTAACATTTCCTTCAACACAGCAGAGATGCTTTTCATCCGTTTCTGGTTGGTGTCTCACAGGGGAGGAAGGGGGATCCAGTGATCATCATGACACGGATGCTGCAGAGAGCAGAGTTGACAGAGAGCAGGACCTTCATCTCGATGCAGAAGAATGTAATTGTAATTGCAAACCTCTATGAAGGATTATGAAAACACAAGCCACTGTTGTTGAACCGCATCGCAGAGAACAGAAAAAAAAACCAGGGGGGTGAGTTAACACGAGCTTCACCCCCGCTTCATGTGAAAAGCTGCTCAGCTGGTGCCTGTTTGACAGCAAAACTGCAGTGTTTAAACACTGCTGACATCCCAAATGTTTCATTCTGACTTTTACCTCCACCAAAGTCCTTCTCCTGCCTACTGGGGAGGGTGGACAGTTTCCTGCCATGAGCTGCCAATGAGGAAAACTGTCAAAGCCTTGAAGCTTTCCTGCAGCACAGAAGGACGCCGAGTGGGAGAGTCTTCCTGCAAACATTCAGTGGGAAACTTTCTTCTCCTCCTCTGGGCTGATGCAGAAACACACTCTCTGCTTTATCCTCACCTCAGGAAAAAAGCATCAAACATATTCAACCTGATCTCATCTCATGCTGCCTGACCAATCAAACTGTAAACACAAAGCGCTCAAGATTGTTAAATTGCAAACTAAAGGAGATGCAGTCTCCCCCTTTGAAAGTGTTGTGTTGCTGCCTTGCTGACACACGTGCACAAGCGTGCACGCATAGACACCTTGAATGGAGAGCGGAGGTAAAGTAACCTAGCAACAGCCTGTCAGACTCAACAGTTTGTGCACATCCGGAAGAGAAAAGACAAACAGAAATGTCCTCCATGTTCCTGTGAGACTTTGTGTGTCAAACAGGATGCCTTCAGATTGCTTTGGATCATTAAAGCGAACAGTTAGATTCCACAGAAAAAATAAAGGCAAAACAATCATTGTCAAATTTCTGAAGAGCTGAATTAATTGAATTTACAGCAGAGTAAATCTTTCAAACAGCAGAGATTAGATCTATGAAGAATAAGCTGCTTCCTGAGTGCAGTGACACGGTCAGGTCAGATTTAGACACAAAACTTTTAGCAGAGAAAGAGAAGAAACTGAAGTTTCCAGCAAAACAGAATGAAACTAGAGTAGTTGGCATGTAATGGGGGGGTAGGTTGTTCACGGCTGGTGAGACACTGACGTCATCAGTCACATTTACAAACATGAACCCTACAGAAACACTTACGGTATTCAACCATTTGATTAAAGTGTTAAAGTGTGATGTTTAAAATTTCATAAAAAATAGAAATCACCCTGATAGTTATTATTGACTTACTTTACTTATAAAAGTCTGTGTGCCTCCTAAGTGACGTGTCTAAACATTTTCCTGAGTCTAAACACGTGTTCCTCCATTCTGATAAAGATGCTAAACAATATGAAAGAGTAACTGGACGGTGTCACATTCTCTGGTGTCACCAGCGCCTTCTGCCTTGAGGCACCCCTGCCCTAAAATATTATGAATGTGCATTTTTAGCAGATAAAAAAGAATAAATGGGTCACAACCTGACACCAATGTAATAAGACAGTTGGCGTAAAGTAAGGAAATAAGGTCATTTAAAAATAAAGCATCTTTTATGATGATAGAAAGACTGAATTAGTAAAGCACATGAGATAGATGCAGTTCCAGTCAATGTGCAGCGCAGGCTGGGCACAGGCTGGGCACAGGCTGAGCACAGGCTGAGCACAGGCTGGGCACAGGCTGAGCACAGGCTGGGCAGAGGCTGGGCACAGGCTGGGCAGAGGCTGGGCAGAGGCTGGGCACAGGCTGGGCAGAGGCTGGGCACAGGCTGGGCACAGGCTGGGCAGAGGCTGCCTGTGTCTCCTCTGCTCTGCCGCCCTCTCATGTATTTGAACAGGACATTAATGTTGGCTACTTGTTTTTTAACCAAAAAATGCTGAAAGCCCACACAGAAAAAGGTAATCATATTTAAACATTTATTTTAGATTCTTAGTTTTAAATAAAATAAAATATATTTATATATATTTAAAATTATACAAATATGTGACCATTACTTTTTTCATTTAACCCCAAACCCAACTAATCTAATGTTGAGTGCCAACCAGGAGGCTCATTCCTGTGTAGGTTTTCATTTGGAGCAAAAATAAAAGAAACAAAATAAAGTAAAAAACAGACATATTAAATTAACAAAATCACAAATGTTCAAAATGCTCAATGTTCAAAAGTGAAGACAGGCAAATAAATACTTGTTGGGTTTTTTTTCACCGATCATCTGATCTAACGTTCCCAGTTGTCTTTTATTTATGATTCTGCAGTTTTTAGTCAAAGTCAAATCACCTGTGTGGTGAGTGGAACTGGAAGCAAGTCATTTTCTATGTGTGACGTCTGGCTTGCTATGTCTAGTTCTTTTATTCAGTCTTCAGGCCAAACTATGCCAAAGACAGCAACTTCTACTCAGACAAATATGGTCCCCAGAAATGCTACTTTGATCCTAATTTTTTTGATATATGCTGTCAGTCATCACAAAAATGCTAGAAAAACATGTTCAAAACACCTAAACAATTTTCCTCAGCGTGGGTCTGTAACCATCCCCAAAAATATGCAAACATAAATGAATCAGAAAAGTATTTAGAGAACAATTAAATCAATAATAGGGAACAGCTTAAATTCTGATTTTAATTAATAATTCTCACCATTGGTCTTATTAAAACGCTTTTCCCCCCATTATTATTTTAGTCCTCAGCACCACTAAAGAGTTTTTTTGGGCCTCTGAACAAAAACCATGAGCTCAAAGCTGAAGGTGTTCTCACAAGAATTTGTTTAGCGTCTTTCTCCGCCTGATTCAGAAGAAGAACTGCGCTGAATTATTTAAAAATCAGACAATGTGATTTTCTGAATTTTTCCCTCACTTGTCTCTCATAGCTGAGGTATGGCAGCAATGAAAACTACAGGCCTCTGTCATCTTTTTAAGTAGGAGAACTTGCACAATTGATGACTGACTGAAATACTTTTTTGCACCACTGTAACAGTAGAATAAAGTCTGATGAACTAAAAGACCATTTTTGTTCAATGATGGTTAGTTTGTCACATCAATTTGAATCCTTCCTTGCTCTTTTGCTGTAGGGTTTAAAGTTGAGGCTAGTATGCTGCCTGTGGTTTCATTTAGACTAAATTCAGTTTTTTTCCAGAATGCTCTAAAAGTCTCTGGAAAATGTTGACTGAGATTTGAAAGAAGGGAAGGTTCTTTCAGAAAACATTTTCCTCTACTGCAGTGGAGGCATCTGTGACCCAACACAGTCTTTAACCCTGACAGCTTTACACCCCCCCACACAGGTGTGAAGTTTCCCTGTAGGTTTGCTGAAATATTTTCTAAAGCTTTTCACGAAAAATGGGACTCAATTAAAATAATCCTCTATTAGGAATGCAGAAGACCAATTCAAAGACTGCAAACTGGACAGACAGAACACACAGAGCGGGGAGTAAAGGAGGTCCAGAGGAAACCAGCTGTGGGCAGAGAGGCTCAGCGTGGGGGCCGTCACAGCCAGTGAAGTGGACAGGCAGCCCTGCTGGAGCTCTGATATCTGTCTGCTGCAGAAAGCCCAACAGGAGAGCAATTGTTAACGACCAGTGTGGTTTAACAAATAATTACTTCATCTCAGGTATTTTCTACACCTTCAGTATTTAATTAGCCTCCTGAGATGTGTGTTTTTTAATGTTACTGATGTCTGATTGACTACTTTAAAGCAGCTTCAGGTTATTTGGATTCAGAGCTTTCAAAGATCCTTTGATTGATCCCCCCCTCATGAAAATGTGACATTCTAACTTCTAATTGCAGCCCCGCACTTAACGAGCCAAGAGGAAAAGCTAATTAATATATTGCCTTTCTGAGGCGGTGTACATTCATGTAAGCCTAATAAACAGCTGTCAGGAGGCTGGACAGGTACCCCCATGCTAAATGGACACATGTCAGGGTTCATGAGCAGAGGGGACAGGATCATTACTGAGGCATTTTCAGCGTGACTGACGCAGCAACACCCTCAGAGCTGCCAGTGATGAAGAACACATTACTCATCGGAACCATGACTTCACAATTAATCCAGGACAAAATGCACTAATTAGATTTTCATTAGGCTGTCTTGAAGGGTTGAAAAGCTGAGAAACGAGAGAAATAATCAATAATTATCTGCAAAGTGTATTTAAATCCTGTCTGACAGCAAGACAACACTAGCGCTGCCCATTTATATTTTGTCCTCATTGAGTAAATTGCTGTTTATCAAAAACTCGCAGGCGTTTTCAATCAAAATATCAGGAAATCTGAATCTTCTTGAGAGAATGTCCCTTTTTTATAAACAAACATGATCAGAAAACTAATGACAGTGTTTTAGATGGATAAAACAAAAAAACATACAGGTTTAAATGGATCAATTCCTCTTTGACAGCTTTTTACCTATATTCAATTTTTGGATAGAATTGAACATGTGTGTTTAGCTGTTTGTTTCCAGCTCTTTCTGGTGGTGTTTTGGCAGGAATGCACGTGCTTCTGTAATTTGTTTTTTCTCTGGGCTGAATAAAGATTATGAAGAATTAAAAACCCAAGCATAACACAGCTCATATAAAGCAAAACTATCCATCATCATGTTAACGCTCAGCGGTTTGTTACAGTGAAAAACTGGCCTCAAAGGAGTCTGAACCCGACAGTAGGTCCATCACACTTGTGGAGTGCATAATGATGGAGCTGCTGAAGAACTGGAGAAGAGGTGATCAGGGGAAAAGATGAACAGGTGAACAGATGAACAGGGGGACAGGGAAAGAGGTGAACAGGTGAACAGGGGAACAGACGAACAGGTGAATAGGGGAACAGATGAACAGGTGAACAGATGAACAGGGGGACAGGGGGACAGGGAAAGAGGTGAACAGGGAAAGAGGGGGACAGGGGAACAGGTGAACAGGGGGACAGGTGAACAGGGAAAGAGGTGAACAGGGAAAGAGGGGGACAGGGGAAAAGGGGAATAGGTGAACAGGGGAACAGATGAACAGGGGAACAGGGGAACAGGGGGACAGGGGAGACAGGTGGCACAGGGGGACAGGTGGAACCAGGGGGGTGGACAGGGGAACAGGGGAACAGGGAACAGGGGGACAGGGGAACAGGGGAACAGGGGAACAGGGAAAAGGGGAACAGGAAAAGGGGAACAGGGGGACAGGGAAACGATGAACAGATGAACAGGGGAAACAGGGGACAGGGGAACAGGGGGACAGGGGAACAGATGAACAGATATGAACAGTGAACAGGGGGACAGGGGAACAGGGGGACAGGGGAACAGATGACAGATGAACAGATGAACAGGGGAACAGGGGAACAGGGGAACAGGGGGACAGGGGAACAGGGGAACAGGGGAACAGGGGGAACAGATGGAACAGGGGGACAGGGGAACAGGGGAACAGGGGGACAGGGGAACAAGGGGAACAAGGTGGAACAAGGGGACAGGGGAACAGGGGAACAGGGGAACAGGGGGACAGGGGAACAAGGGGAACAAGGGGACAAGTGAACAGGGGAACAGGTGAACAGATGAAACAGTGGAACAGGGGGAACAGGGGAACAGGGGAAACAGATGAAGGAACAGGGTAACAGGGGAACAGGGGAGAAACAGGGGAACAGGGGAAACAAGGGGAACAGGGGAACAGATTGTGAACGGGGGGACAGGGGGAACAGATGAACAGGGGGACAGGGGGACAGGGGAACAGGGGAACAGATGAACAGGGGAACAGGGGGGACAGGGGAACAGGGGGACGGGGGAACAGGGGGAACAGGGGGAACAGGGGAACAGGGGAACAGGGAACAGGGAACAGGGGAACAAGGGGGACAGGGGGACAGGGGGGGGACAGGGGGACAGGGGAACAGGGGGACGGGGACAGGGGGACAGGGGAACAGGGGAACAGGGGGAAAGGGAACAGGGGAAACAGGGGGACAGGTGGGACAAGGGAACAGGGGGACAGGTGAACAGGGGAACAGGGGGACAGGGGAACAAGGGGAACAAGGGGACAGGTGAACAGATTGAACAGGGGGACAGATTAACAGATGAAACAGGGGGGGACAGGGGAAACAGGGGAACAGGGGGACAGGGGAACAGGGGAACAGGGGGGGGACAGGGGAACAGGGGGACAGGGGAACAGGGGGAACAGGGGAACAGGGGAACAGGGGAACAGGGGGACGGGGGGGACGGGGGAACAGGGGAACAGGTGAAACAGGGGAACAGGTGAACAGGGGGACAGGGGAACAGGGGAACAGGGGGACAGGGGGACAGGGGGACAGGGGAACAGGGGGACAGGGGGACAGGGAAACAGGTGAACAGATGAACAGGGAAACAGGTGAACAGATGAACAGGGGGACAGATGAACAGATGAACAGGGGGACGGGGGAACAGGGGAACAGGTGAACAGGTGAACAGGGGGACAGGTGGACAAGGGAACAGGGGGACAGGTGGACAAGGGAACAGGGGGACAGGTGAACAGGGAAACAGGGGGACAGGTGAACTGGTGTAATGCAACAGATGGATGGAGATCTTATGATGAACAGTAATGTTTGAGGAGATGACCAAACAGAGGACTTGCTGTGGTGAAGCTGAGAGATGTCTAAGAAGACTGAAAACCAGACTGGCAAAAGTATAGAGGGGTGAGAGAAGAATGCAGATGGTTGATAGAGTGATGCGATTTAAAAGCGAAGTGAAAGAACGTGAGCTGTCAAGGACATTTACTGTCAGGCTGCAGTGAAGAGCCCCACTGCTGTTGGAACAAAGGGCATACATGAGTTGCCTTTGACCAAACATGAATACAAACAAACCACTTTGACCCAAAACAAGCCTCAAGCCTTTACCTTTCAAAAACAAAAACCAACTGGAGAAAACTGCAGTTTGTCAAGCAACCACTGGGGGAGTGCTACATGTAAACTGAAAATGAAAATTATGAAACTATAAAAAGAAAACCTGCATTGCATCAACGTTTTTTTTTTTGGTTGACCATATTTTTGCTGTTCTGTTCCAGATGCCAAGGGGATTTGGGGTTTGTCCACCTGCTTCCTACTTATTTGTGGGGTTTTTCTGTGTTGGATTATAACAGTCAAAGCTGAATCTTGCTCTGATTTTGCATTGTGTAGCTTTTTGAGACAACTTTGCTATAAACTGGCACTTAATAAAATAAACAGAATCTTATTTTGAACATTTCCTGTTGTTTTCATTTTATTCACTGTCTATGAATTGTTTGAAAAAAAATTGAAATGAAAATGAAACAGTAAGTCCTGCTTAATTAAGGATGTTTAAGTAGCAGTTGATCCTAAGCGCTTCAACAGCCTAAATTCAGAAACATCAGATACTGATATGGCACAAATGCAGCACAATTGATTTTTGAGGTAATGACCTATTGTGTTCCCAAAGACTGAAAATCAACAAACACAGGCGGTGGCTATGACAAAGACCAGGGGAGATGTTGATAAAGGCCACAGCTTAGTAACATCAACTACCAAGATGGCAGCAACCAAGGAGCTCAAAGACGGGCTTTAAACAGGCTCCATAGAAACTAACATGACCAGAAACTTAAGGCTGTATTCTAAGGTGAGACCTTTGGAGTGCTAAAGTTAAAAGGTGCACGTGCTGCTAATTCTACATCTCCTTCTCAGTCACCGTTTCCATCAATCTCCCTGTTTTCAGTGAAACAAAAACAAAAGCTAAGTTACAAATGGGAGAAAAACTAATGGAAAATGACATGACTATTTTCACTCTGGACAACATTACTGAAAATTAAAGTGTAATTTAAAAAAACCTTATAGATCAGAAACAACATTGATAACTGGTTCATGCTGGTGTTCTCTTTGATAAATCAAATAAAACTATGGAGGAGCACATGTCTGCCTTTAAATGTGATTGGGATGTATGGTGACCCGTGCTGAGTGTACCTCATGCCCTCTGTGGACTTGTTCTGATGGTTGCAGTAGAGTTGCGGCGTGCCGAGCATTGCCTCTGTGAAAACAGCCAAGAAGCCCAGTGTCTCCACAAAGAGTGTGGAGTCCAGGAGGAGGTAGGTGATGTAGGCTGCCAACAGGGTGAAGGCCAGAACGCATTGCACAAAGTCCATGAAACGACTCCACAGCCAGAAATAGTTCCAGTCAAAGTCTGAAGGTGGAACAACATAAGAAAATTCATCAGTGAGACTAAAGAAAATGATGGAATACTCAGAAAAACTTGAAGAAACATTCAGAGCATTTCTAAAGTGTATCAGTGCATTATCGACAACGTATTTCCAAAATACGGACGGCATGTTAGTTCAATTCATAGACAGTAAAATCAGTGGACAGCTCGACCCCCCCACGTTCTAAACAGGAAGTACCTGCTGGCTCCTAGACTTCTACTGAGACAAACAAACAGTTATTTCTCAGTCATTCTATTTATCAGAATAATCATTCTTGTTCTGAAACATTACTCAAAACATCCTCTTGTTAATCCTATTTCTTTTTCATGATATTTTTTCTGTATTGCAAGTTAAAGTCATATGATTTAGTAAAAGCATGTGCTGCCTGCTGGCCCCACCTCGAATGCTTGATTGACAGCTTCTCCTGAGCTCGCTTTCAGTGGAAAAGGTGTGGACTTCAAACAAGCTCACTCATGATTAGTGACTGTAGTTGCTCTAAAAATATGACTGAGACCGACTTAGACCAATCACTATTGACTGGCTCCAAATGGCGGCGCCCGTAATGTGGAAAAATGGCGACTGATATGGCTTCATTTAGCAAGAGCTGGAGGTAAAGAATTTCCCATGGGTGACGTCACTTGATTTGTCCAGTGACAATATACAGTCTGTTGTTTAATATGCGAGTCAGAGGAAAGGGTCTGAATACCTATACCCATGGTAGTTTTCAGTTTTTGTAAGTTTGCAGAAATGTCGATATGGCTCATTATGTGTACGATATTAAGAAATGAAATAAATTTTCCTGATTTTGGCAAATGGCTGCAATGGTACAAAGAGTGAAATCTTTAAATACTTTCTGTTCCCACTGTAGATAAATGGATCACAGTGTTAAAATGTGGGGTTACTTCTGTGTGAATGCAGATGGAGTATTGTACTAAAATCAACACATTTGTATTCTGAACAGGGAACAGAAATAAATATCACCCGATTTGTGCATGTGTGATTCTTGATTTGTGTGTAACTTTGAATTTGTGTTTGCGTACTTCCTGATTGTGCATAAGTACAAAAACTACAAAATAAAAAAAAATACAATTTACACATGCACAACTGAAAATTACAACAGCTTGAAACTAACTACACAGAAATCTTTAAAAATTACATACGAAGCGCTTGTTATGCACACACAAAACCACATTTACACACAAATCGATTGTGAGACTCTTTTCACGTCTCCATTATTTGTCCTTAAGTGATGCGTTTAAATGCTGCTAGAATGCTGGGCCGTCAGTTTTCTTATCAGTCTCTTTGAACTTAGATTGTGAATAATATCTGGTAAAACTTGACATTTTCCCACTTTCTTAAAGACGAATGAACCCAAACCCACAGAGCAAACATGGCTGAACAGCCCACCCTAACCCTAACCCTAACCCTAACCGCTCCGATCAGTGACTGTTAGGAATGGTCCAGCAGGCAGCGACACCTGCTATTACTCACGCAGAAATCAAAAGTTACGCACAAATCAAGAATTACACATGCACAGATGGGGGTGATACTTATTACTCTCCAATAAGAGTTCTGTTAACTTTACAGCAATCCAAGCATTAAGATCAGATGTTTCTTCCCAACTATCATTGAATCCCTGTTACTGCTGTATCATCATGCGACATCTTCAGAGTTTGCAACACTAGATCAAGTCTTAGGATTTATGAAGTAGTTAATCATCTGTAAAAACATGATGGCAAGAGCTCCGCTAAATAAATGATACCATTCATTTTAGCCAATTAATCAAACTACTTTCTTTCTCCACAATAACTCTTCTTTAGTGTTGCTTTGCTCTACAAGAATCTGGATGTCTTGAGCAACTAAATAAAGCTGCTTGTTATCTGGGACAACCCTTTGGATTTAGTCTGAATGGGCAGAAATGTTGGTGAAATTATGCACTTATAACAGCTGGTTGGTAGGGGGCACTGGTGCTCAAGATTATCACTGAAGATTCTCCTCAAAATGTTTTCTATTTTTCTCTGTGATTCTCTTTCTTTCTCTGGTCTGTGGAAATGTCATTTGCATTCACACTTATGTGAACCACACCAGAGTTCATCTGCAAGTGAGCACAAACTAGAGAGAAACCACTTCTCTTGCTTGGGTCAAACCAGAGCTCAAATGGGCAGGTTAAAAAGCTGAATAACTAAGAGGACCATCAGAGGAAACCAACAAATGTTGACTAACTGTAACTGCGAGCACAAAGCAGATATCAACAAGACCTTTTCTATTCCTGAGCTATGATTTACCACAATGCAAAATGCTCAACAAGTAGAGAATGATAATAAGGCTCCTTGTTTTACTAAACGAGGGTCTGATCCCTTGACAAACTGACAAAGATAGAACTTTTATTGGAGCTAATAGACACATTTGAGTTTCTCTTTTCTTGAGAATCAGTAACATGACATTTTTCAAAGTTCTTCACTGTCACCTTTTTCTTGCTTCTATATATGCTTTTGAATTTCCTTCAGGATTAATAAAGCTTCTTTTCATTCATCCATTGATTCATTTGAGGAATACGCTTAAATGTTTTCTATGTAACCTGTTGGTCACTTTCATTAGCTGCTAGCTTCATCTTGCTATCAGGCTACAAACATTAGCTCTAAGTAGCAATTACAGGCTAAGAGCATTAGCTGCTAGCTCCATGTAGCAACCAGGCTAAGAGCATTAGCTGCTAGCTTCATATAGCAATCAGGAAACAAACTTTAGCTTCTAGCTTCATGTAGCAATCAGGCTAAGAGCATTAGCTGCTAGCTTCATATAGCAATCAGGAAACAAACTTTAGCTTCTAGCTTCATGTAGCAATCAGGCTACAAACATTAGCTGCTAGCTCTATGTAGCAATCAGGCTACAAAGATTAGCTGCTAGCTTCATCTAGCAATCAGGCTACAAAGATTAGCTGGTAGCTTCATCTAGCAATCGGGCTACAAAGATTAGCCGCTAGCTTCATGTAGCAATTTGGCTACAAACATTAGCCGCTAGCACCATGTAGCAATCTGGCTACAAACATTAGCCGCTACCGCCATGTAGCAATCGGGCTACAAACATTAGTCGCTAGCGCCATGTAGCAATCGGGCTACAAACATTAGCCGCTACCGCCATGTAGCAATCGGGCTACAAACATTAGCCGCTACAGCAATGTAGCAATCGGGCTACAAACATTAGCCGCTAGCGCCATGTAGCAATCGGGCTACAAACATTAGCCGCTAGCGCCATGTAGCAATCGGGCTACAAATATTAGCCGCTAGCTCCATGTAGCAATCGGGCTACGAACATTAGCCGCTAGCGTCATGTAGCAATCTGGCTACGAACATTAGCCGCTAGTGTCACGTAGCAATCTGGCTACAAACATTAGCCGCTAGCGTCACGTAGCAATCTGGCAACAAACATTAGCCGCTAGCGTCACGTAGCAATCTGGCTACAAACATTAGCCGCTAGCGTCACGTAGCAATCTGGCAACAAACATTAGCCGCTAGCGTCACGTAGCAATCTGGCTACAAACATTAGCCGCTAGTGTCATGTAGCAATCGGGCTACAAACATTAGCCGCTAGCGTCACGTAGCAATCGGGCTACAAACAATAGCCGCTAGTGTCACGTAGCAATCTGGCTACAAACATTAGCCGCTAGCGTCACGTAGCAATCTGGCTACAAACATTAGCCGCTAGCGTCACGTAGCAATCTGGCTACAAACATTAGCTGCTAGTGTCATGAAGCAATCAGGCTACAAACATTAGCTGCTAGTGTCATGAAGCAATCAGGCTACAAACATTAGCTGCTAGCTCTAATCAGGCTGCATTTTTTTATTTTTTTTTGCCTTAACTTATTAAAGCAACAAACCACTTTTTTATTAAATCAAGTTTTATTAACCAGCTTCACACATGACCTGAAAGTTTTTCACACCAAACCAATAATTTGAGAAAAAAAATCATCAATGTGTGCTTTCTAAATTTGGGTCCATTTCAGTTAAGACTCTTCTGAAACTGAAACACTTAGACTCAAGAATTTGGGAATGGTCGACTCTCAGAAGAGTGAGGTGTAAGAAAGCCCTGAGGGAGCATGACAGTCAGGTAACAATGTGAGAAAGTGGGACTGATGAACAATGTAACCTTGTAATCCAAAAAAAGAAGAAAAGAAAACTCTAGGAATGACTTCAAACAAATTCTGAGCTCAGACTTTGCATTTTAAACCAAAGAGCAAACATACGGATGGATTTGTTTGTGTCCAATTAATAAGCATGTAAAACAAGTGTTATTTTTTGCCACAAACCTTTGGATTAGTTAATTTCAAATGCGCTTTTCTTTTCAATTACTTATTTTATATTTTGCTTTTTAATAGCTTGTTCAAAAGTAGGTAAGTAGATGAATGAAAGACAAAAATACATATCTGCTGGGTTTAATGTCTCGATGACTTCAGGCTTCAGCTGAAAAAAAGGAAACGTGGCACTAAGCAGGACATCGTGTTTACCTTGATTAGCTTTGCTTTTAAACATGAAATACAAAGACTTCTGGTGCAAGCTATGAAAACAAGGACATTGCTGCAGGCTTCTAAAGATCTGCAGAAATGAGTCAACAACTTTGTCTACATAATCTTGGCTAAAAGCAAGTAGACAGAAATGTGTTGATGGTTTAAAAAGAGAATTTACACACAAATGCAACTAAATGATGGTGACTGCATACGGTTTACCATGTTTAGTACTGAGGAGGCTCAGTTTCTATCTGCATGGACCTCTAGAGAAGACAGTAAAAAGTAGGTTGAAGACAAACGGCCTGCTATCAGACATAAAAGACCACAGATGTTTATGACATTTGGGAACTGAAATGAATGAAATGTGTTTTTCCTTAGAGAGACTAAACTTCCTGATACTGACATTCAGATAGCATTTAAACACGAATCAACATGTAAATGCATCATTTCAAAAATCACTCCAATTGTTCCTATGTGAAAGACAAAGTGAATAAATCTCAAACCAGGTCCCAGCCTTCAGGCCATAAATTATTGTAAAGGGAAACCAGTCATGATAAAACAATGGAACACAAAGCAAGCATTTCCAAAGGTAGAGTTGTGCTACTGTTGACATCACAGTGGCCAGAGCTGTGATCTGTGTTTTAAAGGCATGTTTATCCTGTCACTGCATATGAGTGACTGTGCAGTCATAACTGCAGAAGGCAGAAGGTTGTGTGGGCCAGCTTAGCGGCATGCTGGTGCTGCCTGATAACAGTACAACGCAGCAGAAACCACGAAAAGCTACAGAGCTGCATTTACTGCCAACATCTACTGCTGCAAACATAGATACACAGTATTTACAACTCTGGGCCAAAATATTACTCGGTTTAGCATTATAGCCTCCTGAGACCTGGCCCATTCATTTATGTCCTTTATAATGGACATTTGTTTACCTGTATATTTCTTAAGTAATTGTAGAGACCCTTCAAAATCCTATAGTACTCTGTAGAGGACATCCTGGGCTTTCCAGTGATGTGTCATGTGATGGGTTTGCATGCTGGGAACTTTACTTTTTTCCTCTACCAAGATGGTTGGATTACTAGCAACCTCATTTTATGGAATAATTAAATTTAAGTGAACAGCAGGCATTTCATGAATGTCAACTGTAGTGGACACCAGGACCATTTGAATGTATTTCATGGCTGCACTTTATTTTAGGAGAAAGACGTGAAGCAGAGGGGATTCTATAGCAGATAGCAGAGGGAGATTCACATCTGGAACTTTTAGATGTTAAAAACAATCGAGACTCCGAGCGAATTGAGGGGCAGGCATCCACAAAAGTCTGGAAACAAAGCGAATTGAGCGGCCGGCGTCAACAAAAGTCTAGAAACAGAGCGAAATGAGCGGCCGGCGTCCACAAAAGTCTGGAAACAAAGCGAATTGAGCGGCCGGCGCCCACAAAAGTCTGGAAACAGAGTGAATTGAGCGGCCGGCGCCCACAAAAGTCTGGAAACAGAACGAATTGAGCAGCCGGCGCCCACAAAAGTCTGGAAACAGAGCAAATTGAGGGGCCGGCGCCCACAAAAGTCTGGAAACAGAACGAATTGAGCGGACGGCGCCCACAAAAGTCTGGAAACAGAACGAATTGAGCGGACGGCGCCCACAAAAGTCTGGAAACAGAACGAATTGAGCAGCTGGCGTCAACAAAAGTCTGGAAACAGAACGAATTGAGCGGCCGGCGCCCACAAAAGTCTGGAAACAGAACGAATTGAGCGGCCGGCGCCCACAAAAGTCTGGAAACAGAGCG
This sequence comes from Oryzias woworae, assembly GCA_016861445.1. Classification (NCBI taxonomy): domain Eukaryota; kingdom Metazoa; phylum Chordata; class Actinopteri; order Beloniformes; family Adrianichthyidae; genus Oryzias; species Oryzias woworae. The sequence continues at coordinate 335,029 of BOLG01000747.1, forward strand.
AATTGAGGGGCCGGCGCCCACAAAAGTCTGGAAACAGAACGAATTGAGCAGCTGGCGTCCACAAAACTCTAGAAACAGGACGAATTGAGCGGACTGCGCCCACAAAAGTCTGGAAACAGAGCGAATTGAGCGGACGGCGCCCACAAAAGTCTGGAAACAGAACGAATTGAGCAGCCGGCGCCCACAAAAGTCTGGAAACAGAACGAATTGAGCGGACGGCTCCCACAAAAGTCTGGAAACAGAACGAATTGAGCAGCTGGCGTCAACAAAAGTCTGGAAACAGAACGAATTGAGCGGACGGCTCCCACAAAAGTCTGGAAACAGAACGAATTGAGCGGCCGGCGCCCACAAAAGTCTGGAAACAGAGCGAATTGAGGGGCCGGCGCCCACAAAAGTCTGGAAACAGAACGAATTGAGCGGCCGGAGCCAACAAAAGTCTGGAAACAGAGCGAATTGAGCGGCCGGCGCCCACAAAAGTCTGGAAACAGAACGAATTGAGGGGCCGGCGCCCACAAAAGTCTGGAAACAGAACGAATTGAGCAGCCGGAGCCAACAAAAGTCTGGAAACAGAGCGAATTGAGCGGCCGGCGTCAACAAAAGTCTGGAAACAGAACGAATTGAGCGGCCGGCGCCCACAAAAGTCTGGAAACAGAGCGAATTGAGGGGCCGGCGCCCACAAAAGTCTGGAAACAGAACGAATTGAGCGGCCGGCGCCCACAAAAGTCTGGAAACAGAACGAATTGAGCAGCCGGAGCCAACAAAAGTCTGGAAACAGAGCGAATTGAGCGGCCGGCGTCAACAAAAGTCTGGAAACAGAACGAATTGAGCGGCCGGCGCCCACAAAAGTCTGGAAACAGAACGAATTGAGCGGCCGGCGTCAACAAAAGTCTGGAAACAGAACGAATTGAGCGGCCGGCGCCCACAAAAGTCTGGAAACAGAGCGAATTGAGGGCCGGCGCCCACAAAGTCTGGAAACAGAGCGAATTGAGCAGCTGGCGTCAACAAAAGTCTGGAAACAGAGTGAATTGAGCGGCCGGCGCCCACAAAAGTCTGGAAACAGAGCGAATTGAGGGGCCGGCGCCCACAAAAGTCTGGAAACAGAACGAATTGAGCGGCCGGCGCCCACAAAAGTCTGGAAACAGAGCGAATTGAGGGGCCGGCGCCCACAAAAGTCTGGAAACAGAACGAATTGAGGGGCCGGCGCCCACAAAAGTCTGGAAACAGAGCGAATTGAGCGGCCGGCGCCCACAAAAGTCTGGAAACAGAGCGAATTGAGGGGCCGGCGCCCACAAAAGTCTGGAAACAGAACGAATTGAGGGGCCGGCGCCCACAAAAGTCTGGAAACAGAGCGAATTGAGGGGCCGGCGCCCACAAAAGTCTGGAAACAGAGCGAATTGAGGGGCCGGCGCCCACAAAAGTCTGGAAACAGAGCGAATTGAGGGGCCGGCGCCCACAAAAGTCTGGAAACAGAGCGAATTGAGGGGCCGGCGCCCACAAAAGTCTGGAAACAGAACGAATTGAGCGGCCGGCGCCCACAAAAGTCTGGAAACAGAGCGAATTGAGCGGCCGGCGCCCACAAAAGTCTGGAAACAGAGCGAATTGAGGGGCCGGCGCCCACAAAAGTCTGGAAACAGAACGAATTGAGCGGCCGGCGCCCACAAAAGTCTGGAAACAGAGCGAATTGAGGGGCCGGCGCCCACAAAAGTCTGGAAACAGAGCGAATTGAGGGGCCGGCGCCCACCAAAATAAAACCTACAGCGTGTGAAAACCAGCTGAAAATCTACAAAAAAAAACCTTTGACCTCTGTCATTGACAACCAGGGTTACATTACAAAGTTACAAAAACAAATGAACACAAAAGTCATGTGAGCAAATCAGCTGTGTCTGAAGTTGGTCCTGAGAAGTCATTGGTCATCACACACTGTGGCAGCAGTGGTGGCAGTGTGTGGGAACACACTGAACTCTCCTTTTGATAGCCCAACTTCTCTGCTCAAACTCCCACAGCATTGCAGTACATGTGTGGGAAGACAAGGGTCACAGTTGGAGATTTTAATTACAAGTTTTTCAACTGACAACTTCAGCAAAGCCCTGGACAAATCCACTGGAAGAGCTCTAGAAAAGCTTTACCCACGTCACAAGAACATTAACCAGAAAAGCAACAGCATTTTTACAAAAGACTGACAACACAGAGCAGTAGGGAAGGATCTTTTCTGAAATGTTAGGAGCCTTCTTCCTCTGAAAGGTAACTAATGTTTGAGTTGTCAAAGCCAATGACAGTAGGGGAGGAAAACACTGTGAGACCAGAACAAGGACTGACCAGAAAAAACTGTACCTTTTTTTCTTCTGCGTCTACCATTATACTGATCCTCTGATCAATGCTTCATTTGTATAACTAATGATGACATTTGTGATTTCATTGCACTCGTTGGAGGAGTTTGCATCACAATTAGTTTTATTTTTTCTAAAAAAAACAAGACAAAAAAACTACTAAAACACTGAACCAGCTTTAATTACTAAAGACAGGTCTTTAACAGTATAATGAAACAGTTACCAAAAAAGATTGACAAACAGAGTAAAAATGTTGAGATTACACCCAACATTGGAATAATAAAAAAAGACAAATGTTGGAAAACCTGTATCACACGGTGGACAGGGTTTCTTTACGTAGCAGATATTCAGAGCATCTTATTCCAGTCCCTAATCCATCTGTCCTTGGCTCTCGTCTGTTTATTCACGTGTTGCACAAAAAGCGACAGATATGTTTTCATATTTGTTTCCACCAACACTTAAGCCAATTTACTGCATTTATCTGTTTTGAGTTTAATATCAGTACAAAAGAGAAGAACGGACCCTAAGCCTTCATAAAAGCCTTAATGAATTGTCTTTGCTGTCACTGCAACAAGTATGAGAACAATTGAATTACTCTTTTTTAGCATAGGTAGAAAATTGACATACATGAGGAGAACAATGGTGGCAAAAAGCATATATCTGCACTTTGCTCTTGTTGGTGCTAAGCATTGTTGAAGATGAAAAGACCACACTTATACAGAAAAGCACAGTACAAAACAGAAGCACGTGACCTGGGATGGGGGGCAAGGCCATATAGGGGTCCCAGTACACCACTGTGAGCGGCAGCAGCCAGATGGCGCTACCAGCTCAGCATTAGGGGGGGGGTTAAATATTAGAGGTGAGATGGGCGGAGCAGCTGGGAATACATATTCCAGACTTTACATACAAAGTACATTCAGCATCACTCTTTGTAGAAGATAGTTTTGAAAAGCCAAGGACAATGCATACTCAGCTAAGAAAAGTCAGCCAAAGGCTGTGAGCACTTTACCTGTTGGGAAAGAAGAACATCAAGCTTTTGGTGGATCTGCAACTGTCTTCAATTCAATTTCAATTCAACTTGATTTCTAAAGCCCAATATCACAGCCACAGCCGTCTCATTGGACTGACATGAGTTTATGGCAAGAAACAAAAAGGCAAACATGTAAAAGTAAACAATAGCTGGTTGTTTAACTGACTAAGCTGAACAAACATCTTAACCGGTACCGAGTCTTAACTGCCTGATGTGCCTCTCCACAAGTCTCCAACAGCCCACCTCTTGCTGTTTGCTGGTTCAAAACTACAAGATATCAGAAACCCTCTAATCCCAGTAGCCAGAAATCTGATTGTCAAGTATCCAAATAGTTATACATTTTCATTACCTTCCAAGGACAGCTGGGAGGGACACACTTACCTCCACTTTCCCCATGGATTGTCTGTGTGTCCAGCAACAAAAGGTCCATGTGGGCAGGAAAAGTCCACTTTCCTGTTCCTTAGCATGGAAAAATGCCAATCAAACTCTAATACCGGATTATAAGATTCATTTTTACAGTGATGACAGAAGACTGCACAAGAATGAATTTATTAGTATGTTTTTAACCATTTAAATCCAGATCTCATTGAAAGTTCCCCTGCTATGGACCGGCTAACTGTCCAGAATGTACCACACCTTCACCCTGCAGTAACTGAGTAGGGGCCAGCGTTCCCATCACCCCAAATGGGAATTTAGCGGGTTTGGAAAATGGATGGACGTCATTGAAATTTGAGTTAAGTGAACTGTTGAGCCCAAAAACTAACATTCATAGCAAGCAAAGAAAGAGGGCATGGAACGTTTTTAAAAATAGATACCTTTACAAAATGCGCTTATAAAAATATGCGCAACTCTCTCTAGTTTGAATGGCTTTGCATAGCATTTCCTTTTAAGATGCTGTGACTGGAACAGACGCTTCAGAAAAGTATGATCATTTGCTGAGATTTCCACCTGCAGCAGAAGAACTTGAATAGAGCTGAAGAGGAATAAAAATGGCTGTAAAGGCTGGAGCCGCTGCCCTGTGAGTGAGAGCATAACGGCCGTAACATTTCCAGCCAGCTTTCCCTTCATCCAGCCGTGCTTTATGGTTTGCTGACACTAATTCGCTTTATACTGCAGGAGTTTCAGCAAAAATCTAATCACTTTTTACCTTTTGGTCTTGAAAATAAATAATGACTCTAACAGACATTAAACATAGAAGAAACTTTTCTCAGAGCTGTTGTCAAAACTTTCCCTACAGATACCTTGTTTTTTTATCTCCACCTGAGCGATTGCCATAAGTCCCGATGGTGACACAACCGAATGATCTAATGTCCTTTGTAAGGCTGCAGTGGGCAATCCAAGCTGCTGAACCATTCATCCTTTCCAAAAACGACGAGACAAACTGCGATGCATGAGACAGAAACTGAGTTACAGCCTGCAGTAGAACACAAACTTCATTGACTGCAGAAAATGCTCACAGTCAACCATCAAGACTCATTAGGCTTTTCCGAAAGTTTCCTTTAAAGTTTTTCATCTGGGCACAAACATCCAGCTGCTAAATGGAGCTGCCTGCGGGGATAATGTGTCTGCAGTTATGAGAGCTTCTGAGAGCACATGTTGCTATAGAAACCAGAGCGGTCATAAAACAGCTTCTGCCTTTATGTCATTACTTATTATGAGTGAACACAAATTACAAACTATTTCCCGGATTACATTAAAGTTAAGACATATTAAGGACATTTGTAGTTTTCTTCACGTTATCTACTTATTGTCCACTACTGCTACCTACTGTTTGTATTTAAAGACAGCAGCTCAGCAGTTAAATGTTTCACAAAGAGGACTTAAAAATGCACCAATTTCCTAAATTGTGCAAATTTCTCTTACTTTTACTTTTCATGAAAACTCAAAAATTCATCTCACTTTTTTTAACCAGCCATCAGACTGAAGGCTTTTATCTTCTCAGACAGAAAAATGTTAAAGTAAAGTTGAATGAGCGAACTGTCAGTGTTCACAGAAGGTGATACCTCATTAAGCTTCTTTTAATTAAACATTACCTTTAATCCTTTTAGAATTGTTAGGGCAAGAGAACAAATGAATGACAAAGGTCAGGAGGAGACACACAATACGCCCAATATATGCATGTTAATGGTCCAGGTTAATGTTGTTTCTGGTTACAGCATCAGTACAGTAACCTGTATGATAGCCTAAGTCACATGGACCCATATCAGTGCTGCTGGCGTTTGGGTTGTCTGGGCCCATGTAGGATTGTGGATAGGATGGGCTGCATCTTAAGGAGGAGCACAGGTGTGTCTTGCAGTTCCTTTTAAGGATGTCATGAAATCAAGTGTTCCATTGCCGTGTGTGGTAAGTGCAGCTATGTCTTAGGCTAATGTACACGCACTGAAGATGTAGAGGTGATCCTGTCGTATGGCGTCTTTAAGCCACAGTCAGTAACAAGGTGCGAGTAGAGGCTCTTTAACAACCACGTATGAATGCCGCACGGGGTGTGTATGTGATGCATAAGTACAAGTAAGATGCCCATGAGATGTCCACACACTCTGATTGTCTACTTTCCTTATTTTTACTACGTTCACACCAGCCTCAGCAATGTGCATAAAACCTTACGCGATCAAAACTCTTGCATTCACAAATTGCAACACACGTTTTTTTAAGTCCTTTTTCGACGTACAAAACGCGCAGCCATTGAACGCACGTTGAAAGTTAAACCAGTTGAACTTTGACCAATCAGGGACTCAGATTTGGTAGCCATGTTTGAGGAGCATTTTAATTCACAGAACTGCCAACCGTTTGAAAATTGATAATGGAGGAAAAATAATAATTGTGGTTTGTGTCTGGTCTGAATTTGATGACACCAAATCTTTCATATATTGGAATAGAACTGTGAAAGAAAAAGATTGGTGAGATTTGCACGGCTTCGACATTTCACACCAAGCGTCTTCCAACTATAAGTACATGTGCTAGTATCAGGTAGCGACAATCTAGTATGAACACCATTGGCTAAAAATGCATTCAAGACTGCTTTTAGCGCATTCACTAACATGTGTCACATGCATGGTGTAAAAACTGCATAATAGGCTGTGAGTGCGCACTTATGTGAACGGCACTAACGGGCTCCGTGTGCAGTCTGCTGGATTTTGGGGATTTAAAACTGAAAAATGTGTATGATGTGTCTGCGTCTCACCAACATCAGTCCTTTTTTCACCCTTGGGTGTCTTACAAGCGTTTGCTATGCCCACAGCATGCCCGTAGAAAAAATAAAAAGAAATAACGCTCTAAAGGCTCACTGAAAGGCCAACGATCTTGATTTTCTGTGGGCTACTTGCCTGCCCCATACAGGTTCATCCATTTTTTACTCTCAGACAGCCAGTATCCACCTGTAAAGGCAGTTGTGACTTTAAGGAACTAAACATGACATGAACAAACAGAAAGTCACCAACCGGCACAATGAGGAATCAACGCAGAAGACACAAAGCCAAGAAAAATCTCTAAGAATTCAGTTTTGTTTTGTTTTTGTCTTTGTTTTGTTTCAATAAATTGAAACAGAAATGTAGTAATGGTGCAATTAAGTGTAAATGTTGGTGTTTACAAGAGTGGTGAGGAGAGAAAACCAAAAAAGTACTGAGTAGGTACAGGTTTCTTTATACAAAATGGGGTTTATCAAGCTGGAATTGAGTTTTTTTTATTCCACATTCTTTACACTCAAGAACGACACAGTTTAGTATATTAAATTGGGTTGTTTTCTTCCAGGTTTGAGCCTAAGCAATGCTTTGTCCTGTTAGATTAGGAGCAAGAAATGAAAGGCTTTGTGCTTTGTTAAACAAAAAGTGCTAGTGTGGTGAAACTAAGAGTCTCTAAAGTCTAAACTAGTAAAACTCTCAGAAGAACGATTGTGACAAAAACTGTCGGGATGAAGTTATTTTTGTGCTGAGTTTGTTTGCAACACGCTCACAAAACTATGAAGGTTCTCATTTATCCAGGTAACATTGTCTTGAAGTTGAGTCATGGCATCTGGACTTAAAATTTTAAACATTTCAAGAACGATAGCTTTAAGTCCAGATACCACGACTCAACCTCACATGTTCACCAAACCAAATTTAGAAACATCGACATGTGTTTCCAGCACACCACAGCAAACTAACAACTTCTAAAATCCAAAACGACTCACATGCAAGTGAAAGCACAAGGCAAACATGCAAAGAAGCTGACATTCATGGACTGAGACCAGGTGAATGTGGAGAAACGTGCAATCACAGCAACGTGCACAGCAGACAACTAGGGAGGTGGTCTTCACGTGAACAGCATGCTGCAGAGATGCAGTTAGTTCTGATCTGTTAGTGTCAGGGTGGAGGGAAAATGAGGGTGGAGAGGGTGGGGAAGCTACAGGGTGAGCCACAACTGATGGTTCACGTTACACACAGCAGGTTCTGTACATACCCAGAAAGAGTCTCTTAGGGACTCTGATCTCCTCGTCCTTACCCTCTGTCACTATGACAAAGCACAGATAGGGGAGGGAAAAAAACAGCTGATTTTCTTTATTTCCGTCATTGTCATTTAAGATCACTGGAAATTCTGAATTCCTTGTTAACTCAGATCTCTGTATTAAAAGCCAGAACATTTTTCACTAAAACATCATTTTAATGTGGCGCTTGAATTCACTTTTCAACTTTAATAGAAAGAGTGCAAACAACACTACAACTGATGAAAACGGCAAAACGTAAAAACCGTTTCTAAGAACTGGACTGAGCGCATGTGATGCCATCCATGGTTTACTTCCCATTCTGACAAAAATGAAGTCAATTCAGTTCCTACAAAGTAAACAGTTCAAATCAGTTAGACTCAACATTTCTATGACAACCACCCTGGCCAATCAGCAGTGAGCTTGTTGGGTATCCACACCCCTATAACTTGAAAGAAGGCTCGGGGGAATTGGGCTGTGTCTGTCTGAATTCTACTCACTACTTCGTGCACAATATAGGATGTCTGCCATTTGTTTAGTGTCAGAATGTACAATTCCAAAATCCTGGGCCCTTGAAATTTCCCAGAACCCTCTTCGAAAAAGTAGTGCGCATCGATTCTCTCTAGATTGAAAAATATAGACCACAATGCATTGCATTTGAACAAATTTTCCTTTGAAAGTCATTGTATTTAAATGTACATTTTTATAAACCAAGTTTTCATCATAAAAACAAAGTGGGTTTGAAAATAGTGTTTGTAAAATATTCATACTCATTACGTTTGAACTTCAGCAAAACAGTGATGTCATATTTGGCCTTTTGAAAGAAAAAAGGAGTAAGCATCGGGTCCGAATTGCTGTTACAATCCAGGACACTGGACAGTCCCACACTATGTAGTTTTGTAGTAGTTAAGGTAATAAGGTAGTTAAGAAGTTAAGGTTAAGGTTCTAACTACTAAAACAACATGCAAACATAGTCTCTATCAAATGTTTTGAACATTTACTGCAGGACTGCAGTTCAATTCAATATTTGAAATGACATTTCAATACACAGTTGCTTTAAATTCATTTTAAAGTAGCTTAAAATGTATTGCATTGTAAAATACCATGCCGTTTTTGTGTCAAAATTCAAATGAAATTGCAAAACAGCGCTCCCCTAGTGTAATGCATTTTCATTTGCACAGCATTGCACATTATGTAGGTTAATATTCAATCTGAAATGCAAACTGTCAGTCTCTGATTAAGGCGGGACTCACCATTTCCCTAAATTGGCTAAATCCCGCCTCCAATCTGTCTATGGGACAGAGGATGGAAGAACTTTCCTCCTCTCAGTTCCAAACACATCTGTTATAGAAACCAAACATCTTTCTTGGCTTCAAAGGCGTCAGATTGTGAGCATACTGTAGGAGTTTACAGTACGCCCAGAATGTATGCATCTAAAAAGATGAATAGATACAGGTACACATGCATATTTATACAGGAGAACAAAATTATACGTAATAGTGTAATCGTTGGAACAAGTCTCTTTTGGTTTAAACTTAGTCTTTGTGATAAAGATTTTTCCTTGCCAACAACCGGACGCTAACTGTCTGACTTTTAAAGTGTAATGGATAAATAAAGCAAAATCAGGTCACGGGACCAAGACTGATGTGGTGAACAGTACCTGGGAGTTTTTCAAAATTAAACTTCCTTCAGGATCATAAAATAAACAAAACGGAAATAATCTGTTATCTTATTTCTTTTTGGCTGTGGCGTGGTTCCAAGTGACCCACGTGTTAAATGAGACTTTCTCCACAAACTCCACAGCAAACCCTTGTCCAGGGGAGACTTTAAGAAACTCCTTGCTTCACAGTATAGGTTTTTGCGTTCCAGGCGGAACCCAAAAACTAAATAAGCAATTCCTAGAGCACCACCACGGATTGCAGGTTGGGGGCCGCTGTCTTAAAGTACACAGCAGCTGTAAAGATGTGCTCCAAAAACATCTCATTAAGAGCTGCAGCACAGCAGTTGCAGCTGTCCTTATAAAACTTTTTAAGCAAACTGTGTATTGAATTGTCATTTTTAAATATTGAATTGTAAATTGCAAAATGAATTGTCATTTGATTTATGGCATCTAAAAAATGCAGTTGACTTTGTTTTTCTTTAACATTGTCATATTGAATTGTGAATTTAAATATTGAATTGTCAATTTGAAAAATGCATATTCATTTGAATTATGACATGAAAAAAACATAATGTAAAAAGCAACTGATTTTATTTATTCAGTAATTTATTTATATTTTTAATATTGAATTGTAAATCACAAAATGTATTTTCATTTTAAAATCCTGACTTACATATTGAATTGTCCATTTGAAAAATGCATTTTCAAATTGCATGATGAAACTTCAGATTGAATTATCGATTGAGAATTGCATATTACTTTGAATTATGACTCAAATTTACACTAGAAAATACACTGGGTGAGTCACAAGTCTGGCTGCTCCGCTCCATTCTGATGTATCCACTGATAGACAAACAGATCCATAAACGTCTTCGTTTTCTTCGTCTGATCTGGAATCTGGATCAGAACTGTACGGCTGGATAGCTACGATATTGTTCACTATTTTTGTTGCACCGATAATGTTAGCTTGTGGGTGTGAGGGGCTGTAAGCTAGCAGGAGTGTAAACAAAGGCATCATGGGAAATAAGCAAAGGCTTAATTCCGGCCCAATAGTCCCACCAACATCTCAGAAAATTCCTAATGAACTCCTGCCACTCTGCAGAAACTATGGTCTAGAAAATGACACAGGTTTTTAGATTTTGACTAAAAACAGCTAAATCATTAGTTAAAAAAAACCCACTGGAAACGATTTTACAATAGAAAAAAATATGATCTGAGTGGGACTTTAAAAGAAAATCGACGAAACAGCAGAGTTTGGTCAAGCTTAAAAGTAAGTCCAACAAGTGTTTTAACTTGACTCTGTATCAGAGCAGAGCTGGAACAGACTGTGGTCAGCATTTAATAACCGACAGAAGTGAGTTGTTTCAAACGTGGAAAGTTAAGGGCAAATAATAGCGGAGGAGAGACGGAGCCTCAGGACAATAGAATATGAAGATTTTTGTTACAGAGAGATTTCAGAGAAAGACAAATTGTCAAAGAGAAGTTCTTTAAGAACTGTTGGAACCTCTGACAAGAAGAGTTCAGGCAGACCCAAAGTCACGACTGGATCAAAGGGGATGGATGGCTGACGAGACAACAGCTTCAAGGTCAGCTTCACTATGGATGCTGAAAGCCACTTTCAGTTTGAACAGCAGGAACATGGGAAGTTTGAAGACTGGGAGAAGATGGTTTTGGACCACAAATCTAAAGATGAAACGTTTGTCCAAAAGATGAAATGATTGCTTCACAGTGAGTGACTTCAACTGTCAAACATGGAGGAGGAAGTGTGGTGGCACAGTGGTACTGCTTCCTGTGGTCTGGTTGATGCTGGCTCTAACCTACACATGCATTTTTCTGCAGATATTTCAGTGCTTGCAGGTTCGTCTTGCTCCTGTCCTCTCAGACTCCAGCCGGTCACGGCAGTTGTTCTCCCAAACAGACTTCGGTTCTGATGGAGTTTTATTCTTGATCTTCCCAGCTGTCGTCTTCTGCTTGCTCAGAATGGAGATTAGAGAAAACACCTCCAGGTAATCTGTCAGTCAATTATTTAGGAAGTATTAACAAAATTAAAGAAATCAGATGATAATTTACAGTGTTGTCTGTTTTTTCTTGTCCTTTGTGAAGCGTTTTCAGTGTTGTGAACCAGAGCTTAGTAATCAAAATGAATTCAATTTTACAATGTGAAGATACATGTTAGTTTTTAATTAATTTCATTTTTATACTATTTCATTATCTCATGAAGTCAAAAGTCATTTTCAGGTTTTACCCTGATCTTTTTCAACAGATGTCAGATGGTTAAATTCCAGTTCTTAACGTCCGCAGGAACAAAGATTCACTCATTTCAGGAATAAAAATAATAATATACGATAGAATAGCATAGAATAGCATAGAATAGAATAGAATAGAATAGAATAGAATAGAATAGAATAGAATAGAATAGAATAGAACTTTATTGATCTCTTAAAAAGGGGAAATTAGCTTAACTATAACAAAGTGTTTGACAATGAACGTTATGAATCAATAAATGTTTCTCAATATTTTTACCATTAAATGTCTGGTAATTAACCCATCATAACAAAACTGGTTTTTGTTTTCCAGTTCCAGTCTTGAGAAGACGCGTGTCCACAGCTCTCCTGAAATAACCTAGCGTAACTCTTTGATTACCTTACAATTACTCCAAAAAAGCAGTAATTCTGCATTATAGAGAGCTGAACATCTGAAATTGCCAAGCTTAAAATTGTGCTTTCCGACATCCAAGCTAAGATGCTATGCTTAGATGCTAAGCTAGAAGCTAACACCTCTGATGGAACTTGCACAAGATTTCCGACAAGAAAGAGCGAGAAATGAACAACGGGATAATCCGCTTGACCTCCTGGATAGAAGAATGAACGACTTGGATCAACAAGTAAGAATGAATAATATCATTCTCACGAGACTTAAAACCCTCTCTCAACTCTCAACTCAAACCCCGGGCTGGGCCTGGCGCAGCTAATGTTAGCACAGAAGGTAACGGGGCTGCAGCTGCAACAGCTGAGAGCGTGGAGAATCAAGTTGGATCATTCCTCACTTCTAAAGGGATTTCTTTGGATCTGAATAACATTGAGATCTGCCGCCTGCTTCCCAGGAGAAAAGAGTCAGATAAACCAGCGATCCTTATCAGGTTTTTGAACCAAAAGAACAAAGTAGCTCTGATGAAGCAAAGAAAACTGTTGAAAGGGACTGCTGCTTATCTTAATGATCATCTCAGCAAAGCTAATGCTGCACTGACAAAGCACGGCAGGCTCCTGAAGCGGAAAAAGCAGATCCAGAGCACATGGATGCTGAATTCAAGGATCTACGTTAAACCTCCTGGTCCACCGGACCTGACCAAGGTAAAGGTCATCAAAAAACATGAAAGACTTTGAGAAGTGTGTGGTCACGGACGTCTGAGCCCTTAATGGATGTAAAATAAGAGTCAAATGTGATTTCAAGAAAATATGGCGTCTGGGATCTTCCACTAACTCTTAGATCAACTTTGACCTGATTTTCAGCAGCGATTCTGCCCTGCAGACAACTGGAGCTCAACTTACTGTGATACCAGCTGAAGGACAATGGACCTGACAAACAAAGTCTGCAGTCATAACAACGAGGAGAACTCTATAAACTCTGTTCTAACCTGACGAACAGTTGTGAATCAGGCAGCAGAACGCAGGAATACCGTCTTGGTCAAAGGCTTTAATCGAATCACTTGACATAGTTCCCTGAAGTGTGATTAATGTCAAAGGATCTACTAATAAAACAACCTGCACTTATCCATGATTTTTTTATATCTGATATTACTAAATAACTTTTTTGATGAAAATAAACTGCATATCTTGGATTTTTTATTCTGCATTGGCTACAATCCAGTTTAAACTAGTATCTACATACATGGCATTGTGACTTACTGTTACTGTAAAGTAAATGGTGTGGTCGAGTCGGGGTGGGATTATATAAATTCGCTTCCTCCCACTCCCTTTTAAGCAGTGTATCTTTTGATGCCTAGTTGTCTTATGTTTGACACGTCGTTTTTTTCTTATTGATGTAAATCTATGATGATTGATTGTGTTACATATGTGTCATTCTTACTCTTGCTTGCTTGAAATAAACCATTTCTAATCTAAAACTCTTTTTTTTATCTTTAAAGCAGCAAAACTATGAGGACTTCAACAGATGAAAAGATGCTATAAACAAAACCTTTTTAATTTGCTGTCAGGTTTTTTTTTATATACGTCTGGACTGAAATTATATTTCCTGTTAAGCGTCGAAGAATCCAATACTTTTTTTTCTTTTGTTCGTAATAGGCATCTTGCTTTGCTCTTTTGACAGTCGATATCTGTCCTGTTGCTGTGGGTGAGATGAAAAAAGGGGGGGACGGTTTTCTGAGGCTCTTTTTTATAAGAAGAAAGACAGTACTTTTATTTTGAAGGACTAAACAGACTTCAGGTTGTTCAGTAGTGCTTCCACTTTACCAAAAATGAAATACACTGTAATCTATTATCATTGCATTAAATTGTGAGATGCTTCGTGGTACATTGACCACCTCAGTGGCCTTGTGCAAGAGTGTCCGCCCTGAGACTGGGAGGTCGTGAGTTCAAATCCTGGCTGAGCCATGCCAAAGACTAAAAATAGGACCCAATGCCTCCCTGCTTGACACTCAGCATTAAGGGGTTGGATTGGGGGTAAAACCACCAAATGGTGGCTGTAACTACAGCTCAGCACTCCACAGAGGACAGGTCAAATGCAGAGAACAAACTGATGGGACTTTAAATTTGTTCTTTTATATTATTGCTGCAGCGAGTATTTCAAACACAGCAACATAACTAAAGTAATACAGAGGTGGTGCATCGCATTCGAGTTCTGAGACTGAATTGATGTGAATCTCTGAGCAACAATAACAAACCACTTGGAAGGCCATTTGAGTAAACGTGAACCTCGCCAAACTTGTCATCTCAAATTCACACAGAGCATCTCTGACCTATGAAGGAGCGCCGTTTGGTGCTGAGCTCGGACGCCACTCGAACACTGGTGCACAGGTTCAGCATAGCCAGCATGGTGCAGATCATGACGATGCTCTGCCACAGCAGCACCGTCTCAAAGTAACGCCCAAACCTGAGGAAGAAAAGAAAAGTGACATGTAGTGAAAGCACCACAGTGGGAAAGTCTTTTCTGGAGTTCGTCACAGAATCAGAGGCAGACAGATGATGGGATGCATTGGGCGCTATTATTAGAGTCTTTGGTAGACATGATTACAGATTCAGACCCTCAGTCTCCCAGGCTCAGGGTGGACACCTTTGCACCGAACACTGTTAGGAATTTTGAAACTATTTCTGGATCAAACCCTTTCAAAGAACGTAAAAGTGTCACATCATGGATGGGAGCAGAAGCCTGTGTCAGCATTACACAAAGTTCTAGAGGACATCTGTGTCGGTTCTCCTGGTTCTCTGCAGCAGCACTCAGCATGGGACCGGTCCAAACTCAGACTCAGAACTGAACACCACACGCTGGCTTGGATGAAGGTTTTTCAGGATTCAGCATGAATCTGTAAACTCCTGATGTTTGATTAAGAACCTGAAAGTTGATACGTTTGTTGATGCTAAATCTGAAGGCTTCTCACTTTTAAAGTTTGGGATCAAAACCGGAAACCGGATCGAAGAGTTTCTGACCTGAACAGGATCCTCAGAATGTTTGCCACGAGCAGAACCAGACACACATACGTGGAAAAGCCCTCAGCATTCTGGGAGCGCCGAATGTGTCTGTACTGGGGGACGTAGGGAACGACCCCCCCAAAAACCATGGCGCCAGCAGCGACCCAGGTCACCAGGATGCCGAACCCGGAAACCAGCTGATCCAGCACTTCCTCCTCCATCTTCAATGGCAGCTGTTTGTCACCGCATCCGCCCGGTTCCTCGTGGTTCCTCTGCGGTCATCCGTGAGCCGCAGCAGCCGGGTCTTTACAGGAAGAGCTGCTGCCGCGCCTTCATGGCCGCTTACGGTACAGATGACCAACTTAGTGCGACTCAGTTATTTCGTCTTAAGGTCCACTTAGAGCCGCTTCGGTTCAATCCACAGAAACGTCCAAGCCCATATAAAACGTAGATTCATAAACCTACACAAACAACAGTTTAAATAAACAATAACATACTTTAGCTGCTCGATACTTGCACTGAGCGACAGTTTATCAGACGGCCTTTCTTTTACACTTCCGTAGACGTCACACGGCATGAGTCCAACCAAGATCCTTACCGCAAAGAAGATGACTCGCATCGCTCCAAAAAAAACTAATCATCAGACACATTTTTAAAATGAAAATGTTCCTCTTTAACATTTGTCTATTTTTTATGTTTACCATCTTTTCTATGTTGGCGGTAATAGTTCATACATTTTGTAGTATCTAGACTATAAATGGAAAACGTGTTTTAAGGACGTAATGGTCTTTGGATAAAAGTGATCGTTTGTTTTCTGCTGACATCCCGAGGTTCGTATAGTCACACATAAACTCGTATTGAAAAAGATAATAATAAATAAAAGTTGTTTTTTTTTTTTTTTTACATTTTATTTACCTTGTGTTTTTATTGTTACTTCTTGTTACTGTGAAGAAACTAAAAATACTTTCTAGATTTTCCACTACGACAGTTTTGAGTCTGCGCTGCTCCAATCGTGAAGCTGTAAAGCTGAAAAGTACACTTTTTATATATTTATATGGCCATACACCCATTCATTTATGAAATTCAGCTTTTAAAGATTCAATACAATAACTGAATTATAAATATGTTGTGATTTTCTTTAAATAACAACTTTAACTTCTTTACTTTTGACAGCAGCACATGCCAGGTCCTTTCAAAATAAAGTACAGCCTGTGTCATATATACCAAGTCAAACATAGCAACTTCTACCATTCTAACAACGCTATGGTGCAGCATAGATTAGTTTATAAGCTTAACTAACTCATTTAATTTTTATTATTTTTATTTTTCCAAAAAGCCGAAGAGCCGCAATGAAGGAATAAAAGAGCCGCATGTGGCTCCAGAGCCTCAGGTTGCAGAGCCCCGCTCTAAACTGTCTGAATGGTGGCAGAAATGAGAAACCTAGTAAATTAAGACTAGAGTAGCAACAACAATGTAAGCAATAAAATCTGACTCATATACTGTACTTATCTTTCCAAGCGAATTTAGTTCATTCATTAGACACGTGAGCATTATTTTGAAGGAAATAGGTGGAAGTATCTGTCGCGAACAAATGTGACATGCGCAGTACAACTATGTCTGAAGCAGACGGCGAAGCTGCAGCAGAGCTGAAAGAAGTTGTGCGTTTTTGTTTGTTTGGTACACGAGACTTTACACTTTAATAATAAACAGCGGAACAGAGATATTTGTTCTACAATAAAGCATTTTTTGTTTTCTTGGGTTGTACATTTTTAGGAAGTAAAGTGTTCCGTCGTTGCAGATGGAAACAACCATGCGAAGGCTGCGGGACAGATTCCAGATGACGTCTGAACTGCTGGAGTCAAACAAAATCCTTTATGCTTGAATTAAAGATGTGTTTGTTTCACAAGTTTTTGTTTTCAAGTTTTCTGGAAAAGTTCGTGCTTATGACCGCTAGAGGGCAATCAAACCGGAAATGCACAGATTCATTTCATTCAATTGTGCTTTTATTTTTCGAGAGAACGTCCTTTCTTTGTCTTTTTTATTGAATTGAAAAGTATGGAGGTTTAGGAGGGACAATGTTCAGTAAACATAAACGCCATGAAATCATTAAATAAAAGTGTCATTCATTTTTTAAAATTGGCATTACATATTTAAAATTGGAAATCAATCAATAAAAGTTTAAATATATGTGGCATTAAAATATTAAAATTGCCATCAAAAAGCACTTTTAAACATTTAATGAAATTTTTTTTTATTTAGTTGTCCAATGTGAGCTAAAAAGGACAAATTAAAATAAATGTTTTTAGTATGAAATAAAAAAATAAAAGTGTCATTAATTATTTGAAACTGTCATCAAATAATCAAAGGTTTCAATAAATGTGTCAATATTTCATTAAAATTCAGTTTTTAGCGGGATAGAGAGAATGTGAAAGCAGAAAAAAAAGATCACAAAAGTGATCTTTTTTTTGGTGATCTTTTGTGATCTAAAAAAGATCACAAAAGTTGCCGTCACTAAAGCGTCCATAATGAGGTTCAGACCAGACCAGAGAAATGGAGCCCAGATGATCTGAGTTAGCCCCGCCCACTGAGTTTGATGGGACAGTTTGACAGATAATGTCATAAAATGGTGTGACCCAGATCATGAAATGTCATTAAATCATGAAATAAATAAAAGTGTCATTAAACCATTAAAAATTGAATTTTAATGAAATATTGACACATTTATTGAAACCTTTGATTATTTGATGACAGTTTCAAATAATTAATGACACTTATTTATCTAGCAGTGTTTCAAATTAAAAACATTTATTTTCATTTGTCTCTTTTAGGCCACACTGGACAACGAAATTAATACAAAAAATCATTAAATGTTTAAAATATTTGAATGCCACATATATTTAAACTTTTATTTATTGATTTCCAATTTTAAATAATTAATGACACTTTTATTTAATGATTTCATGGCATTTGTATTTATTAAACATTGTCCCTCCTATACCTCCATGCAGAAGCGGATTAGGGAGAAATAAAAAAAAAAAGGCAAGTGAAAAATTCTGCCTTCAAACTCAGAATAATGAACCAGCACAGTTCCTCTTGAGTTAGCGCTGTGGAGTTGAACATGCCAGAGTGAAACTAACAAAAATGTATAGTTTAAGTTCCTTTTTGCGTGCTTGAAGCTTTCCAGAGGAGGCCGTTGTGTTAATAGAAAAACAGAAGGTGAGTAAAGAAGCGATTTATTTCATTGGAATTTGTAAATCAAAGGGCCACAGACAATGCTAGCATTTTAACTTCTATCAGCCGTAAAACGTCTTTGAATAAAGTACGTACGCTGTATACCCTGAAATATGAAGATATATAAACATCTGTGAATGATAAACAGTCTCAGAGTTTCCAGTTGTGCTCAGAAAGTGTGCAGAAATGCAGCTTTGTTGAGCAGAGCCCGTTTACATTCTTCTACCTGATCAACTCATTTCTGAACATTTAAAGATGTCCTACATGACACTGAAAATACAACTGGATTTGTTTCTACCCTACAAATTCTCACATTTTCTAACTATGTGTGACTGTGTAATCAATAGCGGCTGATTTTTATTTATATAATATAGACTTCCTGTCACGTGACACATTCTTCACACTAAAGCTAACTGAAGGAAGTAGCTCACAGGCCTCCGTAGTTTATAAATCTGAGTTTAGAATTCTGAGATTAAAGTTAGAATTTTCCTTCAACCTTTTTATATTTCTCCATGGCCATAATCCTCTTCTGTATTAACCTTTAGTAAACATGACTGAATATAAAATATTTAAACAACCATCTTTGAGTAATTACAACAAGAAAGAACCAAAAAAAAGTTAAAGTGATTAAAGGAGAAAAAATACAAATTAAGAAATTTGAGTATATTTTAAATGCATTAATAACATTTCTAAACTCAACTGAATTTTAAATTGGGGGTGGGGTGCACAATCATATTTATGCATATTGAATTTGGCAAGACATAGAATACGTTTTTTTTGCATTTTGTTTTTCATTATGATGATATTGTCAGGAGCAAATATTGGTAAGGATGGGATCATCGTTTTTTTAGCAAATTGTTTGTTTGTTTGTTCTTTTTAAGTGTTTGTGTTTGGGTACACAAAAAAAAATATGTTGCATAGTTTTCGTTTTATTTTGTCCACATTTCATCATTAATACTCAACTGTGGCCTTTTTAATTCTTTGGAGGGGTAGGTGTCATTCAAAATTGTTAAGGTGAATTTCTTTAGTTTGGGGAAAAACAGAATATTAGATTGATTTTATTTTGTTTAATTTCTTTGTTTTGGCAGCAGAATAGACCATATAGACAGAACTCTGGTCAACACTGGCCAAACATTCCATCTTTGGTCAAGATTTTTGAAAAATCTCACTGCAACCAAGAAATACGTTTAGATTCACATTTGTTGAGCTTTGATTGAAAATTTAGATACATTAAACTAAGTAGCTTAATTAGTTTTGCTTTTATTATATAAAGAGATTGATTCAAAAACATTTTGCTTTTCTTAAGCCTGACAGAATAAACTATATCCATATGTGTAATCATGTATTACCTCTGGCACACAAAAGAACAAAGTATTTATGAAATACTAGTTATTTTTGTGAACTTTTTTCCTACCCATAAGTACAGAGGCTCTGCCTTTCGCTCCTTCTGGGTGCCGCTCATTTCATGATGTCATCCTAGAGCCGGCCTCAGCAGTGTGTCTACGTTTCCTCCATGCAAGCAAACATCCACATTTTTGCAAAGATGGATGTGCACATGGTGTATCTGCCTTCAGTAGCCTGGATGTTTATTTCAAAAATGTGGCAATGAGCCCGGCGTGTATTAGAGACCGGAATTTATTTCATTACAGGCAGAGCTGGCCGTCCAGCCAAACTGAGCTGTCGGGGGAGAAGAGCCTTGATGAGAGAGATAATGAAGAACCCAAAGATCACTGTGGCTGAGCTCCAGAGATGCAGTCGGGAGAAAGTTGTAGAAAGTCAACCATCACTGCAGCCCTCCACCAGTCGGGGTTTTATGGCAGAGTGACCCTGACGGAAGCCTCTCCTCAGTGTAAGACACATGAAAACCTGAATGGAGTTTGTTAAAAAAACACCTGAAGGACTCCAAGATGGTGAGAAATAAGATTCTCTGGTCTGATGAGACCAAGATAGAACTTTTTGGTCTTAATTCTAAACAGTATGTGTGGAGAAAAGCAGGTACAGCTCATCACCTGTCCAATACAGACCCAACAGTGAAGCATGGTGGTGGCAGCATCATGCTGTGGGGGTGTTTTTCAGCTGCAGGGACAGGACGACTGGTTGCAATGAAGGGAAAGATGAATGCGGCCAAGTACAGGGATATTCTGGACCAAAACCTTCTCCAGAGTGTTCAGGACCTCAGACTGGACTGAAGGTTCACCTTCCAGCAAGACAATGACCCTAAACACACAGCTAAAATTACCAAGGAGTGTCTTCACAGCAACTCTGTGACTGTTCTTGAATGTTCCAGCCAGAGCCCTGACTTAAACCCAATGCAGCATCTCTGGAGAGACCTGAAAATGACTGTTCACCAACGTTTACCATCAACCTGACAGAACTGGAGAGGATCTGAAGGAGGAATGACAGAGGATCCCAAATCCAGGAGTGAAAAACTTGTTGCATCTTTTCCAAAAAGACTCATGTCTGAATTAGATCAAAAGGTGCTGCTACTAAATACTGAGTAAAGGGTCTGAATACTTAGGACCATGTAATAGTGGTGCTGTTATATGTGGTGTTAGCTTTGGATGCTAATATGTTTTCAACATCATCAAGACGCTGCTGCTGTTCTCTGTTCCACGAACAGGAAACAGTGGTTGCTTTAGATACTCAAAGTGTCACATGACTTCCACTTCTAAGCTTTATTTAAACTTGGGTAGATACAAAATAACAAGATCTGCTTAGTGTTGTATTAAAGGTCATGAGAGCGGATGATTGTGTGACAGATCACCGTCGTTTTTGAGTGTTTGTTGGCAATAAGACAATAAAAGGATAGATGTGTCACATGACAAATTTCTTTATAGTAACTGAATGTTACTGTCATGGGGTCTGGATAAAGATTGCTGAATATCATGCATAGTTACAAAACATGACAATTTGTCGGATAAAAAGTGGACACACGTCAGGTAGTATTTTCTAAAGGATGTAAAAGGACGGTCTGGCATAGTTGTTCACATAAACCGGCACAATGAACGTGCTGAATGTAGCAAAACAAAATACAGAGCCTTTGATTGTGACGGTAAAACACGGAAAACGCACATTCATTCAGTACGGCCATTTGAAACTCAGCTTGTCAAGCACAAAAATCTAACCTGATAACTCAACGGCACTCGGCACATTTTTAAAAATGACTCTACATCCGTATATAATGCCTTATAGAAGTAACAAAATGCTAACATGGCCAACATGGTAACCTAAAGCAGCAAAAAGACACTTAAAGAGGACATTTTCGTTAGTTTCACTCCAGCATGTTCAACTCAGTGAATCGCATATGGTCATAGTTCATTATTCTGAGATTGAAGTCAGAATTGTCCCTCGCCCTTTTTTTTTTAAATTTCTCCATGGCCCTTCCACAGAGATCTGCTTTCAAATGTGCGTTCGGTTTGTTTTCAACCACTGCTCTAAGAGTTGGTCCAGTTTAAGCCTCTTGATTGTCAGGTTAACCT
The DNA here is from genome assembly GCA_016861445.1 of Oryzias woworae. Classification (NCBI taxonomy): domain Eukaryota; kingdom Metazoa; phylum Chordata; class Actinopteri; order Beloniformes; family Adrianichthyidae; genus Oryzias; species Oryzias woworae. The sequence goes on from BOLG01000747.1 coordinate 356,857, forward strand.
TGTTTACTTGTATTACCTGGCTTGGTGTTTTGTTAACCTCATCTCGGGACTCAAAATTTTATATTTTTCTTAACATAACTTAACTTAAAACAACTTCTCCCTATCTACTTGTGACCTGATGTGCACACCTTCAAAATAAAAGAACAGTTGCTGTTTTTCTTTTTTTTTTTTTTTTTTTTTTAAGTGAAATCATTTGTAAATGTTTGTGAAAAACAAACACAAGCTTGATTAGAGCGTAGCCGCTGAATTAGAAAATCAAACTTTTTCCTAACTTGGACACTTGATCAAATAGGCCGCCACATAAAAGACCTGGAGAAGAACGTGACGGCGCTCATGTCCCAGGCTGGCATGGAGGCGTCCTCAGATGTCAATGAATCTGTTTGATGGGATCTTCCACCTCTGAAGACTTCGTTCAGAACCTCCTGTCACAGCTTAGTGACAGGATGTCAGTCCGTTATTGCAGAAAGGTTCCAAATGTTTTGCCTGTTACGGCCCCAGCCATATTTGGATTTGTCTTTTTCTTTATATTGTGTGTTTTATTTCTGTCAGAGTGGGATCTCTCTGTTTTTATGGATCTTTGTGGGTTTCTGTGTGTCTCTTCTTTAATTTGTTTCAGGTGTGGTGCCTGAGGGGGTGGCCTCCATTGGACCCAAGCTGATGGAGGCCGCATTAAAAGAATTGTGTGGACCTCCAGCCGGTGAGAAGGGAACCTGGCTGCTGTCAGTCTCCACTGCAGCGTGGTACTCTGCTCCACTTATATTGTGTTGCACTTTGGAGTTTTGAGTTGAGGTCCACACTGTCTTCACTTTGTTTAGTTATGTTGTAAAGTGAAGCTGTAGGGGTGAACTGCCATTTTCTTTAGTGCACATTTTCTCCTGTTTATGTTAGACTAGGAAGGTTGGTGTTTTGTTTTTTTATTTTAAAATGATAAATTTATTTACATCCATAATAACTTAAAAGTGAAGCAAAAGACTTCAGGGTGAACCAAGGCCAAAACAACAAACAAAACCCCCACCCATCTGAACACAAACACATCATACCTGTTTATGAAAGAAAAGGGAAAAACGATGACAAAACACTAACCTCCCACTAACCTTAAGCAAAAATTCTCTCTCTGATGCTGATTATGACTCCGAATGTTTCCAATGTTGTTGTCTCTAGAATGAATATACATGTGTTACAAATGAAGACACTAGACCAATGCAGTGATTATAGCTTATTTTCTTTATTAAATGTACTCAAGTGAAACATGCTCGACTCTAATAATATACACAATATTGTATTTATTTAAATATGTGACCTGCTTTTGTGGTTAAAGATTTCAGTGTGAGTACAAAATAAAGAATTAATAAAATGAAACAATAATAATAATAATAAATAAAATTAATCAATAAAAGATATTCCAATTTATATGTGTTTTTTTTCATTATAAAAGTATTTTCCTGTTGAATAATGTGCTTTTTTTCTCTTGTTTTTTGAATCGTATCTATGCACAAAGACTGAAAAAAATCCAACTTAAAGTTCTGATACTAAAAGAACAGGTGAAAGTTTTTTTTTAATTTCTGTTTAATCTTTTAAAACATTTTTTGGAGAATGGTTTATTTAACTCAAAGTTTTAATGAAACGTGACTGAATTCAGAGATGCATGATTAATCATTATAAACTGTTAAGCTTAATTATATCAAGAATTGGGTAAATAAAGTTTTTCTCATCCTTTTAAACAATCCAAATGAAGTCATAAGAAATATATATAAATTTTAATTTTGAGGTATAATTTTTCCACTTCAGTATCAAGTATTGTTAGGTAATACATTTTTATCAAACTTTTTCCTTTAAGTCTTATTACTAGATGAATTATCTGCTTCCAGCACATGAAAAAACCACAGACTGCAGTGAGAACTACACAGTGTTTGTTATTCAAGTGCAGTTTTAGCGACTGTTGGAAAAATGAATAAATGTTGAAACTGATTTTGTAAAAATTTCATATAACACGAGTACGTTAGAGCCTTATAAAATGAAGCAAGACTTCCCTCTATTGTTTACGTGGTGTTACTACAGCAGCAGAGCTTGTAGCTGTCCATGGTTCTGAATTCTAGTAGTGGGATGCTGATTCAACGACAGGAATTTGTTAAAACAGATCAAAATATTGATAATATGGACTACTCAGGGCTCTAGACTAAACGTTTGCACTGGTGTGCCTCATGTTTTTTCTTATGTGCACCAGCACTAAAGTTAGGTGCACCCACTACATCAACCACATTGCATTTTACTCAGCAGTTTTACATGGTCACTTTCCTTTGTAATTGCTGTCAATATCAGCATTAAGGACTTGAAAATGATTAACTTGTAAACATAAAGCCCTTTTTTTGAAACACAACAATGATAAATTACATGAAAAAGTTGGTGTTCAAAAACCCACTCCAATGAAAATTGTGTTCTTGGTATTTTTTTACATGTTCTTGTAGCATTTTTCTCATGATAGAGGATCTATATGAAAAAATTTAAGACTAAAACTGCATTTCTGAGTTTTGCTTTATTACAATTGGAGCAAATAAAAACATGCCATTTAAAAAAGCTCACATTTTTACAGCAAGTGAAATGGGTGAACCGAAGTCTCTCTGCTTTGCCTCATTGCAATCCACTTGCAGAGAAATCATAAACAAACAAACAAACAAAAAAAACAATGGACAAATTGAGGTCTGATGTCACCAATGGAGAATGAGTTATCTCCGGCTGTTGTGAAAAGAAGTCAAATCCATCACCATTGCTTCCTGATATGAGCGCCGTCATTTTGAAACCAAACGACAGCAATTGGGCCGAGTCGGTCTGAGTCACGTTGATGGGGGAACTGCCGTCACCAATCATGAGTGAGCTTGTTTAAATCCACACCATTTCCACTGAAAGCAGCTGAGGAAAATCTGTCAACCAAACGTGACAAATTTTTTTATTCTACACTGAATGAGTGGAGTCGTACGTCTGCTACGTCTTTCTAGACTGTTTTCCACTTCTGGTTCTAAAATGACCCTCTGCTGCATTCTTTACATGATTTACCTGTTGGAGCCTGAAAACAAGGAAATGCAGCTGGAGATCGCAGTTTGTTTTAAAATCTATTTTATTCCATTTTCTACAGAGCTATGACTACCAAGATAATGTTCTCATTATGGTTTTCAATACAATTCATAAAAACTCTATTTTATTGTATTTTGATAAATTTTTTATCACACATGCACAGTTGGAAGAATCGCTGCTCTGGGACTCGATGTTTATGCCTGTGACCCCGTGACGTATTTTTGACAGCGATTTAACAGGAGAAATTCATATTCAAGACAAAGAAAAGTCGTATTCAAAACAGACATGTGAAACGTAAAACTAAAGTTTGTATTCTTATTTTTCCTGCAAAGTTCCATCCATCCATCCATCCATCCATCCATCCATCCATCCATCCATCCATCCATCCATCCATCCATCCATCCATCCATCCATCCATTTTCTTTCGCTTTATTAATGAATATTTATGCATTTGTATTTATGAATACAATTTTTTCTTTTTCTTTATGAATATGTTTCTTATTGACAGTTATCTTACCTCATAGCATCCAATCATAAAGACGTGTAAACACAGGGACAGAATTTGAAACCGCAGCGTCAGGAGCTCACATGCATTTTTTAGCATAGCGTCTGCAAAAAAAAAATGCTAGAAGAAAAAAAACCTTTAAAATTATTTCACATATGCACGTCTTTTTTATGGTCTTTTTATGGTCAAACCCTTTTTTACACATTTAACCTACAAGATTTGTTTTGCGGTATGATGAAACTTGATCTATGTGCGAACATGCAGTTGTGTGTGAATCTTTATGGCTTCATACTGAGCCCACAGTCTCAGTCTGAAAGTCTTGAATCACGGCAACAGTTTGTGAGTCTTCCGCTTAATTGGGATGCAGGTCTTCTCGGTGTGATCAGGCACGTGTCTGCATGGTTGCGCCTCAGGTATGAACTGCCCCCTCAGGGATGCTTAGCTAAAGCCAAGGAGCAGGCACGTTTCTCACTGTTTTCACACAGCAACCGGAGCTGATTCCATGTGTGCATGTGCATTCACGCATGTGTGACCTGTGTTTGGAGGGCAGCCATACAACTGCAGAAAACTGTGACGTTTTCCGATGTGAGAGGGACAGGCTCTTGGACCCCCGGGGCGTCATGGAGGTCGGGCTGCTGGCTGGTGGAGAGGCGTGTGGGTGCATGGAGAGCTGTGGCCGGCAGCGGTGGGAGGCTTGCGAGCGCATGTAACCTACGCGGTCGCAGCTTTTCACAGGATGGTGGGGAAGCACTTTGAGGTGTTTGTTACAATTTTCCACCACATTTCTCTCCATCATCCTACTTTTGGGCACTTCACTCACAAGTAAAATGTCAACAATCTAAACTGCACTCGCCTCTCCTCGCTGTGTACGAAAAATGAGAAAAACTGCTGTCTGTTTTGGGGCTTTTCTGTGTTTTCTGGCATAAAGTAAACTCTGTCCACAGAGTCATGCCTGTTCCTTGACTTCCTTTACTCTTGGTCTCACTCTTTTTTTTTTAATCTTAAGGTGCTTACACACCGAACGTGATTCGCGCAGCAGAGGCGGACAGTTACAGTTTCAGGTTTATTGTAAGAAGTGTTTGTCAGTTGATCACTGAATTTTCCCTTTTTTTTGTGCAGATGGATTATTTATTCGCCAATTTATTTTTGATGACCGTGATATTCATGAAGACGAGATCACTGATGTTTTTGTAGAGCTCTTTGAAAAAGAAGAAAAAAAAAACGGATCTCTATACATCATCAGTGTCTTCCATGCATTGTAAATGAAATAAAGACAAAGCTTCATGTAGTGATCAATAGCTGCTAGCTGCTAGCATTAGCTGCTAGCTTCACGTAGTTATCAATAGCATTAGCAGCTAGCTTCACGTAGTTATCAATAGCATTAGCTGCTAGCTTCACGTAGTTATCAATAGCATTAGCAGCTAGCTTCACATAGTTATCAATAGCATTAGCTGCTAGCTTCACGTAGTTATCAATAGCATTAGCAGCTAGCTTCACGTAGTTATCAATAGCATTAGCAGCTAGCTTCACGTAGTTATCAATAGCATTAGCAGCTAGCTTCACGTAGTTATCAATAGCATTAGCAGCTAGCTTCACGTAGTTATCAATAGCATTAGCTGCTAGCTTCACGTAGTTATCAATAGCATTAGCAGCTAGCTTCACGTAGTTATCAATAGCATTAGCAGCTAGCTTCACGTAGTTATCAATAGCATTAGCAGCTAGCTTCACGTAGTTATCAATAGCATTAGCAGCTAGCTTCACGTAGTTATCAATAGCATTAGCAGCTAGCTTCACGTAGTTATCAATAGCATTAGCAGCTAGCTTCACGTAGTTATCAATAGCATTAGCAGCTAGCTTCACGTAGTTATCAATAGCATTAGCAGCTAGCTTCACGTAGTTATCAATAGCATTAGCAGCTAGCTTCACGTAGTTATCAATAGCATTAGCTGCTAGCTTCACGTAGTTATCAATAGCATTAGCAGCTAGCTTCACGTAGTTATCAAGGGAGGTGAGTTTGGCAATGTGGTGCAGCCTTATCTTCAAAAACACAGACACAACCAATGACAACAGTAGGAATGATGGTTGTCAATGTCAAAATGTGTCTCCTCAATGTGTTCCCAAGCAGAAAAACATCTTCTGTTCCAATCTCCTAACGGACGATGTGCGTAACTGTCGACACCTTTGGAGGACAGGAGATTTGGGAGAGTCTACTGTTCAAAGGAGGTAAATCTTATTTTCTTCATTCTTCTCAATATTTTATTTTTTTCTATTTTCTATCTTCCATTTTTATTTATATTTTCCTGTTTACCTCTTCCTTCAAATTTCTTAGGACCTTTTTTAAACAAAAATAAAATAATAAAGTAAAATAAGCATTCTTGTATCAGTTGTAAATCTCTGTATTTGTAGTTTAAGAAAGAAATATTGGATAATCTCTGAGAAACAAAGATTTCTTTAACCAAAGGAATGAAAAATGTATACAAATTTGTACATTAATTGTTCATAAAGAATGTATAAATGTGTCCAGGCTTCAACAGCCATTGTCTGAAGTATTCTTGTCCTACCCACTGTTGGCTTCCTGAAACAGGTTTTAAGCAAGCAGAAGCTGTAAGTACAAATGAGATTAGAAACAATAAGACTAACTGTTTGTGTTTTTGTTGCTCTCATTACAGTCAGATGATCATCTGGTCTATTTTGTTTTATGTAATTTTTTTAAATAATGACATCACACACCTGAGCTTACCTACAGATGGCTAAGAATGTTTCCTGCTTGTTTGATTTTTTTTGTTTGAAAATGTAGATAAATGTGTCATTTAAAGAAATGTTGTGTTTAAATGAACGTATTTTAACTTAATGTGCTTTCACTTTTCTGTTAGCGTAACAGAATGAACAAGTCAGATCTTAACCTAAAATCAAAGGAAAAACCAACTAAATTTAGATGTTAGGAGTATTCTTGTATCTTTTAAAAATATTCAGTTGTATTCAGTACATGGGTTAGTTCTCCCCATTTAAATAATGTTGGCAACTCTGTTTTTTTTTTTTTTTTGCCCATATGGTAAAAAAATTATAATTAAAAAATAGTTACAAGAAAATTCAATTCAATTTTATTTTATTTTTAGTTTCGTTCCGGTATTGCGAGCTGCACTGCGGGTAATAATCTGGCTAACAGGCTTAGCATCCGATGTGCGTAGCCGCTCTTCTAGCTGCTCTAACCTGGCCTCCAAGTCTAAAATAAGGCTACACTTAACACATCTGCCACTATCATCACTAAAGGAGGCAGGATCTTCACTGAACATTTGGCACATGGAGCAGGACAGAGGGGTTAAAGCAGACGAGGTGGAGGCCATGCTTAGCAAAGGCTAGCAGTGTTTGGCTAAGGGGAAGTAAACTATGTCGCAAACTGCTTAGACAGCAGTGGCACAGTAGCTACCCAGTAGTCCACACCAAAACAGTTTTCACACTTGAAAAAACATTTTATTTATACATTTCTTACTGAAACAATTACATATAGCCTCTAATAACTGTTCAATAACCTAATAGGCTTTTATTTCCAAAACAAATTAGTCACTGAATAGTGATAGCAAATATAAACATTAAAAGAGTTTGTTTTTTTTAAAGATCAGAAGCGAATGAGAATTCCATGAAATAAAAAAGATAAAAAAATAAACAGACTGATAAACATTAACCATGAAATTTCACATTTTTTGGTTGAAATTCTGTATAGATTGAATACACTGTATTTCAGGTAAGCTTTTGTAACGTTATGTATGAAACAGTTAACCATTAACAGCTATTTAACCGCGGTTTGAGATTACTCTTGTTATCAGGAACAACTTTGCCTCAAACCAATAGGCAGCAATGTCGAAGACGTGTTTACGGCCTAAAAACACCACTACGGAAATATTGCTCTTTTTGTTTATTATTTTTTAGTCAATTCCTTGGAGGAAGTTAGAGAATTTAAATGAAGTTGAATGAATATGAATAAATTCTGGTCTTCACTTCTAAAACCATTTGTGTTGATCAGAGTGTCGCAACAAGTCAAAATGATCTGACTGGATTTAAATGCATGTCTGTGTTCACAATGTATTCACAGTGATAAAACAAACCAAACTCTGCTTGGGCAGTGACAAATCTGTGAGAATAAAAATAATAATAATAAAGAAGAAAATCATCAGTGGCATGTCAGTAAATGTGAATCTTTAGTCTAAATCTGACCTCACTTGAAAACACATCTGATGCAATCATGTACATTTGTAAAGTTTTACCACAGCTTACAGTTCTTCTATATCACTTGAAACTATGAAAAGGGTTCAACACAGATGGAGAATTGGCTACAAGTTCACAAATTCAACGATGTTTTACCTAAAACTTTTTCTTTGTAGTTTTAAACAATAAATGCAGAGCCACATATATTCTACAAACTTCTTTTTGCAGTGATTAATCTTGGCAAATTTCTTGCTAGTGTTGAAGTATGAAGTTTCATAACAACAATGAGATGAGTATTATAATATTAGCAAAACATGTTACTTTGTGTCATGTGATCAGAAAAACTTTAAACTGGTAAATGTGTCTTGGAATCAGGTAATGACCTAAGTGGTTCTGTTATTTCAAAACATTTGAGGTATCTGTGACAAACATGAATTGATAGCTCTTTAAACAATGTCCATAACCCAAATATTGCTTTCAAGAACTGTATTAAATTCTGAGCGAAAGTCTGGAAAGTTCTCATAGCTGTCAGCTATTTGGAGTATTTTTCCATGTGTACCCGATTGGCCTTCTTGTGAACTCTGTCATTTCTTGAAATTCTACAAAGATGCTGTCTGTTATTACAAGGTCTGATCCAGTGCAGAAACGCAAACATTTCTGAAGTTTAATTTCATCAAGTTCTCTGATGAATCGTTTCAGATAGCTTCCTACTTCTTTTTGCCTTTGAGTCAGTTCTACAGAAAATTTCCGAAGGTGACACACCTTTTTGGAGTTTGGTTGTAGATCGGAGAACAACTCTGTCAGTGCCTCTGGTGTGAGAGAGAGGTGAGGAAGAATCACCTCCCTCCAGCAGTCAATGACAAACATTGACTTTTGGAGGAGCTCTTTGTGGGCGATCTCATGAAGTGTTGTGGGAAAAGTCTCAGCAGTGATTCGTCTTCTGCAACCACAGCTGTCTAGAACTTCCACAAGGTCATCCTAGTCAACTGCAGAGATGTCATTAATTGCTTGCATCAAAACTTCACGTTCTTGTTTGCTCACAAACTGCAGAAAATGAGCTTTAAGATCTGTGTATACACAATCGAAAAGCACTTGTTCAATGAAGGGAAGTGCAAGTTTGTTTGGAAAATAGTGACAATCCAGGTAACCTTTCAAAAGAATTCTGGCAACTGCTTTCCATGTTTCAGCAGTAAAATCATGTTGAATTAACGGCACTTTAACAGTCATACCTAAAGTGCAACGTTCGTAAAACTCATACCAGGAGCAGCTCAGAACATCTCTCAGTACTCCAGATCCACTTCCTGCCTCTTCTGTGTTGTCTGGAAGTCTGCGCTTCACAATCAGTTCTCTGTTTAGAATTTCAGCATCAGAGAAAGCTGCAATCACATCATGAAAGGTACTGCTGTGGTGTATTGTGACTGTTGTTTCATCTTGTGGTCTAGCAGGGCTTGGGGGGAAAGGAAAATCTTCATAGATCAGTGTGTCATTTTCATCTTCCTCCTCATTGTAAACAGGACCACATGTGATTTCTGAATCAACAGAAATGTCCAGGGCAGGATGAATAACCAGGTCAACAACAGCCTCTCCCCCATCTGCTCGATGGACTTCATTATTATCATGTGCTTCAATAATAATCACTTCAGGTGTTTCTCTGACTTGATGAGCAGCTTTGGCTTTTGTAGAAATGTAAAAACGTAACATTGTAAGCCTTGCTGCCTCGTACATATTTCCAATAGACAGACCAGTCTCATCATTAAGACAATTCAAACTCAAACTGACTATGAAAATGCAACAGACAGAAAATACAGCGAAGAGTCAATTCTCTGATTTATTCTGGAGAACTTCGTACGTAATGACGTAATGTTCAAACTTCCACTGCCGTTACTTTCAAAACACCAAATCTGTAAAATAAATAAATAAATAAATAAATGGGGGGGGCTGTCCTCTGTGAACTTTGTGGCGTGACAGACGTGGCGCTAGCTTTGCTAATGTCTGTACTAATATCATGTATTCAAAACAATCATCACGTTGCTGCTGTTCTCTGTTCCACGATGAAGAAACAGCGGTTGCCTTGGATACACAACATGACTCTGAGGTGTCTTCCACATCCTAAAATTTATTTAAACTAGCAGAAAAACAAAAGCTGCGTAGTGTTGTTTTAAATGTTATGAAAGCGGATTATTCTTGAACGGTGCACCGTCGAATGCAGAGGGTTTGTTAACCATTAAGATGATAAAAAGAGCGTGTGTCACGTGACGAGAAGGCCAGGAACTGAATGTTATAGTAAAAAGGTGTGAATAAAGCTCGGTGGATATCACGCATACTTACAAAACAAGGTACTGAGTCAGACACATGTGAGGAGTGTAGTTGTTTATATAAATGATAAGCATGCTAAACGCAACAACACAGCACTTCGATTCTGACGTGCATAACGCAGATTAATGAAATCGCTTGAAAATAGCCTGAAACTCAGTAAAAATATGGTTTATGTTTGTCAGGAACACATATTCAACCAGACAAATTCACAGCATTCTGCACATTTAAAAAAATGCCTTCACATCCATCCAAATGCCTGACAGATGCTACAAAATGCTAGCATAGCCTGCCTAGTGCCGCCCTTTTATTTACAAGCTCCACTTTAAAAAGTCTTTTTTTTTTCCCACGTTCTATTCTTCCATATGCAAAATGACCTCCTCCAGTAAGCCTCGAGCATGCAAAATAAGTCAGAATTCTGGGAAAAAAGTCAGGATTCTGAGTTTAAACTCAGAATTCTCCCTCTCCCAGAATTCTCTTTTTCCCTCCATGGCCCTAATCCTCTTCTGTAGTTTTGCTTAATTTTTAACAAAGTAAGATCATTTTTTAAAATATTTTAATTTGACAGATGTTCAGTTGGTGTTGTACAGGAATGGAAGTATACCTCCAAACAAACCCTGGTCTGCTTTAACCTCTAACTTATGAGGATCTGCAGCACCTCTCCGCCTCTTTTCCATCTGCTAGTTACTGCTGGATCTAGTGGATCTGAGCACACCTGAAACAGGTAAACAGGGCAAGGCAGATTGATGGATGGAGATGACCAGTTTGGATTGTGAGAAAAAATTAAGCTGTTCATCTCTGAAAAATGCTGAAAGGCTCTCTGGTCCACTTAGTTGTTTTACATAAATGTTTGTATCACTTTAACATCTTTTTTGAATGTTTTTTCTTTGTTCAGCAAGGGCCGGTACAATTATTTATTTTTTATATGAATGAAAAGTCAGTTGAAACTCCTCCCACGGCTGTGGACGGTGGCGAGCCAGCTCTGCTTTTCCCCCACAGCATATCCAAGATGACGTCAGTGTTATACTCTCACCTGCTGAACAATCTGCGGGGGCCTTGAGCTAAAGTACCACTCTGTCACACTGTTGTACCTCTTTCACCATCACCCACCACTTATACTGTGAGATGGCAGCCACTTACCACAGTGCAAACACTTCAGGCAGTAAATGTTGAGTTCCCTTGTTATTCCATCCTCTGGGTTACAAAACACTGCCTGTTTGGTGGGAATCTTTGACATTTTTTAGGTTTTACCAGAGCCCAACAAATCATAAGTTGAAACATCTCATCAGTGGAAACAGAAGAAACCTCAGCTCACTTTGGAGCTTCACAACAAAGACAGTGAATACTTCTGTACATGACATTTTCAGGTTTTTCGTTTTTAATACATTTACAACAATTTCAAGAGAACTTTTTCAACATTGTTTTCAGAATGTTTCAGGAAGAAAACTGATTTCATCCATTCTGAAATAAGGCTGTGACATCATAAAATGTGGAAGAAGTGAGGCGCTGGGAATACTTTCCGGATGCAGTGTCTCTGCAATTTAAGCATTACGTCCAAATAAAGAGTCGGGGTCTGGGTCTTGAGTGACCCTATGTTTACATTACTTTCTAAAATTACATAAATAACATTATCTGATCTGTATATTTCCAACTGTGTATAATAAAGCAATAGCCTCCTTTCTTCACCTCGCACATGCCTCAATCTCTTTTCTTTGATTTTCCATACAAACCTCTCCACAAGACTAAACTGATCCAGATTACAGCTTAACACATTTGATTAATTGATTGATTGATTGGTTGGTTGATTGATTGATTGATTGATTTATTGATTGATTGATTTATTTCAAATATAAATTGGACAAAACACGAAAATAATTCCACAAAATTATCAAACTCATTATTAAGACAATGAAATGCATTGATTGAGAGGAAAGAAAGAAAAGGAAAAAACAAACAAGAAACAAATGAAAAATGAACAAACAAAAACAACGCACTTAAGTCGCATTTGTCACATATGTTAAGTATAGTGATTAATAACTGAAGTCTAGTAGAGCTTGATTCATTGCTTGAAAAGGAGTGGAAAGAAGCGAACTTCTATAATCCCACCCCTACATACAGTAGTTACTTCATTTCATAGTCTTGCATAGTTTTCATAATCTGGTTCTGATCAGAAACATTATTGATTCACACTTTAGGTAATCAATATGTAATAAACATTGATTATCATTAGTACTCTAATTACATTGATCTAGTAATCATTGGTACATATTTCCAGATCAAGTAAAGAAAATCAGTAGTTCATCAATAGATTGTGATTACCTTTCAAGTAACATTTTAGTGATCATTATTACACATTACACACTTTAATAATCATAGGTAGTGATTTAAAAAAAAAAGAAATTATTTCAGCACATTCTAGTTCACACATATTTGAAATGATTCAAACACCAGTTGATCTTTTACTCTTCTTATCTTCATATTGTGAGATTAGAGTTTCTTTGTACATTTTCTTGAATTTTTGGATGTTGGAACATTGTTTGAGCTCATTACTTAACCCGTTCCAAAGTTTAGATCCGCACACAGACACACAGAAACTTTTTTTTGTGGTTCTTATCAGTTTGATCTTGAAGTTCCTACATCCCCTCAGTTTAAAGCCTCCTTCGTTTTCTAAGAACTGTTTTTGGACATTCAATGGTGATGTTTTTCCACTGGCTCTATATAGAATTTCTGCAAAAATCAACAAGATCATACAGTTTTAAAAGTCTGGATTGATCAAATAAATTGTTTGTCTGATCAAGAAAGCCGGCTTTATGTACAATTCTGATGGCTGGTTTTTGAAGTAAAGAGAGGATTTAGTGAACTTTTATAATTATTACCCCAAACTTCTATACAATAGGTGAAATATGGCAATATTAGGGAGCAGTATTATAGGTATCTACAGTTGTATTCTAACATGTATTTAGATTTATTTATGATTGAAATACTTCTTTGAAACTTTAGTTTGTATGTGTCTGATGTGTAGCTTCCAACTTCATTTGTTATCGATTACAATCCCCAAGAATTTGATTTCTGTGACGTTTTCTATGAAGACATTATTTATTGTAACTGCGAGCTCTGGATTGGCCTTATAATTACCAAAAAACATCACTTTGGTTTTTTCAAGGTTCAAAGATAGTTTATTGTAATCCATCCATAATTTGATTTTGTTCAACTCTGTGTTCACCACATAGATAAGTTCACTTTGATTGTCTGTTGAGTAAAATATATTTGTGTCATCAGTAAATAGAATTAGTTTTAAACGTTTTGAAACATTGAATAAATTATTTATGTAAATATTGAATAGTATAGGGCCTAGAATTGATCCTTGGGGGAACTTATCTCCTTGGTCTTTGATGTGAATTCATTCATCTTGACAAATTGTTTTCTTTCCGTTAAATAGCTTTTGACCCAACTTAACGCTAGTCCTCTTATCTCATCAATATCATCACAATCTGCTGAGTTTTTACTCTTATATTTGTTAACAATCGATATCAGATCATTTCCGTTCACTTCAGAGAGAAAGATTGAGTTTGGGATCCTTGTGATGCTGGAATATTTGCTTTGCTGGTTTTGCTCTTTGGAATTTCTGTTGCCAACTTTGGACCCACGTTTACAAAATAGTTGTTCAAACTGTTTGCTGCTTCATTAATAGTATAGCTTTGACCCTTCTCATCTATAAAGTCATCTGGATATATTAGCTTTTTTGTCTCTTTTTTAATGATATTGTTTAATATTTCCCAAACTCTCTTCACGTTGTTTTTATTTTCATCACACCTATCCTCCACCACCATCAACCAAATTCTGATTTGACAGCAGTACATCTTCAAACTCATCTATAACCTCATCCTGCCATATTAGTACAATCTCCTCAACATTAACGTAACTTTGCGCTTATTTTGGATCCTTGTCTTTCTTTGACCTTATTGTTCCCTCGCCCACCTGAGAACCATGGGGGCAGCACGTTGAGTGACTCTCTTCCTTTGGAACCCTGGAATTAACTCCACCTGACATCAGGAACACTAACACTCCCCATCTTCAAATCCCATCTTTCAATTTCAAACGCATCTGATTTTTGTTCTGTTGGAACACTCTGGGTAAAGTTGTCCAAGAAATAAAGATGTAATGGTCAACCGTCAATCAAAAAGGATTGCTCCTGTTTGCATTTTGAACTAGGTTTAAAAAAAGGAGGATGTTGATGATGATTTACCTCCAGAACAGTGAGAGTTCAGCATAACTGCACAGGCAAAAACATTTGATTAAAGTTGGATGTTTGTGAACTTAAACGTTTATGCACCAAAGTGGATAAAAATTGATCAGATTATTAATACGCCCCCTAGTTTCTACTTGCTGAACTGACCTGGCTCTAAGTACTTTTGTTTTCAGATCTGCTTTAAACAGGAAGCCAAAAGTGTTGCGGGTTCAGTCAATATGGTTACAATTAGACTGTAACAGAAAATGAATCATTAATCAAACTACAACCCAAAATCACTTAGCAATTCGTTTCAGTGTTGCAATCCATACAAACACATGAAGCAGCAAAATTATGTTCACTAATTTAAAATTATGCATTGGGTAGAAAACACCTGAAAAGAGTAGAGCAACGTTCCTCCTTTAAGATCACCATGAGAGAACCTTAAAGATCCACTCCAAAGAAAATTGTGTTTTTGGCATTTTTCTGATGATGGAGGGCATTTATAAAGAAAACTAAGATTCAAACTGTGTTTCTGAATATTTTTTTTATTTAAAATATTGGGCATCAAGAGCAAATAAAAAAATGCCATTAAAAAAAATCTTGTTAGTGACAAAGACAATTTGCTGGGTGGGTCACAAGCTTCCTGCTCCACCCCATTCTGATATATCCACTTACAGACCGATAAATCTGTGACTCCTTGATCTATTTGTTTTCCTCGTCTGAGCTGGAATCTGGATCAAAACTGTACAGCTGGACAGCTCCAATATTGCTCACCATTTTTGTTTCACTGTAATGTCAGGTTGGGGGTTTGAGGGGCTGTAAGCTGCAGGAGACAGTGGAAACAAATGCATGATGGGAAGGCTGATTCCATGCCAGCAGTCCCACCCACAACTTAGAGGTGAATTTCGAATGAATTCCTGCCGCTCTGCAGAAACTGTGTTTGGGAAAATGACAGGTTTTGTTATTTTATCTGAAAACAGCATAATAATATGTATAAAAGACCACTGAGAACACTTTGAAAATAAATCAAAAGATGATTGGAGTGGGATTTAAAATGAACATCCACAGCAGGAAGGAAACAAGCTACTCTGGTCTGTTGGAAAGCCAAAAGGTCCCTGTTCACCTCTAAGCTTATTACAGTCTTCCTGAAAAATGGGTTGGCTCTTAAATGAACCTGGTGCAGTTTAGCCTCAGTGTTGATGCAGAAGAATCATGCAGAGAATCACAGTGAAAGGCAAGAGACAAAAGGAGGAGAACACAGTCCATCCTGAGCACAACAAAGTTGTGAAACACACAGTGGGCAGTTATGAAGTGATGAGGAGTTGCACGTGTTCATTTTAATGATAATCCCTGGATGACCAGCATCATTCTCTGCCAAGGTTTCCTTCTGGATTTGACGTGGTCAGGGCTTATTCTGAGACAAAGAAAGAGAACTTAATAACACCAAAAATAGCTTTTTTTTTGCAAGAGTGGCATTGAAAGCGGACCAAACCAAATCCAGACATCTAGATTACTCTCATGTGAAGTAAGAATAGTGTTTCTCAACCATTTTTTTGCGTGACACTAGTCCTCTAGAATGATTTAAAAAAAGGACTGCTTGATCTTAACAACATTGTTGGGAGTGGTAAACATAGGAGAAACTAGTTAAACATGCAAATATAACATGAAAAATGTCTTTTTTTTGGTGAGCTGCAGCAGATCTAATTCATCAATGACACCAGAGCAGCTGAAAGAGAGTTAGTTCTCAGAAAGGTCTCCTGAGAGAAAGGAGGAAAAAATAGACGTAAGCCCCTCTGCTGCAGCACAACAAATGTGCAGCTCTCAAACACATATAGAGGGGGGACACCTGTGTGCTGCCTGCTGCCCCACGCTCTTTGATACCTGGTGTGCTTTAATCTGTACAGGGCTCTCATGCGCCTTTGAAGTGAAAATCCATGTCACCTTGGCTTCTCCATCACACTCATTAACTCTGCACACGTGCACGACAAGCGCGACACAGGCCATCTCTTCCAATCTGTGTGGAAACTCAGCTACAAACCAAACTCCTCCAGACTGCGTTCACTTCCAGCAGCCAGCCGAGCCTAATTTTATCCCAGCAGTTATATTAGGCTCTTTGTAACATAGATCACCGACTGTCTGCTCTGATACATCTACATCTACAGAAATAGAAACCACCTTTGGTCAGCCGCAGGAGTCGGGGCATGTCTGCAAGAAAGAACAGATGGTGGTTTGTAACAGATAAGTCTTTGTGAAGCTGCACATTCTCTGCTCCACATTCTGCGAGTACCGTCTCCTCACCTTAAGATGACAATCAGAGAAGAGCTTCATGGCGCGTTAAAGGAAGTCATATCACTCAAGGGCGTTTTAGAATTCTCTGATTTTTCTGTCTGTTTCTCAGAATAACTCATCTGATGGTTTAGGCTGTTGTTATGTATCAACTGAATCTTTATATTACCATCCAGTCAACATTAGACACAAAAACTTCAATTTTCATATAAGGTGTTTGTGACCATGATCACCCAGTCTCAGGGCAGACACTCTTCCACCAGGCCTCTGAACTGAGGTTGGGTTTCCTCCTACTAAAATATTCAGCAATTTATGTTTTAAATACAGGTTGGAAAATGTCTTATGGAGAATGCCAGAGATTTTAAGTAATAAAAAAGGACAATGTTGTGTCTGTTGCCCAGACCATAACCATAACCATAACCTCCTCCGTGTCTCACAGCAGGGACACTTTTCTTGGTGTGTTTTATTTGTACATCTGTAAACTAAAAGGGGATTTCAAAAGAGCCTCAGATTTATGGGGTAAGGAAACTGCCAATAACAAAACGTATTCATAATGAAAAAGTTGTGCACACATTTTATTTAGTGCAAAACTTTGCAGAAAAATATGAATACAACCTGTAGCTTTATGTCTCGCATGTCTGTTTTGAATGTTGAATTGAATTTTCTTTGTCTTGAATACGAATTTCTCCTGTTAAATCGCTGTCAAAAATACATCACAGGGTCACAGGCATAAACATCGGGTCCTGGAGCATCGATTCAACTGCGTGAGCATAATAGAGTTAAACTTTTTAGAACGATATTGATCCTCTGGCAGGAAAATATGGAACCCCAAACTGTTCATAATTAAATAAATAAATATGATCTTGTCCAATCAGACATTCAACCAATAAATATCTCAAACATATATTTAAAGATCATTAAATTGTGAAAAACTGCACATATATAATACATTAGCCATATTATTATTGAATATATTTCATTCAGCATTAAAACCTGCTCATTATTTCATAACAGCATTTTTTTAAATTCTTTTTTTAATTAATATTACGACAATTTTATGGCATTTTTTTTTAGAAACTTGGATTTCAAAATCAATCATTTTCAAATTCATGTTTACTATAAATATGGATCGTATTTTAGCTCTGAAGATGTTTAATCTACAGTCACTAAACTTTACTATTGAGCATTTTTGGCCAAATATGATCCATATATTTGTATAAAAAATCCTAAAAATAAACAAAGTGACTTTTTCAAATTTTTTTTTTGTTGTGATACAATGGCATGACCAAGATGAATCATATCCGAATGTTTGGTCACTGTGACCAGACCAGTGACCATTAATCTGACATGTTAATAAAAGAAGAATTCATTTAATAAACAAATTAAGTATGACAGTTCATTTTAAATATTACAATTTGTTATTTTCTCTCTTTTTCTGTGCTGCTGGAAGTGAGAAGCTTCCAACAAAAATCATACATGTTCTACCATCTTAATAAAATAAAAAGATTATTTATGTTTTTCAAAACATTAATAACTAAAATACATAACATTGTATGGAACACAGAAACAATAAAATAAAAAAAATGGTGGTTGTTCATCCTGAACTCTATGATCTGCTT
The DNA here is from genome assembly GCA_016861445.1 of Oryzias woworae. NCBI lineage: Eukaryota > Metazoa > Chordata > Actinopteri > Beloniformes > Adrianichthyidae > Oryzias > Oryzias woworae. Next base: position 375,083 of record BOLG01000747.1, read on the forward strand.
CCTGAGTAAAAACACCTTTCTGAACCAGTTTCAGGTGGAACAATAAGATGGACACAGTAACACCTTTCTCTGTAGAGTTCTGCTGCATCTCATGTTCTGCTGTTCTGACCACCTTCAGTCTGAGGGACCACCAGCCCACCATTGTTCTCCAGGTGAAGCAGATGGTTGCTCTGATCCAAGGATGACAGCACACCTCCCAAGACAGTTTCTAAAGGATTTTTTCTGACAACAAATGCAGAAATGTAGAAAGGACATTGTCTACAAGACCACCAAAGCAGGCGGGCGGGAAGCTGTGTTCACATGAATGCATGCAAATGTAGATGGAGATGTTCCTCTGATGTCAAAGCGCAGTGCACGTCTGCAGCTGACAGGGAGACTGTCTCATCATGTGCTGCATGTTTCCTAATTCACTTGGTGAGACACCACAGCCAATCATCATGTGGCAGTAAATGCTGTGGAACTGCCCTGCAGTGGGGTTGTTATTCCAGCTTCCTAAAAAAACCCTATTTACTCACATTATATCATTTTCTTACAGCTCGCTAGTGTTTAGGTCGTATTTTTACGTATGCAAATTCCTGTTGGCCACATGTACTACGTACAGATAAGATGCACATTGATGAACACAGATTTTAACCATGTCCAGGGCTAAATGTTGCTGGATGCAGTTTTTTAAACTTAAAAGTCCCATTAGCTGTCATGCACTTATGTGTGTGAAATTTGTTCTCTGCAGTTAACTCATCCCCTGGAGGAGTGGTGAGCCGCAGACACAGCCGCACCCAGAAACCATTTAACATAACCATAACCCTAACTTTTCCTCTGGGTCTCTGAAATTGTTCAGCACTGGCCGTATGTATTTAGGAAATGACATGCGAATAGTGACTTTTTTATGATGTTGATACTTCTACTGCAATTGTGTGTTTAGATTGCATTTTCATTGTTAATTTTACTGTTAAGACCAAAGACAAACTGCCACCTGTCCAGAGAACAGATGAAAAACAGCCTTAAAACACTTCTTAATGTTATAATTCTACCTGATGCTCTGACAGAGCTGAAGAAAAGCTCCAAATGGTCCTGGTTGAAGCGCTGTGTGCAGATGTGATGAGAAACAGGAATCATTGTCAACAACGTGTCCACATTGACTCTAAAGCAGATGACTGACAGGAACACTCAAAAGAAAATGTTTTATCAATATGATCAAAATGCCTCAAAACACCAAGTATTTTTACTTAGTTTAAGAATATTATGTATGTCTACTATTCCAAAATATATTATAATACACAGAAACAGACAGTAAATAAAACCTTTACTCTCAATAACTAGATTAATCTTTTGGATAAAAATATACTTCTAAAGACCCACTCCAATGAAACCCATGTTTTCAGTGTTTTGAACATACTTTTGTAGCATTTTAAATATATTGATGGAGGGCATGAACTAATTTAAGGTTAAAACAGATAAATACACTAATCCTTTAGAGATGTGATCTAAAGTTGAAGACAGACAGGATTCCTTCCTCTCTCAGCCGGACACTCTGCTCTGTCCTGTCAAAGTCCTCTGATTAAGACTAAGATCCTCTCCTTTTATTGCCGCTTCATATCACCTCTGTAATTCTAAGTCACTGGGAAACCTCGGAAATTGGATAGTGGAAAAAAAGATCAACAACATAGCAAAAGATAATATGAGGGAGGAACAGTTTCTGCCATTAGCCTTTTCTGTTAGCTGCGTAGCGTTGTTTACATTTATACAAACTTATAAATGCTATAAATGCTCTAATAACCAAAATATTCTTATAACCCACATATAAAAGGTAATTCCACATGAACTGCTATCGACAAAGCGCCGGCTGAGGCCTCTGAAGGCTGCACAAACAAACGACATGGCTGTGATTCTTCGTTGTTTGTAGCTGGTTGTGGATGTAGCCTAGCTAAAGTAGACCCCACCAATATGGAGGGACCGCAGGTTCACCCTGGAGGCCAGAATGAGGTGTTTATCAATTAATATTGTCTAAGGTTCAGTCCACATGAACCCGGTGCTCAACTGCTCAGTTTGACGAAGTTTGAAAGATATTCACGAATGGAGTGATGGATGATAACATCTTCTGCAGCAATTATCAAGCCGAGCATTTCAAAAATATTATCCAAACCACTCAAAATAGCATCTGCTGACAGATTGCCTCTATTTGATCAGCTACCGTCAGCAAACCTGCAAAGATGTTGCAGAAAGATGTTATCTTTCTAACTGGAACACAACAGAGCAGGATTCTAGGGAAAAGAGTCGATTACAAAGGATCAGCCAATGAGCGTTGAGATCCCGCCCACTTTCACTGATTGACAGACAGACTCATTCTGCTGAAAAAGCTCATTATGAAATAAAGAAGTCGTTCTGAAAAACAGCAGTGTGAAATAAAAAAAACTCATGGGAAAAATATTGATTTTTAAATCAGAGTTTCAGGAAAAAAAAAAACCCCATATAGTTACAGTAATATTCAACATGATTAAAACATTTATAATTTTAAATGCTTTATGAAATAATGAGCAGGTTTTAAAGTTAAATGAAATATATTTAATAATATTATGGCTTATTCAATATAAATGTGCAGATCTTTCACAACTGAATGATCATTTAATATATTTATCAGAGATTAACTGGTTGAGTGTCTGATTGCACCGGATCATATTTATTTATTTAATTATGAACAGTTTAGGGTTCCATAGCAAAAATCACCTTGTTACTGTTGTTCTGCTGAAAAAAAAGGTATAAACAGCCAAGTCCTGCCACTTTTTATTTATTTATTTATTTTTTGCCAGGCGACATCAGTGGAGCATAAAAACAATAACATTGATCAGGAAGTGGTGGGAAAAAAAGAGATGTTAATAAGAGAATGATTAAAGAAAATAAAAATGCCTGAGCAGGCGGCAGAGGGGTCCCTGTCTCTCTGCTGCTGCCGTTCTGCCTGCCATGCCGGTGTTTTGCATAGAAACGTTTTCCCTGCCAGAATTTGGTTCATCAGTCTCAGACATGGTTCATGCAGAGGGAACGGACTTATTCTACCAGGTTCAAGAGCTGAGATTTTGAAGTGAAGAAAGAAAAGCTGAGGCCACGTTTGCCCAAATAAACAGAGGCAGCTGTAAAAGCAGTCTGCATGGTAAAAGCATCTTGATGCTTCTGAAGGATAATTCATATTAACCAACACAATCTGCTGTGAAATATTACAGCAACATCAGGACTTTGAAAGGGGGTTCAAGGGATTTTCATAAATGGGTTTGTCTTTTTCTTCTCTGAAGTCCTGCCATGTCTCCCATGTCCCTCAGACATGGGTGTGTCCTGGGAATTGAGAGAGCAGAAACCTGGCCTGTTGCCATGGAAACTGTGTCAGCTTGATTGTATCCATGGCAGTGAAATGTGTGTTTTCCAGAGTTAAGTGTGTGTTTGTGTGGCGGCTTTAGTGTCTGAATATGAAGCTGGTGTAGGTGAGTGTGACTCAGGCAGGTCAGAAGCCAGAAAAATGAAAATAACAGAGCTCCTCAGTGTCTGCTTTTTTTTTTTTTAGATTCCATGTTATTTAAGCAGTTGTTGAAACATTTTCTTTGTGGAGGATGGAGAGGTTTTTGTATGAGCTGTAACATGATGTAACCTTTCTCTCTAAACTGAAATCTGAGTTTTGTGACTGAGAACAGCAAAATTGGGAAACCTGGAATGTTTGAAGGTGAGAAAGCTGACAAGTCACCTGATCCCTGGATGCTCACTTATTGAGTGCTTGTGCACAGTAAAACACCTCAGAACCATCTCATCTTTGAGTAAAAATCCATTAGGAAAATGTTGAAGGACGTCAAGGAGAAAAACATGTCAAATGTGAACGTAGGTAATAAACCCTGACTGATGCATATACGAATCTCTGACTCTTTTTTGTTTCTCTTAATGCACCTTATAGTTTGGTGTGCCTTGGGTATGACATAAGTCCAAAAATAAACCATTCTCTGTTGGTGCGCCTTATAATCCAGTGTACTTTGTTGCGAAAGCTCCAACCACTGTTCCCCTGCTGCAACCATATTGCTGTTAATAGGATTCAGTTTTGCAGTATTCACTCTGAAGACAGATAAAGGTACATTTTTCCAAGAAATGGTGGGTTTTTATATCTCGTTGATATTTGTCAAATCCAGCATGTCAGGAACTGGTGGTGAAGGACCCAAAGTGCATGCTTCCCACTTGTGGGGGATCAGTGTTCCTATGAAACTCCAGACTGTGTGGATATGGCTTTGTGACCTCTCCCAGAGCCAGAGGTTGCAGTGACTGATCACTCAAGAGGCCTTTTTTCTTTTTAAACGAGAAAGTAGTTTCGAATGGTTTTTTTAAAACTGTAAAAAAAGCACCCAAAGTAGTCCAACCAATGTAACTGAAACTCTATTCAAGTCTCTGAAAATCAATTTACATTTCAGACGACGCTGCTTCAAAGTCCATCCCAGTATGTTCTGCTTGATATTTTGCCATGTAACAACGTAACAATGTCGCCTGATGAAGCTTCGTCTGCAGGCCAAATGACAAATATTTGAATCTTCTATCATTGCTTGATCTCTACTGTTTTCTCAAGTTTTTTTTATCAATTAAGTCCTGAGAAGGAAATATGAGCATGCAATATTCAAACTAGTTGTTAGTGTAAAGTTTTTTTTTCTTCTCCAGAACTTCTACTCCTGCTTAAAGCATCTTGTACTCTTACACGGATTTGGAAACTTTTTTCTCTTTTGCAAGACATAGTTCATGTCTGAAATTTGATCTGTACAAATATGGGCATGAACTCAGCTCTGTTTCAGGCGAATCAAACGAGCCAGATATGAACTAAAAGCCTTAGTCACTCAATCACAGCGTAAAGGAGCACCAGCATAGTTCTGACTCAATCAAAGCTCTTATTTCTACAGAGCCCTTCAGTTCTGACTGTATGCTGTCTAAACTGGTGGTGGAGTTGAAATGCTCCTGCACCAGATGAAAGGATCGTCCTGGAAGCTGTTTTTTTAAAGCAGCACCATCTTCATTTACTTTCACTTTTTGTAGTTAATCTCATCTTTGGGGCTGAACCTACACATTCATAAAGATACAGAAACAATAGATGTATTTACTCAACGTACCAAATGTTGTTGAGTGTATACAGTTTTTATATCTGTTGTTGACTGTTGCTGCTGTGAAGGTCTGAACTTTGTTGTTTTCCTGAAGAATTATTGTTTATTTCAGTCTGAGATTCACCATGCTTGCTGTCACTGCTTCAGGTGATTAAAAAAAGGTTGGTGGTATTTCCAGTTTTAGAAGCTTTTCTATCCAACAACACTGTCCTTATACATTTGTGCTATCTCCTGCTTGCCAAAGACGACTAAAGCTTTCTCCGATTCTTAACCACCTCTGAGTAAACTGTCATGTTTGATGCTTTTGACAAACACTACATGGGAAGCAGAAAGCTTGATTCTGGTTGACTAAATCCATCCATTTTCTTCCGCTTATCCAGGACCAGGTCGCTGGGGGCAGCAGTCTAAGCAAAGATGCCCAAGTGAGAACCTTGCTTTCTGGCTTAGCTCTCTCTTCACCATGACGGACCGGTACAGCGACCGCATGACGGTGGACGCAGCACCAATCTGCCTGTCGATCTCACACTCCGATCTTCCCTCACTCGTGAACAAGACCCCAAGATACTTGAACTCTTCCACCTGGGGAAGGAGCACTCCACCCACCCAGAGAGGACAAACCACCTTTCTTCTGTCGAGAACCATGACCTCAGACTTAGCGGTGCTGACCATCATCCCAGTCACTTCCCAATTTGCTGCAAACCATTCCAATGCTGGAGGTCCTGGCTCGATGAAACAAACAGGACAACATCATCTGCAAAGAGCAGAGAGGAAATCCTGTGGTTCCCAAACCAGACCCCCTCTGGACCCTGGCTGTGCCTAGAAATTCTGTCCATAAAGACTATAAACGGAACCGGTGACAAAGGGCAGCCCTGCCGGAGTCCAACATGCACTGGGAACAGGTCTGACTTAGTGCCGGCTATGCGGACCAAGCTCCTGCTCTGGTCATACAGAGACCGGACAGCCCTGAGTAAGGCTCCCCAGACCCCATACTCCCAAAGTACCCTCCACAGGACACCTTGGGGCACACGGTCGAACGCCTTCTCCAAATCCACAAAACACATATGGACAGGATGAGCGAACTCCCATGAACCCTCCAGTACCCTAGACAGGGTGTAGAGCTGATCCACAGTTCCACGACCAGGACGGAAACCGCATTGCTGTTCTTGAATCTGAGGTTCGACTATTGGCCGGACTCTCCTCTCCAGTACCCTGGTATAGACTTTCCCAGGGAGGCTGAGGAGTGTGATTCCCCGGTAATTGGAACACACCCTCCGGTCCCCCTTCTTGAAAAGGGGGACCACCACCACCGTCTGCCAGTCCAGTGGTACTGTTCCAGACTGCCACGCAATGCTGCAGAGACGTGTCAGCCAAGACACTCCCACAGCATCCAGAGACTTGAGGTACTCAGGGCGTACCTCGTCCACTCCCGGTGCCTTGCCACCGAGGAGCTTGTTGACTACATCGGTGACTTCAGGTTGTGTGATGGACAGCCCCACCCCAAGGCTCTTAACCTCTGCTCCCTCAAGGAACATGCCTTCTGCACAATTTACAGTGCACGTTACTGTTTTTTGTCAGATTTTAAATAACTAAAATACCTCCACACAAGGGCTGAAATTTAATTTTTTGAGACACTGACCAAGTTGGCCGAATGATAAGAAAAATCTACCGGCCAAATATATATTTTATCAGCCAAGTTCTAACTATTTTACACAGAAATACCTAAGACTTTTTACTTTTTTGAAATGTTTCTGGGTTTTTTTAGGAAAATGAAATTTCTTCACAGTAATGTTTAAATGGTATGAACACATCTTTACTTTTCGTGAAAATACTGTCTGACTTTAAACAAGTCCGTGATCACACAGAACAGCTAGTTAGCATCACAGCATTAGCAGCTAATAAGCTAGCATCACAGCATTAGTGTCTAACAGCAGCGCTGTCTCCAAATCAACACATTTTATGAATCTGTCTGTTGCTGCTTTAAGTGAAGCAGCTTTATCCTCCAGTTCTGACTGGATCCTGTTAGAAATCTCCACATATTCTGCAGTTTTTATTTAGGCAAACATAAACGCTGCAAAGGGGAAGTGAAGTTGTGTCCTGTGTGTTTTGTTTACCTCGCGGGCAAAAGGTAGATAAAAAGAGGACAAAAGAAATTCACACAAACATTTACTCTCCATGTGGTGACTAACCCTCTAACTTTTACTCGCCAAAGAGGAGAAAATGCTAAAAACACTAGCGAGTGTTAATTTCTGACCCTTCAAACTAAAAGTCTGTTTTGATAGGCTCATTATACTATTGAGAAAAAGTACTATCGCAATATCGATAGCTATCATTTTATCGCCCAGCCCTACATAAAGGACAAGGAAGAGTGAAAACTTTGGGACATTGGAGGAGAAGGAATGGAAAGAGAGATGATGGTAGAAAGAGGAAAATACAGGGAATTGTGGGCAGACAGAGGGTGAAAGGAGAAGCCGTCCTTTGCTGTGTGCATAAAGGTCAATTAGACCAGGTTCCCAGGCTGCCGTCCTACAGAGTTACACAGCACATGCATGCATCCTCAATCCACACAGCAATAGAACACAGACTTGACCATCAGCAGGTGCCCTGAGTCATCTCAAGACAGACTGCTGGAAAAAAACGCCCATTTTGATGCCCTCATTGTTTAGTAGTTCCAGTAAAAACAAAAGCAAAAAGACATGAACCTGTACAAACCGCACCAAGATGAAAGATCATCGGTGATAGGGAAGAGGGGGAACAGCTGAGATAAAAGAGAGATGGGAGGACAAGGACACACTCATGGGGTCGTCTCCCATGGCAACCATCTTTTTCTGATGGAAACACACTGAACAGTCATGAATATTCATAGAAGGAAACGGAGTGAGCTTCATATTGTATTCATGCAATTTTCAATAAAGCATATTTCAATTAGGAGGAGAGAGAGAGAGATTCATTAACTAATGATTTTTATATTATCAAAGATGTTAAAGGATGGTATTATTTCCCACAATCCCTTGCAGTCACAGAAATGAAAATAAAGCGAGAATTAATTGTTAAAAAATAGAATGATCAAAGCAGATGCACTACAGAAATCATTACTTGTACATTTTGGATGGAAAAAAAAATGTTGCTTTAATGACCCACTCTTACGAAAATTGTGTTTTTAACATGTTCTTGTGGCATTTTCTCTCTTGATGGAGGACATATATAAAGAAAAGTAAGCTTAAATTTTCTTTTCAGAGAATTTCTTCTTTCAAATCATTGTAAAAAAGGAAGAAGTAATCCATAAACTTTGGATTGTGATGTACAGTGATTCTTCACTATATCATGGTTTAGTGTTTTTATAGTCCAATTCTGCATGTTTATATTTTGTTTTCTCCTTATTTGGTTGCAGCATTGTCTCCACAAAAAGGGCTGCACGGTGGCGCAGTGGTTAGCGCTCTCACAGCAAGAAGGGTCCTGGTTGGGGGACTTGAAACAGTGTCATCAATGGGGACCTTTCTGTGTGGAGTTTGCATGTTCTCCTCGTGCATGAGTGGGTTTTCACCAGGGCCTCCAGCTTCCTCCCACCGTCCAAAAACATGCTTCATAGGTTCATTGGTCATTCTAAATTGTCCCTAGGTGTCCCCCGCCTTCGCCCATGAGTAGCCGGGTTAGGCTCCGGCAGCCCCGTGACCCCGAAAGGGATAAAGCGGATCAGAAAATGAATGAAAATAAAAAAGAGATAATTTCTGCTGTCAAAAATACGCTGGTCAGGTCACAAGCTCCCTGCTCCCCTCCATTTTATGTCATCCACTTGAAGACAAACGATTCATGTATGTTTATATTTTCCTTGTCTGAACTGAGATACAGCTGGATAACTCCAAAATTGCTCATCAGTTTTGTTGCATTGCCAGAGTTAGGTTGGGGTGTGAGGGGCTGTAAGGTAAATGTTGGCCAGATATAGATAGATAGATAGATAGATAGATAGATAGATAGATAGATAGATAGATAGATAGATAGATAGATAGATAGATAGATAGATAGATAGATAGATAGATAGATAGATAGATAGATAGATAGATAGATAGATAGATGAGATACGCGATGGGAAGTGTGGACGGGCTCACTCTGCGCCAACAGTCCCGCCCACAACTCAGAGCAAAGTTTGTAATTAAGTCCTGCCGCTCTGCAGAAACTTTGTCCAAGAAAACGACGCAAGTTTTTTAATTTAGGCTAAAAACAGTTTGGCTAAAAAATAACTTAAAGAGACTTGGAACACTGAGAATAGATCAAAAGACGATTGGAATGAAACTTGAATAAGAAACTTTCCTTCTGCAGGACTAACAGAAGTATTCTAATCTTGTGAGCCAAAAATCACCAAATCTTGTAACTCTTACAAAGTGTACAGTTAGATCATCTTTTTTGTGTTTTTGTTTGGTTGGTGTTCTCATTGTTCTCCTGCAAGTGGACCAAGTCTGTAAACAGGAGCTTGGGTGTGGGTGGGGCAAAGCAACTTTAGCAATGCAACCATGGAGGTCTGCGTGAAGAACTTGATGTGGGGATGATTTTGTTCCAGTTAAAGATTATTGCAAGTCATTTTGAATTTCAAGGGCATCTGTTTGAAAGTCTGTTGTGACCCCATCTCTCCCCATCATTTTAGTCAAGTACTAGTTCATTTGTTTGGTCCAGACCAGTATACTCACATCTGCACACTTGGTCAGATCAACTGAGCTCTGGTCTGTTATCAGTGAAATGAATGACCCTGTGCACCATATGAACATCCTGGATGATGGGACTCTTGAATTAAAATGACAGTAAGATGACACTACTGTCATGGTGTGCCAGAAAACTTTGATTTATGTATTTTTACAAAAATTCTTCATTGCTGCTTAGTTTTGGCCATAAAGTTTTCTAAGTTTTCTTCAGCATCAACACAGACACATACACGTTTGGTCCTCATTCCATTTGTCCGTTTATTTATATTTTCTCATATTTTACTTGACACTTGATAATTCAGAGCATCAAAGTTTTTATATTTCCCAGAGACAATTTGAGGATGTGCAAAAAATATGGCTTTATTTGAAAAAATAATAACCCTCAACCCCTAACACCTGGTTTTGCCATCTTTGATTTGGTTGGTCAGTTTGGACTCCCAAAGACTTTAGAATGTGCTTCAGTTCAGTTTTTGACTTCTGGATTCAGATCTGACCAAGAGGTCAGAGGCTAATTTAGACACTAAATTTAGATTTCTACCTTAATATGATTTTATATTTTAGAGAAGGAATTTTATTTATTTATTTAATTGATGATATAAATGATGAAGAGTCGAAAATAAACTGATCAGAAGAGAGAAATGACCTAAGAGGCAAAGCCTATGACTGTGTGGAAGCTAGACACATAAACAGAATGGATCTGATAAAGTAAAATCCGGTATATTTTAAAAACATTGACATGTTGTCTCCTAAATCAAGGGTCATCATGAGTTCCAAAATTTTTGCTGTTTTATTTCTAACATCCTTATATCTGACAGTGTTTTTCATTCCTGTCATTTAAATTTGTTTTAAATCTTAAAAATATGTTTCACTGGTTGTGCCTACATGCCCAAGTGAAGAATAAATACATGTATCTAATTATTGTATGTTAAAGTCTTCTTCGAAACAGACTCATATCACTTGCACATTTAATGAGCAATTTTGGAATAAATTTAGCAAAAATGGCATTTAAAAATCACAATTTGATATACTAAAGTCTACTCTTGTGTGCTAATGCAAAATCTTCAGGGAAACTTAATGTCAGCACTTGTTCACTTTAATTCAAATTGTTCAATTTGAGCACATCAAAGTTTACTTGATACAGGCTACTTAAAATTCAAATACACTCCAACTATTATAGATGTGAAATTGTTTAAGTACTAGCTGATTCATTTTTCAGATAAGGCTTTTTTAATAACTTCTGAGGGGTATTTTTAACATAGGTGAAAACGCTGAATTTGTCTATGCTTTGATTTTCTTATTTATTTCCTGTTTACAAACTGATATGAAGGACATCTTTTTTTATTTGAATTCTCCTTATGTGATCTTAATAAAAAAGTTCTTACTTCTGATCCATTTGTATCTGTAGGACCAAACCTCACTATGGCTGTTTTATTTTGCTGTCTTTATTTTATTTAGAGAGTTGCCTTGGACTGAAGGACACACGCACACACACGCACACGCACACACACAGGTTGATTTATCAGACTTTTAAACCTTGTTTTAAACAGTGACTTTAAATAAATATATTTAAAATCGGAAGGTTTTTCTGTGTTTAATAAATGAGTCTTTAATCTTTCAGTCCCCGCCAGACTTGAACGCGCACGGCGAGAGGCGGCACGACCTATGCGCGTGCACGAGACTTGATTGACAAGCGCTGCGACTAATCAGGTTATAAAGCTCCGCCCTAAAATGTTGAGCGGGCCAATGGCGGCTTGGCGGAGGCGGGGCTTGTGTGAGGCAGCAGCAGCGGGTCATTCATGTTCAGACAGAAAGGTGTGCTCCTCCGCTGCGCTGCAGCAGAATCCCTCCGCCGCCTCAGCCGCGCTGCTGCTGCTGCTTTCATCACAGGTGAGTAAATGTCTTCGCCCTGTTCTCATCTTCATCTGCGGCTCACAGAAACTGTCTACGGTTTTTCAAATGAATGTTTTACCTGAGATGAGCAGAAGGTTTTCTTCTGCTGAGGGCTCTGAGCAGGAAGTGAGGTGCAGGCTGTGACTCAGGTCTCTGAGGATCCTGTGGATCAGATCTTCCTTACCTAGAGACCTGCGGCAGAGAGCACACCACGGTGGCAAATGCGTGCTGGTGACTTTGAGGCAGCGCTTCAGTCAAACTCTTGCTGAATCTATGCTGCCTGTGCAGAACAGCAGGAATCACTAAAACATGGACATGAACAGAGGTGGTCAGTTACACGTTCGTTTCTAGTGAGATGTGAGGAGAATGTCCTCTGATGACCACAGCCACCTTTGTGCTTCAGAATTTGATGCAACTTTCTTAGTCGTTTCAAACCGGGTTCCCCTCTTCTGCATGAGTGTGTATGTGAGTGTGATGGGTAGACGTCATCCTATGATGCTGTGGATGCTCAATATTTGAGTTTTCCTGTAAAAATCTGTTATTATTTTTTCATCTTCTGGTGATAAAACACTAGATCAAATTAAGTTGAAATTCCTCTTCAGGATTTACCAAAAAACAATCAGCACTAGAAGGCAACTCTGCTTCAAACAAACTAAATTCAGTTCATGTCAAATTAATTTTGTTCAACTGGATAACAATTAAGCCAAAAAGTTACCTGCTGTTTTTACCTGAAATGTTTTTAACCAGTCAATTAGACAAAGAACTGCAGAGCTGCTGAGCACATTACAGCTCAGCTTAGCTGCTACTAAATGATGGAGGAAGTCCGTCAATGTTCTGTTTAAAAAATGAGAGCCTGGAATAAAGAGTAGTTCTCAGATCAGAATTTGTAATATTGGTGTATGGTGTTTTTACATAATGACAGCATTGGATCTTCAATTACTTAGTAATTAGCTAAGAAACCTTTTTGTAAGTGGTCAACAACAAAAAATACAGATACCGCTTAGCTTCCAATAATGGCCGGTCTCTAACAGACGCTGGTCTCCAATAAAAGCCGGGTCTAACAGGTGCTAGTTGTAATCAACGCCAGTCCTTAATAGCGGCCAGACTCCTTTAAGACCCCCCTCCATATTCCCCCTCCCCCACTCTCCTGCCCGCATGCTTCATAGAGGATAACGATTTTTCAGGATTCCCGTGGGATGGGAGTCATCTCTGCCATTGATCACTGGACCGGAACGGGATCAAGTTCTTACGGGAGCGGGAGCCAACCAATTCAGTCGCGAATAAAACGGTTTTCAGGGTTTCTTTTCACTCTTTTCAGAGTGAACATGAACCGCGGCTCCTTCCTATGAGCAAAAAAAAAAAACAATACCCTTTTGCTTTTTTCTGTTCAAGCCGGACGTGACAGATCAATACAGGCGTACATACGTCAATACATACATTTCCCCTGCGGTTTGCAGGGTAGTGTTTGTTCTATGGCACAGCAGCACATGAACGAGTATGATCAACTTGCAACAACAACAAACTACAGCGAAACACCGAAACGTAAAGAAAATGAATGACAGCAGGAAAAGAATCCAAATCAAGAAGCATTTCATTTTACTGATAACACAAAGGAAGAACGTAGAGTCTGCAGGAAAGTCATTTCATCTAAAACAGGCTCCACAACCAACCTGTACAGACACCTGAGAACTGAGAGAACCTTCTTCAAAACTGGACTAAATGCTAACCTTTATTGTGAATAAAAGTCTTTCTGTTTTTGCACATTTTTATTTGTATTTTGTGTTGTGATTGCAGTGTTTTCTGTTGTTTTGCTTTAAATTTTTTAAAGGAATAAACTGTGTATAGTTAAAAGTTGAATTGTATATAGTTGTTTTTGTTTTTATCGTTTATTTGTACATTTTTTCTGGAAGGAGTAAAGAACATCATATACATGTCATACACTTATATGAATAAAAACATTTTTTACGTTGGTTTTTTCATTTTGTGCATAATTCTATATAGTTGTTAGTAATAAATTAAATAAATCAAAAAAGAACCTAAAGAGCTGTTTGGAAGCCAAACGAGCCGGCTCTTTTTTGTGAGCCAATCCCAAAGAGCCGCTTCTCCAAAAAGAACCAGAATTCCCATCACTACAACCAATGAGAACGAGAAGTAAAAGCTGAGCCATTTTGTAGTTTTATAACAATATGTGTACAATGTTACTCATTTGAAAATATAACATTACCCAGAAGCCATCAGTTTCCTGCTTAAATCTAAAGTGCTGCAGTCGTATATCGATGGCAGCGATGAAGAGAATTACAACCATGGCGAGTTCCATGACAGAAAAAAAGTGACATCCAGAGAAGAGTAAAGATGAATGAGTTCTCTTATAAGTTCAGAAAGCTGGTAGGAAAGTCAGACGGAATAAAAAAATGAATGAGAGCTGAGTGTGATGTGATGCAACGTCATATGCATCTTGAAATTAAAAATTACCATGTCATTTGACAAAAAATGACAAAACTATACGAGAGGGACAGGAGCGGGGTTATTTTAAACGGGAGTTAGACAGGAGTGGGAGTTAGATTACCGCGAGCAAGATGGGACAGGATTATTTGTCAAATTTTGGTCTGGGAGCGGAACGGGAGAGAAGTAAAAATCCACTCCCGTGTCATCCGCTAGTGCTTCGTACTGAGCAGGGAGTGGGTGGAGTCTGGTTGTCTGTAGCATTCAGCCAGTGTAGCATGGATCACAACATTTTTGACCCATTCCATTTTGTTTAAACTTTTGGAATATACTGTAAGAGAGAGCGGAAACCCCGGGAAGCAGCCGTTCAGACACAGTGGAGAGAAGCTCTCTGTAGCTTCTAGGATATTCTAAATGTTTTCATGAACCCAAACATTAGGGCATGATCACTGATGTTTTTGTAGAGCTTTTCAAAATAAATCAACCTGATCTCTTAACATCATCCATGTCTAAAGACATTAGCTGCTAGCTCCATGTAGCTAACAGGCTAGAAACAGTAGCTGCTAGCTCCATGTAGCTAACAGGCTAAAATCATTAGCTGCTAGCTCTGTGTAGCTAACAGGCTAAAAACATTAGCTGCTAGATCCATGTAGCTAACAGGCTAAAAACATTAGCTGCTTGCTCCATGTAGCTAACAGGCTAAAAACATTAGCTGCTAGCTCCGTGTAGCTAACAGGCTAAAAACAGTAGCTGCTAGCTCCATGTAGCTAACAGGCTAAAAACAGTAGCTGCTAGCTCCGTGTAGCTAACAGGCTAAAAACATTAGCTGCTAGCTCCGTGTAGCTAACAGGCTAAAAACAGTAGCTGCTAGCTCTATGTAGCTAACAGGCTAAAAACAGTAGCTGCTAGCTCCATGTAGCTAACAGGCTAAAAACAGTAGCTGCTAGCTCCACTTATGAATTCCTAAACAGCAGAGAGGCTGCAGAAAGAAAGAAAAGAAGCAAGCCTGGTTTCCTGGTGAGCAGAGAAAGCAGCAACAAATTAGAAGAACTGCTTTGCACATGGATTACTGAGCAAAGGAAAAGGTGCTCGTGTCTCCAGGAAAATGATCGTCATGAAAGCAAAACTGATTTTTGACATGGAGATTGACGTTCACAGCCAGTGTGAATCAGAACAGAATAAAATGTTCTCATCATTTCAATAAATCCTGAAATGTTCATCTGTTATTTTCTGCATTTTGTGACCATTAACCATCACCATTCAGTCTGTGATGGAATAAATGCCGGTCTCCAATAAACACTGGTCTCTAATAAACCTCTGGTCGGCTGACATTTTTTAAATAAACACCCCGGCTTCTATTGGAAGATATACGGTTATAATAGTTTTTTTTTCTCATATTATTTTCAGTTTTAGACAGTTATAGACTGTAAAGCATCATAATAATCATAAATATTGCAATAATAATTAACCTTTCTACTGTCTGCTCCTCACAGGAACAGTCCAATGAGTTCAGTCAAATGTTTGCTACTAAACTGGGTGCTGTTCGATCTTTTCTTGATCTCTGGAGCTCCAACCATTTGTATCTCTGAACCAGAAATTTCTCTTGGAGTGTTTTTGGAGATTTCTGTAAAGCTGAAGTTGAGCGCAAAATCCACATGATGAGATCTTCCATTTGTGGACTTGAGCCCTTATCTACAGTTCTGGTAAAATCTTCCAGCTTCAGACCCTTCTTGACCACAACAATAAACTGTTGGCTTTGATCTGGTTGTGTCCTGTCTGCTTTGCAAACAGGTCTTTCCAATCAACTTCCCATTAAAACAAGTCTAAACCCTGAAGTCTTTTCCATTCATGTTTTTTTCTCAGAGATCTTAGAAAATTGTTGTGGCTTGAGTGTCAACTGCATGATCAGGGCCTAAAGGACAAGTTCCTATTTCTGTTTGTCTCATAGCACAGACAGGCCTGATTAAATGAGTATGCCAGCTGATTGTGGCTCCTTTTTTTACTTTAGACCTGACTATTGATCACAGCATTCTCCGCTTTCACAGGTAGTTGAATATGTGACCCAGAGAGACTGAATCCTGCACAGTGACTGTGACACAGTGGTGTCCCTCAGAGGTCAATTCTTGGATGCACTCTGTTCACCAATCAAGGGTGTATTCTGACGGGAAAAGTTTGTTGGTCTGGAAATATTCTGCTTCATTTGGTTCGGATTGAGTCCTGAACCTGCATTCAGACTGCTTTCAACCAGAATTTTCTATTTAATACCAAAGCTTGTAAATAGAAGCATGTGACAACAGAAAAATATATTTTCAGTCATTGGCCAGGAATTAAGATAAGATGATAAGATAAGATAAGATATATCCTTTATTTGTCCCACAGTGGGGGAATTGCAACATTGTAACGCAAGATACAAGAGTTGGACAGGAAATCAAGAATATAAGACAAGTGGTAGGTAAGGTGACTTCAGTGAGTTGCACCAGTACATGGTTCTACAGTATTGCACATGATTATTGTAAGTGACAAGTGTCCAAATGTAACTGTGTTGATTGTACAGTCTGACAGCTGCTGGACGGAAGGATTTTCTGAACCTTTCCTTTCCACAGCGAGGATGAATCAGTCTGTCACTGAAGCTGCTCTCCAGGGCATCCTGCAGGGGGGGGCATTCATGGTCCAGCATTGATGTTAGTTTATCCAGGACCCTTCTGTCCCCCACCTCCTGCACAAGAGTCTAGAGGACGGCCCAGGACAGAGCTGGACTTCTTGATGATCCTGTCCAGCTTCTTCCTCTCCTTCTCTGTGATGCTGGTGCTCCAGCAGACCACACCGTACAGGATGGTTGTGGCCCCCACAGAGTCATAGGAGGTTCTCAGGAGTGGCCCTCTTACTCCAAAAGACCTCAGCCTGCTCAGGAGGTAGAGCCTCTGGCCCTTCTTGTACAGTGCTTCTGTGTTGTGAGTCCAGGCCAGTTTCTTGTTCAGATGAACACCCAGATACTTGTATGTGTCCACTCTCTCTAAGAGGGAGAAGCCAATGAGAGAAAGAATAACGCAAGTTCTAAGCTTTGCAATCTTTCTCGGGATAGTTCACTCATTTAAGCTTTATATTTCGCAGACCAATTTCGAATGTCTGGCTATGGTGGCCGGTCTAGTTGTCCCTCTGCGAACACAGAGCCTATTCCGACTGAGGAAAGTCAGAGCAAACCGGAGCTCAGTCTGATAGGAAACGAACTGACACCACCTAGTCCATGCCGTGTCTCCTCTAGACTGGACTATTGTAAAGTCCTTCTTGTTGGATCTCCTAGGGGGAGCATCCAAGAGTTCCTCTACATCCAGAACAGTGCTACCAGAATTCTGAGGAGACTCAGACAATCTTTTTACTTACTAGATACGGTCTTCATGATCATGTCCCTGAATACCTTTCTCCAACTCAGACTGCAACTTTTTGGCTAAGAAACGCCTTTTCCTGATTTATTGAGAAATCCAAGCTTTGCTTTAGAGCATTTTTATTTCAGAAGCTTTTCTTAATTCTAATAAAAAAGAACCCAATACACATATGTTAGAACACGCGAAAAACATCAATCATTATCACAGTAGGTTACTGGCTTCTGAAGTAATACATCAAATCTCAGAGGGGATATGGTTCTCTGATTTGTTGACTATAAAGCACCACCACTTTGTGAAACCCAAAGATGAACGTAAAAAAAACCCTTTTTTTTACAAGTGCAAACTGATTATAGTTCTCATGTGTTCCCTTTTGTTTATTCTGTCTCATCTAACTGAAGTTAAACTATTTGAAACGTGTGTCTCTTCTTACAACTCACTAATATTTCAATAAGATCTTTTACAAGAACATTATTAAACAGTTGGTAAGCAAATAATATTACACCTGACAGTAAAAATCCTTTGGCGGTTAGACGTTTGAACACAGTCTGGAATGCTCAGCATCAGGCATAGAACAAGTATATGAAGATTCCCCTGAGTACAGACACTGATGATGGTCATACAACTAAGGAAGCTTTCCAGGGGCAGAATGAGGTGGAGAATGTAAGGGGTTGTGTAATGGTCTGGAAGGTTGACAGAGCCACAGCCGGTTTTGTGGTACTGTTCTTTCAGCCTCCTAAGGCATCCTTTTCTGCCTAGGTGTTCGGGGCAAGGTCCTGTCGTTAATTTTTGTTCCATCTCTGATCCTTCAGAGGAAGTCTCACAGGTGTAGTATGAAAGGGTGAGACAAAACGATGAAACATCCAAGTGACTCTGCAGAGACACAGTGCTACTGCAATGTTCTGTTAAAAAAGGGTTTGTTTAACTGTTATTGACAATTATTGACCTGATTTACTGATTTATTTTCATGGTGCAACTGCAGGAGACATTTTTACAGAGGAAAACACACTTCAAACCACAGAAATTCCCTATAAAGGTTATCTCTGTTCATAAACAAAATCTGTATTTGAAACAGGAGGCTCTCATGTCTGTGCACATGAGTGCGTGCATTAGCCCACTGTACTGAGTGATCAGAGACATCAAAGAGATGGAAGTTGATCAATAAAGTTTTCCCACGCTACAGCACACAGACATAAAGTCCATTTGATCCAGTTTCAGTTTGTCCTTGTTTTTTCTGATCAAGTGTTTAAGTTCATTTTCCAGCTCTACGTACAAAACGTGCAACGATAGAAGTGGCGGTGAAAGTCAGACCAGTAGGACTTTGTCCAATCGTGGACTCAGATAGAGGCTACACAAGAACAGTCAGGTTTTTTAGCACCACCTCATTAATTTTACCACATGAATATGACAAAATGTGCATTATCTATAATCCACAGAGTGTATAGTCAGGTTGCTCATTGGCACTAGGACAGTGGAAAGCAGTTCATCTCCAGGACAAAACTTGCTCTCTTTGTTTTCAACAAATTGGAAATAATTTGAATAACTCCAGTTGCTGTTAGCACCTATGGATTGGTCCAAGTCCATAATCCAGCTGTCTTCTTCTTACGTTGACCAATCTCCACCTCTGCATCAGCGTGCATGTGTCAGGAACTTTGTTTTTTTAATTAGTATCTGTTTAGTTTAATTTAACCAAGAGAAATGTCAGAGCCAAGTGCATTCACACATTTGTTTTATTAAGCACCAGTGGTTTCACTGCATTAAAATGTTAGTAATGAAGAAATGAGGGTTTCTGTAGTCGAGTACTTGTAATTTAATTACTGAATCTTGTACTAAAATTCATGATGTTACGCCGTTTCTGACAAGTAATAGTTCTGAAATTCAAGGATTTCCTTTTTTCTTCTTCCATAATTAGGCAGAGAAAATGGTTCTTAATTTTTCATATCCAAGGTCTTAAAAAAGGCTTTAAAAGTCTTAAATTTAACTTGAAGAACCATGTATGAACCCTGTAAGAGGAAGCAGCACAGTGGGACATGCCCGGAACACCTCCCTAGGTAGGCGTCCAGGGGGCATCCGAACCAAATGCCCGAGCCAACTCTACTGGCTCCTCTCGATGTAGAGGAGAAGAGGCTCTACTCCGAGCTCCTCCCAGGTGACCGAGCTTCTCACCCTGTCTCTAAGTGAGCGCCCAGCCACCCTACGGAGGAAGCTCATTTCAGCCGCTTGGATCCGGGACCTTGTTCTTTCGGTCATGACCCAGAGCTCATGACCATAGGTGAGTATTGGGGCGTAGATCGACCGGTAAATTGAGAGCTTTGCTTTCTGGCTTAGCTCTCTCTTCACCACGACAGACCGTTTCAGCGACCACATGACGGTGGACGCAGCACCAATCCGCCTGTCGATCTCATGCTCCGATCTTCCCTCACTCGTGAACAAGACCCCAAGATACTTAAACTCTTCCACTTGGGGAAGGAGCACTCCATCCACCCAAAGAGGGCAAACCACCTTTCTCCGGTCGAGAACCATGGCCTCAGACATAGCTGTGCTGACCCTCATCCCGGCCGCTTCACACTTGGCTGCAAACCGTTCCAATGCATGCTGGAGGTCCTGGCTCGATGAAGCCAACAGAACAACATCATCTGCAAAGAGCAGAGAGAAAATCCTGTGGTTCCCAAACCAGACCACCTCCGGAACCTGGCTGCACCTAAAAATTCTGTCCATAAAGACTATGAACAGAACTGGTGACAAAGGGCAGCCCTGCCGGAGTCCAACATGCACCGGGAACAGGTCTGACTTAGTGCCAGCTATGCGGACCAAGCTCCTGCTCTGGTCATACAGAGACCGGACAGCCCTGAGTAAGGCTCCCCAGACCCCATACTCCCAAAGTACCCTCCACAGGACACCTCGGGGCACACGGTTGAACGCCTTCTCCAAATCCACAAAACACATAGGATGAGCCAACTCCCACGAACCCTCCAGTTCCCTTAGACAGGGTGTAGAGCTGATCCTGCAACGGCAGCAGCAGCAGCCTGCCTGCTGCCAATCAGCTGATTACCTCCACCTGTGTCTGCTACTATATATCTCTCCCTCTGTCCTTCAGTCTCTGCTGAATCGTTACACTACTGACTTCCAGAGTAACCTCCAGCAGTGCTCATGCTCGGCTTGCCTGCCTGTCTGCTCCGTCAGCTCAGCTTGCCTGCCCGCCTGTTTACTTCGTCAGCTCAACTTGCATGCCCCTGCCTTTTTCCTGCTCATATTCCTCCAAAGCCTCGTAAGTCCCCGCACCTTCTCCTATCGCCTCTACCTGAAGCTACGGCTTCCTTGCTGTATAGAGGACTCCTCTCCTCCTCTTCCCTGCAAGTCATCACTCCTCACCTCAAGCTGCCATTGCTCTTCAAGGCCTGGGAAAGAACATCTGAGTGAAAGACGTAAATAAACCTGGTTTACTTCTACTCCTGAGTTTGTCATATTTTGGGTCCCTGAAACACATCCTGACAGATCCACAGTTCCACGACCAGGCCAGTTCTTGAATCTGAGGTTCGACTATTGGCCGGACTCTCCTCTCCAGTACCCTGGCATAGACTTTCCCAGGGAGGCTGAGGAGTGTGATTCCCCCGTAGTTGGAACACACCCTCCGGTCCCCCTCCTTTAAAAGGGGGACCACCACCCCTGTCTGCCAGTCCAGTGGTACTGTTCCCGACTGCCACGCGATGCTGCAGAGACGTGTTAGCCAAGACACTCCCACAGCATCCAGAGACTTGAGGTACTCAGGGCAGACCTCGTCCACTCCCGGTGCTTTGCCACCGAGGAGCTTGTTGACTACCTCGGTGACTTCAGCTTGGGTAATGGACAGCCCGACCCCAAAGTTCTCAGCCTCTGATTCCTCAACAGAAGGCGTGTCAGCAGGATTGAGGAGATCCTCAAAGTATTCCTTCCACCGCCCGACAATGTCCCCAGTCAAAGTCAGCAGCTCCCCACCTGCACTGAAAACGGTACCTGCAGAAAACTGTTTCCCCCTCCTGAGGAGCCGGACGGTTTGCCAGAACCTCTTTGAGGCCAACCGATAGTCCTTCTCCATGGCCTCACCGAACTCCTCCCAGGACTGAGTTTTTGCCTCTACTACAGCCTGAGCCGCAGCTCGCTTAGACTGCCGATACCTGTCAGCTGCCTCTGGAGTCCCACAAGCCAACCAGACCTGATAGGACTCCTTCTTCAGCTTGACAGCATCCCTTACTTCCGGTGTCCACCAACGGGTTCGGTGGTTGCCGCCACAACAGGCACCAGAGACCTTGCGACCACAACTCCGATCCGCAGCAGAGACAATGGAGGTGGAGAACATGGTCCATTCAGACTCAATGTTACCAGCCTCCCTCTGCACCTGTTTGAAGCTCTCCCGGATGTGGGAGTTAAAGACTTCCCTGATGGAGGGCTCAGCCAGACGTTCCCAGCAGACCCTCACAGTACGTTTGGGTCTGCCAAGTCTTTCCGGCCTCCTTCCCCGCCAACGAATCCAACTCACCACCAGATAGTGATCAGTGAACAGCTCTGCCCCTCTCCTTACCCGAGTGTCCAAAACACACGGCCGAAGGTTGCCTGAAACGACTACAAAGTCGATCATTGATCTCCTGCCGAAGGTGTCCTGATGCCATGTGTATTGATGGACACCCTTGTGCTCAAACATGGTGTTTGTTATGGACAAACTATGACGATCACAGAAGTCCAACAGCAAAACACCGCTCGGGTTCAGATCAGGGAAGCCGTTCCTACCAATCACACCTCTCCAGGTGCTACTGTCGTTGCCCACGTGGGCATTGAAGTCACCCAGGAGGACAATGCAGTCCCCCGTTGGGGCGCTTTCTAGTTCCCCTCCGAGAGACACCAAGAAAGATGGGTACTCCGAACTGCTGTTCGGCCCGTAAGCTGAAACCACAGTCAGAGACCTGTCCCCCACCCGAAGGCGGAGGGACACAACTCTCTCGTCCACCGGGGTGAACTCCAACACTTGGCGGCTAAGCTGGGGGCTCACGAGTAAGCCCACCCCAGCCCGCCGCCTCTCACCATGTTCAACTCCAGAGTGGTAGAGAGTCCAACCCCTCTCGAGTGACTGAGTTTCAGAGCCCAGACTGTGCGTAGAGGTGAGCCCAATTATATCTAGCCAGTACCTGTCAACCTCTTGCACAAGCTCAGGCTCCTTCCCTCCCAGAGAGGTGACGTTCCATGTCCCAAAAGCCAAGTTCCATGACCGGGGTTTAGGCCGCCAAGGCACTCGCCCTCGACTGCCACCCAAACCACATTGCACCGGCCCCCTCTGAGCTCTCCTGCAGGTGGGGGGCCCACTGGGGAGTGATCCCACGTCGATCATTCGGGTTTTACCCGACCAGACCCCGTAGGAGGAGCCCCGGCCACCAGGCGCTCCAGGGTGAGGCCCCAGTAACGCCAATCCGGGCGACATAACTGGATCAGTGATGTGCTTTATCATGAAGAAGTTTGTGAACCACTCTTTGTCTGGCTCGTCACCCAGGACCTGTCTGCCATGGGAGACCCTACCAGGAGCCGAAGCCTCAGACAGCATAGCTCCTGGGATCCCTCAAGCACTCATACCCCTCCACCACGTTATGGTGGCGGTTCATGGAGGGAAAGTTTAACCCACTTTAATATTATTTCTAACAAAGCTTATTTCTTTCTTATTTATTTTTTTTCATTAATGACTGTCAGGTGGTATCACTGTGAGCTATTCTGAATTTGTATCATAACATGCCCTGTGATTTTTTTTAAATTTCATGTTCCATTTGTTGTTTTTAAATACAATAAGAAGTTTAGTTTAGGGATAAAAGTTGAAATAAAATATATAAATATATTCTAAAGTGTTTAATTGTTTATAAGTTTATTTGATAGGGACATTGCACATTAAGAAGCATGTCTTCAAATGTACCAGGCTTAATCATAAAGCCTTTTTTCATCTGCAGTCCCAGGACAGGTGGCAACATGTTTAATGCATTTAATTACAATTTGAAATATTGTAATTATATAAATATTGGCTTGTTTAATAATTATTTTCCCACTAACAACCAGTTTCCCTTTAGCAATCGTTTCCCACTAACAACTGCAGGAGGGTAACTATATATGTTTATCAGTATTTGATACTGACAGCAACGCAAAAGCAGCGTTGTCCAAAACAAACACGAAGAAGATTCTGATCATTCTCTCCTGAACTTTATGATATTTTAATTATTCGCATTGACATTATTATTCTTGTTTTAATTTTTTACCTCTTGGACTAATGCGGGACAGCAAGCCATCAAACTGTGTCACAGAGACCCAGAAGTATAGCTGAAGATTCAGATTCAGCTTCAGAAGTAAATAGAGGTCCAGAAGAGACAATATTAAATTGTAATTAAATTCGCCATGAAATCATTAAATAAAAGTGTCATTAAATATTTAAAATTGGCATTGAATATTTAAAATTGGCATTGAATATTTAAAATTGGAAATAAATAAATAAATGTTTAAAAATATTTGGTATTAAAATATTAAAATAGTAATTAAAAAGCACTTTTAAATTTTATTTCATTGTCCAATGTGGGCTGAAAGATTAAACATTTATTTGTTGATTTACAATTTTAAATATTTAATTCAAATTTTTAATAATTAATGACACTTTTATTTAATGATTTAATATATTTTCAATATATTTATTTAATATTGTCACTTCTGAGATTGCTGCACAGAGGCGCAGTGGTTAGCGCTTTTGCCTCACAGCAAGAAGGTTCCCGGTTCAAGTCCTGGCCTAGGGGATTTGAAAACAGCGTCACCAATTTGGGATCTTTCTGTGTGGAGTTTGTATGTTCTCCCCGTGCATGTGTGGGTTTTCTCCGGGGACTCTGGCTTCCTCCCACCGTCCAAAAACATGCTTCATAGGTTCATTGGTAACTCTAAATTGTCCCTAGGTGTGGATGTCAGTGTGCATGAGTGTGTGACTGTTACCCCTGCGACAGACTGGCGACCAGTCCAGGGGTGTCCCCTGCCTTCGCCCATGAGTAGCCGGGTTAGGCTCCGGCAGCCCCGTGACCCCGAAAGGGATAAAGCGGTTCAGAAAATGAATGAATGAATGTTGGTGAATGATGAATGAATGATGGTGAGGATCTCTGTTTGAAAAGACTTGAATGATGTCATGAACCCACATAGGGAGATGTGATTACTGATGCTTTTGCAGAGCTCCTCAAAATAAATAAACTTGATCCCTCAGCATTATCCATTTCTTTCATGCATTGTAAATGAGAAATACAGTCAATGTTTCCATGAAGGGATGAGACAAAAAACTTAACATTGCATTGAGCATCTAATTTGATGCAGGTCAAAAGAGGCAGCAGAGGCAAATTTGATGCCCATCAAAAAGAGGCAGCAAATAGGAATGTGATGTATGAATAACGTTTGGTGTGAACACAGCATCACGGTGGGAATGGTGGATTTTTTCAGAACCATTGCACTTTTCTCCCAAAAGTGCAACTTATACTCTGGGAACGACTTATATACGGATTTTTCTTCTTCATTATGCACTTTTTTATCCCCTGCAATTTCTACTCTGGTATGACTTATATTCTGAAAATATGGGAATCATAGATGCTTGCTGTTGGGTCAACTATAATGAAGTTACTGCAGAGACATGAGTGATTGTAGAACTGTTGGAGAAATTGTACATAAATGTATTCTACTCCTTACTATATTTTTTCATGACGTGCGAGGACAGAAGGCTTAGCTTGATAAACATGTCGTGGTGATTAAAAAAGGAACATGCAGATAGTTTCAACTGTAACATTTAATCGCACCCTTTCCCTTAACAGTTGAGACCTTGTGTAACTAGGGCATTCCTAACTGAATAAAGGCTCGGAGAGCGGAGACTGTTTTCAGAGTGGGTTTGGAGATTGTAACTGAACAGTCTCCGGCCACTCTCCTTGCAAGTAAAATTAACTAATTTCTCTGTGTCTTCTTTGTGCAGATTGTGTGATACAAATGTTGGTTGTTAAACCTAACAAGAACCAAGAACTTTTTTTGTAGTTGGCACTCAGTGAAGCTGGAAAGACCATAATATCCTTGTATGGGGTGTGTTTACGTGTGTGTGTGTGTGTGTGTGTGTGTGTTTGTGCGTGTGTGTGTGGGTGTGTGTGACATGACAGATTTGTTTGGAGCCACCGGATACAGTAGCATCATGAATGTGTGTTTTTCTGCTTTCGCTTGTGTATTTTCATCTGTATGTGTTATTGTACTGTATGTGTGTGTGTGACTTTGATGATCTGCTGCATGCAGCTCGTCTGTTTCTGTGTCTGGTCGATTCATTCATTGCTGTCGAACTGTTTTTATTTAGTGGGACAAAGGACATAATATACTGATGATGAGGATGAGAGAAAGTGATGAAGAGCCTTTTCGGTTATAATGAGCATTAAAGGAAGTGAATGAACTGCAGAACAGAAGACATAGCAGTGTCTGAGAATGTGAGGTGTGCATCTCACACAGTCTGCTACCTAGTTGCAGATGTTTAACACACAGCGGTGTGAGGATTGTGTTGGAAATGATGGATTGTGTGGCACCTTCAAATGCGTGGCACCTTCAAATGCAACTTAATTTGTTTCCTTCCATTTTGCCTTCCACACATCTTTGACACTCCAGGTGTGAACAGGAATGTGAACCACAGAAAAATACCAAAAGAGTCTTTATCACCCACAGGGTTGTATGAAGTAAAAGTCTTTGTTTTGGTTTTGTTGTTGTGACACTGTGGTAGAGTGGTCAACTTCTAATTAAAGGGTTCCAGGTTTCCTGTTTCAGTCGCTTGCATCAAAGTGTCCCTGAGCAACGCACTAAACCTCCCATTGCATCAGGTGTTTACAGGTTGGCACTATGTATGGCAACAGAGTTGCCGTCAGTGTGTGAATGTGAAAGGAACATGTGACTGAAAAGCCTTTGTGCCTTAACCTTTTAATACAGGAGCTTTTGCTCCAGTGTTGACGTTCTGTGAATTACTGTAACTCTTCAACCATTGTAAGCAATTCATGTAGTTCTAGCAGATTCACTGGCCACTTCACCAGAATACCTGTCCAACTGCTCGTTAACGCAAATTTCTAATGAGCCAATCACATGGAAGCAACTCAATGCTTTTAGGCATGTAGACATGTTCAAGATGATCTGCTGCAGTTCAAATCAAGCATCAGAATGAAGAAGAAAGGTGATTGAAGTGACTTGAATGTGGTATGGTTGTTGGTGTCAGATAGGTTGGTCAGACATTTTTAGAAACTACTCATCTACTCTGATTTTCACCCAGAACCATCTCTAGGGTTTACAGAGAATGGTCAGAAACAGAAAAAATATCCAGTGAACAGTAGTTCTGTGGGTGATAAGCCCTTGTTGATGTCAGCGGTCAGAGGGGAATGATCAGGCTGGTTCAAGCTGATAGAAAGACAACAGAAACTCAAATAACCACTGGTTACAACCGAGGTCTGCAGAAGAACATCTCTGAA
Organism: Oryzias woworae; assembly: GCA_016861445.1. Lineage (NCBI taxonomy): Eukaryota > Metazoa > Chordata > Actinopteri > Beloniformes > Adrianichthyidae > Oryzias > Oryzias woworae. The sequence continues at coordinate 402,103 of BOLG01000747.1, forward strand.
CACACAACACATTCAGCCTTAAAATGGGCAACAACAGCAAAAACCACACCAGGTACCACTCCTGTCAGCTAAGAACAGGAAACTGAGGCTACAGTTCACACAGACTCACCAAAACTGGACAAAAGAAGATTGGAAAATGTTGTCTGGTTTGACGAGTCTCCATTTCTGCTGATACATTCAGATGGTTGGGTTAGAATTTGGAATTAACAACATGAAAGCATAGATCCATCCCGTCTTGAATGGTTCAAGTGGGTGGTGGTGGTGTATTAGTGTGGGGAATATTTTCTTGGCACACTTTTGGCCCCTTAGTACCAATTGAGCATGGTTACAATATCACAACCTACCTAAGTATTGTTTCTGACCATGTCCAACCCTTAATGACCACAGTGTACCATCTTCTGATGGATACTTCCAGCAGGAAAAGGCTCCATGTCATAAAGCTGGAATCATCTCAGATTCCCAGTAGACCCTCACACAGGTGAACTCTGGGAACAGAGTTTTGAAGCTCTTTCACTCAGGGTGCCCATGATTTCTCTAACAAAACTTGGAATTACATTTCCAAGTAACATTCAGTAACATTTGGCTGCTTTTGTTGCTTAGTGCAGTTGCTTGAACCTGTTTTAGCATTCTGTTCATTTATTGTTATAGAGCATATAGCACTTTTTCTTTATTACTGTATCTGAGGAAGAGGCCTCAGGTGCTCTATTTAGTCTCATTTTCTCTTATTTCAAAATGTACGTTTTTGTTGTTCAACTTCTGCAAGAAATATAAGATACAATACAAGAAGCAAAACTAAATTGGGGCCGGTGTCCTGTCCAGGCTTTACCTTCTGTTCTTTTTTTTGTTCTGGAGCAGATAGTTCACTATAAGAAACTATTTGTTAAATGATTGATGAGGATGTTGTGACTGAGAACCAGTAATAAAACCAAAGACAGGGACATTCTCTAAATACTTTCCTTACCATACTGGTAGTGCGTCTGTCAGATTTTTAACCAAAATTTCCACCGGGATCTAATGTGCCAAGGCAATGTTGTACATGTTGACAAGTTTCTGACTTTGTTTCCGGAGTGTTCGTGTCCACAGTTTACACGTCATGCAGGTGTGTTACAATTAGTGCCGCACTCAAACACAAGTCACCCAGACGTCACTGCATCATTGAATTAAATACTGAGGTTTGAGATCTGGGAGATAAAGGCCAGCCAAGCCTCTGAGTCATCAGTGCACACTCATTTTGTTGTTTTGTTCCCTGCCTCTCTCTCCTGGCTTTGACACGTTGCCTGGTCTTAAATTAGCATTTGAACTGCACTGAGGTGAGCTGTGTTTCTATAGCGATGTATCCTTCCTGTGTCTGTCTCCAGAGAGATGTTTGTAGATGAAGGGGATACGAAGGCTTTGCCGACGAGAGGAAACACCTCGACACAAACACTGTCATCACTAAGTGCTTTTCTCTCTGCACATGCTTGGCTGGAAGAAACATTGCAGTAGCTATTGCTTTTTTTGCAAATGTAAATATAATAATTCTGCACTTTTCTCTTGATCATACCATGTGGCATGACTGTAGTTTTAATGACATTTCTGCTTGATTTTCCGTGTTTAAATTTACCCTTAAATCTGCAGAAAGTTATCCACGAAGAAAACTTGAAAATTCAGCTCCTCCTTTCATCAGTCTGTTTATGGCTTTATCTTTAACATGTGTTTTATTAAGTATTTTGTTAAGGTAAAAAGTCCTCTTGGTGTTTGGGCAACTGAGTTTCCACTTTTCTGTGCATCTTTGTTTTCAGCAGATTTGTTGCAGGAACCTTTTTAGTTACTTTGAGACCATTTTGGACATCAAAATGGTCATTAGCTTCATTTTGTTGAAGTGAAAATTCAAAAGTTCAAAAGAAAGTTAGAGTTTGGAATTCTTGCTTGTGTTTGTTAAGTCCTTCTTGCTCCGTCTTTACATAACAAAGGAATAAAAATCATATAGTGAGACTAAATCCATTTTACAGAAGAACTTTCTCACAGAAGAACTTTCTCCAAACTTAATTTGAACAATCAGGATCATACTGGAAGGGGGAATTTGCATCTTTCCTTCAGAGGCTGAAAGTAAAAAGACCAAAAGAAAAGCAGGTTTGTTTCCAAACAGTCAAAATTATGAGCAGTCTCGTGCAAGTTTCTCACATAATATAATACAGATTACTTCTTATTGTTACAATAAATATTCATGACTTTTAGTGATAAAAGTTGTAGTAAAATCATAAAGTATGTATTTTATCTATCTATACTTTAATAATTTTTATACTAGGGATGGGCAACTCCAGGCCTCAAGGGCCCCATTCCTGCATGTTTTCCAACATACTACTATTCCAATATTCTAATTAGCTGGACACACCTGAACCAGGTAACCAGTCATGAGTAGGGCTTGGATGTCTGGAAATCATGCAGACACTGCAGTCCTCAATGCCTGGAGTTGCCCATCCCTGCCTTTTTGCTGTAAAATTTGCACATGCAGACTGTGTGTAGTTTGGATTAGCCTTTTCTCCTTCTTTCTCTTTCATACGCACGCGCACACACACACACACACACACACACACACACACCACGATGTCTACAACACAGTAGTGGATTGCAGGGCTGGTATTTGACTAGTATCCCATCGATTGTTCCCCTATCACATCCGTTGTACTTTTTCCATCCTCTTTGTAGGTTAACATGTCCATTCATCGTCACTGGACCTTTCTGCTCTCATTGTTGCTCTGGTTTCAAATTATTCACAGCTCATGTCAGCTACCTTTATCGCAACATAAAACCAAAATATTTTCTAGTATAATTTCATTCCTTTCAACCATGGTAGTCTTTGAAACATAATATTACAGTGGGCACGGAAATTATTCAGACCCCCTTAAAATTTTCATTCTTTGTTATATTGCAGCCTTTTGCTAAAATCATTTAAGGTCATTTTTTTCCTCAATGTACACACAGAACCCCATACTGACAAAAAACACAGAATTTTAGACATTTTTACAGCTTTCTTAAAAAAGAAAAACTGAAATATCACATGGTCCTAAGTTCTCAGACCCTTTGCTGTGACACTCAAATTTAACTCAGGTTCTGTCCATTTCTTCTGACCATCCTTGAGATGGTTCTACACCTTCATTTGAGTCTAGCTATGTTTGATTTTACTGATTGGACTTGATTAGGAAAGCCACACACCTGTCTATATAAGACCTTCCAGCTCCAGAATCCTTAAATGGAAGATGTTCTGGACGACCAGAACCCTTCCTAGAGCCGTCCGACCAAACTGAGCTATCGGGGGAGAAGAGCCTTGATGAGAGAGGTAAAGAAGAACCCAAAGATCACTGTGGCTGAGATCCAGAGATGCAGTCGGGAGAAAGTTCTAGAAAGTCAACCATCACTGCAGCCCTCCACCAGTCGGGGTTTTATGGCAGAGTGGCCCGATGGAAGCCTCTCCTCAGTGTAAGACACATGAAAGCCTGAATGGAGTTTGCTAAAACAAACACCTGAAGGACTCCAAGATGGTGAGAAATAAGATTCTCTGGTCTGATGAGATAAAGATAGAACTTTTTGGTCTTAATTCTAAGCTGTATGTGTGGAGAAAAGCAGGTACAGCTCATCACCTGTCCAATACAGACCCAACAGTGAAGCATGGTGGTGGCAGCATCATGCTGTGGGGGTGTTTTTCAGCTGCAGGGACAGAACGACTGGTTGCAATGAAGGGAAAGATGAATGCGGCCAAGTACAGGGATATTCTGGACCAAAACCTTCTCCAGAGTGTTCAGGACCTCAGACTGGATTGAAGGTTCACCTTCCAGCAAGACAATGACCCTAAACACACAGCTAAAATAACCAAGGAGTGTCTTCACAAAAACTCTGTGACTGTTCTTGAATGTTCCAGCCAGAGCCCTGACTTAAACCCAATGGAGCATCTCTGGAGAGACCTGAAAATGACTGTTCACCAACGTTTACCATCCAACCTGACAGAACTGGAGAGGATCTGAAGGAGGAATGACAGAGGATCCCAAATCCAGTCGCCGCCACTGCTTTGCTGGGGGTCTTGTCTTACAAACAAAATTAATATAAATAAAGTTTAGTTTAAATTACAAAAGAGGTTAATGCGAACACAAGAGGCTCTCAGCTCATATCTGTTTGCTCAGCTGTTTGACAGGACAAGTTTGAAAAAAAAACGAATGTCTACCTTTGATGAATCCAGTTTGATCATGGTGAATTATATTAGGAGTGATTTTTTTCTATTCTCTGCACGATTGCTTTGCAAATAATTGAGGAAAGCAGCATAATAAGTCTATTTTAGCAGTTTTTTTAAACACGAGTTTACACACAGTACTGATTACAATAAAATAATGCTGATTAAGATAAATGATCCACTTCCACAACAAAAACATTCTTGTTAGAATCTTTCCAGAATAATTCTGTGAATTTTCAAAATAAGAAGAAAACTTTCACTGAGTGATTGGTCTGTCATTGCAAAAGATCACAACATGTCATGTTAGAATCTGAAGTGGAAAGTGACTGAAGTATTTTCGGTTATCATATCCTTGGGTTTCTGGGTTTCTTTTACGGTCGCAAAACAATAATATGAGATCTTTCCTCTTTGTTGAAAGACCACTGATAGCACGAGCAGTGGATCAATTTTCAAAATAAAACTCCTCGCAAACTAGTTCAGGTTGACCCAGGCTTTTCTGACGAAATCACGAAAAAGGAAACTGAACGCTCGTTATTCCGCTTGCTCTATTTTCTATTTGATACACAAATCGGAAAAAAAAAAGATTCGTTTTTTCATTTTTGGTTTTAAGACAAAAAAAGATTCATTTTTTGTTTTCTCGTTTTTTTTTTTAAATTGAAAAATGAATGAAGGAACGATACACAGATTTATTCTGAACTCAGTCTTACAGATGTTCTTTGACTTCATACTTGTCTGCTTTCTGCTGCAAATTCTTCTGATAGGCCAGGCTGTTCTCAGACCTGATAGCTTCAGAAATTCATCCAGTAACAATTTAATCATACTCGATCACATTCATTTGGTCTTCAGTCTTACTGGAGGAAAAGCTGGAGTCATTTTTGATGAAGACCAGACTTTAGCTCAAAAATTAAGTTTCTTGAGCATCTTTATTTCACTTCCACAATACTTCGACAATCAGGAGCATTCTGTCTTGGAAAGATGGAGAGAAATGAGCTCATCATCAACCCAATAGGCATGGACACCAGTGACTTGGAGTGAGGTTGGTGACTGGTGAGGCACTGGTGAGTCAGATTTACAATTACTAGAACGGAATATTTCACCATTCGTCCAACAGCAGATAAAAGCGTAAAAAATACACACAGGAACATATTTGTCCTACAGAGAATATTGCTTTTATAGAAATGGATAGAACACTCTTCTTGGGTTAATTATCCATTTATACTGTAAAGTATACAGATGTGTTCAGCGCACATTTAATTGTGACCCTCAGAACTATTTCTGGTATTTTTCCTGCTTGCTTTATAACACTTTATATTAGTAATATGTTGCATTTTGGTAAAATTCAGCTTTAAAGTCTTACTTTACCAGTGCAAAGGCGCTTTTCTCTGCAGACCAGCTAATTCACGTTGATCACATCAGGAGTTATGGTTTTGACAGAGACTCCTCAGGTTTTTAAGGTTCAAAGCTTAAAAGACAAAATTAATAAAAACCTATCTGTGAGGGTTCCTGGTTATATTAGCCTTTTCCGATCAAAAACAAGAGGATTTTTAGACCAAATTGCAGGCGAGTTGTTCCGGTTCTTGACTTCCTTTCGGATAATGATTTTCAGCTGCCATATTGTCTGCCACCAAGTCCCCCTCTTCAAAGCTTACAGCTATAGATATGCAATATGCATCTATGACATTGATTCATAGATGCATATTGCATATTGCGGTTTCTCTATCAGACGACGTGAAGATGTGATTCACTGTGACTGTCATGTCATGTCAGTTCAGGGTGAGTGTTAACCAGTGCTCTGTCGTTGCTTTTTGTTGCTCCTGTTATTTGATTGCCTGATTTGCTAATATCTAACTTAGTGTTATCTGGTTTAGTATTCAAAAATTCCAAATAGCATCTTTAACATTCTAGTGAGTAAACGACTATGTTAACTGTTTGCTGCCTAAGTAGCCTTCTCCCATAGCCAAGCACCGCTAGCCTTAGCATGGCCTCTGCCTCTTCTGCTTTCACTCCTCTGTCCTGCTCCATATGGCACATATGTTCAGTGAAGATCCTGCCTCCTTTTTGTGAGGATAGTGGTAGATGTGTTAAGTGTAGCCTTATTTTAGACTTGGAGGCCAGGTTAGAGCAGCTAGAAGCACAACTCTGCACAGTGTGTGCTAAGCCTGTTAGCCAAGTTGTTACTTGTATTGTGGGTCGCACTACGAGGGCTAAGCTAGCTAGCACCCCAGCCCCTCCCAGGCAGCAGCCAGGGAATCCAAAGAATGGGTTTGTGCCATTGGGAAGGAAGCATAGTGCTAAACGTAAAAGCTTATAGCATCCGAAGCTCATGTTATGTAATAGGCTCTCCCCCCTCAGCAACACACTCGCTGAACTGTCAACTCTGGTTATTAGCTCCTCTGAAATCAGACACGTGAAGCTCCCAGCAGCTACAGTCAGGTGCTATCCGGGGGCAGGAGTTGGTGACATTGCAGGAAACCTTAGGATGTTAGCCCCGAGTAAGTCCAGGTTTCGTCAAGTCGTGATTCACACAGGGCACTAATGACACCCGAATGGAGACAATCAGAGGTCCTTAAATTAAATATAGAATCGGTGTGTAAACTTAAGGTGTGTCCAAATCCATGCCCTAACCCCTAACTACTAAAAAACTGTATATGTGTCACTATATAGTGCTGGACTACATAGTGCCCTGGATTTTAAAAGCAATTCGGACACCATGCTCACTACTTTTTGGTCGCCATTTTTCTTCGGGTGTTGTTTATATGGCGGTTGACAAACAACAGAATGGTTGCATTACCGCCACCACCTGATCTAGAGGCGAACTAATAAAAATAAAATTACATACATTTTTGTGAAGAAACTTGTTTTTGCTCAGAAATTAACTGATAAATAACTAGTCCATTGCAATATGTTTTTATTAATTTTCGTACAGTTGATCCATTTACACCCTCGTGTGAGGCAGCACTTTTTCTGTACTTCTTTCTTGTACTTTACTGAAAATACCTTCCAATATAAATCTTTCCATGTTCCTGTTGGTAATTATTCAACTGTTCTTACTTAGATCAAACTGAAAACGATCTGAAATGAAGAAGAGATGCAATGTCTGAGATTACTCAGGGTTACACCATCTGCTGGGAAAGAGTTTAACCATTTTTTCCAACATTGGATTATGATTTGATTCTGATTATTATATTTTATAATTACCTGTAACACTCTTGTGAGTTCAGAGAAAGTGTTGTGTTTTTTCTATATAGTCAAACCATATCAGCCTTCAACACAAAGTGTTTTAAATTATTGTATTTACAAAGATTTACAGACACTCGCTTTAAACAAAAATACTTACTTTCATATTAAAAATTTAACGTGAAAATCCAAAAACCCAAACAAATAAATAACATGAGATTTTCCAGCATTCATAAATACTTTCTAAAATAAATGTAGGCCATCATAATAAACAGAAACATTCCAAAAATAAAACCTAATTTCACAAATAAAATGATTATTGTTACATTTTACAGGGTCTTCCACGTCTCTATTACTTTGCCAACATAAAGGTTCCTGTTCTGGCCCACTATGCTTACGGTCAGTCTGACACCAGACTGGATGTTGGGTTGACCCACTGGACCATAGGGCGTCTGGTGGAGCAGCTTTGGGTTCCTCACGCTGGCACAGGAGACTGAGGTCCTGGTGTTCCTTTCCTGGCTGGCGTCTGGCACATCTTACCGTGTGTTAGCCATGACCTTTGACTCGCCACGCTCCACTGTGAGTGACATTGTCCACAGAACAGCAGACCACATCCTCCAGCTGATGAGCAGCGTCATGCTGGTCTCCAGTGTGGATGAACTGCCATTAGTCGCTGCTGGTTTTGAGCGGCTCACTGGATCTGCTGCTTTCCAAAAGGTCGTGAGCATCAACGTCTGCCACATAAGAATAAAGGCCCCAAAAGAAAATGCAGCTTGTTATTCTAACAGGAAGCTTTTTTATTCCATTCAAATGCAGGCTGTATGTGACTCTAATGTCACATTTTTACATATTTTTGGTGGGTGTCTAAATTCTGTCCATGATTCACAGGTTCTACGAAACAGACCAATTTTTATCAAACACCTGAAGGATTCATCATTTTGGGTGACAGTGGGTCTCCCTGCATTGTGCATCCCATTACGCTGCTGACAACCCGTGAGGAATGCGTTTGAGGCCCGTTACAGCCGACACCACGCCAGGGCACCACGCCAGGGCACGCTCTGTGGTGGAGAGAGCATTTGAGATGATGAAGACAAGATGGAGAACAGTATTTCTAGAGACGTTGGAAGTAAAACCAACCTTTGCAGTTAGAATGATGCAGCTCCATCCTGCACCATCAGTGATGATCAGAGCATCAGTGAAGGGGTCTGATTGGCCTCACTGATGCTCTGCTGCCAATGGCCTCGCTCTTTAAGGAGAACCACTTCCACAAAGCTGCTGATGGTTCCTCTGCTTCAGGACCACTGCTGGTGGGAGGCCTTATAAGTTTCTTCAAATGTCAAAACAGACACTTGTGAAACAAATAAATAATTAAAACTACAAGGATAGACCTTGTAGTCTAGACCTGTCTAGACCTTCATTTCACAAGCCTTCTATGTTTTCTTTAAATTCTACCACTTAGTTCTTGGCTGCTCTGGCTGAACTAATGAGGTGGATCACCTGTATCACGGCTCTAAATAGAAAGTAAAACCAAAAACATTTACCCCAATGACAATGATTAACAATTTAATGATGAATTAATAAACATCTCATATGTAAACATACTCCCACCCGGCTGCTGAGACGCAGCGTTTGCCTGAAAACAGGCTCTCTTTTGTCATCTGCAAGCGGTTCAAATTCTGGACGTCCTCGTCTGTTCCTACATGTGTAAACATATTTTAAAAATGTCTTATCAACTCATGACTACAGATAGAAATCACTCCTTTTATTTTCTACTATGAATATTTCCGCCTTCAACGCAAAACAATTGCATTAGCAAAACAATAGCGTTAGCAAAACAATAGCGTTCGCTAAACAATAGCGTTAGCGTTCGCAAAACAACAGCGTTAGCGTTAGTAAAACAAAACTGTTAGCCAAAGCAAAGCGTTAGCAAAACAAAAGCGTTAGCGTTAGCAAAATAATAGTGTTAGCGTTAGCAAAACATTAGCGTTAGCAAAATAATAGTGTTAGCAAAACATTAGCGTTAGCAAAATAATAGTGTTAGCGTTAGCAAAATAATAGTGTTAGCGTTAGCAAAACATTAGCGTTAGCAAAACACTAGCTTTAGCAAAACATTAGTGTTAGCAAAACAATAGCGTTAGCAAACCATTAGTATTAGCAAAACGATAGCTTTAGCGTTAGCAATAGTTTTAGCAATAGCGTTAGCGTTAGCAAAATAATAGTGTTAGCAAAATAATAGTGTTAACAAAATAGTAGCATTAGCAAAACAAAAAAAAGTAAAAATATTTATCTAATATGACATATCATATTACATATATAGAAATGTTAAATTCTACTATAAATTCTTAAATACTTACATTTATGTCTCCCTTGAGCAACTTGCTTCTGTCATTTTGAAAATCATCAAACGCAATGCATTGTGGTGTAACTCTTTCAATGTAGTGACCATCCATGCGCACTTGTTTTTCGCAGAGGATTCTGGGAAATTTCTAGTGCACTCAATTTTGTATTTCTAGATTCGGACATCCCTACAAAATGGCGAACGCACTATATATTGATTAGTGAATGAATTCAGACAATGTCATATTCTCTAGTTCCTTACTGAACCTAGCCAGTGATGAAAAGTCCCTTTTAGTCAATGAGTTAATGAATGATAACAAACTTAGCCTGCTAGCTCTAACAGAAACCTGGCTCCAACAGGACGACTATGTTAGGTTGAATGAAGCAACCCCCCCTAATTATAATAACTATGAGAAATCCAGGATTTCTGGGAAAGGAGGTGGGTTAGCAGTAATATCACAGTCTAGCTTACTTCCTAACACTAAAGCCAAACACATTTATAGTTCCTTTGAAAACATCATATTGTGTATAAATCACTCAAACAGGAAAACTCCAAAATCTGTTTTATTCATAATTATTTATCGTCCTTCTGGCCCGCACTCTGAATTTCTAACTGAGTTTGCAGACTTTCTATCAACTATTGTTTTAGATTCTGATAAAATAATAATAGTAGGAGATTTTAATATTCATGTTGATGATCCTAGTGACTGTCTTTTCCACTTTTCCAACAAATGTAGCTCAAAGTGCTTAACATTAAAAACATTTATACATTTTAAAATCCCCACACACTTACAACATAATAAAGCATAAAATGAAATGCAAAAATATGAAAAGAAAAGATTAATATGAATCGAAATCTGGCTTGATACTAAGTGGGGAAACAATATATTAGGGACCTGTCCAGATTAGTGATCCCTCACTCACATTCACAGAGGAATCCAACATAGGATCCCCCTGATCAAAACAAGGAGCCAGACCCAGAAGATCCCAGTGTAGCGACCCTGTTCACTGAGAAGTTACAATCACGGATTTGGAGGTCTCTCTGAGGAAAACACTGGAGTTCAAACAAAGCGAAAAATGAAATATAAGTACACATAAGTACATTAAAGTAAAATGACACTTGCTGCTCCTTGGCTTGAAAAAAATGCCAACGTGTTCTTTCATAGATGAGGATGAGTGCTAATGCTAATTACAGTATCAAAAGGAAAAAAAGGGCCCAACTGCTTTCTTGTTAGCTGAACTGGCTTCTCACATGCTACACAGAATGCATCCAGGGCTGCTGTGAAATTATCTAAATGTTCCTTTTTAGTTCTTTAACAAAATTAACTTAAATAACATCACATATCTGCTGTAAATAAAGTATTGTTCACATCTATTATTGTGTTTTCAAGTGTGTGACTTATCGTGTGAGTTGGTTTGTGTTTATTCACATAAATAGGATTTAATGGAAACTGTATAATTGTATCACCAATGGGGAGCCTTTCTGTGTGGAGTTTGCATGTTCTTCTTGTGCATATGTGGGTTTTCTCTGGGGACTCCGGCTTCCTCCCACCGTCCAAAAACATGTTTCATAGGTTAATCGGTTACTCTAAATCAGGGGTCGCCAACCTGGTGCCCGCGGGCACCGAGTCGCCCGCAGTGACGATATCAGTCGCCCGCAAGCCAGTTCTAAAAAAAGACCTAGTCACGAACTATCACTGTCTAAATTTTGATTAAATTGTGTTACCATTCTTTTTCAATTGCATTTACAGTTATGTAAACTAAAAACAAAAAGTATAAGAAATATATAAAAACCTGAAAAAAAAAATAAAAATCATAAAGTAGCAGAGTTCGCTAATATGAGAACTTTGACGTCGAATGGGGCAGAGGTCAGTCTAGCGCGCATGACAAACTCAGCCTTGGTCTTGAACGTTGCGGAGTTGAGAAGACGAAAGCGGTTTCTACCCACATAAACATGGCGGAAAAAAGGAAGAAAACTTATTATTTTCACAGTGAATGGGAGGAAGAATTCTTTTTTACTAATGTAAAAGAAAACTGTGTGTGTCTCATTTGCGGTGCGACTGTGGCGACGGCAAAGCGGCACAACGTGGAGAGACACTTCAGCACTTGTCACAAAAGCTACCATGCTAACTACCCACCCGGCAGCGCACTTCGGAAAGAAAAGGCCCGCGAGTTAAAGGCAGCTTTGGCCAAACAACAGTCTTTTTTTACGAGGCAGGTGAAAAACTCTGAAAAAGCAACCGAAGCCTCTTTTAAAGCTACACATTTTTTGATAAAGAAGAAGAAGGCATTTTCAGACGGGGAGGTTCTCAAAGAAGCAATGATCATTATTGCTAACACTGTACTTAAAGACGAGAAGAATGCAAGCGATATCCTTTCCACTCTCTCCGATGTCCAGTTGGGGGCGAACTCGATGGCTCGAAGGGTGTCTGCTATGTCTGGGAACTTGACGGAACAGCTGGACCGGGATCTGGCTAAGTGCAGGTGGTTTAGCATCCAGTGCGACGAGTCTGTGGACAACAGCAGTACCGCGCAGCTGATGATCTTTATACGGATGGTATTTGATGATTTCTCTACAAAAGAAGAACTCCTGACACTACTGCCCCTGAAGAAAACTACGAGGGGAGTTGACATTTATAACGCAGTGAAGAGTTTTTTCACTGAGAAAAACTTACCAACGGAAAAGCTGGTATCGGTGACTACAGACGGAGCTCCTGCTATGACCGGCCGGCATGTAGGTTTCATCGCACACTGTAAAGGTGACACAGACTTCCCACCATTTCTACATTACCACTGCATTATTCACCAGCAGGCAATATGTGCAAAAGTTACCGGCTTTGAGCACGTGATGACTCCCGTGGTGAAGATTATAAACAGCATACGCTCCAATGCTAAACAGCACAGAACATTTAAGGTGCTATTGGAGGAGCTGTCAGCTGAATATGGAGACCTGTTACTGCACACAGAAATCCGATGGCTGAGCAGGGGACGTGTTTTGAAACGTTTTTTGTCGCTTTTGGATGAAATCAAAGAGTTCATGCAGTCCAAAGGTGAAGACATCTCTCTGCTGGAGGACATTGAGTGGAAACTGGACCTTGCATTTTTAACTGACGTCACTGGGAAACTAAACCTTTTGAACTGTGAGCTGCAGGGCAAAGATAAAACTGTTGCTGACATGATAAGTTCTGTCAATGCATTTAAAACCAAGATGAGCATTTTCTCCATGCATTTACAGACAAAAAAAGTGCTGCACTTTCCCTCTGTGCAGTCAGTGCTGAAAGACAATGCTTCTGCATCTGAGACTTTTGACAAAGCTGCAGAAAACTACTCTCAAGTCATAAACAGACTTGGGCAAGAGTTTGAGAAGAGGTTTTGTGACTTTGATCAGCTTGAGCCATGTGTGTCATTCATTTCCAATCCTTTCATGCAAGTGGATACAACATGCATTGCTGAGCAACTAAGTGCAACGTTCAACTTGGATGTTGGTCAGGTGGAGATGGAAATTGTAACCTTGCAAAATGATCTCCACCTCAAAGCCAACCAGGCTGCACCAAACTTTTGGTGCCTTGCAGATACTGAAAAGTACAGGGGTGTGTGCACAGCAGCCATGAAGGTTGCCAGCATGTTTGGTTCAACCTATCTGTGTGAATCAGCCTTTTCTGACATGAACTTCATTAAGAACAAACACAGAACACGCCTAACTGATGCACATCTGCAAGAGTCACTGAGAGTTGCAGTATCAACTTACATCCCAGATTACAGTACACTGGTGAAGAGCATGCAATGCCAGGCTTCCCACTAACAGGCAAAGAAACAAATGACAGATGTTGTTGGTGTCAACATGTCAGTTCCATAGCAAAGATAGATTTAAAATACAGAAAAACTGTTACAGATATGTTACAAAGTTTAACAGACACGATGATTTGTTTTAATGGCTGCAAATGTATTTGATTGTCAGGATTGCAGATATGAGGAAATCTTTTTGTTACCTAAGTGAAACAAACGATCTCTGCTGTAAGAGAGCCTGGCATCCCGAAAGCACTTCTGCACTATGAACGGACGATATATCAGCACATACAGACATATATCAACAAAAAATAAAGAGCGAAACGCTCTCACCAGCTGTCCTTATAGATGTGGCCGTTCTTAGCGCTCAGGTTGATTGTATTTGTATTTGATGTATATAATTAGTACAAATGTGATAAGATTTATTTTGAAATGATTTGCTTTTTGTTAAATCTTACATAATTGATCATTTGTACAAACATGGTGCAGAGTTCATGATTTGATAAAAACTGATAGTGTTATGAAAAATTGGACGTGATTTCCTGCAAAATGTTGTGGAAGTTATCATTTAAAAAGGGAAACAATTGGAAGGTAAATAAGAAATAAAATATTGCATGTTGAAGTTTATCTGTTTCTTACCTTGTTGAATCATTCTGAATCTTTATTGATGAATTATTAACCATTAACAATCAGTGTCTTCATGTAGAATGTCATTAATATAAAATTAAAGGTGAACTGTGCAACTTTCTTCTTTCAGAACTGTGTTATCAAAGTGGTAGCCCTTTGTATTACTCAGTGCTCTTGAAGTAGCTCTCAGTTTCAAAAAGGTTGGCGACCCCTGCTCTAAATTGTCCTTGGGTGTGAATGCGAGTGTGTATGGGTGTGTAGTTGTGGCCTTACGACAGACTGGCGATCTGTCCAGGGAGTACCCTGCATTCGCCCACAAGTGGCTGTGTTAGGCTCCAGCAGCCCTCGTGACCCCGAAAGGGACAAAATGGATATAGACAATGAATGAATTCAAAAAATAATTTATACAAAGAATTTGTAAAGCACAGAAGTGAAGATGCTGAGACGAGATATACGACATACAAAAGCAAGTTAACAATGGTTACGAGGAAGTGTAAAAAGGAATACTACAATAAATTACTACAAAATAATAAAAATAATACAAAAAGAATGTGGACCATAGTACATATGGTCATTAGGAATTTTCTAAAAAACACAAGCTATCCCAAGAATTTTCTGGATGGGGAAAATATACATAAAAATCCAAAAGAAATAGCAAATCAATCCAAGAACCTCTTTGCTAATATTGGATCGCATCTAACTAAGGGTATTCCAACAATGAGCAAAGGTCCTCATTTGACAGAAAGTAAGATCAATACTATGTTTCTTGAAGAAGTGGAAGAAAAAGAAGTCATTGAAGTCACCAACCAGTGTAAGAACAAGACATCCACAGACTGCTGTGATATTGACATGATGTTAGTCAAGAAGATCATTGATTTGAAGACATTTCAAAACCCATATCTCATATATGTAATCTATCTGTAAATTCCCTTTGAAAATGAAAACTGCTTTAGATTGAGTAAAAAGCTATTTGAGGGACAGGCAACAATTTGTGGAGATGGTAGATCACAGTTTAACAGTCTCAGACATTGTGTGTGGTGTCCCTCTAGGTTCAGTTCTCGGGTCAGTTTTATTTCATCTTTATATTAATGATGTTGTCAAAACATCACATGAAATGAAATGAATATTATTTGCTGATGATACAAATGTTTTGTTTTCTGATAAAAGCGCCCATAACCTCCTGGCCAAAGTAACCAGAGGAATAGAGAAACGAAAGGATTGGTTTGACAGAAAGAAGTTATCACTGCATTTGGATAAAACTAAAATGAGGTTTTATGGCAACAATGATGCTAAACATAGCAGGAGTGACATTAGAAACAGTGAATCATTCCAAACTCCTGGGAGTGACAATAGAGGACAGGTTTTCCTGGAAACAGCACATTAGCTCTGAACAGTCAAAGATCTCTAAAAGCATTTCAGTTATGGCCAAAGCCAAACACATTCGAACCCAAAGAGCACGCCACATACTGGAGAATTCTCTGCTGTTACCATGCTTAACCTGTTGCTTAGAAATCTGGGGAAGTACATTCAAAACCTCTTTAAAAAAAAGTAAGTAAAAAATAGTAAAAATAATACATCATGTCAATTATGAACAGAACACTGATCCGTTATTTCTACAATCAAAGATTCTAAAACTTTCTGATCTAATAGAACGCAGAACATTCCATCTGATAAACAAAGCCTGACGTCATTTATTACCAGGACATTTACAATCACTGTTTATGACAGGTTGGTGGTTATAGTCTCAGGAAAGAAAATCATTTCAGAGAACTTAAGGAACGCACAACTAAAAAGAGCTTTTGTAGAACAATCTATGGAGTTAAGTTATGGAACAGTCTAAAAGAGTTGAAATTGAAGAATATAAACCATTTTAAGCAAAAACATGGGATAATAATCAGTAAATATGGTCATGAAGAAGAAGGAGAAATGTAATTTACTCATACAAGTTATTATTTACATGTATGACTTCATGTGTTGTTATTGTTTATTATTGGTAAAGGAGGGGGCAGGGGCTGGGTTTGAGCTCCTATTGAAAAGAATGAGGGACAGGCAAAGTATAAGAATGACAAATCTGGTATGTTTGTATTTGTTTGTAGATGTTTGATGATCACTAAAAGTATTTAATGCTGGTGTTTGATGGAGATTATATTGTATAAACTAAAGGTACAAGGTAAAAAAAGTTTGAACTTCTTCCTACTTCTTTTTCAAACAATATATTGATGTAAATTATTGTGGTAATTTATATACATTGTTTTTCTTTTTGATATATTTTTCTATATTTGATATGTATCTTGTTTTTTATTTTTTTTTAATTACTCCCTATGTATCACATTTTTTTCAATGAATTTTGATAAAGTTTTGGGCAAATGTGTAACAGAAATGCAGCTAGTGACACAGTCTGTCTTTTTATGACGCCACACAAAAGCTAAATAATAATGTAAGCAAATTAGGAAAATATTCAGGTAACATAAAAACCTTCCAAAATATTCAAAAAAGGTGTCTCAAATAGAAGTGTCCACCTCTGCTTGGTCTTTAATCCTTTTACTGACAGATCGTAAGTCATCAGTCACCATGGCCAAACTGTTACCTGAATGTGTATTGTTTGGGATACTCCTGCCTTTTTCCTCCAGGAGCATGTCTGGCGCAGTTCTGTTCTGGAATATCATCATGAAGTCTGCTTCAAGTTGTTCTTTCATAGCTTCAAAACCTTCAAATTACCAATCCTTTGTGTATTATAATGCACATAGTTAATCTGATCAATATCTTTTATTGTTTGTGACCCACCAAAACAGAGATAACTCAAAACCTGCTGCATGTTGGTCAACCAGGTTATATTCATCAGGATCACCTCGAGGAACTCCAATGGCAGCTGTTGTTTAAGGAATTCTGGAAAGTTTGTCACAAAACTGATTGTAACCACACCACCACCAAATGTCTGCATGGTTCTGGGGAGAGAAGTACGGTTCGTACATCTAAACACCAAGACTGGTTCACTTGTCCAAGTGTAGGAGCCGGACCTGTAAACATTTTGACACAAGAAAAACTGTCAGGCGCCACCTGTTTGTCAAAAAGGGGTTTTCATTTTATAACTGGTAAGAAGACAGATGTTGTCCCAATATGTGCAGTTAGAATTCTGTGGAACAGTTTGATTCATTAAGTCAATCATGCAGGCTGTAGCTAGCAGACCAGGAACAATTTTAAGCAATGATCTAGGACCCATACAAACCAGGCCATCCCTCTTCATCATGTGGACCGCCTGTTCTGCAAGAAGTAACCTGATTGTTATGCACTGGAGAAACACCAGTGATTACCGTGGTCTCTGTCGTACCATGAGGCTGCTCTAAAAGCCACATTAAAATAACAAAACGTGCAAGCAGTCCCATAAAACCCCTTAAGGCTTCTCTCCCCCTCTTGGACCTGGGGAATCCCAGGTCCTCAGAATAAGCAGGCATAAGAAATAACAAGAATGAAACTGAACGAAAGTTAAAAATGTCAGTATTCATCCTGTGCGTGTCATCATGAAAAATGAATACCAGCGAGTCCCTTTTCCTTCCAACTGCAGTAACTCTATAAAGACCAGTCCACTTAAGGTGTGACCACTTCCTGTGTCAGCACCTGCAGGTACACAGGGATGAATGGTTCTGAATCGTCTGGCTGGTGAAATCAGTGTAAAGAGATGTGACATGCAAGAGAATGCAATTGTGATCAGTAAGGCTTACGTGACAGGTCTGGAAGTGGCACCTCCTGCAGGGGGTGGATGGTAGCTGCAGGACCTGGCATTAGGCGACCTGTCAAGAGCTCATATGGAGATAAATCTGTGGAGTGAGTCAAAGTTTGTCTAATTGTTAGAAAAGTCAGTGGGAAAGCCTGCACCCAGTTCATTTTTGTGGGAGTACATCTTTTTAGCAATTTAACGCCGAGATTCCTGTTCATATATTTAATTTTGCTTTGCCTTTGGGGATGATAAACTGAGCCAAATTTGTGTTGTAATCCCAGCATTTTCTCAACCTTATCAAAATGTTTATTACAAAAATATGAATCATTGTCAGAGCGAATCAGAACTAAGAACCCATGAGTGTGGATATAATGATGTGCAGGGCCTCAGGCCAGCCCATAAAAGAAACCCCCCCCGGCCACAGGGCGAGTGAAAGCCCACCAGGCTTGACAGTTGGTTTGACAAAGAAAACACCTTCTAGACACCAAGTCTATCATGCCATCATGGGTTGGGTCCCCACATGAGACAAACCAAAGGCTCGTTCCAGAGCTGCTTCATAAAACATACTCACCAGAAGAACTGGCCGTCCACAAGGGCCCCTCCAGAGCCCGTGACTGTCTTTGATCGTTATCTTTATGACCTTTTGGTTGTCCTTTTGCTGTCATAAACCCATTTCTGCAACATTCTGCCAGATCCCAAATAACAACGTTACATGCATGTGCTGAGTGAATAAATAAACCATCACCTCTTGACGGGCCGCATCCTCCAAAGCCAAACATGAGGCCAGCATCTCAACAGCCTGTGCTGAGGGTCCCTGAGTCATGACCTCTGTGTTCACTGTGAAATACTGTCCATCCTTACATTCAACCACCTCTGCTGATGCACTCAATGAACCATCCTGTTTCCCGCCAACAACAGCCATATGTGAACATTCGCCTTCCTGTTATGAGTAGTGCAGTGTGTATTAAATGTGTTAAATGTGTGGTGCTGTAAGTTCTTTCATTAATCTGGTTTACCTTAGGGAAGATAAAGTGAATGCTGCTGATGTCATGTAAAACAAAATGGAATGTACAGTGAGAATGATAAGTGGGTGTCACATGACTTTTGATCTTTTTGGTCTTTTCGATCAAAATAGCGAGACCCGTTGTTTATGGAGTACAAGGTGATTGTCTGTTTTCCAAGGAATCTAAGGGGGCTCTGCTATTTGTTAACTTATTCCTGGAACCCTGCACCTTTTGATTCAGTACACCATTTACATCCTCTGTAGAAACAAATTAAATATTTCACACTCTTAGGTGCTAAGGGTAGACAAAAGAAAGCACTAGCCTGGTCCACTACAATGAACCACTTGTAGTTTGGGCCCAGTGAGGTCAAAATGGGACGTGGATCTGAAACGAGCAAAACAGGTGTTTTGGTTACGTCATTTATAGCTCTAAAATTACGCGCCATCTGGTAACTGTAATCATCTGCTTTTAAAACGACTCTAAGTGGTAAACTCTATCGTGAAGCAGAACACTGTCAATACCTAGTATAATAAGCGTGTAATTTCTGCAAAACCCAACATCAGAAGGACCTTTTAACCAAAGATAATCAAGAAGATTTCCCAACATAAATTGAGCTAAATCATGATCTTAATGTTCACGCCTGTGGTCACGTGTCAGTACCTAATGTCCTAAGATTATGAAATTTACCGACGTCACAGTAATTTGATAGGCTTTACTGGAAGGTGTATACTGAACTCACAGAAGATCTGAACTGAACCAATTTTGTTGGTCACTAAGACATTTAACCTTTGGACCGAGTTCCCTACCTTGTTCTCCTGATGCTAAGGTTAATAAAATATGGGGCACCGCCATGGCCTCCATTTTGTACCAGATAAGTTGTTCAACAGTTAATTTACAGTGGGCTGGTGCTCCCTCTTCACCCATATACGAATAAAGAGATTCAATTTGCCACTTGATTTCTTCCACTTCCTTGAAAAGCTCCTTACATACCTCATCACCTTCACTATCATAATTCAGACTACAATGCAGAGGGTCAATGGCCGGGTGGTATGGAGCCAGAGATTGTATCCAAAGCCTCTATGCCTGAAAGAATTAACCCCAGCCTGTCGTTTTGACGTTTCAGGTTCCAGATGAGCCCAATAGATGTCAGCGTAGGGCTCCGGAAGTGGCTGTATAGGATCCGCCAGCCAGAGTCCACGTGTGTACAGTCCAGTTGGACAGTTCATTTTCCTGTCCATTCAGGAACCTGATCTGTAGTCCCTCGGGTCCACACAAAATGGTTGCATTGTTTGAATGTCTGCCAGTGGAACATTGACAGATGAAAATGTTGCCCCTTTGTCCACTAGCGCCATCACGTCATGTCCAGCAAGAGTCATAGGAAACATTGGTTCTGCCATCCCAAGGCTTCCATGACCCCCCAGGCACCCTTAATCCATTGGGAATTGCCCTTTGGGGCGGTCACTCACCCTCTAAGCCACCATATAATTGTCCAGATGGGTTTGGATTCTGCTGCCATATTCTGGGGTTGCCGTCTCTAAAGCCGCCACCATGCCCTTTCATAGGGGTTGGGGCCGTAGCTGAGTTTCTGCCCACACAAGGAAGCTCTTTTGTTCAGTGATCTTCACAGTTGAAGCAACCCTCTGTTGGTGGAACAGACCAAAATCCAGCACCCCGAATGACACCCCCTTGCACCACCACCACTGTGCATCAGTCCCTGCCACATCATACCCTGAGCCCTAACTTCCTGTTCTTCTTTATTCTGTATTTTTATCATCTTTTTTATTTTGGATTGCATCTGTGCATGCTTAAACCAGCTGTAATTTAAATAACTGCACTTCCATATCCTTTAACTGTGTTTCATCTTCTAACTGACCATCCATGGACTTCTCCAGAGGATAAGTAACATGCCTCTGGAACCTGTCCTGTGGCCCAGGAAAAAGATCTGTGTCCTGTTTGAGTCTTCACAGGTCCAGAAAATCCTACCAGCAAAGCCGTTCCGAACACCAGTTCAATTTCTGGAGATTTAGAAGGATGTTTACCAAGTCTAAATGGTGGGAGAACTGTGAGCAACAGGGGATAAATTCTCCCACTGCCACCTCCCCCCTTCTCCAAAATCCTTAGTCTCAAATTCTTCACCTTTTTCAGCTCTTGCATTTCCACAGCCTGTAAGGGTTTACTCAGACCCTGCCAACCAACGTCATATTTCTCATCAGTCTGACCTTTATTCACTCTCTGCCACTATTCTTTAAATTTTTCTTCTTTCATTTTCCTGTTTTTTTGTTCCATTGTACTCAACATCTGCTGTTCCAACTCCATTTACATTACTTCAGGAAAGAGTATGGAGCTGCAGCCTGCACACTCTTCGCACTCTCGTTCAGATTTACCTTCCATTCTTACCGTACACACTCAACACACTCAGTCACTCAATTACTAATTTACTGTCCAATTAGAATTGTATAAAATTGCCAACAAATTTTGTTGTCTAATTTTGATAAAAAAAATTTAATTTTAACTTTTCAGATTTAGGGGATGGATTAAACTTTGTTATTCAGACCTCGAACTATTTTACTTTAACCTATATCGTTGCGCGCTTTGTGATTAAAACCCATGTCTCGCATGGGACTTTTGGAGTTTTAATCTTTTCTCCTAAATCTAAAAGGTGCCAACGCTGCCTCTCGTGGGGCAAAGTTTACCAACCCCAAAGGGATCACCGTCCCTTTTACCTCAATCTGTTTTTGGGGGACCCAAACTCCCCAAGGTATACAGAAACCTCACAGTGTTTTACCGCATCCGGTAAAACGTCAGTCTAAGACGGGTCACTACGGAAGAACCGCATCCCCCCTTTTATCTTTACTTTTCCTTATAACACAAAATCCAGTTTAAATCAGTTTACTCCAAATTTAACGTTGACAATAGCAGATATTCGATGCATCCAAAACAGGTTTCTGCTTACCTTTCAGATGAGGCGCCTCAGAGTAAACTTTTGAACAAAGACATGGACACGCCAAAGCAGCGCCCTTCCCCAAAACTCTGTTCCCTCGATCGGGGTCACCAAAACTGTAGGCTATAATTTTCCGATTATGCCTAAGTGCATCTAAGTGCTAACGACAGAGCTCTGGGTCTTCAAAATGTCCCTATCTGCTACCATCTAAATGGACGTTCTAACACCAGGCACGATGAAGAAGACGCCCTCTGACCCTTGACCCATCAATTTAAACACAATGCATATTCAAACGGTAGGCTGGATTTTCATCTCCGAGTGGTCCTTTGCGCCTCCTTCCTCACTTGTAGTTCCTTGTGGACTCTTCCCCAGATGAACTGTTTTTTTCACTGGTCTGTGAATCCCATCCTCCACATGAGCTGGTTTACGACCCCACATTCCTGTTGACACTTCTGCTAGCATGCACCTCCAACTGTAATTCTCACCAAAGACCAGCTTGGTCCTATAAAATAATTCCAACCTCTGTGAAAAAAATCAGAATTACACAGTATGCTATGCAACTACAAATTTATTCAAACTTTTAACCACTAAGCATTTCAAATGAATAAAGCAAATCAGATTATGTTAAGTTTTATTGGAAGCTGCTGCTCTTCTTCAATAGCTACATAAAGCAATATCTGTTTATCTCATTTACCATACAAAAAGACATAGATAATGTTAAGAGATCAGGTTGATTTATTTTGAAAAGCTCAACAAAAACATCAGTGATCATGCCTTAATGTTTGGGTTCATGAAAACATTTAGAATCTCCTACAAGCTACCGAGAGCTTCTCTCCACTGTATCTGAACGGCTGCTTCTCTGTGTTTCCTCTCTCTCTCTTACGGAGTTTGATGGCTTTCTGTCCCGCATTAACCTGAAGAATAAAATGAAGGAACCTTTACTGAGGCGTGGATGAAACTAAAGTTCAGGAGGCCCGAGCAGACTGCTTCCCATCACGCGCCGGCTCTCTGTCTGGCTGCCAGCTCCTCTCCCGGTGGCGCATAGCGAGCTACAGCTCTAAAGTGTACCGCCTTTGTCCAACATTAGCAGACTGGACAGTTCCAGAAATCTTGCTGACCCGAAAGGGATCCAGTGGGTTAAGAAAATGAGTGAAGCTCAGGAGAATCCAGGGATTGATCCACTATAAACACCAGGAAATGGGTTTGCTTCTTTTCTTTCTGCAGCCGCCTTCACTCCTTCATCCATCTGCTTGAACCATTATATGACATGTTTAGGATTCATCCTGAAATGTGGTTCAGATTCCTCACCAGAATGTCCTTTGGTATATTCCAAAAGTTTAAACAAAATGGAATGAGTCAAAAATGTTGTGATCCATGCTACAGTGGCTGAATGCTACAGACACCCAGACTCCACCCTCTGCCGAGCTCAGGACGAAGCACGCGGGCGGGGGGGTTGGGGGGTAGGTGTGTAGGGAGGGGGACTAGGGGTGGGGGTGTTGGGTATTAAGGGAGTCCGGCCACTATTAGAAACCGGCGTCGATTACAACTAACACCTGTTAGACCCGGCTTTTATTGGAGACCGGCGTCTGTTAGAGACCGGCCATTATTGGAAGATATACGGTAAATATATAAATATTCCACTCTTTGTTTGCTTCACTCGTCTTTGCTCTACCTGTTAGTTTTTTTCTTTTCTTTTTAGTCTTCTAAACTACAGTATGTTCTGGTTTCATTCGTGTTCCATATTTTGTGGTTTTCCCTGATGCCAACGTTTGTTTTGTTTTTGTAGTTTGGTTGAACTGTATAGACTTATGCTGAGCTCTGGACCTGTCAACTGTTCTGAAATATCCACAGCAGCTGCTGGTTTAGTCATTTGCTTCAATTAACCCTTTAAATTGTTTCTAATATCTTTTTTCATAAGATTTCTGGAATAATGTTTATATTTATTCTCCGTGTTTCTCTCATTGTGTTAAATTTGCTGCAGAAAACAGGAACACAGAAACTTCACTGGTTATTTTAGCAGAGATGGACTTTCTGTTACCATGGTGACCAAACACTATGATACTTGGTGTGAACTGAGTTGAGCTGAGACTTTCAAATAAAAACCTGGTCTGTCCGTCTAAAGTCAAGACTGGTAATAAAACCCCCAAATCTCCTGTTTTTCTCAAAATGTTTATATTGCTTGTATAAAATTAGAAAAATGCACGTGTATTTTTAGCAAAGCAGCTGAACTAAAACCATGCTCACATTTTGACAGCCATAACAAAACAGCAGAATTTCTTCCAACGTGCCTGAAGCGGGCATTTTTCCTAATACTGCTATTACTATTTGTCTAGCTCCTTCTAACCTGTGGAATCTTCTAGTTTACCTCTGTCTTCTTCCTCACAGAGGATGGGGAAACACAACAGCAAGCTGGCCCCAGAGGTCCTGGATGATCTGACCAAGAACACAGAGTTTAACGAAGCAGAGCTCAAACAGTGGTACAAAGGCTTTCTCAAAGACTGTCCCTCAGGGATCCTGAACCTGGAGGAGTTTCAGCAGCTTTACGTCAAGGTGAGAGTGTGCTGCGGTCCACAAGGGGAGGCTTACAACCAGAAGAAACACCTCTGTGCTCTTTCACTGTCAGGCCTACTTTGGTTATTTTGCATTCTCGAATGTTGTCCTAAAAATTGTCCCATTCATCATACTCTGTTCGAAATAAAATCATGGACGTTACTGGAGCTTTTACCAGCTGTCCTGGTAAAGGGCCGCATCCTGGACAGATCATTGGGCCTCATGGTCCACAACCACACATACTGAGAGGTTTCACAGTTCTGAGAGCTAGTTTCCTCTAGTGGTTGTCTTTCTTGGTTTTCAGGTGTGAAAGCTCACCTGAGTATGTTCTTAGTTAGACCAAACAAGAGAACCAGCTCAGTGGCTTTGAGGTAGAGTGTCCGCCTTGAGACCTGGAATGTTGTAAATTCAAATCCACATTGAAGTCATAACAAAGACTGTAAAAATGGTGTCCAGTGCCTCCCTGCTTGACACTCAGCAGTAAGAGGTTGGATTGGGGGGGTTGAACCACAAATGGTTCCTGAGCGCAGCTGTGCCTTCAGCTCACAGCTTCCCATGGGGAAGTGTCAAATGCAAAGAACACATTTCACACAACGAGGCGCGTGACAATTTTACGTTGAACTTTAACTGGTCCTCTTGAGAACGAGGGTCTCTGTTCACTTACAGATGAGCTTCAGTGCAAGTCACTTCAGTGTGAATACAAATGGGCTGTCCGAAGATCAAAGAGCTGCGGCTTTATGAAGAAGCTGGGAGTAGAACCTGCAGTCTGAAAGTCACTTCAAAGTTCAGTTAAATGTTCAAAGTTCTGTTGAACGGGTTTTAAATGTTCTAACATCGCTACGTTTCATCTCCAGAAGTCATGTGATCATACACAACATGGTAGCGTTTTGTGAAGTAAATATGTGCGAATAATATTGGCCATGCAAAAAATAACCAAACTTACCCAATACTAGAAATAGTACACAGAGATTTGCTAAGTCAATGCATAGTTATCCTCAACTGGAAATAAAAGAGTCCATTCCAGAGGAGGCAGATGAGACCCACCACCAGCTTACATTTTCGGGGTTCTACAGCCCCTCATGGTACCATGAGTTCATTAAGAAAGCTCTTGCCATATCCGTGGAGGGTCTTCAGAAACCGGGCTTAACCTTATTTGACTTCAGTTTCTTCTGTTGAATGTGTGAATTTGTTAAATCTCCACATTGAAGTTAACCACCAAGTAACATCTTGTTTGGACATTTACTGTAAACTGCAGATTGTGATAATAAAAAAATACTTTTGTGTGCAGAAAAAAAATAACAGAAGATAATGAAGTTCTGATGAAGCCTTTAGTCACTTTCTGTCAATTTACCAATTATACTGAATTTTTCCAAATAAATAATTTGCAACAAAAAATGTTGCATTTCACATCCCCGAATGGCTGACTCAGCAAATACTGACAAAAAAACTCCCATTCTATCAATCTCAGCAAATGTTATGGGCAGGTTTGGTCAAGTGGCTGGGATGGTCCATCCATATAAAGGATGCTTGGTTACCACCATCCTGGTAAAAGTTCCATCTTATTCTGGAGCAGTTTTTTTCTTCTCAGGTTCATCTTTTCATCCAGACAAATGTATTACAAAGGCCTCAGAAGCTCTTGTGTGGTTTTATCACTCACCTTACAGGTCATGTTTTTGGGTTTATGATGGTACATATCTTGGAGGTTGGCCATGAATCTTTTCACATAAATGGGGTAGTATCTCATTCACCCACAATGCACCCTGGTGTGGTCCCGATAGACTGCATATGTTTTTCCATTTACAGTTTTTCCCTTACGGTGATGCCTCCAAGTTTGCTCAGCACGCATTCCGAACGTTTGATAAGAACGGTGACGGGACGATTGACTTCAGGGAGTTTATCTGCGCCTTGTCCATCACCTCCAGGGGTAGCTTTGAGCAGAAACTCAACTGGGCCTTCAACATGTATGACCTGGATGGAGATGGAAAGATCACACGCATGGAGATGTTGGAGATCATCGAGGTGAGTGAGGAATGTACAACGATATCTGATCAGAAGCACAAGACTAAAGCTACAAATATTTCCCTTTACTTATCTGCAGGCCATTTACAAGATGGTTGGCACAGTGATAATGATGCGTATGAATGAGGACGGGCTAACCCCTCAACAGCGTGTGGACAAGATCTTCTCCAAGATGGACAAAGATCACAATGATGAGATCACCTTGGAGGAGTTCAAAGAGGCTGCCAAGTCCGACCCTTCCATTGTCCTGCTGCTTCAGTGTGACATGCAGAAGTAGGGTGGAAGGGGCGCAAAACATGGGGAGGAAAGAGGAAGGGGATGGGGAGAAAGCTAAGCTGAACAGAGGGAACAGAGGAGGCAGGGAGGGGTGCAGTCACGGCAGCACTGACTGAAAACAGGCCGAGTTTGGAAGGACTGCTGATTGATGCCATTCCTTTTTTCCAGCGCCCTGCTGTGCTCTCCTGCTGATCCAGGCTAGATGGATGTTTTAGGAAGACGGTGAGCTAAAAGTTCTATAGATCAGAGAAATGTTCTCAGTTTGCTAACCTCCAGGTTTGTGATGGTCAGCTCTTGGTAACAGTAGATTTTGGTTTATTTTTTACCTAGAAAAAAAAAGAAAAAAGATCCCCCAAGACAAAGAAAAGGAAAAAAAGAATGGCATTAAGATGAACAACCATGCATGTGGTTCATCCAGACTTTCTGCACGGCAGGATAATCCGTGACACAAACATTCCCTCGTGTTCTTTCTATGCGCATTTGTTTGTGTGTGCGTGTACGTTTGCGCATGTGTACATATGTATGTTTCTGTCTGTTTTTCTGGGTGTTTGTTTTGCATATGAGTTTACTTTTGTCTTCCTCTGTGTGTGTGTGTGTGTTTGAGTGTGTGCACATGCTCGTGTGTCTGTAAGCACTTGTATGTAAGTACTCGTGTGTGCGTGTGTTCTGCCTCATAAAAGTACAATCACTCCACCAGAACTATTTATGTTGAAACTAAAGTAACCGTCTGGAATGTGGTTGTTGCGGTTGATGCTCAGAATACAGTCTGGATTGTGGCTCAGATTTGCGACCCGTTGCAGGTGATGAAAGTCTCAGACAGCTGCCTGCTGCTTCTAAGGCCCACTGCTGTGCTGCTTAGGAACTACAAGCTGTGGCTTTGTCTAAATCATTAGGGAGCACTTTTGATCTGATTAAAGTCTTCATTGTGAGTTATCTGTGATTTGCTCCACAGGTGAGCAGTTTGTGACATTTTCCTCTTTTTGATTTGTGACAAATTACATATGCTTTACTTGTGTTCCCGCATTTTGTGGCCAAACGCTGTTAAAGTGAGTCAGCCAGCCTCTTTGCTGACTTTGTCCATGTATTCAAAGGTTAAGGGATTCAGATAACAGGGTGACTAAGTCAAGAACTTTTTAACATTTAAACGAGTTTTGTCTATAAGGTATATTCAAAGATTGAGGAGGTGGAAGCTAAAAACTCCACTGACTGCAGGTTTAGTTCCTGCCTAACCTAACTGCATGTATTGAAGTGTCTTTGGGCAAGACACTGAACCCCACATTGCTTCCGGCGGCCCGGCAGAAGTGAATAAATGTGTGAATGGAGGGAAAGTGATTCAAATTAAAAAAACAAAAACATATATATTTCTATAAAAATATCTGTGTGTGTAAAGAAGGGAGTTCTGTTTGGTTTTCCTTTTTGTAAGGAAACAGGCTGAGTTACAAAACTCCTGCAGAGGAGCACGATTTACCACAAACCATTCAGTTCGTCTGAGTGTCTGTGAAGCACCAGAAGAAGAGGAGAAAACTAGATCCGAATTCTATGTAAATATTGTGATTCCTAAAGCTAACAAACACTGCTAAAGTACATACATTGAATTTTGCAAAGTTGATTTAAGATAAAACAAATTATGGCACTTTGTACAAGCATGACACTAAGAGAATCTCTTAAAAACAGAAATAATCAGAGCGTTATTATAGTTTCACTGACACAGCAGCCTTTCTGATAAATGCCAAGCGGTGGCCTGTAATTTGCTTAACCCCTCTCTGCGCTCACTTGTTCTCTAAGTTCTTCTCTAAATGTCACAGGAAGTGCTTTGATAGAAGCTGGCGGAACGCTGTTGAACTCAAATCAATGTGAAACAGAGGAAAAGGTCGGGGGGTTAGCTGATGTGGAAAAAAGGAAAGCAACCTATTTCAAATCTACAGAATATACATCCAGGTTTATCTTAAAGTCCCACTCCGATCATCCTCTGATCTACGGTCAAAGAGTTCCCAGTGGTCTTTTAATTAAGATGATGTTGTTTTAGCCCAAATTAAGATGAAAAACGGTGTTGTTTTCTAGGACATAGTTTCTACAGAGCAACGGGAGCTCATTAGAAATTCATCTCCGAGTTGTGGGCAGGACTGTTGGCACGAAGTGAACTTCCTTCATTTGAGAAAAATAATGGATAGATTTCACTTTGGTTTCTGTCTTTCTTTGTATTTATTTTTTAGATAGACATTGTTCAGCAATTCAACAGAAAACACACATTTCTGAGGAGTTTTGACTTTAGAAGAGTCAGAATGAGAACCCTCACCAACATGAAAAAGTCTTAGTGAGCAGATCAAACTGAAGTCCAGCCTGACCTCAAGACACTGCGTCTGCATTAGCACGAACAGACTTCTCCTCAGATACTACCAGGGCAGTTACCTGAGACTTTTCACCACACCTGCAGTTCAGACAGAAACTCATTTAAACGAGAAAACCCGCTTTTATTTTGATGAGGTTTCCCTCCTGTCACACAGAGGCATTATTTCATCCCAGCAGATGGTACAGATTCTCCCTCTCTGAGGCATCAGAAGCGATAACGTTATCATATATCTCCATGTACATTACAATGTAATCGTATTTATGAATATAAACAAATATGATGTAAATGTACCATTAACTTAGATGAATTTAATTAAAAAAGCAGCTGTTGTGTGTGGGAGAGTGAGTAAAAGTCGTGTGACACTTCAAGTGTTTTGTATTTGTATTTAATGTGTAATAAGAGATGTGTTGGTCTAGTTTTGACTTTGTAAGATTCTCACCTTGAGACACTAAGTATTATTTCCCGTTTGCTGTCCCTGCTTTTGCTGACACAATAGCTGTCTCCAACATGGAGCACATTGATTTGCCAGCCTGATGAGCTCCACCCTTCATACATGCTTCCTGACCTGCAAGCAGCGCCTGACAGAATGACGTAACTGATGAGATGCAGTCCTATATCACAGGGCCACCCAGTGGACGGGAGAGATGCCACACCCTCAAGCAGCGGGACCAGTTTAGATCAATATGAAACGATGGGGCCTGCAGGTCAAAGTCAGCAGCATTACGCAACTCGCTTCTTGTCGTGCTTGATGTGTCTTGAATTTGAGGGTTACATTATGAAAGTGTGTTTTTTCTTTCATGCAGGTAAGCACAAATGCTGTCCTCCACTCAGAAAACCAATCCCAACAGAATCCTTTTTCAGTTTTCATTCAAGTTTGTTTCAGTTCTTTGGAGGAAGAAATAAACTGGGATTGATCAGAAAAACTGAAATTACATCTTTTTATTTTTAAATTAGTAACAAATATTCAGTAATAAACTGAATGATTGTCAAAATAAAAGAAACAGCTGCATACTACATACAGCAAAACTTTATGGTATTAAAATGATGCTAAATTACTTATTGTAATCCGAAGAATGAATTTTGTTATTGTAGTGGCAAACTGGCCACCATGAAACCCTCAGATTTGTAAAATGATTTATCATTAAACACTGACCATTTAGACTGCAACACAATTCTGTAATCAAGGAGCTTAAAAATGTAAATATGTCTCATTGCTACATAGATTATATAAAGAACTGTTTGACATTTAGGTAATTCAGATGTGAAAAAGAAAGCTATTATTTTAAAATGAGAGTTTTTTGTTTGTTTGTTTGTTTGTTTGTTTTAGTTTGTATTTCCAGACCAACCAGGAATCATGAATTTGGATCAGAAACAGCTGTAACAAGAAGGAGATCCGTTCTTGGTGTCAGGAGTTAACTTTTTGGTAAAAATACAATGTCAAAGTAAAGACTTTATTGACTCATAAAGAGACCGTTATATATAGTCGATATTTGTTGACAACGTGTTTAAATATTGGAGAAAGGATATACGTTTTTGTTGCCACATCCATCAGATTTACAGAGCTTTTAGTCAAGTGTTAGTTATTGTCTTTTGAGTCCCATCTAATAGAATCAAAAGTGAGCTGTAAACACAACAGGCCATTCTATTTGGAAGTTTGACGCTTTGTAGGTTTTTTCTGAAATAAATCCAGATTATGCAGATTAGATATTTGTATGAAGTTTTGCTCCCGTTGACAGTGGTTTGATATGAACTCATAGAGTTGTGTTCTTCAGTAATGCCGTTCGTGCACTTGTCCATGCAGCTCTGCTGCACTTCTGTTGTTAAGACTCAGCAGGTTTTTGTATTTTTTTAGCGTGGTTAACGGTGTAATTTCCCGTCTGGCAGTGGAAAGCTTTGATCGGAGCCCTTTGGCTCACACAGGGGTGTAACATGAACTGAGACATCCTGGTTAGCGCCACATCCATAGATCCACAGATCCACAGAGCCTCTTTCAGTGCAGCTTTGCAGACTCCAGTGCTTCACATTTCCACTTCACTTTGTGATCCTCAAAGATGTTTAAATGACAGACAAGCGTGTGTTTTTTTGTTTTTTTTTTTTTGCTTAAGCTCCAAACAGACAGTTGCTGTGTGATGTCAATACAACACTATTATGTACTGGGAAGAATTTGTGCTCCTTTTGTGCAATTTAAATCACATTGTACAGTGTTTTTCTTCATGTAAATTTCTGTCTGTTTGTCTGTTCTACCATTTAGATTGTTTATGTTTTAAATATTCCTACTCCTAGAACAAGGAAAATGTAATTATTTTTGGTACATAGAATAAAAGGAATCAATGTTTTCTTGTCCTGGTTTTCAGGCTATTCCTCAAATCTGCACATGCTTCATCGCACACTTCAGCATGACTCACCATTCCATGCTGCTGCAGTGGTGTCACTCTTTATGGTGTTGTCATGGATACCAGCCTGAAGCCATCAGGCAACCTCTTCTACACCATTCTTCACAAACATTGTGAGATTTAATGACTGGAAATTATCTTTTGCTCTGTGATCTTTTGGCTAATTTAACCGACCTTAAATAGTTGACCCATAAAACTGGCTTGATGATTCAGGTCGTTTTCTTTAACTGTTCTTCAGATAGCTCTTCAACATTTCACACTTCTTTCAAATACATTCAGCCCAGCTTATATTTTTTCCTCTTAATTTAGCCTTTAGTTTGCTTTAGATGTTTCACTGCAGCATCTATTCTTAGCCTTCTTCTTTAGTTAACTTGTGTTGGGTCAACATCCCCTCTTATTTTCCATCACTCTGTCCCCAGGCGTCGATCACAGATCAATTTAAATCTATTCAGTGCCTAACCACATCAGGCTCCGGCTCAGTGGAAAAGCCAACAGAGATGCACTCAGCTGCTCCAAGCAGGAGAGAAACTAAAGCCTCTGCAGCGATTACATCCTGTCTGTTGTTTTTCATTCCACAGGAATACAAGTCATTTCAGGGAATCACTGTAGAAATGAAGGGAAGCATTTTGCACATGAACCACTGGGCGGAGCTGCAAGCTCACATGAAATGTTGCTAGGCAACTTGGGACATTTTAATTCCAAACTATAACAGAGCCCATCAAGTTCAGCTGCATGCTTTCTTCCTGCTACCCCATGTGGAGAAGAGAAAACTGGTTAAAAATAGGAGTTCCCAAACAGAAGGAAACCAATAAACAATCAATAACAACTAAACTATTCGCTTTGAGGACATTGATGAGTCCTCTTGTAAAAGGACATTTTGCTCAAGATGAATTTCTTCAAGTCATTTATGGTCAGAACCACAGACTAGCCAGAAAGCTGGGGTGCTTTTGTTCCTCTGCACTTAAAATAATCAAGTTTCTCAGGTAGCCTTGACCTGTTAATACATTTGGGAAGCTTGGTAAGTAACTGAGCATCTATCATTTCTGCTACAGGCAGGGTAACTTCACAGGAATCAAATAAGCTTTTATTTGTTTTCTTATAATGATAGTTGTCTCCAACCTTTTCCATGCAGATTTTCTTTTGCAGTTTTTGAAAGGAAACAGAGTTTGTGTTTATGTGCAAAAGTCACCTGGTTTTCCTGGCTCAAATCAAAACTTGGAAACCAAGTTTTTGTAATACACTAATGCTTTCTAAGCTGTTTGGTTCTGATTAACTCAAAGGAAAGGCAATCTGGACTCTGGTCTTGACCAAGCAAGGAAACTGATCCACTGTTGCCGTTCAGGACTGTCTGTCTTTCTGCAGCTGGACAGCTGGCTGGGGCTGCCAAATCAACCCTACTCCAAGTGCCATTAAAGTGCACCAGTTAAAAGGCTTTTCAGTCTTGGTGGGATCTTTCTGACCCGAAGAAAATAAAACAGACCCTTAGATGGGGAAGATTGTGCTGAAGAAGTACAACCACTGCTGTTCTCCTAAAGAAAATTACAACATACTTTTTGAAAAATTAATGGTTTGCATGTAATGCACATTTTCTCATGTTCATGTGATGAAATTAATGAGTTGGTGCTAAAAAAATGTGGGGACTCGGTTATTAAGTACAGACTACAGTCAGTAGGCCACAAGCTCCCTGCTCTGCTCCATTCTGAAGCATCCACTTGCAGACAAATAGATCCATGTACATCTTCGTTATCCTCATTTCAGCTGGAGATCTGGACCAAAGCTGTATGACTGGTAAGCTCCAAGACTGATCACCATTATTGCTACATCGCTAACGTTAGCTTGAGGCTGTAAAGAGCTGCAAGCTAGCAGGAGAGCGTGCAACCAAAAAGGGGTTATGGGAATTCAGCACAGGCTTACTCCGAGCAAGCAGGCCCACCCACAACTTAGAGATTAATTTCTAATGAACTCCTGCTGCTCTGCAGAAACTATGTCCTGGAAAACAACAAAGGCTTTTTGATTTTTGCTAAAATTGGTAAAATCCAAATTAAAAGATCACTGCGGACACTTTGAAAACAGATACAAAATGAAAAGGAACGTCAATTATAAAAAGTACAAAAATCCTAGGTGTTGGGGCTGTTCAGTGGTACAGTGGCTGGCACCATCACGCCACTTTACAAAGGTAGCTTAAATCTCAGCTGAGTCCCTTCTGAGTGGAGTTTGCATGTTCTCCTTGTGCATGTGTGGGTTCTCCCCAGACACCCTGGCCTCTAACCACAATCCAAAAACATTCTTCATCGGTTCATTGTTAGTGTCTGTCTGTATGTGGACTAATGAAGGGCCGGCTACCTGTCCAGGGTAATAAGAGTTTGCCAGATCTGTCAGAATTGTATGTCTGCATTCACAACAAAAATCTCAGAGCAATGATGGAGGAAATAATTCAGCTGCTTTTTTGCAAAAATATGTTTAATATGGAAGAACATAAAATGTATGCAGAAATAATCTGAAATGACTTTTCTTCTGAAGAATTCCTTATTCATTTTTCATCATTCTCACCAGTGGATACATCATTATTTGAACACACTTCTTTACCACTTTTAACATTATAATTTAAGCATTTTTTAGCGCTCTGGCTGTTGTTCCTGTCATTTCATCTGTTGTTGGTTAGATTTAAAAGGTTTTTTCCTGACAAAAAAATCTTCTGGCAAATGTTTCTGAAAAACTAATGAAGTTGGATTTTCTTAAATGTGATCCTTTTCAATCTATTGATGTGAATGTGTATCAAACCCCTTCTTCTCCAAGCTTATCTTTATTTAGCATCTACTCGAAGGCAAAAACATACATGAAAGTTGTTTTTTCATAGCTGGAAGTACATTCAGGTATCAAGGGGTTACATTTGGATTTCTAAAATGGCAGAGAGGGAGTTTGAATTCAATACATTTCTCTTTGGAAGGAGTTCATTGTGTTAAGGGCTGCATCAGTGCACACACATCTTCATCACATCATTTATCAATGAGGAAGGCAACAGGTCTGTTCATAAAGTCACAGGTTGAACACTAAAACAAAGTTCAGATAATCCTAATGATGTCATCCATGTCCTCAACATTTCCAACATTCTTCTCGGTCATCACAACCACAGCTCCTCTGTCTGAATCCTGTCATAGACTTTAGACCTGCAAAGACACGATGCAGCTCCCTCTGACCTCTGACCTTCTCTGTCGTTCTCCAGAAGGATTTTCAAAGCAAACATTGGATCTGTGGTTCTTTTTCTTGGCATGAACCAAGCTGTTGGTCACAAATGTTCACTTCTGACCTCAGTGTAGCTTCCACTAGTCTTTCCCATAACTTCAGGAATAGATCTCCTGTGTAGTTTCTCTGAACATCTTCCTTTTATTTTAAAACGGAACCAGAACATTTCTCCTCCATTCCTCATCATTCTTTCACTCTCCAAGATCTTGTTAAATAGTCCAGCCAGGAACTCTTCTATACCTCCACAGGAATGTAATAAAGACCGACTGTCTTTCCACTCTTCATCCTCTCTTGATCCGTTCTGATCTTCCTTCTCCATAAAATCTGTCTGTTCTCCTCTGTGTTCTCCAATTAGTTCTTTATTTCTCCGTTCTTCAATGTTCTCCTTCTATCACATTTGGAGAAGCTGTCAACACATTTCCATCTCCTTCCTTCATCACCGTGACCTGCTGAATGTCATTCCATCTCTTTTTTTCATTGACAGATTGGGCTTTTGATGACTTGGAAGATTCATTTAATCTGAGCTCCACAGAAGATTGCCTTCTCCTGTCAGGAGTTGAGTTGAACATAAACTTAGACTGTCAGAGTTGACATATCTCCCTTTGGTTAGCCTTCCAGGAATTGAAAATTGCTCCTTTATGAAATGAGTCCCATGAAGCAGAATTCAGGGAACTTCAAAATAAAAAAACAAAGCAAAAAACAACGCTGATAAAACAAATGAAACAAACAGGACAAGATTAACTAACATTTTTATAAAGTTATTTATGTGATAAACAAACTGATTTGATGCATATTTTGCAGTGAAAAGATTGTAACTGAAGAGAATTGAAAATGGTGTGGGAGAATATGAACGAGTGGAAGAGATGACAAGAAACGAGGCATAACGATGTAAACGTTAAGAATTTGTATCCATCAAAGAAAACTAACAGACTGGAGAGCTAATTCAAAATGACTGAAACTGTTGATTTAAACAATGATGGAGTTAAAAATATAAACAGGAACAAGTGATTTACAGAAACTAAACCCCAAGGAAGACATGAAACTATAGGTGGCAGCAGATACCACAAACACCAGAAAACACAGAGGAATGAAAGAAGCTTTAAACAAACCTTCTGTTTATTTAGACAAAACAGAGCAAATAAAAAACATTACTACACGAATTTTCCTTACAAACAATATCTTTTTTTTGCGTAAAACAAGACCATTGAAAATGAAAATGAAAAAAAAAGGTGTAAAATTCAACACTGCTGGATTAACGGCGTGATGCTGACATTCATGTTCTGCTTCTTTAGATTTCCATGTTTGACCTCCTGCTCTGCGGCCTCCCATTCTCACTAACCAACAGTCCAACTTTTTTTCTGAAAATTCTGTGGAAAAATGAACATGTTTCAAAGTAGCTGGCAACTCAAAACAGCAACTCAGTGAGGGAGGTGGTTACAGGAAGTCTGTGTCACCTAATTGTCAAACAGGTGGTATCATTCCATCCCACCCCACTAACCTAAACATCTCTTTTGTCTCCTGATTAAATATTCAATCATTCAGGTTAATTTTGGCTGCGAGAGCAGCCACATTCTGAGAGTCTGGTGGTGAAACTGCAGTGTCAACATGGGGACAGTGGAGGTGTGGCCTTTCTGAATAAGGAAGCAGGCCTGTGATTGGTTAGCGGGAGGGGAATGAATTAAAGCAGGGAGCTGTGCAAGTGATTGAATGGGACAGAGAGTTTGGAGGGAGTGGGGGCCGGCGTGGTGGCAGCAGATGGACCGCCTGTAACACACTTGCAGGACATGGGTCCACTTTGCTGCAATACAGGAAGAGTTCTGTGTGGATCAGAGAGTGACGTTCGTGGCCTCTTGATTGGATACTGAAAGAAATAATCCTGTTGAGGAAGAATAGCAGGAGGTAGTGTGAGGAGCAAGGAAGGAGGAGGGAACTCTGCTGCTCCTCTGACTTTAGCCGCTGAGGGCACGTGCACGCTGGTTCTGATCCAGTCTGTGACACCCATCACTGCTCTATCTTCTTACATGCTGCAGACGGCAGCAGCTCCGTCTGTTTATTTGGTTGGAGAGTTTTTTGTCTAAAGGGAACACAGTGTTCTCATCCATCTGAGAAGTCTGACTCCTCGACCAGAGGGACTCTATGGTGAAGATGAGTCTGGACCCTGTACAGGTGATGAGTAGACAGGTCCAAGATCTCAAAGTTTCCCCTTCATCCAATGGGGAGAGCAGAGGATCATGGGAGGAAAAAGAGTTTGACCAAGAGCAGCTGGACCCAACCACCAAGCCAAAGCCAGTGAGTATCCGTCTGTCATGAGGTAGATCCTTTCTGATTCAGACTGAATGGTGGCAGATACCAATCTTCCTCCTTATCTCCCTCTTCTTCTCTCCTATCATCTTCCTGTTTTGATGCTTGTCCTTAAAGATTTTTTAAATGCTTCCAAACAACTTCCCAAAACTCCAAAAACATGGGGGATTTTTGTGTGTACATGAAAAACCAAAGAAAATATGACACTGCGCTTGCAAAAGAAACTTTAGAAACCAAATTTAAAGCTTTCTTCAATGGGTTGGCCCAAAGTCTGAGAAGATCCAGATAAATAAACCCCTGCTGCCAGTCTACAGCCGAACTCGTCAATCTATCTCCCTGCTGCACTGAAGAAAACATTTCACTGAGACCACAAACATTGTATCCAATTCTACAGGTGTAACGGGATTTTGTAAAATCCAGAGCTGTGAACAGGGAAGTACGTGAATCCCTGTGAGGATCACTAACTGTAGGAAAAGTACTTGAGCTAAAAGAAACTTCAAGCTGAGTAATCTCTGCTGCCTGAGGATTAGTGCCTTTGCTGCAGTATATTTTCAGAATGAAAACGTGTAGCAGTGAAGGAGCTTAAATATCAGTCTAACTATTACGTCACCTGCGGTTCTGTCACTCAAGAACATTTGATCACATGGCAAAACGAGGAAACACATTCTAGTTATAAATCTGTTAAAGTTGAGCAAAGTTTAAAATTCCTCTGTGGGGAAAAAGATGGTAATAAATAATAACCTTAAAATATATATTGCTTTACATTTTGAGGTAATAAAATGAACAAATGAGATATTAATATTTATCAAAGTTTTGCAAACAGCTGTGTTTTGTTTGCTGTTGCCATAGAAAGATACTTCACAAATACTTCCAAAAAAATGTTTAGTTTGCATTTCAAAAGCATTAGAGAAGGAAATAATTCTGTAAATGTCTTTTTTTGTTGGATCCTGACGGGCTGAGGAGTTAATCTGGAGTCTTTTTAAAGATCTTGTGAAATTGGATTAGAAACACACTCCTGCAACAGTTAACTTTATTTTTTAAATTACATTTAAATTACTTTAATTTTGCCACCCCTCCCCATTATTTTTAAATCAGGCTGTAAAAACAACATTTTTATGATTTCAAACCAGAAAGTGGTGAAATAGCAGCCATAGCTACTCCAGCATTGAACTTTCTAAAGTCACATTCCGGTTCTGTTTTTCTTTAACTGCTTCTGCTTTGATAGACTGACTTGGACCAAACATGCTAAATATAACTTCACAGCAAGGCTTTTACCTGCTGCAGCCTGCAATGGAGCAACAGCATCTCTTTATATATGCAGTGAAGAAATTCCCTCACTTATGTTAGCCTACAAGTGGGGATGAAGCTACACCACACATTCAGACCCAACCAGGACCTGGACAGGTCAAAACAACACAAGAAGAAGACATGAAGCAATAGGGATTTAGCCAGTTAAATGAGCAACAGTTAAACTGTAGACTGTTACTGATCATACCTGCAATCATCTGCCGCCCTTTGGTTGGTTGTTGGTATTTGGATCTTGAAACCATAATGTGATTCTGTTCAGCAAACTATGATTAGTCCAGTGCTAGTTCATACTCCAGCTAATGCAGAGCTTAATAGCAGCCTCTGCTTTTATTGAGGGGTTATTTGGCATCACTATGTCAAACCCAATGACAGTAGAGAATCCTTTGTTTTTGCTGGAGCTGACCAAGAAGCAGCTCTTTCGCTTCCTGTTTTCAACTGGTTAAAACAAATTAAATTGAAGGCATTGCTTTCCATTGTTTAACCAACAGGGGGCTTAATCAAGTCCATTCACTTCAAGGTAAAACAGTCCAACTTCACAGTGCAAATAAACATACTGACACATACTTTAAGCTTTTCTACTAGAGGCATTTTCAGGAATCCTTGTGGTTTGTACTTTTATTCAAAATGGTGCTAAAGTGTGACATTTCATTTTGATTAGGAGGTGATCAATAAATCTTCAGTTCTAGAAAGACAGCCGTGTTTGTCACGTCTGTTTATTTGTTTTTGGACAGCTGTACAGCTGAAAAAACAGCTTCCCTTTATTTCTTTGACTGTCATTGACTGTCATTGGAGCTGAAAGAAATTAGTCATAAAATATCTCAATCCTTAAAACCAAATAACCAATAGTAATAAGTCCCTGGTGCTACCTGCATGGTAATGCTCAGGTGTATTGCTGCTACACTCTGTTTCTGAGATGCATCAGTTGAGATGACATGCAGTCATGACTACACGTGGGTAGTTATGAGTCACGCTGAACATATACGTAGATTTTTTGGAAAAGCTGTGCAACATTATCTTTACTTACACACACTTTTGACGATTTCTTACTCAATTACAGAAAACAGTTCGATTCTTTACTTTAGTTTTAAAAGCTTCATTGTTGCAAAACATAGTAATAATAATGGCATGTTCCTTTGACTGCTGGCTAAACTGCTGACCATCATGGAAAAACCTTCCCACCCTCTCTATAAAACCGTGGATAAACTGAGAAGCAGCTTCAGCAGCAGACTCATCCAACTCCGCTGCTCAAAGGAGCCGTACAGGAAGTCATTTCTGCCATCCGCCATCAGACTCTAACTCTGCAGTAACTGCTAGATCAAGAAAAGAAACCACATTAGTGATTCTCCGCTGGTGACCTTCAAACCCCAATTACATGAACTGGGTATTTATTCTGTTGGATTCCTTCCTAAGTTTTCTGTTGTGTAAATGTATATAAGTTTGATCTCAGAAGCTATGTGTACATATCTGTAGAGAGTTTTCTTTTCCCCTGTATATTGTGCATTTCCTTTTTATTATGCTGCTCCTACATCTAAATTTCCCTGCGGGGATAAATAAAGTTCATCTTAATCTTCACTTTTACACATCTATGGTCTAAACCTGGTCCATCCTGTGCTGGATCTCTGCAGCCTGTCAGAGGTCTGTAATGTTCATCACAGAAACTGGGACAGACGGAATATGAAAAAAAGAATCCACAAAATCTTATTGTTTGATTGTGAAATAATGTATTTGTTTAATGGTAAAGAAAATAAGGATTTGGTAAAAAACTAAAGTTCACCTCAATACTTTGTCATGTAACCATGCTTTCAGTGACTGAGGTCAAAGGTTTTTTAAAATAGTTGTACATTCATTGGTACAAGCACCAAATCCAGCATGAATCAGGAACCTCTTTTTCAGAAAACCACATAATCCACAAGAAAATTCAAGATGCTTAATATACTGTATATAATATATGTAAAATAGCATTCTGTAGGTACCCCTCAAGTTTAAAGTCTGCACATTGTTCATGAATGGCCCATACAGTATTTGTTGAGATGTGGGCCTAATAGACTTTAAATATTTTTGCAACAATTAAGTGCATGGCCCTATCTTTACAAATGGCAGCCATTTTTGATTTTTCTCATGGCTACCACGCTTTTCAGAAAGAGGGGATGTTAAGGTAAATCTATGCCAGATTTGGTGCTTGTACCACAAAATGCACAATTTGCCTGAAATATCAACCTAATCTACTGGCCATAGAATGTCTATCAGATACCTAATGTACTGTACAACTACTGCAGATGTCTACAGGATGTCTTATTTGTGACTCTATTAAATGTCTACCAATAGTGTTCTGAAGGATATCTGCATAGAGAGGTCTCCAACACATCTCCCTGTAGACGTCTGATCTCTGGATTATTTTTACATGTATATTAGAGTTATTTTTTAAACATTTACTGGTAAAAATAAATAAATAAATAAAACAATCTGATTTTTCATCCATCTTTAGAACCCACTGAATCCCTTTTGGAGGTCACAGGTTTGCTGGTACCAAACCAGCTACTGGGGAAGGTGGAGTACACCCTAAACAGGTCACCAGTTTGTCACAGGTTCACACAAACACACAGGATATAATTTGCAGACGGCAGTAAACCTATGAAGCATGCTATAGGACTGTGGGAGGAAGCAGGAGAAAATCCACACATGTGGAGGGAGAGCATGCAGACTTCACAAAG
This sequence comes from Oryzias woworae, assembly GCA_016861445.1. NCBI lineage: Eukaryota > Metazoa > Chordata > Actinopteri > Beloniformes > Adrianichthyidae > Oryzias > Oryzias woworae. Next base: position 443,045 of record BOLG01000747.1, read on the forward strand.
AATGCGATTTCAACCAGGTTCTTCTCACTGTAAGGTGAAAGAGCTACACTGCACCAGAGTGAAACCTTTTTTTTTTGTTCATAGACAGCTAGTAAACACAAAAGTTCTACATTCCAAGAAGTAGCAAACGTTTCTACCGAAATCTAACGAGTTCAAATGTCATAAACTTGCATCAAAACAACAATCCAACTCGTTTTTTTCTGTTTACGTTTTGAACTTGTCAAATAACTAAACAAAATGATGGTAAAAAGTTTAATCTATGGTTAGAGTGGAATAATTTTAGAATGAACTTAAAGCACATTCTCTTATCCTCTGCTGCACAACAGGGTCTAGTTGATGTTCAGAGACAAAGTTCTTAAAGTATAAACTTGCATTTACATGTTAAGATTAGGAAAAAAAACTGGACTCTTACACCAGTGTCGTCGTGTTTATATTGGGTAGTTAAAGGAGAAAAAGGATGACGGTACACCAAAATCACAATGATAGAAACATGTTTGGTTTGACGTTCTATTATTTATCTGGTAAATGTTTAAAAAGGACACTGATAGACATCAAAACGTATCCAAAGATGACATGTCAACAAGTAGAGGTGTAGGAGACCTCTATACGCAGATATCTTTAGAACACTATTGGTAGACGTCTAATAGAGTATCAACATAGAGTTGTCTGAGATGTTCAGTAGACATCTTCATCTAGATGTTTGTTTCATGACTAACAGACATCATGTGTTTGGTGAGAGCAAACTATGTCCAAGGCATGCTGGGACTGTGACACCATTACCTGTGGGGAAAGTCCTCTGCAACAGATCTAAACTGCAATATGCAATAGACATCTATGAATTGATGTATATCATATCTATAACTGTGAGCTTTGAAATAGCTATGATATCTAATAGATGTGTCCGTTCCTAGTGGGTACCGGTTTCACTCTTTGGGCTGTTGCTGGAAAACATGAACCTCCAACTATCTTCAGAGATGCTCTGTTAGATAGAGGTCCAAAGACTACCCAGAACACTCCAAAACCTTGAAATGTTTAGTCTCTCCCTGGTTGCCATGGCGATGTGTTTGGATCATTGTCATGTTGGAAGATCCAGAAATGTTTCATCCTCACCGTTCTCACTGATGGAAAGACGTTTTAGTCCAAAGTTTCACCATCTATAGATACATTCATTATTTTTTAAATACAGATCAGTCATTCTGTCTCCTTTGCAGAAAAACAGCTCCAAACCATAATGCTTCTACCTCCATGCTCCACAGTGGATATGGTGTTCTTGGGATGTAACTCAGCATTCTTCTTCCTCCAAACACAGCGAGTGGCGTTTAAACCATAGAGTTCCATTTTGGTTTCATCTGACCTCAAGACCTTCTCTCAGTTCTCCTCTGGATCACTCTTTCCAGATGGTCCAGATCCAGATGGTCTCTGGAGAACTTTAGACAGGTCTGGATGTGTGCTGTCTTAAACAGTAGCAGCTTTGGAGCTCTGCACGATTTTAATCCATGACTACATTGTGTATTACTATAGTAACCTTTATTACTGTAGTCCCAGCTCTCTTCAGGTCATTGACCAGTTTCTTTATGAAGTCCTAGACTGTTTCCTCACTGTCCCCCTGATCATTTGTTTCACCAGGTGAGATCCATGGAGCTCCAGGAAGAGGGAGATTGTCAGTGATCTTGTATTTCTTCCATTTTCTAATAATTTCTCCAGTTGATGTCTTCTCTCCAACCTGCTTGCTTACTGTAGATTGGTTCATCCCAGTCTTGTTCAGGTCTACAGTCTTGTCCCTGGTGTCCTTCGACAGCTCTTTGGTCTTGGTCATGGTTGGAGAGGTTGCAGTCTGACTGTCTAAAGGTGTGGACAGGTGTTTTATACAGATAACCACTTCAAACAGGTGACATGAATACTGGTAACCAAGAAGAGCTTTTTAAAGAAGAAGTAACAGGTTCGAGAGGGACAGAATGTTTTCAAGTTTGTAGAAGCTAAAACTTGTTTTTTTGCACCATTGTACAAATAAACTCCTTAAAATGTGATTTCCTGATTTTTTAAATTCTGTCTCTCACAGTGTAAGTGCTTATGATGAACATTACAGATCCATCCTAGCTTTTTTTAATGGGACAAGTTGTAGAATCTGTGAGCGACTGACTTTCCTGCCCCAGGGTGAAGTAAGGAACCTTGGTCAGATTTCCAGTCCATCATATTTAAACACACTTACAGTTGACCCATGACACATTTTGGCCTTTGGGAGGAAGCCTGTGAAACATCGGGCATGCCTATGCAGACCGTTGACAGAAAAGATTCAGACCAGATCCTTCCTGCCATGAGGCAACAGTGCTAACCACAATCCTAGTTTTTGTGTAGTTCATTGAAATTTTGCATTCTTTATTTGGAAATTCAATTCAATTTGATTTCTATAGCCCAATATCGCATCCATAGCCGTCTCATTGGACTGACATCAGTTTATGGTAATAAACAAAAAATCAAACATGTAAAAGTAAACAATAGCTGGTTGTTAAACAGACTAAGCTGAACAAACATCTCTGTCCTTAAACCCTCCTTCTTGGTGAGGAAAATCTCTGTCTCTTTTTGGGGGGAAAAACTAAAAAATCTCAGGGTTTCCCTCATGAAGGAGAGATCCTCAACCCCAGACGGACAGGTGATGTGCTAGAAAGAAGAGTGAGCTTAATTAAATCTATAACTACATGGTTGAAAAACAAGTATATGTCTAATAAACAAACACGTCTAGATAAACAGCTACAAGTTAAGATAACAGCTAAATATTTCAATAAACAACAACATGTTTGAATAGAGTAGCAGATGGGCTTCATCCAGCTGGAGTTGTGGAACAGCTGGGGTTGCTGGAAGAGCCAGAGGTGAGTTGGTGAGACCCCTCAATTAAACCTTTGATGCTGAATATGATTCAGAATTCTGACTGAATAAAGGAGGTATTAGGTCACATTTTTAGTTTTTGTTTTGACCCGACCGGAGAGTCGAACTAAAGAACACCTTGGGTGGTCACTCTCTTCCACTGTGCCACTGAGCTGCAATAAGACTTTGAACTTTATTAATCCACAAAAACTATGTAAAAAGTCAAACTGCTTCATCACAAAAGAGAAACAGCAGGTTAGAAGCGTTGCGTGAACTCAAGTTTCCTATAAATGTGTAAAAGTACTCATTTCTTTATTATTCTCTGTGATATTTTGTCTGCATGACAACCAAGAGCACAAACATATTTTAAAATTCCCTAGACCTTGAAGTTGGCCTGGCAACCATATGAATGCTTTAATTTGAATTCTTACTGTTTTGTCCAGTGTCTCACAAATGATAAAATAACAGACATTTGTTTGTTTTTTATTCATTCAATCCATCTCACCTGGTTTCTTTTGTATCAATTAGCTTTTCAAAAACCCAGAGAAAATCCCAGGAGGCACATGTGTAAACTGACTGAACACCAATGAGGAACTCTGGAGCTTCACTCCTGCAGCTTCAGCAGCAGCTTTAGTAGCAGCACTAACATCCATGTCATCTAATTTCTCTTTGCAGTTTCACCAAAGCAAAAAATAGTTTTATGATGTTCTGAACTGACCACAAGAATTCTGACAGGTCGAGTATAACCTGGCAATCAGTGTTCCTACTGAAATAGACCGTTGGAGGAGATACCGCACTGTACTTCAGTGACAACCTGAAACACCAAAACACCAAAATTCTGTGCATGCAAGGAAGATGTTGCAGACGTTCTGGACAGTGAAATCAAAATGACCATAACAGGAAGAAGCAGTTTATCTTTCAGAAGGTGGGCAAAGACATAGAGTGGTGTGGTTTGAACTAATGCTGAAACAGGAGCGACACAACTTTAGAGTGTAACTGTAAAGGTTGTTTTTTTGGGGGGAAAAATCATGTTAAAAAAGTCAGACATTTTTGTGCCAACTAACTTTTTAAGAATAAGTCAAAAAAACTGATTAAATATATCACAGTCTCTCAGATGTCTAAAGTCCTGCGGGATAAACTGATGGCAGACAAGTTTCATACTGAACAAACTGATGCTGGCTGGAGGCGGGTCAAATGAGTAAAAAGGAGTTTTTTAAAGATTTACTTGTACATTGAAAAGCAAGCAGCCACTGGAATCCTGAATAACAGTGTCTGATAGACACATCATATAGTTTTAGTGACTTGATAGAAGGAAAAGCTTTGAACCACTGCCTCACACATCCAGTCTGTGAACAGGAAGCTGAAAACATAAATGGCTGACAGGATGTTTTGTTCTTTACTCTCCTCATCATTCCCATCATCCTCATTGTTGATCTGGAAATTCACAGAGAAACACAGGCCTGGTAAGGGTTACCCTTTTTGCCAAGCTTCAAACATCTTCATTGGCCTTTACCTTATCTATAAATATCCACAGGCCCTCCCTCCAGTTTCTGCTCTCTCCTCTTTATCTTTCCCACCTCTTCTTCCTGCTCTTTCCTTCCCATGTCCCAGAGGGTAAGTCTCAAAAGTTGATTTCTGTGCCCCAGCCCCCCATTAAAGCAGCTTTTCATACCCATTATATGTATTTGCTCCCCTATAATCAGGCAGTGACAGTAAGCTTGAAGGTCCAGTGAGCGCCTGAGCAGAGGAGTCTCATGGTGGGAGCCAACCCACCAGACAGGAGCCCTAAGAGAGAACAGGCACTTAGCACGTACAGTATCATATCTCAAACTCTGGGCTGGCATCCAGACTGTGTAACATGTTATTCATAGAGTAAACTGACTCGAACACATAAGCTTCACCAAAGGTCTGGGTACAAATGTCTGCAATTATCAAAGAGACCTGTGTTCTTCACTGTAAACAGAATTTCACCTGTTTTTAGACACTCATCAAGAAAATGTCCCTCATCCAACAGTGTCTGTAGCTTCCAAGGAACCTTCTATTGATGTCTCAGAGGTGTAGATTGTCTTACCTGGGCAGATCCAGGCTCTGAACGGATGTTAAACAATGTGCAAAATTGTCTACTGTGAGTGAAACAAAACTGTCATTGTGCTAAGGTGACAGGCAGACGAGCCCGGAAGGTGGAGGGAGCCGTGTTCTTTGTAAGTATGTCCCGTCACAACAAGACACTGAAAAGTATTGAGCCACCATTAGTGCTGTCCTCCCTGCATGATCCCAAACCCTCTCACTAACCACCAGCTGACCTGTCGCCTTGTCACACGCCTTCTGCTGACTCATGCCGTTCTGGCTGTTCCAGTTTGGACAGAGATGAAGAAGCAACAGCTGTGGCTCTTTAATCTCTGTGTTTTTGACATGAGTGAAAAGATTATACGCTGTCCTACATGTTGCATAAAAACTGCTGTTTTTTAAAGAGAAGATGACAACTGCTGGGTGTGATTTAAACTGCTATGAGCTTTGGTTTTAAAAATAGATGCCGACCTTTGCAGCTTTGGACCGAAGCCTTTCTGAACACGACTGTGAGGCTCATTGGCTGTTCCATGAGGGGACTGTTTGTTTTCAAAGCAGCAATTTAATGTTGCAGTTTTTACCTGACATTTTGGCTCTTTTTTATGACCACTAATACTGTCAAGCTACTTAAAGAGGGATGTGGCTGCTGCATGAGAATAGATCCAACTTCTGATGGTGGAAAATGAATCTCCACATCTTGTTTCCATCCTGCAAAAATACGGGAAGCAAAACTGTCAAAAGAGAATTTTTAATGTTCTTTGAATTGAAAGGGTTCTTAAAGGGTCTTTTGAAGCACCCAAGGACTTTGCATTTGTTAGAAGTCAGCACAACATTAAAAAAAAGAAACAAAACAAACAATACACAGATAAAATGGCAACAAATGTGTTTTAAGTTTTGATCTGAATAGACAAACTGTTTCTTTAAGAAGACAGAAAACATAAATATTGTTGGCTTTGTAAGGTTTGCTGCCCACTAGGCACAGACATATCACTTAGATATTTAAATTATGGTTATTTCAATGTTTAATGTTCAGATGTTTAACGCATCCAATGCATGGAGGTCTATTGTTCATCACTGTTTAGATCTTCAGCAAACAACTTTCCAGTACCCAATGGGGGGGCAATGACAAGGAAACAGTGGACTTGAATGAGAACATGTGCTTTAAACTTTATGATAAGCAGTTCTGACAATAGTTTTGATCATCTTTTCACTCAGTCATCTGATGTGTCTATTTTGGAGGAACATAAAGAACATAAACATACAAACAAAAAGTATAAACATAATTAAGGCCTCTTAATTTTGGAGTGGTTAAAAACAAGTTTATTTTACTATTATAAGATCATCTCATTAAAAAAAAACTTAAATACAGTAACAAAATGTAACCAACAAGTCTATTACAGTGGGTAGGGAAATAATTCAGATCCTCTTACATTTTTCACTCTTTGTTATATTGCAGCCATTTGCTAAAATCATTTAAGTTCATTTGAGCAAAATCTGGCAGGGGAAACTAGATGCTGTATTCATTTCTCTCTGAAAAAGTTGTGCACAAAGTTTTAATTTTGAACACAACTTTTTGTGTTTTTTAATACGTTTCTTATTGACAGATATCTTACCAGCTATCTTAGATGTCGTAATGTTGCTCCACTGACCAAACTTAAGTGATCAAAGGTGTAGCTGAGAGAAGAAGGTTGTTTTTCAAACTAAAATTTTTTTTATAAAAAAAGATTTTCAGGATTCAAAACAAAATGATGTTTTATTTCTTTTGCGGTCCAGTTGCAACTGATCCAAGGACATTACAAAATGTACGAGAGGATGATGAAATAAACGCGTTACGTACAGGCTGAGACTGATCCCTGTCGGCAGTCCTGTCCTCCATGATGCAGCGTAACCTGGACTGTAAACAACTCCGCCATCAGTTTGAAAGTGTGGAGAAAATCTAAGGGGCCACGCCATTGGCTGAAAGCGAACACGCCTGTTTGGCTGATGAGTTTGATTGACAGATTTACTAGCCAATGATGAGGTCAGTTGACCTGCTACGTTATAAGAGTCTCAATATTCACCGCAAAGTTTTTCTCACAAATGTGGGAAATTCTCAAATGAGGGGGAGGATGTAAATACACCTTCTGCAATTCGTATGATCTGTGAGTTTATATTAGTGTACCTAAAAATTATGTTTGTGAGCATTTATTGTGCTTTTGTGGAACATTTATTGAAACATTTGTGAGAGATTTATTGTGTATTTATGAGACATTGTGTATGTCTAAAACATTTGGTGTGCATTTGTGAAACACAGCGTGTGCCTTTCTGAATTATGAGACTGAACTGACTCCATATAAAAGAGCCATTTGAGTTAGTTTCTAACTGACCAAAACCCAGTGAGAGTCACAAAGTCCAACTTCCTTGTTTAGAAAAAGACATGTCATCTGTTTTTGTGGCAATTATTCCATTCATTTATAAAATGTAGCTTTCTAATATTTACAATAATTAAAACATAAAGTGGGCTGCATAGTGGTGATGTGATTAGCAAAAAGGCTCCGGATCACTGCCTGGCTGTGCTGCGTGACAGATGAATGGTGTGGTTCAAGACTGACGCGAGTACAGCGGCATGAATTCCACAGGCTCCATACAGTGAGACTTACAGGAGATTTATAGCAAACTGTTGTTTTAATTAAAACAAACCAATGTGTCTTTTAAACAATATACACTTGTATCTCAGTGTTACAAAAGCATGATCATTACCTAAAGCAGTCCCTCATTTGTCACAAGAGTTAGGCTCTGAGGAAAACCAATGATAGACAATTTCGGCGAAATATTCATCTTTATTTGTTACCGCAGAATATCTTTAGATGTTTAAAGGCTGTAAAGCTTCAGGTTTATTTAGTGATGTGACACTCTGTAATGAGGCTTCTCGGCGTGTGCTGTGCCGAGCAGGGGTGGAGGAGTTTCCTCGGATAGGCAAAGAGACTCACTTCTTAGGGAGCTTAGGCGGAGGCAGCCAGTTTCAGTATAAAGTCAGTGGTTTAGACGCGAATTGAGGTTCTGTGGTGTGAAGTGAGCGGCCGATGCAGCTTGAAAGTCTGGAAACAGCGCAAATTCAGCGGAGGGTACAGCGAGCCAGAGTAAAAAAATCCAAACTCTAGGGAGGTCGCCACATCTGTGTCAACCAGTCAGGGATTCAACTTTGGGCGCGTGACGGTTTCAGTGACAGCAGTAGAATACACATCCAATGTGGTGAATCGGATCTCCTGATCTTCCTGATTTTCTTAACCTGATGGATCCCTTTCAGGACAGCAGGGTTTTCTGAACCCTTCCCGCTACTGTTGGGCGACAGTCTGCTTAGAGACAGAATTTCTATAATTACTTAACACACATTGCTATAAATATTAATCCAAAACATCAGGCTCATTCTTTGGATTTAAAACATCATTGGAATGTGTTTTTTACAGCCATGAGTTTTTTAGTCATACATATTTGGATTTGGAAATGGTTTATTTCAAGCAGATAAGAAAAATATATAAGACATGTAACACAATCAACACCCACAAAGATTTGCAACAGTAGTCATACGATAACTAGACATCAGAAAATTGACTGCTTGAAAGGGAGTGGGAGGAAGCGAATTTATATAATCCCACCCCGACTCGACCATACCATTTACTTTACATTAGATATCAACCGGTTCGTAACTAATAATCTGGTATTTATACTGTTCTGTAATACAGGTCATTAAACATTCTTGAGTAACAATAAGTCATACTGCTTTGCATGTAAGTACAACACTATTTTAGACTTGATTGGAGCATATGCAAAAAAATAATAATAATAATCAGTGATGTGAACAAGTCAGTATAGAGATCTTTATTTTTCCTTCACTTTTCTGCAGAATAGTTTCATCAAAAGAATCAGTGATGTAAAAAAAAAAAAAAAAAAATAATAATAATAATAATTAAAAATCAGTTCAAAAATCAAATAAATGCACATTATTTCTATCAGAAAAGTTGTTTCTTCAGATCAAGTATAAAAGGAGGCAACAATAAATCATTTATGTCTGAAAGATTATTTACTTTAATCAGATATAAAGAATCAATAAGTGCAGGTTGTTTTATTAGTAGATCCTTTGACATTAATCACACTTCAGGGAACTATGTCAAGTGATTCGATTAAAGCCTTTGACCAAGACGGTATTCCTGCATTCTGCTACCTGATTCACAACCGTCCGTCAGGTTAGAACAGAGTTTATAGAGTTCTCCTCGTTGTTATGACTGCAGACTTTGTTTGTCAGGTCCATTGTCCTTCAGCTGGTATCACAGTAAGTTGAGCTCCAGTTGTCTGCAGGGCAGAATCGCTGCTGAAAATCAGGTCAAAGTTGATCTAAGAGTTAGTGGAAGATCCCAGACGCCATATTTTCTTGAAATCACATTTGACTCTTATTTTACATCCATTAAGGGCTCAGACGTCCGTGACCACACACTTCTCAAAGTCTTTCATGTTGGTGATGACCTTTACCTTGGTCAGGTCCGGTGGACCAGGAGTTTTAACGTAGATCCTTGAATTCAGCATCCATGTGCTCTGGATCTGCTTTTTCCGCTTCAGGAGCCTGGCATGTTTAGCCAAAGATGAGTTAAATTTGGATAAATGATCATTAAGGAAAACAGCAGACCCTTTTAGAAGGCTTCATCAGAGCTATTTTGTGCTTTTGATTCACAAACCTGATGAGGATCGCTGGTTTATCTGACTCCTTTCTCCTGGGAAGCTGGTGGCAGATCTCAATATTATTCAAATTCAAGGAAATCCCTTTAGAAGTGAGGAATGATCCGACTGGGCTCTCCACGGTCTCAGCTGTTGCCATAGCAGCCCCGCTAGCCTCCAGGCTAACGTTAGCTGCGTCAGGCTTAGCTCTTGGTTTGAGCTGAAATCCCGTGAGAATTATATTATTCATTCTTACTTGTTGATCCATGTCGTTCTGTCTTCTGTCCATGAGGTCAAGCTGATTATCCCGTTGTTTATTTCGTACTTTTTCTTTTCGGAATTCCTGCACAAGTTCCAGCAGAGGAGTTAGCTTAGCCTCCAATGCCAACAATGGTGTTAGCTTAGCTTCCAATGCCAAGCATAGCATAAAAATCGCTCCAAAAAACGTCAGGAATCGAGAGCCGAAAAAGAATTGTCCGCTATTTGCAGATAGAGTTACAAAATACACAGATTTCCTTCATTTAGCGCCAGTCCTTTCTGTTTAGCATCAATGGGAACTACAAGAACTGACAGGACACCGTTTCCCACAATGCATTGTTTTGTAGTAATAAGGTGGTTTGCAGTCAGCGCTTTTTATAATACTTTGTTGGAAATAACTATTTCAGCACAAAAATGTGCAAAGGAGCCACTATATTATTTGTGTACATCTACACGAATAATATAAATTATATAAATAAAATGAAATACATAATACAATAACACTGTGCCAGGGCTAGAAACAAACAACGACTTATGAGTATATTTAATTCGATTTTATTTATTTATATATTTGATTTCTATAGTCCAATATCACATCCATAGCCGTCTCATTGGACTGACATCAGTTTATGGTAAGAAACAAAAAATCAAACATGTAAAAGTAAACAATAGCTGGTTGTTAAACAGACTAAGCTGAACAAACATCTCTGTCCTTAAACCCTCCTTCTTGGTGAGGAAAATCTCTGTCTCTTTTTGGGGGGAAAAACTAAAAAATCTCAGGGTTTCCCTCATGAAGGAGAGATCCTCAACCCCAGACGGACAGGTGATGTGCTAGAAAGAAGAGTGAGCTTAATTAAATCTATAACTACATGGTTGAAAAACAAGTATATGTCTAATAAACAAACACGTCTAGATAAACAGCTACAAGTTAAGATAACAGCTAAATATTTCAATAAACAACAACATGTTTGAATAGAGTAGCAGATGGGCTTCATCTAGTAGGAGTTATGGAACAGCTGGGGTTGCTGGAAGAGCCAGAGGTGAGGTCACAGCCAAAGACAGGAGTGGGAAGAGCCAAAGATGAGGTCACGGCCAAAGACAGGAGCGGGAAGGGCCAAAGACAAGAGCGGGAAGAGCCACAGGCGAGGTCACGGCCAAAGACAGGAGCGGGAAGAGCCAAAGGAGAGGTCACGGCCAAAGACAGGAGCGGGAAGAGCCAAAGACAAGAGCGGGAAGAGCCAAAGGAGAGGTCACGGCCAAAGACAGGAGCGGGAAGAGCCAAAGGCGAGGTCACGGCCAAAGACAGGAGCGGGAAGAGCCAAAGGCGAGGTCACGGCCAAAGACAGGAGCGGGAAGAGCCAAAGGCGAGGTCACGGCCAAAGACAGGAGCGGGAAGAGCCAAAGGAGAGGTCACAGCCAAAGACATTTATATAAAGATCTATTAATATATATAGATCTATATATATATTTATAGGTCTTTAAATGTATATTTATATAGTCGACAGCATAGAATGTTGTCTAGGAAGAAATTATTCCACTTTGGACATTTTGGTCTCATCCAGTGCTTCTCTCCCTACAGTCACAATTTTGTTGAAATGACATATATGTTTAAAAAAACCTGTTCACATGACATCTGTCTTTACCGAGTTGGCATCAGAAATGATCCAAACTATTTACATTCCTGCTGTCAGTCATCTTTTGTTTATTCTCTTTGATCCTCATCAATCCTATCTCTGGGGAATATGGCCCAAAAAACTCTCATCTTAATATTTTAATTTTTTCGTGTTGTTGGTTAATTTTATCGTGTTGTGAGTTAATTTTTAATGTTTATGTGTTAATTTTTTCATGTTGTGACTAATTGTAATGTGTTATATTGTGACCGTTCTGGGCCACCGTAGAAACTGTTGTTTTAATTAATAAAAAACAATGTGTCTCATAAACAATAAATGAAACTCGGTGCCAAGTCGGTACTGATGCTTTGTTTCAGACATGTCAATCACTTGTTTTTCTCTTCAGTTTTGCTGTACAATTCCAGTCTATCATGTTACCTTTCCAGTGGTTGTGGGCAGGGTCATATGAATGTCTGTGGTCGAGGGTGGGCGGAGCTTCAGTCCAAAAGGGAGAAGCAAAGGAAAGTGAGTGATGAAACACGTGTTCACTTCAGCTTGTATAAAGACGGAGATGCACAGCTGCAGGGATTGTCAGAAAGAATGAAATCAAACATCTTAAACACATTCATGTGCTCTTCTTCACTCTGTGACACTGTTTTGTCACATTTATGTACATGCTTTTGAAAATACTGGCTTTTCATTTTATATCTTTATTTATCTTTTTTTCATATTTGAAGCAGCTGTTCCACCTTTAGAAACAAGAACAGTTTTACCCAAACATCAATCTTCATTTCTATAGCACTTTTCATACTTGGCGTCAAATGAAACTGCTCATTACACCAAGAATAAAATACAAAACAATCAAATTTGTTTGTAGATAGGGTCACCCCCCGACCCAGATAAACCCCACCTTTGAAATTCCGGTTCAGCACCAGCATCCATAAAATTGAAATCTGTCCCTTCTCTCATCTCACTTTAATTGTCATTTTCATCATCTCCTAATTTTCCTTTGAGATTGAGCAATATAAAGGTTTTTTTTTATTTATATCAATACATAAGTAAACATTCAGAAATAAAGAAAAGAAGAAAGAAACATACATACAAAGGAAAGAAACATACAAAGAAAACATGGGGCAATATACATGTTTTGTAAACTTTTTTATTTTGCTGAGCTTCTCTTTAAAACACCGCTTCTAATTCACCAGATAGTTTTTGTGCCCACTAGATGTCCTCTTAGAGCAAATGAAGCTTCATGTAGCATTTCACTGAAGTGAACCATTTGGATGAAAGGCTTCAGTGCTTCATGAGCAATCAGTCGTGACAGGTAAATTGATGAACAGAGAGAAAATGACCACAACCTGGTATTGAGACCGAGTTTTAAATAGCAGAGCACCCAGGTGCTCAGCATCAGCTAATAGCTAGGGGAGACGGTGGGGCTGGGTCCTGCAAAAAAATGGCAATAAAATATTATTGCCATTTTTTAATTTGCCAAAGAAGCAAAGCAGCTAACCCTGCTTCATTAATTGCTGCTCACCTGGATCAGGTGTGTTCAGTCAATCAGAAACTGCGCTGATTCAATCCAGTTAATCAGCATCTACTGAAGCAGATTAGCACTTCTGAAGATGGTTGGAGACACCTGCTCTAAACAGTCTGTAAGGACCTATGGAACTGGAGTGGACACACTTACAATGCTTCTACCGGGGAAGAGCTGGCAGCCTGACAGAGGGCCGGTGCAGAATAGAAAAGCAGTCTGCTCGGGCTTCTTGAACTTTATTTTCATTGACACCTCAAAAAAGGTACCGAGATTTTATTCTTGTTTTCATTTTTGACCTTTTGGGTTAATCCGGGATAGAAAGCCGTCAAACTCCGTAAGAGAGAGGGAAACGCAGTGGAAGCAGCCGTTCAGACAGTAGAAGAGAAGCTCTTGGTAGTTTGTAGAAGATTCTGTTTTTTTGAAACCAAACATTAAGGCTTGATCACTAATGTTTTTGTAGAGCTTTTCAAAATAAATCAACCTGATCTCTTAATATCATCCATGTCTTTTGTCTTATGAGATAAACACAGACATTGCTCCATGTAGTTAACATTAACTGATAGCTCCGTGTAGCTAACAGGCTAAAAACATTAGCTGCTAGCTCCGTATAGCTAACATGCTAAAAACATTAGCTGCTAGCTCCGTGTAGCTAACATGCTAAAAACATTAGCTGCTAGCTCCGTGTAGCTAACAGGCTAAAGACATTAGCTGCTAGCTCCGTGTACCTAACAGGCTAAAGACATTAGCTGCTAGCTCCGTGTACCTAACAGGCTAAAGACATTAGCTGCTAGCTCCGTGTACGTAACAGGCTAAAAAAAAACATTAGCTGCTAGCTCCGTGTACCTAACAGGCTAAAGACATTAGCTGCTAGCTCCGTGTACCTAACAGGCTAAAGACATTAGCTGCTAGCTCCGTGTACCTAACAGGCTAAAGACATTAGCTGCTAGCTCCGTGTACGTAACAGGCTAAAAACATTAGCTGCTAGCTCCGTGTACGTAACAGGCTAAAAACATTAGCTGCTAGCTCCGTGTAGCTAACAGGCTAAAAACATTAGCTGCTAGCTTTGTGTAGCTAACAGGCTAAAAACATTAGCTGCTAGCTCCGTGTAGCTAACAGGCTAAAAACATTAGCTGCTAGCTCCGTGTAGCTAACAGGCTAAAAACATTAGCTGCTAGCTCCGTGTAGCTAACATGCTAAAAAACATTAGCTGCTAGCTCCATGCATTAATACTGCGCTGAATCCTAAACTGCAGAAAGAAAGAAAAAGAGCAAGCCTGGTTTCCTGGTGAGCAGAGAAAGCAGCAACAAATCCGAAGAACCGGTTTGAACATGGATTACTGAGCAAAGGAAAAGGTGCTCGTGTCTCCAGGAAAATGATCGTCATGAAAGTGAAACTGATTTTTGATTGACATTCACAGCCAGTGTGAATCAGAACAGAATAAAATGTTCTCATCATTTCAATAAATCCTGAAATGTTCATCTGTTACTTTCTGCATTTTATGACCAAATTTCACAGCAAAATGAAGCCATTAACCATCACCATTCAGTCTGTGATGGAATAAACGCTGGTCTCCAATAGACGCCGGTCTGGTCTCTAATAAAGGCTGGGTCAGCCGACAATTTTTTTTAACTAAATGCCCCGGCTACTATTGGAAGATATACGATATTCTGTCTTCTTTGTTGTTCAGTGTCTTCCACTCTTTGCTCCAGGATGTCGACCTGGTTATCTCGTTGCTCATTCTGAGCACGCAGTCTCTTAAATTCCTCCAGTAGTTTTGTCAGGAGAATTAGCTTAGCTTGAATAGCCAACATATCAATAGCCTGTTTGATGTCAAAGTCTCCATTCATCACTGTGTTCTTCTTGGGGGTCATGGTAGTGAAGGAGTTACTGCTTTTCTTTTGCTGTAAGTCTGCGACAAATCAGGCTTTTAGTAGCTTCTAGCCGAAGATCGCTCGCAGAGCTTGCAACGTGCGTCCTTTTTACTTACCCGGAACAGGAAATATAATTATTTAAGATTGGCATTAAATACACAAAATTGGAAATCAATAAATACATGTTTAAATGTATGCGGCATTAAAATATAAAAAATTCCATTAAAAAAGCACAATAAAACATTTAATGACATATTTAATTACTTTATGGCCGGTGTGGGGGGAAATAGACAAATTGAAATACATATATTTAATATGAAATATTCAAAGTGTCATAATTATTTAAAATAGCAAATAAGATCATCATCATTGGCTCTAATGGAACTAACTGAAGAAATAACTCATTTCATTGATGACAATGAATATGCTGTTGGAGCTTTTACAGTTTGAAAAAAAAGCATTTGATACAATAAATCATGAAATCCTAATTGATAAATTTGGAGGACCAGCTTTAGATTGGATGTAAAGCTATTTGAGGGACAGGCAACAATTTGTGGAGATGGTAGATCACAAATCAACAGTCTCAGACATTGTGTGTGGTGTCCCTCTAGGTTCAGTACTCGGGTCAGTTTTATTTCATCTTTATATTAATGATGTTGTCAAAACATCACATGAAATGAAATGAATATTATTTGCTGATGATACAAATGTTTTGTTTTCTGATAAAAGCGCCCATAACCTCCTGGCCAAAGTAACCAGAGGAATAGAGAAACGAAAGGATTGGTTTGACAGAAAGAAGTTATCACTGCATTTGGATAAAACTAAAATGAGGTTTTATGGCAACAATGATGCTAAACATAGCAGTAGTGACATTAGAAACAGTGAATCATTCCAAACTCCTGGGAGTGACAATAGAGGACAGGTTTTCCTGGAAACAGCACATTAGCTCTGAACAGTCAAAGATCTCTAAAAGCATTTCAGTTATGGCCAAAGCCAAACACATTCGAACCCAAAGAGCACGCCACATACTGGAGAATTCTCTTGTGTTGCGTATTCTGTTCCTCTATTTTCTTATGCACATTTATGATGTCATCCCAAATGGACGGTGTCTGTTTCCATACACTACAGTTCATTAGTTCTTATATTTGGAAGAAACACAGTGACACGTGCAGAGACAACCCAAACTGAGGCTTGATATCCATGATACATGAACTGTCCAATCCACCAATGTAAAAAAAAAGTTCTACAATCATTATTTTGTGCTTTTACATTTTGTTTTTCTCTTTTGAAAACAATTTGGTTCTTTAAGCTTTGTATCTTTATTTTTGAGTAGGCTAATAAATGGTGTGATTTTGTCATTACCATTGACTGTATAAGAGATCTGGACTGAGTGACCCCCTTCCCCCTGGTGTTCCAAACAGCAATTGCCCAATGGCTCCAAGGAGCCAAAATCCCGTAGACTTCTTTTGAGAAATAAACAGGTATTGTTACTCAGTCATTCTTTTTGCCAGAAAAAGCATTCTTGCTCTGCAACATTGTTAACATCTTCTCTATAACCCTCATTTTTTTAAAGATATTTTTTCTATACATCAAGTTATTCAAGTTATAAACTGACCAATCAGATGCCTTAATAAAAGTATGTAGTCTGTTGTCATTTGTTCAAAAAGTTTGATTGACAGATTCTCCCAAGCCCACTTCCAGTGGAAGGGATGAGGCCTATGTACAAGCTTATTCCTGATTGCTGAGAGTGGTTACCAAAGAAATGATGATGCAGACCGAGACCCAATGACAACCTGACGTCAATTTGGCGATCCCAGCAACCACAAAGGAGGAGATGGCATTGATAGCACCACAGTAACTCCCAGACCTGCATTCTGATGAATTGCAGTGGATGCTGAGAAGAATACTAGGAAGACAGAACATTGTGCTTTCTTGGAAGGCATGTTTTCTAAAAATGTTTATATTTGGAAATTGATAAGATTGTAATGTGTGCTCAAAATCTGAGTTAAAATGATCAGGTGGTGCAGCAGAGTGGCCTGCTTTATTTATTATACCCCTGGGCCTTTGACCTATATATCGCCATTTGTAAGGTATTTTGAGAACATAGGTCCTGCAATAAACAAAAGGACACTATAAAGTCAAATATGTGTGATCCTACTCCCTCTGACTTTAAAATGCTTCTCAGATTCACCAAACATACTTTAGAAAACTGCTTTTGGGGTGGTGTATCCACATGCAGTCTGTTTCCTTTACAGTCAGGCAGGAAATCTGTGTATCGAGACATCTGCCTGTGTTCTGGTAATAATGGCTGTACAGTTGTAAATGGGCCACAGACTGGAAAAAGCACTGGACCATTGTTTCTGTATTTAGCCACGTTCCATCCAAACACTGCTGACACACTACTCACCTGCTAGAAACTCACATGACTCTGTGGCCTCATCTAACTTATACTAAAGCTTGGTTAAACTTTTTGATTAATTGGTGGTTAATAAATTAAAAAATAATGTTAAAAAAAGAATGGTTATTCTGAAAAAGAGACTGAGTGAGTAATAGCTCTTTATTTATCTATAGAAGTCTATACAACTTTGGCTTTTTGGGACCAGTCGGTACTTCCTGAGTGGAACGCCAGGGGAGAGGGGTCATTTAGTCCAGTTCTCATATACAGTCTGTCAGTAGCTGGATGTGAAGGACCCAAATTGGAGGAGATCAGACTTGGTGACAGACACTTAAACACTTAATAAATAAATTGAAACATGACAAAGCAGAGCAGATGATCTCACCCTGAGGAACTGAAAACCAGACACTTATATACACTGAGGGTAATTAACTAAACGAAGACAGTGCTTTAATTATCTTTAAAAAACTTTAATTTAACTTTAATTATCCATAAAAATATGTCATGATACACTTACCACACACATGACAATGGTACATTCCGTTTTTATGACGCCCCTTGAAGTGGCCATATGAGCCTCAAGGGAACTCCCTTCACAATGCATCTGCATCTCTCTATGATCCTCCATGGTCCCGGTCCACGCGAAAACCAACAGCACCTGTACAGGTGTATGTAATTGAGGCTTAAGCATGTTGCAGAAACCAGTATGACGACTTTGAATGCTCTCTTCAAAAAGTGAAAATATCAACATTTACTTGCTCAAAAATTCTTTTTTTTTTTTTCAAGCAGATGCTAAGATGAATTTCCAACATATCGAGGCATGGGAGCAACCCACATTATTTCAGTATGGAGATGTGCTGAACTGCAGATGTCTTGAGCTTCAACTGAAAAATAAAACATAAACCAACAGAGGATCGATTAATTCAAATACTAATGAGCACTTCCACCCCCTCACGTTTGTTGTTTGCTGCTGTATGCACGCTCTCAGATTCTGTTGCACATTTGGATTGCTGGGTCAGAGTTTTGGATTAACAGTATGAAACATTGATCATCCATCTTTGTATTAACAGGCAAAGGTGCTGAAATCAGCTTTCTTCTGATGCTCCGTTTGGATTTCAGTAGGAAATCTCAACCATGTCTAATGTCACTAAGAGAGAAAAATGTCTTGTGGTTCTTCAATATGAGGCTCCAGTAAAAATAGTGCATTGATGCAAATGCTGGAAATTTCCAGACTGTGTGACCATCTGTCTTGAGGCTGCTTTACAGCATCCATAACATCTGTAGCACATAATGTCTGTTTCCATGAGAACAATGCATGTGGGGAAACTTGTTACATACTGGCTGACCCAGAGGTTGTTCTGTTCCTTCCGCTATGTATCTTGGTCAGCGGAAAGCTTTGAATTGGTTCTTTTTTTTAATGTTATTTGAGATTTACGGCAACAGTTCTCAAACTGTATCATACAAAACTTCAGCTTCAGTAATTTATTTAAATAAATAATAATAAATGTCTTTATTAGAAAAATGTTTTTTAATACTCTACCAATAACATATTTAAGATTTGTACATTTGTTAAAACTTAAACCATTTTCCTCATCCAAGGAACAATCTCTAGCCTTTAAAAGCTTTTATGTGTAAACATGAACACCTTAAAATCTTTATTTCATTCTCTTGACATATATTATATGAAGTATTTTGAGATTGATCAAAGAAATGTTAAGGTAAGGATCTGACATCCTGATTAAAAAGAACCCTCTTGTGGGGTTATGGACCCAGGACATTGGTTGTTGTTGTGTTTGATGTCACTTCCTGTTTTATTTTGTTGTGCTTCCTGTGTTCACTATTGCTTTTTAGGTCACTTGACACTTCCCTCCTAGTGTGTGTTCCCTCCCTCCTTACTTGGCACACCTGTATGCACTTATCCTCATCCTCTCCTCCTGGTTATAAGTCCTAGTCTCCCATGCACTAGTTGTCGGGTGGTTTTTGTTCCTTCAAGGAATGTTCTACTGGTTTTTCGAGTGCTATTGTGAATAAACGAATGACTTTTCATTCAAGATTACCGTCTGCATTTGTTTCCGCACGTCAACCCTGACATTACCACCCGACCAGTAACATGGACACAGCAGACGTGGAGACGGTACGGGCACTACTCTGCCAGCAAGAGGAGCAGCTGTCTTGCCTGCGTCAAGGGTTACTGGAGATGTCAAGCCGACATGAGCGACAACTTGCCGCGTTGGGTGAGCGGTTTGAGCAACTGGCGGAGCGGTTCCAACATCCACCTACTTTCCCTTCGCTACGCCCATCGCCTCCCACGCCTATCCAGGGGACCTTGGATGGAGTTCCAGTTGTCCTGCTGCACAGCTGGCCCGCCCAGAAAGGTTTTCCGGAGACTCCGGGGACTGCCGGGCCTTTATTACCCAGTGTGAGCTCCATTTCCAGTTGCAGGCTCCTCACTATCCTTCGGACCAAGCCAAGGTGGCCTTCATAATTTCCCACCTCACCAGCAGAGCTGGAGCGTGGGCTACCACAGAGTGGCAGCGTGGAGCACCTACCTGCGCATCTCTCTCGGCCTTCCTGGAGGCTTTCCAGCAGGTATTTCAATATACCAAGCCAGGCAGAGAGGCAGCTCGTGCGCTTATGCAATTGAGACAACGGGGGAGACGGGCAGCTGACTACGCCATCGAGTTCCGGACCTTGGCCTCCACTAGTGGTTGGGACACTACTGCGCTCGTGGATGCTTTTGTGGAGGGACTGTCCGAGTAATTAAAGGACAGACTAATCTCAATTGAATTACTATCAACCTTGGAACCCCTCATCGCCCTGGTTATCAGGATAGACAACCGTTTACAGGACCACAAGCAGGAGCATGGCAGGGTGGTACCCCACTCCCGACGCAGTCCTGTTGAGCACAGGATCATGGACTCACCTGACTTTGCTGCTTTTTCCGCAGAACCCCCGTCTTTAGTCTCAGAGGAACCTATGCAGCTCGGCCGGGGCAGACTGACAGCTTCCGAGCGACGGCGGCGGATGACGGCAGGTGAGTGCCTTTACTGTGGTAGGCGGGGTCATTTCTGCAGGAATTGCCCCAACTCGTCAATAAGAGTGGGCGCACTTACGAGCGGTGATTCGGCGCTCACTATTTCTAAACCTGCTGCCTGCTTATTGAAAATTCAGGTAATGTTCCATGGGAAGGGGGTTTCGGTTAAAGCTTTGGTGGATTCAGGAGCAGAGCAGAACCTCATGGATGCCGAGCTAGCTAAACAGGTCGGTCTTAAGTGTGAGTTATTACCCCGTCCTTTACAAGTGGTCTCCCTCAATGGTCAAGAGGTAGCCAATATCTCACATATAACCGAACCTATTCATCTGATTATTTCAGGTAATCACCATGAATTTACCCGTTTTTTCCTTTGCCCAGAACCCACTGGTTCTGGGGTACCCCTGGCTAATGGCGCACAACCCCATCATTGACTGGCCCTCCAGTCGAATCTCTGGCTGGAGTGAGAAATGTCACACCACCTGTTTGCGCTCAGCTCGGCCTCCTGGGGAGGACCCCGCTGTCCCAGTAGGGCAGCCGCCCTCACCTGACCTATCCGGGGTACCGCCGGAATACCACGACCAAGCTGAGGTGTTCTCTAAGTCACGAGCCCTCTCCTGACCACCTCACAGACCTTATGACTGCGCGATCGACCTCCAACCTGGGGCTACCTTGCCTAAAAGCAGGTTATATAGTCTGTCTAAACCCGAGAGGGAGGTTATGGAACAATATATTGCTGAGTCTCTGAATTCTGGAATTATCAGACCGTCGTCATCACCAGTGGGGTCTGGATTTTCTGGACGGGTCTCTCCGACCATGTATAGATTATCAAGGGCTAAATGAAATCACTGTCAGAAACAGCTACCCTCTGCCATTAATGAACTCAGCATTTGAGGCCTTGCAGGAGGCCAGGATTTATACTAAGCTGGACCTTCGCAACGCTTACCATCTCGTGCGTATCAGAGCTGGTGACGAATGGAAGACCGCCTTCACCACCCCTTTAGGACATTTCGAGTACTTGGTTATGCCGTTTGACCTCTGTAATGCTCCTGCGGTGTTCCAGGCAATGATAAACGATGTATTACGAGACTTTCTTCATCGGTTTGTTTTTGTTTACCTGGATGATATTTTGGTTTTTTCCAGGGACGCCAGTGAACATCGGCGGCATGTTCGTCTGGTGCTCCAGCGGTTACTGGAGAATAAATCATTCGTGAAGGAGGAGAAGTGTGAGTTTCACTCTCCCTCTGTTTCATTTTTGGGGTTTGTCATAGCTGAGGGTGAGGTGAGACCCGATCCAGCTAAGGTGAAAGCGGTGGTGGAGTGGCCTACCCCTACTAACCGGAAACAATTACAGCGGTTTCTGGGGTTTGCCAACTTCCTCCGTCGCTTCATCCGCGGCTACAGCTCGGTGGCCGCGCCCCTCACGGCTCTCACCTCTACCTCTTCACCATTCATCTGGACAGAGGCAGCGGAGGCAGCCTTTAACAGGCTTAAACATCAGTTTACCTCTGCACCTATTCTGGCCCAACCTGAACCTTCCAGGCAATTTATTGTTGAGGTGGATGCCTCTGATACGGGGGTGGGTGCGGTTTTATCTCAGCGAGGGGTATCTGACGGTAAACTTCGCCCTTGCGCTTTCTTCTCCCGCCGGCGGAACACAATTTTGATGTGGGAGATAAGGAATTTCTAGCGATTAAACTAGCTCTCAAGGAATGGAGACACTGGTTGGAGGGGTCAGCAACGCCGTTCTTGGTTTGGACAGATCATAAGAATCTGTCCTATCTGCGAACTGCCAAACGGTTGAACTGCAGGCAGGCACGGTGGTCTCTATTTTTCAACCGGTTTGATTTCGTGGTGTCCTATCGACCAGGTTCCAAGAATGTTAAGCTGGATGCCCTCTCCTGACAACAGGAATCGGCTGTGTAAGACGGCCAACCAGCCACTATTCTTCCTCCCTCCTGTGTGCTGGGCGCCCTCTCTTGGCAGCTGGAGAGAGACATTAAGGCTGCCCAGGTTCAGGAGCCGGACCCGGGAGGAGGTCCTCCTAATAAACTGTTCGTTCCCAGCTCACTCAGGTCCCAGGTTCTCCAGTGGGCTCATGCTATACGACTCACCTGCCACCCAGGAATCCGCAGGACTGGCTCTTTTTTGTGTCGCCGTTTCTGGTGGCCCAGTATGACCAAGGACGTCCGGGACTATGTTTCAGGTTGTCTGGTTTGTGCCCAGAATAAGGTCAGTACGCACCCGCCTGCTGGACTATTACACCCACTGTCCATCCCGGATCGGCCTTGGTCACACATTGCTCTGGACTTTGTGACCGGCCTGCCTCCTTCCGCCAGGAAGAGCGTTATTCTGACTATTGTGGACCGCTTCTCTAAGTCCGCTCAATTTGTGGCTCTGACCAAACTCCCCTCTGCTGCAGAGACTGCAAGACTGGTCATTAAACATGTCTTCAGGCTACATGGAATTCCCACAGACTTGGTGTCGGATCGTGGTCCTCAGTTCATTTCACAAGTCTGGAAAGCGTTCTGTGGGGCTTTCGGGACTACTGCCAGCCTGTCTTCTGGTTTTCACCCACAGACTAATGGTCAGGCGGAACGGACAAACCAGGACTTAGAGGCCGCTCTCCGGTGTATCTGTTCCCGACGCCAGACCTCCTGGAATATGCGCACAACTCCCTCACCTCATCTGCTTCTGGTTAGTCCCCATTTGAGTGCTCTCTGGGGTACCAACCCCCCCTGTTTCCCGAGCAGGAGACGGAGGTGGCCGTTCCGTCGGTTCAGCACCTATACCGCCACTGTCGGCGTGTTTGGCGGGAGGCTCGGGCGGCCCTGTTACGTTCAGGGGCTACCAACAAAAGGCTGGCAGATCGTCGACGTACTCCAGCACCTACGTACTAACCAGGCCAATTGGTCATGCTGTCCACTTCGCACATCAAGCTTCGGACGGAATCCAAGAAGCTGTCCCCCAAGTTCATCGGTCCTTTCGAGATCCTGAAAGTCATCAATCCTGTGGCGGTCAGGCTGCGCTTGCCCAGGTCCTTGCGCATCCACCTGGTTTTCCACGTCTCTCAGCTGAAGCCGCATGTCACGAGTCCCCTGCAGCGGCCTTCCTCTCCGCCACCCCCTCCCCAGCCGGCCTACACTGTCCGTCGCCTGCTGGACGTTCGGCGACGGGGTCGTGGCCTCCAGTATCTGGTGGACTGGCAGGGGTACGGGCCTGAGGAGAGGTCCTGGGAGCCTGCTTTACGGATTCTGGATCCTAAACTCATCAGGGACATCAATCGGCGGCACCGGGACAGGCTTCCCCCTGCGCCAGGCGGCGCGCCTTGAGGGGGGGTACTGTGGGGTTATGGACCCAGGACATTGGTTGTTGTTGTGTTTGATGTCACTTCCTGTTTTATTTTGTTGTGCTTCCTGTGTTCACTATTGCTTTTTAGGTCACTTGACACTTCCCTCCTAGTGTGTGTTCCCTCCCTCCTTACTTGGCACACCTGTATGCACTTACCTCATCCTCTCCCCCTGGTTATAAGTCCTCGTCTCCCTTGTACTAGTTGTCGGGTGGTTTTTGTTCCTTCAAGGAATGTTCTACTGGTTTTTCGAGTGCTATTGTGAATAAACGAATGACTTTTCATTCAAGATTACCGTCTGCATTTGTGTCCGCACGTCAACCCTGACACCTCTTGGTTAAACAATAGAGGTGGTGTGATGTAGGAGCAGAGACGTTTAGATCTATGTGCAATTCAATTTAATAAACGACAGGCAAGACAAAGTCAGGAAACAGGCCAGGGTCAGGTAAACAGGAAGGCAAACCATGAATAAATGCTCAGACTGACGGTAGCAAAAGCAAGTCAAAACTTCGCGAAGAGTACAGAGGTGAGCAGGCTCAAATGCACAACACTGATGAGCTGGAATAGAAGACAACTGGTGAGAGCAGGAGAGGCAGCTGAGCATAATGGGAGTTGGAATGAGGAAGGAACAGAGGCAGTCAATACTTGGGAGAGGGCTCCCTCTGGTGGTCGGAGGAGCAGTTGGATGGCAGGGCCCTGAAAGAGCCCCCCTCCTGCGAGAGGCTCCTGAAGCGAGAGACCCTCCAGAGTCGAGGCGCGGGCCTGTCCGGGTGGTTGCGGTGGTAATCAAAGATTAGTGAGGGGTCAAGGATGTGGTCAGACGCCACCCAGGAACTTTCCTTGGTTCTGTGTCCCTCCCAGTCTACCAGATACTTGAGACGACCTCCCCGGCGTCGGGAATCCAGAATGTCCCCTCACAAGGTAAGCCTCCTCTCCATCCACCAGCAGTGACGGTGTACTATTAGTTCTATTGGAAATTTTTACGACAGGAACTTCAAAGGTAAGGAGATTGTCACTCACAGGCCACTCATCTGGGTGGACAATCAAGAAAGGAAGCCTGTGGCTGGAACGACCACACTATATGCACAGATTTTCCCATATGCATTTGCTCCTTTTTACGGGTGTCAGGTGAGTAGAGCCTAACTGCATGGGTTCCCCAAATGTGGTGTGGTCGGAACTGGAGAAAGCAGTTTGGGCAGAGGGGAGATCTGCATTGGTGCTTCTCAGCCGTCTGGCTTGGTGGAGGTTATCCAGGCAGATGGTCAGAGCGATGAGCTGTTCTAAGTCCATATTCTTGTCTCTGCGGGTGATTTTATGTTGTAACTCAGCGGAAAGCCCCCAACTATAAACAGTATTCAGCTAACAGGGGGACCAGTTGGTCTGGGCAGTCAGTGCACGGAACCGCAGTGAGTAAGCGGCTGTGGTGTCTCTGTCCTATTTGTTGTCCATAAGCTGGTCCCCAGGATCTTTACTGTCGGTGACATACTGACCTCACCCAGGAAGCGTATGAAGGCCTTGTCTGAATGAAAAGGCAACGATCCTCCTGACCAGACCACGGCTAGCCACTCCAAGACCTCATAAGAAAGCAAAGAGCACAGGAAGGACACCTAGGCTTCTTCAGTGGGATACATGTCAGCCCTCTGATGGAGATACAGTTGACACTGCTTGATGAAGCCGTAACAGTTTTTCGCGCTTGCCATTGAACTTATCTGGTAGCAACAGGCGAGGACTGGGTTGGAGGGAGCTCCAGACCTGGTAGATGGCATGGGAGGTGGTGACACAGGAGGGAAAGGAATGACTGCTGGATTAGTCGTCAGCTGCTCCATAATGTAGATGTTCGCCGATGGAGCAACATGGCCGCGAAACCATCAGGGTTCGATGGCGTGGGAACATTCAATGCTGGATCAGAATCTGGGAAAGTCCTCTGTGATGAAGGAATGTAGAAGTTTAGATCTATGTGCAATTTGATATAATAAACGACAGGCAAGACAAAGTCAGGAAACAAGCCAGGGTCAGGTAAACAGGAAGGCAAACCATGAATAAATGCTCAGACTGACGGTAGCAAAAGCAAGTCAAAACTTCGCGAAGAGTACTGGTGAGGGCAGGAGAGGCAGTCAATTCTCAGGAGAGGACTCCCTCTGGTGGTCGGAGGAGGAGTTGGATGGCACGGCTTTGACAGTTGGGTCTATCATGCTTTGGGCTATTCTTATATATTGAAGCCAAGCAACCGATCTTAGCAGGAAACTGTCTGTGAGATAGTGTGAAACAGACTCTCTAATCCAATTTTGAACCTGAACTGGGCATTTTAATCTACAATATTCCCATAAATTTCCAACCAAAGTGATTTATTGTTGGGGTCACATTCAGTTTTAACAGAAGTAATAATTTATTTCTCTGAAATACTAACATTTTTTACCAAACGACTTTCTCCCTAGCATGGCCGCTTGACTCTTCCTGCTTGAAATGTTACGCTTTGATGCCTTCATCTTTGTTGCTTTGCAGCCAAAGCCGGAGAACGCCGTGACGATTGCAGTTTCTTCTCGGGTCCTGTTTCGGACGGAGCGGGAACAGAAGGTGTTTGAGCAGAAAGGTGTGGAGGAATACCTGAGATACCAAGTTGAACACGAGAATGAGCCTTTTGCACCTGGACCTGCGTTTCCATTTGTCAAGGTGAAAATCCTTTCCAGCAGTGTTGATTTGGGGGTTTCGGGTGCATTTCTTGACTGACTATCACTGCATCCACACAGGCTCTGGAGGCCGTCAACACCCGCCTGCGGGAGCTGTACCCGCAGAGCGAGGAGCTGTTTGACATTGTCCTGGTCACATACAACCACGCACACGTGGGAATCCGTCTGATTAACACCATCAACCATCACAGTAGGCCTACTTTGAGTGAAGTTTCTAGACTTGAACTTTGTCTGTTGTAATTGAAGATGTTTTTAAGAAGATTTCTGTCCAATAGACAAATGAATCCTTCAGCGATTCTGATCTCACTCCGTCTCAGTGGTGTTCCATGCATTTCAGAGATGAGCCTTCAGTTTTCTTCCGCCAAAACCATCCTCGTTAATATTTAATTGTAACCCATCTATCACCATCCTGTTATATATGAATGAGGCTGGCCCTCAAGGCCTGGATCTGGACATCCCTGCTCTATAAATTGTCTCTGGTTGTGTGTGCGTGAGTGTGATTGTGTGGCCCTGCGACAGAAATGCGACCTGTCCAGTTTGTACCCTGCAGTAGCCAGAACAGGCTCCTGCAGCCCTGTGACCCCTAAAGGGAATTAAGAAAATGGATGGAAATTCTTCTCTGATCAGTTTCATGTGTCCTTTACTTTTCTGATCCAACAAGATCTTGCAAACTATTAGAGACCGACTCCAATAAAAAATGTGTTTTTAACATGTTCTTGTAGCATTTTTCTGTTGGTGGAGGACAAATATAAGGAAAATTCAGCTCAAAATTACATTTCTGAGTATTTCAATAACGACGTCTTTGTGAATTAGGAGCAGGAGAAAAAAAATGCAGTTGGTAAAGATCTAATTTGTGACTAAGAAAAGACGGCAGGGCAGCTGCTCTGAGCTCTCAGCAATTGGGAGAGCTGATGCGCAAGAGGATGGATGGATGGATCTTGTTTGCTGTATTTTAGAATTATTCCCACAGAGTTTGTGCTTTCAAAGATGGATGGATCTGGTTTGGCAAAGATGAAAATATGTTTGCAGCATTTTAGTGATGACGCTTAAACAAAGAGGAAGCGTTGTCATACTTTGAGGTTAAATCAGACGACTGCAGTTGTTTGAGTCCCCGTAAGCTTTCTTTACTGGTCTGGTGATGAATAAGCAGAGTTGGAACTGGTAGGTTTTGTTTGTCAGATATGGTTGGCAATGAAGAGGAGAATAATTGTGCTGCCGTCTGGAAAATAGTCCTAACAGATGCTTTACATTCATTAAAAAGTTCATATTTAGAAGAACTTTACACTTTTAGATTCCAGTTATACTTTGGATTTTCTTTTATCTGTTGCTCTTGAAGTAACAAATATGAAACCCACTAGAAGATCTTCACACAAACTTGATGAGAAAGCCAGACAGCACTGCATGGAGGGAGATGCATCTCAGCTGTGAGACAAACAAAGGAGTGTATGAACAGCTGACTGACAGGATCCTTCCCAGGGACAGTCTTGGACCCTGTGATGACGTTTTCAGACCACTTCCTGTTCAGCTCCTCCAATGTTTTCAGATCTTCAGACCTTCGTGCCAGAGTGAGTTCAAGATTGTATCCCGTGGGACTAAAGAATAATCCAGAGGGCTGGAAGGAAAACAGGTCAAAGCGAAGCCATCGAATCTGCACAGGACATTCCAAAGGCTTTTAATGTTTGATCCCTCTGGTGGCTGAGGGGCCAGACTGCTCCTCAGCAGTCTCCCAACCTCTGCTCTTCAAACAGAAATGAAGGAACACGTTTTTTTTCTCAACACAGAGATTGGTGGTTGTTGTTTCTGCAGTGTGTTGCTCTGAGCAGTCATGCAGAGTTAACCCTGTGAGCCTCAGAATGAGCATATGTCACAGAAACACCAACCACAGCTATATAGGTACAAATATTCAGCTGCATTTTGAAACAAATGTCTTCAAAAAACCCTTAAAAAGTTAAAGTGTTCATTCCGTCCCCTCCCAGCTGAGGCTTTTCTGTGTGTTTTCTTGTTCTCTTCATGCATACATGGTATTTCTCCAGGCACTCCTGCTTTTTTCATATTTTAAAGTTCACAACATCTTTGTCTTTTGATGTAAGAAATTTTGGATAGAATTGTGACAGTCAGACAGTTGCTACACTGTTTGGGGTTTGCAACGTTTAAACTAAACTATTGATTGTTTGGAAAAGCAGAAACTGAGCACATTTGATCTCCAATCAACACTCCTGATATGATATGAACACCAAGTCATGTTTTGACAGTTGTCAGTGCAGCACCATCCATCCCTCTATTTTCTTTACCCAGTTCAGGGTCAATGGCATGAAGGAGTTAACCCAGCTACTATCAAGCGGAGGTGAGGACATGTATTTAAAATCTAGACATGTCACTAGTCTATCACTGGGCCACACAGACACATGACCTAGAATCCCCATTTAACCTTTTAAGTATGTACTGGGAGGAAGACGGAGGGTCTGGAGAAAATGTAATCTCCACACAGAGTGGCCCCAGCCATCTCAACCACTACGCCACTATGCACCACTCAGTGCAACACACTTATTATAATGAAGTATAATTCCAATTGAAAACAACTGATGCCACCTTTTGCTTCTTTGCATGTTTTTAAGCACCGTTGGTCCCCATCAGTTTGTTTCCTCGATTAGTCCCGCCTCATTTGGTAGGTGAAGAAGCTCACCCGGGCGGGCCAATCATCACGCTCTGGCTCATCTGACACCAGGCTCTCCTGTACCATTGTGCAGTGTGAAAGGGGACATACCTTAGCAAACAAAGAGAGCTAGCAACAGTAAATGCAACTTTAAAAAAAACCACAAGATTATTAGCATTGTGGGTAAATTGAAAACTACTTTAAAGATATCAGAATGAAATGTGTTACCATAAAGAGTGAGCCAAATTTACATCATCATCCTGTAAGCAGATATTAGATAGTTTTTTTCTACATTGGTGCCAAACAATGCCAGAAATTAGGGTGGTCAGTGGACCAATCCCTAATTTTGGGGTCATTTCTGTATTTTTGCTTTTTTCGGACCTCTGTTTTAAAGTCAGACAGCAGGGATTTGTTTCGATGTTCTCATTTCTATAGTGAATTTCTGTGACCGTTGATTGCTCGTCACAATTGCAGATGCAGATGCAAAAGCAGATGTTTTGGTGGCATTGGAAGTCTACAGAGAGGTGATTGGGGTTTGCTTTCATAGCACTTAAGATATTTCTGGAAGCATGAGATGATGTGGTGCAACACGAGATAGGTTTGATAAGTGACTGTCCAGAAAGATTCAGTTTTTGTTTTTCCTTGCATGCTACATAAATGTGTTGTTTTATTTCTTAAGACAAATTTAAGAAAAAGGAGGAAGAACCTTGGTCCCACTGTGAAGCAACACAACTAAATTAAAACAGTTTAACTTCCTTTGGAATCTGGATCATCTTTCCTGTCCTATGGTGCCCTCTGCTGGGTTCATGTTGGCATCTTCCAAACCTATAATGAAACCCAGTTTTAATCTGAATTCTTTTTATAGATGTCCTCCATTGTGAGTATAAATCCCAGAAGAACATGTTAAAAACACCAAAAATGGGTTTTGTTTTTTACTGGAGTGGGTAGTCAAATGAGGGTGGAGTATATACAGACAGAACACAAAGCTCAGTGCTGCTAGAACAAAAAAATGGACGGTTGAAACCACACGTGGTGCCCACCATGTTTTCCATGTAGCAAGTTCCACTGCGCAAACTTTGGGCAATAGTTGAGACACTCAGTAGACAGGAAGAAAGCTTCTATCTTAGAAAAATTCTGCATACAGGAAGAGTTTTGTGTTTTTGCTTTGCTCTGCAGTCCATCAGTGACTGAAGTGTGTACAAGGTGATTACAATAAACACAGTTTCTGTAGATTTTCAGTCTTCCTGTTGGATTGGGAATTCTCTGTTTGAATCTTTGTTGTGTTTGTGCTGTTGTAAGTTTTTTTCTTTGCTTTTACCTAATGCCTTCCATTTCCAGGGCTCCTCAGTTACCATTTGGTCATTAACTTAAAAACCAAAATCTATTTAAAATGTGTTTCTTTTAGGTATCTAAACGTATAAATATAATGGTAAACATCCATTCATTAAGTCTGTTTCATACATGTCAATATCAAACTAAAAAAAAAAAAAATCCTCTATTTTTCTTTGTCACGTCCTCAGACCTGTTCATTGAGAGATTTTGCATGACAGGAGGAAGCAGTCCTATTGGTTACCTGAAGGCCTGGCAAACCAACCTCTACCTGTCTGCTGATGCTGATAAGGTCAGGGAGGCACTGGCTGAAGGTGAGTTCCCCTTTCCTAGAAGAGTCCCACAGCAGACCTGACTCATAACAAAATATGTTTAAAACATTTATGATTTAGGATTACAGTCAAGACATTGTATAAGGATCCTGTAAATAAAAAAAATGAATTTGGTTAAAAAATGTTTTCTTTTTATGATATTGATTTCAAATCTTCTATTTTTGTGTCACAATTTTTTGTCAATTTTTAATTCATGTATGCACTCTGGATAAGTCACCGAGGTAGTCAACAATCTCCTCAGTGGCAAAGCACCGGGGGTGGATGAGGTCCATCCTGAGTACCTCAAGTCTCTGGATGCTGTGGGAGTGTCTTGGCTGACACATCTCAGCAGCATTGCGTGGCAGTCGGGAACAGTACCACTGGACTGGCAGACAGGGGTGGTGGTCCCCCTTTTCAAGAAGGGGGACAGGAGGGTGTGTTCCAACTACCGCGGAATCACACTCCTCAGCCTCCCTGGGAAAGTCTATACCAGGGTACTAGAGAGGAGACTCCGGCTGATAGTCAAACCTCAGATCCAAGAACAACAGTGCGGTTTCCGTCGTGGAACTGTGGATCAGCTCTACACCCTGTCTAGGGTACTGGAGGGTTCGTGGGAGTTCGCTCATCCTGTCCATATGTGTTTTGTGGATTTGGAGAAGGCGTTCAACCGTGTGCCCCGTGGTGTCCTGTGGAGGGTACTTTGGGAGTATGGGGTCCGGGGAGCCTTACTCAGGGCTGTCCGGTCTCTGTATGACCAGAGCAGGAGCTTGGTCCGCATAGCCGGCACTAAGTCAGACCTGTTTCCGGTGCATGTTGGACTCCGGCAGGACTGACCTTTATCGCCGGTTCTGTTCATAGTCTTTATGGACAGAATTTCTAGGAGCAGCCAGGGTCCAGAGGGGGTCTGGTTTGGGAACCACAGGATTTGGAGTGTGAAGAGTGTGAAGCGGCCAGGATGAGGGTCAGCACCGCTAAGTCTGAGGTCATGGTTCTCGACAGGAGAAAGGTGGTTTATCCTCTCTGGGTGAGTGGAGTGCTCCTTCCACAGGTGGAGGAGTTCAAGTATCTTGGGGTCTTGTTCACGAGTGAGGGAAGATCGGAGCGTGAGATCGACAGACGGATTGGTGCTGCATCCACCGTCATGCGGTCGCTGTACCGGTCCGTCGTGGTGAAGAGAGAGCTAAGCCAGAAAGCAAAGCTCTCAATTTACCGGTCAATCTACGCCCCAATACTCACCTATGGTCATGAGCTCTGGGTCATGACCGAAAGAACAAGGTCCCGGATCCAAGCGGCTGAAATGAGCTTCCTCCGTAGGGTGGCTGGGCGCTCACTTAGAGATAGGGTGAGAAGCTCGGTCACCTGGGAGGAGCCCGGAGAAGAGCCGCTGCTCCTTCACATCCAGAGGAGCCAGTTGAGGTGGCCCGAGCATTTGGTTCAGATGCCCCCTGGGCGCCTACCTAGGGAGGTGAGACCCCGGGGAAGACCCAGGACACGCTGGAGAGACTATGTCTCTAGGCTGGCCTGGGAACGACTCGGGGTCCCCCCAGAGGAGCTGGAGGAAGTGGCCGGGGAGCGGGAAGTCTGGGCATCTTTATTAAGACTGCTGCCCCCGCGACCCGGTCCAGGATAAGCAGAAAGAAGATGGATGGATGGATGGATTTTTCTTCCTCATTAAAATTCCACTTTATTCAGTACACCAACCCTGTGTCATTTGTAAATGTGTGTTGACGGAACATGATGTAAATCCACAAAAGAGAAAATTGTGGACAGCTTTCACATAACTTGTATTTGTTTTGGCTGTGACTCAGCTGCTAAAAGCCATCACATTTACTTTTCTAGAGTAACTGGGTTTAGCTCAATTAACAGTTTTAATTTTTATCATAAGTGTCGGAAGCTTTAACATGTTTTAATGGACAACTCTAAACAACAGTTTATAGTTGCATTTTATTGCCTCAAACAAACTGAAACACTTACATACTTACAAAACAAAGTATCACAATTAGAGTTGATCTAATGCTCCATTTCTTTTCATAAATGTTTTAGTAAATCCAGCTGTGCATCCTGTCTGTTTTTGTTCAGGCATTGCAGCAGCCACCATGTTCATGCCAGACAAGATGACAACTGTGTCAGAGTCTCAGCTCAGAGTGGCGTTTGATGGTGACGCCGTCCTCTTCTCTGATGAGTCTGAACGCATTTTCAAGGCTCATGGGCTGGACAAATTCTTCGAGCACGAGAGGGAAAATGAGGACAGACTGTTGGATCATGTTGGTGGAAAATCCTATTCAACCACTACATTTTTAGAAAAACACATTGTCAGCTACAAGTCATTTAGCTAATTCTTTCATCACTGTATAATCTTGTTTCTCTCTTTAGCTTTGCAGTTAGTGTGTTTGTGCCGCATAGACATACGATGTAGCATCACTGAGGATCCTAACACACAGAGACACAGACGGCTTTAATTTCACCTGCTGTCCTTCTGCAGGGACCTCTGAAAGGTTTCCTGGAGGCTTTGGCGAAGCTCCAGAAGAAGTTTTACGCTAAAGGCCAGCGCCTGGACTGCCCTATTCGCACCTACCTGGTTACAGCTCGCAGTGCAGCAAGCTCTGGGATTCGGGCGCTGAAGACGCTCAGAGCCTGGGGACTGGAGGTGGACGAGGCCTTATTCCTAGCAGGTGCACCAAAAGGTCCCATGCTAGAGAAAATCAGGCCACACATCTTCTTTGATGACCAGATGTTTCATGTGGAGGGAGCTGCAGAAATGGGAACCATCGCTGCTCATGTTCCTTATGGCGTTGCACAATTACATAACAAAAAGAAATGAGCATGGAAAAGTACACAAAACAGAACAGATTAAGCTTTAAAGCAGTGATAGGCAACTCCAGGCATCAAAGGGCTGCATTCCTACATGTTTTCCAACATACCATGCTCTGGCAAGTTCTAATTGGCTGGACACACCTGAAGCAGGTAATCAGTTTTGAGTATCTGTAGTGGTGACTTTCAACAAGCATTGAGAGGTTGTCTTTTACAAATTTGGTTATAGACTAAAAACTATAAAAGGTCTGGAACCTGAAGTAACCTAAATGCCAACATCTGTACATTTTAGATGCCGTTTATTGTTTTCCTTCCAATATTCCTCTGTACGGCACTTTGTAAAGGCGCTTCATTGCTTCAGTGAGTATTTCTAACGCTGCTTGTGGATGTCATAAAGAAGACATCCCTTTTGAACTGCAAAGCTTGCAAATGTTGAATTAATAGCTTGACTAGACACATTTCTTAAACCACTGCACTGCACATTGTCCACATTTCAACCATAAGCACAGTGACGGAATGTTTAAAATACTTAGAAGACAATATTTTTGCATGTTCAATGCTATTTTTGTCAGTCCCTCATTTTTGATGCAGACACAAACCAAACCAAAAAACCCCACAAGTTTTAGTTTGTGCCTTAAAAAGAGCCTAAAACTTATACCTAGTGCATAAAACTCAATTTGATTGACGGTTGAATTAATTTCATTCTTAAAACACAGACCTACTCAATAAATTGTCTTTTAAATCTGTTGCTGCCATAAAAAGCCTTAGCCACAACTGCCCTTTCAGGTGGAGGCGGGCTGTCTGTGGGTTAGAAGTGGTCAAACCTGTCCAGGACAAAATGTCATTGACCGTTCATTGAGCCTGCAGAGAGAAAATGTTCATGTACATTTTTTTTGTATGGTATTTTGTGGGTGACAGCTTTTAGCAAACATATATAACACATAAGGGTGCAAGGTGTACGAATTTCATTTTTATCATTTTTCTAATCCACCAAATCCTGTGCACTGCGCAAGGGGCATGCTAGTTTTGTCCATGTGAGAAAATGTGCATCCAGCTTGGCTATTAGAAATAAGGCAATCAGTATAGTTTGTGTGCTCATTGTTGGACTCATTGTCAATGGGTACAACAAACCATGTGTGCAGTCAGTAAACACCTCACTAACGGTTAGAATGTGGCATAAAACCCCCGTACGACAGCATCACCTATATGAAATAAGTGCATGTAACTTCCATTATCCTCCCTGTACGATGTGGCCACTCCTCTCTATGACCCTGCATAAACCTTATACAACCCCAAAAACCCACTGCACCCATATCGGTCGTCCCCCATTGCAGTGCATGTCACTAAGGCTGAAATCACATTGGGATTGACTGTCATATAACTTGCACAAATTGTAGAAATGCATAATTAGCAAATTTAGGTTTGTGGATAAAGCACTTTAAAGATTTTCTAAACCCCAGGTGTACACAAAATGCATCATAAGTTATTTCTAAAGTACAAAATGTGTGTGATGTCAGTTTAGGGTGGTAGTTTTCTAAAACTAAAGAAAAATATAAATGCAAAGCTTGTTTTTGCTCCTGTTTGTAATGAGAAAAGCTAAAAGATCTGAAACATTTTCTGCAAACACAAAATAATAATTTCTCTCAGTGTCTCTGTGCAAAGATCCTTGGAACATGGAGCCGTGCATTACTATGCTGCAGCATGAGGCAATATTCTTGGTTGTATGGCACAACAATAGGCCTCAGGATCTCATAAATCTGTGCATTTAAAATGTCATTGATAAAATACACCTGTGTTTTTCATCCATAACATGATGATGCCCACACCATAACCCCACTGCCACCGTGGGCCACTATATCCACAACACTGAGGTCGAAAGACTGCCCACCCACACGATGCCACACATTCGGTCTGGCATCTGCCCTGAGCAGTGTGAACTGGGATTCATCCATGAAGAGAGCACCTCTCCAACAAGCCTCAAAAGATGTCCTTGAATGTGAGCAATTGACCACTCGAGTTGGTTTCGTTGACAAACTCATGTTGAGACACCAATGAGGACGAAGAGCAGCAGATGAGCTTCCCTGTTTCTGACAGTGTGTGGAATTTCTTTGGGTATGCAAACCGATTGTTTTAGCAGCAACCCGAGTGGCTGGTCTCAGATGATCTAGGAGGTGAACATTCTACATGTGGGCTGCTGTGGTTATACGTGGTCTCCGGTTATGAAGCTGATTGGATGTAGCCTACAGCCAAATTCTCTGAAATGCCTTTGGAGACAGCTTAGGGTTGAGTAATGAACATTCAGTTCATGAGCAACAGCTCTGGTGGGCATTCCACGTCTGGTGGACAGTCAGCAGTAGGCCTTCACAAAATGAGAAAAATCTGCGATATGCGATATCTGTTTGGAACTGCGATGATGGTATGACCTGTGATAAATGGACAAATAGCATAACAGAAATACTAATACATTTTCATTTCACTGTGACAGTTTTATTTAAATATTTCTTAGTTTTTCTGGATGTTTTGCAAAGTATCTGTGTTTGGAGATCATCGATAAAACATATATAATATATTTCAAAACACTCATATATTACATTAAAAATGTGCTCTTTGGGGCTTATTTATAAAAACAAAACACTAATAACATCTTTAAACTCATGAAATTCCTTTATAAAAAATACTAAATGTTCAAAAGTGCATCATTGGGAGCTGCATATTTAAATAAGATAGATCGATGGATAGCATTGTGTGTGTGTCACACACACACACACACACACACACACACCCCGTGAGTGTACGTAGCAGCCAGGTTTTTTTTCTGCAGGACAGACAGACAATTTTCCAAACACAGGAAAATCTTTGGATAGCCTAAAAACCCAGACATGGAAACATGTTTTTGCAGAAAACTGTTTTGTAGAACTCTGCAAAATAAATAAATCTGGACTCTCATCATCCGCGTGTTATGAGTTAAACTCCTCCCACACTCCGGTTTTTCAGACACACTTTTGAACAAGCATCAGGCAGTGACTTTGACGTACGTAAAATTATAGACGGTAGAGGTGAATTTGATGCGAATTTGATGCGAATTTGATGCTGTGGCAAGTGATCTGATTCGTTAAACCCCTGACCGATGGCCTTTTTTTTTCAGCACAAGCACATCCTTTCAGATGCTGCTCATCCATCGCAAGTCTTTTTCAGTCACGTCAGGGGAAAAAAAGTATTTTTTCATATTCCCAGACTATGTAGAAGGTGGTCATCTAGCATTAAAGGGCTCTATCGATTGGTCAATGACACAAAGAGCTCCATACCATTGGTTTGATGCGTAATGGGATTTATTTGATTTGTTCCATCCACCCATTTTCTTCCGCCTATCCGGGTCACGGAGGTAGCAGTCTAAGTAAAGATGCCCAGACTTCCGTGGGGCGGCCGTAGTGCAGTGGAAAGGGCAGTCGGCCTGTGATCGAAGAATTGCAGATTTGATTCCCGCCTTGCCCTCCCATGTGTCAAAGTGTCCTTGGGCAATACACTGAATCCCACATTGCCTCTGATGGAAGGTTGGCGCCAGTGTTTGGCAGCGAAGCCACGATCAGTGTGTGAATGTGTGTGTGAATGGGTGAGTGGGTCTGTGACTGTAAACAGCTTTGGGCCTTCAATGAAGGTAGAAAAGCTCTGTATAAGTATACGCCATTTTACCATTTCCCTCTCTCCAGCCACTTCCTTCAGCTCCTCTGGGAGGACCCCAAGTTGTTCCCAGGCTAGCCGAGGGACATAGTCTCTCCAGCTTGTCCTGGGTCTTCCCTGGGGCCTAGTCAGCAAGCCAATTGCACATTCCACCAAAACATTCAACATCTGAGGCATTGTGGTGTGTGATACAACTGAACATTTGGAGAGGCCTTATGTTGTGGCCAGTATACAAAATACCTGTGCAATGATCATGCTATCTAATCAGGATCTTGATATGGCATACATGTGAGATGGGAGGAAAGTAGAGGTAAAGTGGGTAGGGAAAGTATTCAGACCCCCTTAAAATTTCCACTCTGTTAAATTGCAGCCATTTGCTAAAATCCATCCATCCATTTTCTTCCACTTATCCGGGACCGGGTCGCGGGGGCAGGAGTCTAAGCAAGGATGCCCACACTTTCCTCTCTCCAGCCACTTCCTCCAGCTCTCCTGGGGGAAACCTGGGGCGTTCCCAGGCCAGTCGAGAGACGTAGTCTCTCCAGAGTGTCCTGGGTCTTCCGGGGGTCTCTGAGGTTCGACTATTGGCCGGCCTTTCCTCTCCAGGATCCTGGCATTCCTTTCCCAGGGAGGCTGAGGAGTTTGATTCCCCAGTATTTGGAACACACCCTCCGCTCCCCCTTCTTGTATAGGGGAACTGCCACCCCTGACTGCCAGTTATGTGTTACAGTTCCTGACTGCCACGATGTGCTGCAGAGACATGTTAACCAAGACACTCCCACAGCATCCAGAGACTTGAGGTACTCAGGGAGGACATCGGCCACTCCCGTTGCCTTGCCACCGAGTAGTTTGTTTACTACCTCAGTGAACTTGTGTAATGGACATCCCCACTCTAAGGCTCTTAGCCTCTCAGAACTTAAAATCCTTTACATTCTTTTTTTTTCTCGTTAATGTACACACAGCACCGGATATTGATTAACAAAACAGAATTGTTGACATTTTTGCATATTTATTAAAAAAGAAAAACTGAAATATCACATGGTCCTAAGTATTCAGACCCTTTGCTGTGACACTCAAATTTTTAACTCAGGTTCTGTCCATTTCTTCTGACCATCCTTGAGATGTTTATACACCTTCATTTGAGTCCAGTGTGTTTGATTCTACTGATTGGACTTGATTAGAAAAGTCACACACCTGTCTGTATAAGACCTTCCAGCTCACAGTGATGTCAGAGCAAATGAGAATCATGAGGTCAAAGGAACTGCCTGAAGAGCTCAGAGACAGAATTGTGGCAAAGCACAGATCTGGACAAGGTTACAAAAACATATCTGCTGCACTTAAGGTTACTAGAAGCACAGTGGCCTCCATAATCCTTAAATGGAAGATGTTCTGGACGACCATAACCCTTCCTAGAGCTGACCGTCCAGCCAAACTGATCTATCAGGGGAGAAGAGCCTTGATGAGAGAAGTAAAGAAGAACCTTCATTAACAGCCTTAATTCTAAGCGGTATGTGTGGAGAAAAGCAGGTACAGCTCATCATCTGTCCAATACAGTCCCAACAGTGAAGCATGGTGGTGGCAGCATCATGCTGTGGGGGGGGGTTTCAGCTGCAGGGACAGAACGACTGGTTGCAGTGAAGGGAAAGATGAATGCGGCCAAGTACAGGGATAGTCTGGACCAAAACCTTCTCCAGAGTGTTCAGGACCTCAGACTGGACTGAAGGTTCACCTTCCAGCAAGACAATGACCCTAAACACACAGCTAAAATAACCAAGGAGTGTCTTCACAACAACTCTGATTGTTCTTGAATGTTCCAGCCAGAGCCCTGACTTAAACCCAATGGAGCATCTCTGGAGAGACCTGAAAATGGCTGTTCACCAACATTTACCATCAACCTGACAGAACTGAAAAGGATCCGCAAGGAGGAATGACAGAGGATCCCAAATCCAGGAGTGAAAAACTTGTTGCATCTTTTTCAAAAAGACTCATGGCTGTATTAGAACTGAGCAAAGGCTCTGAATACTTAGAGGACCATGTGATATTTCTTTCTTTCTTATTTTTTTTACAAATCTGCAAAAATTATGGTTTTTTTGTCGGTATGGGGTGATGTGTGTAAAATTATTGAGGAAAAAATGAACTTAAATGATTTAGCGAATGGCTGCAATATAACAAAGAGTGAAAAATTTAAGGGGGTCTGAATACTTTTCTTACCCACTATATATTCATACATACTGGTAATCCATCTATCTCTACTGGGCTTGTTATGAATGTTATCAGCCCAATGAACATCCCTGTAGAAACAGGTGTTAACTCTTAGCAAAAAGTAGTACACCTGAAGTTTTTTTATTAAGTATATTTAAGTATACGTATGGCAAGTATATGTAGAGGATGTACACTGTACTGTACTCACTGTCACAGATTTAGACAGATTTGTCAACAATATTTAAGGGATTTAAGAGAATGAAATGTATTTCTTGTTTGTAGAAATGTTTTAGATGAAGCAATTACAAATGTGTTGCATTTATTTTTCTGCTTAGTGTAGTAAATGATTTTCTTATCAGATCTCTTTGGTTAAGAAACAATTATCCATCTGTTGAAAAAATACATAAAATGTACCTTGAATACCAGCGAAGTCTGGAAACAAACAACGTGAAGGAACTTTGCTGTTAAGCTTTACTTAAAGAAATTCTCCAAACTGATCTGTCCTTGTTACAGAAAGCTTTAGCCACCTTCCCCCATCACTTTGGTCACAGATTTAATAAAGAGCTTTGTGTAAACTGTCTATGGTTTCAAATCATTTGAAAGATTGCTGTTTAAGTATTTATCATCTGTATCCAGACAGCTACCACATGACTTGTGAAGTCGTGTTGATAATAGTGATAGGTTCTTTATTAATAAACATATTTTCTTTGTATCCAATTATTCGCTTTTCATTGACTAGACGCAGCGTCTTCTTTAAACTCAATTTAGTAATAATAATGATAAGAATGGATTGGATTTTTCTGCGCCTTTCCAGACACTCAAAGCTCTTACAATGTATATCCATCATTCATTCACTCCTCATTCATACTTGGTGGCAGTAAGATACTGATGTAGCCACAGCTGTCCTGGGGCAGACTGGTAGATGCGTGGCTGCCAGTACGCCTCTGACCATCACCGGGACATTCATAAGCAACCATCTGAGCCACTGCCGCAACATTTCTCTGAGAATCCAACCTCCTGGCAGTGTACAGGATTGTTGTGACCCAAAACTCTGGTGACGTATACTGTGGGCAGAGGCAGACTTACTATTGGGCAAAGGTAGGTAATTTCCTTGGGCCCTCAACAATTTGTGGGCCCCAAGCTGAACACCCAATAAAAGTGTCTGAAATAAATATTACCGTATATCTTCCAATAATGGACGGTCTCAAATAGATGTTGGTTTCCAATAAAAGCCGGGTTTAACAGGTGTTATTTGTAATAGATGCCGGTCTCTAATAGTCAAGACAGACGATTGGGGGGGCGGTGAGTGACACCCACCTTACTTTTGAAATACCGATCACCACATGGCAAGCAAATAGGCTCATAATGACTACTGCAATGATAGATTCAGGGGCAGCGGGACTTTTTTTTTTTTTTTTTTTTTGGTTTTATTTTGAAGAAGAGAAGCAGCTTCCAGTTCAAGAAAATTTAACATAATCTGATTTGCTTTATTCATTCGAAATGCTTAGTGAATAAAAGTTTGAATGAATTTGTAGTTTCATAGCATGCTGTGTAATTCAGATTTTCCACAGAGGTTGGAATTATTTTATCGGACCAAGCTGCTCTTTGGTGAGAATTACATTTGGAGGTGCATGCCTGAAACTTGATGGGAGCGCTTTCTCTTTCCATATTAAAATGTCTGATATGTTCTAAACACTACTAAAATAGAAATGCAAACTAAAAAAAAAAACAAACAAACTACCAAATTTATTTGTACCGTTACTGTACCTTAGGTAGCATATTTGTTCTAAGTGTCAGTTCTTAAATGTCAAATTCATAGTGATGTCACAGTTATCAGATTCAAGATTTTATATGGCAACTTTGGTGAATAATTCCAAAGAAAATTATTTAGTATCTAATCAAAAAGACTTTTGTACTTTTAGTGCATGGCTTTTTATTTATT
Organism: Oryzias woworae; assembly: GCA_016861445.1. Classification (NCBI taxonomy): domain Eukaryota; kingdom Metazoa; phylum Chordata; class Actinopteri; order Beloniformes; family Adrianichthyidae; genus Oryzias; species Oryzias woworae. The sequence goes on from BOLG01000747.1 coordinate 484,321, forward strand.
AATTACTAAATAAATATGTTTCTAGTGCATCTAAAGTAGAACTTTACAAATTTTAGTTTAATTATATCCATTTAGTCCAATCCAATGCATTACTAGTAAATCCCTGGTTTATAGGTTATGTACTAACTCCTCAAAAAGATTAGTGTATTTCTCATGCACATTTTTTTAATCAATTAGAAATTGCATTTTTACACATAAATTTAAAGTTGTAAATTTACATGGTAAATAAAATCCCTTTGGTGCATAATTCCAGGGTCCGACTTGCTCATTGTGCCAGTCCTGTAATAGCACACCATCGCCTCATACAGACAAGAGTATTTTTTACTTAATTGTTTTCCAAATAATAGTCCTTAACCTTTGGATTTTTTTTACTGAAAATACTGAATAAGTGGCCAACTTTTACTTTGAAAAAAGTGACTTTGTTGCATTATTCCAGGCCTTGAATAGTTTTACAGGTCACCCACTATCATCTCACACAGTTAAAAGTATTTTTGTTGTGTAGTTTTTCAAATACTAGTACTTAAACGTTGCATTTTTTTACTCCAAAATACTGAATAAATTGCCAAACTTACATTTATATAATTTACAAAGTATTTTCGATTAAAAAAAATGCAATCTCAGACAGACCATCCAGACTCTGAGCAGCGACACCGCTCGTCTCTCTGAGGAAGACCGCTCCATCAAGGAGAACCTCCTGGATCTTCAGGAGCATGAGGGACAACCTGGTCATCTGTGGGATTCCAGAGGAGGCGGGAGAAGACCCAGAGGCCACAGTGAAGTCCTTCATGGAGGTCCAGATGAAGCTCCCCAAGGAGGAGGTCCAGAAGATCTCCTTCCACAGAGTGCACCGACTCAGAGGAAGGAGGCCTGATAACCAGCGTCCGAGACCCACAGTGGCTAAATTCAGCACTACAAACAGAAGGAGCTGGTGAGGAGCCGCGGCCGGCTTATCTGACAAAGAAAAAAAAGCAGTGAGCAGACCAGCAGGCTGTCACCCTTTGTTCTTCACACAAGAAGCCCCCAATTTCAGATGACCAAAGCCCCCTTTTTCTCTTTCCTATGATACTTTTGATCAAATTCTGACATTTTTTATTCCCCCCCCGCCGCCTTCTTCAGTTGCAGGTTTAGAAAGAATCAAAATGTTGGTGGTAGAGAGTTCAAAAAGTTATGTTCAGGGATTTCATTTCTAACTGGGAAACTGAAAAAAACTGTTTGTTAGAAAGTCACCTGGTTTTTGACTGTTCATAGCAGGGGTGATCCCACCAGTGAGACACAGCGCAACGATGTGTCCTATACCCTCTGTAGGCTGCATCTGTTCACAGACCTACACTTTAGTTCATCTGTTTTGGTTGAAATGAATAAAAGCCCCTAAACGTCAAAAAGATGTTTACCTAGTCTTTCACAGACTCCCAATAAGCACCCTGACAAGAAAAGCAGACGGTCGCGCTGCCCATTCACCTTATGGGGGAAAAATGTTGGAAGTGGGGTCTGAAATCACAGAGCTCTTCCGGAACTGTCGCGACCAGAATTACATTGTGACTATGAAGAAGGCTTTGGTATTTTAGCTATTCCCCTTGTCAAGCCCCACCCCTCAACAGCCATTGGACAGACTTCTCATCAAACTGACAGGTCGCTGACGCAACCCCCCTCCCCTCCCCTTACCCGCCCTTAGGGAGGAGTGAAATTAAGAGTGTGTTTAAGAGGTTAGTACGATCAGAGATGATGGAAGTAGTAGAGCAGAGTTGATGTTAAAGAACGACTAAAAAAAAGACTTTCCATGGATGCGTTTCAGGTGAAACCTTGTTGTAAGGACTCTGCCTGTCTTGTCCTCTTCTGACCACCTGAGGGAACCTGAGTACTAGCTGCCTCTGTCTTCCTGCCATACTCCAACTCCCATCAGGCAACTGGTCACCGCTTCCTGCCTTCGCCAGCTGTTCCCCATCATGTCATCACCTCTCATACATTTAAGCCTGTCTCTTTCCATGCCCTGTGTGTAGTCTTGTTCTAACTTTCCTGTTGTTCAGTCTAAGCGTTAAGTCTCCTTGTTTTCCTGTTTGCTGAACTTCGCCTGTTTTGCTCGTCTCCCACCTTGCTCCTGTGTTTTGATCCTGGACCGTTTTAACTTTGACCTTGCTTGCTCCTCTTGTGCTTTTGCCATTAACCCCGTTGCAAAAGGATCCACACGCCTCAGAGCCTCTGTTACACTTGTGTTTTTGAAAGCCGAGAGGGTCACCCGTTATTTAGAAAACCCCAATCTCAGTCGTCAAGAATATTCAAGAAGAAAGGACGACCCCCATCAGCTCCCAAGACGCAGATAAAGTATCTCTGCCACGTTCAAGCCCCACCTAAAAGAAATCTTTACAGAGTGTTTTTTTTCAAGAGTCTGACAAACAGGATTTTTTGGCTACGTCTTTATTTATAAGACGGGTAGCTATGGATGTATCAAGGCAGAGACGAGCGAGGTGTGTATGTGTGTGGACGCTCTGACGCACACCACCACTGTAGTGTGATAAAGAGAGCAAAAGAGGCTGCACTGTTGCTTCTGACGGGTGAAAAGAAGGCAGATCCTGAAGCAGAAGAAATAGACGGAATGATTGTATCTCGTTTTGTCGTTTTAGACGTTTTTAAGGAAAACAAGAGCTCGAGCTTCCGTGTGGACTTACCCACACGGAACTTACCCAGCCACCTGGATTTTGATCAAGAATGGGAGGTGGCTCTGACGGAAATAACTTATCCGCACACTTTTTACAACGTACTGCACGAGGACGCCGATTTCGAATGGCGTCAGAAACCTGAACCTTCATTGAAGATCACAGAGTTTCTGCATGAAGGGTCACACACCGTCCCCGTTTACGGCATGAAGTCTGAGGACGCAGAATCACCCGTGCACGTTCAGCGGATCAGAGAGGGTTGCTATCGTACCGTCGGTATGATCAGGAAGGAGAAGAATGGATTTTTTAGAAAAATTAAATCCGATATCTTTATGGGTTACAACAGCGTTCAGACGCTCCTTTTTGGGCGGATGTGAGAGGGGGATTTTATCATTTATTCTGCTACACCGATACTGTAGTGCCTCAGATGGTCAGAGACGTGTATGCGCTGAATTTATTCTTGAATAAACAGACCAGTTGAGCAGACAGCAGACAGCATTTTTTTTTTCTTGAGTTCACTTTTTTCCTCAACAAATGACGCTCACGTTGCGCTCATTAATTACCCTTTAAACACAATCTTCAGCCAGTGCGATGTGATTTTAGGAGACCGTTTGATTTCACAATCCAGCGCTACTCATCCCTACAGAGCCATGATAGAAACGCTGCTAAACTATTCAGAGGACACCCTCAAGAGTCAGTTTAGCGCCGGTCTGTTTTACAAAGACACCCCGGGGGGCATGAACTCCATCGTCACGGTTAACGGACCTAACAAGGGGCTAAATTCAGTACCAGGGCAGAGTTCACCAATAATTCTAGAGAAGTTCAACTGATGGGTCCTTTACACACTGACCTGTTTTTTGTGAGAGACTTTTGTTAAACTCTGTAGATCTAAGAATAAAGCTGACCAGGGCTTCAGACCAAAACATTAAAAAAAGCATTAAAAACCTGTTTATAGAAGTTTTTCAGTGGTTTTTTTGTGGTTTTAAAAGTGGTTTGGTGTCAGTGGAGATGACTTTTGTGGAGTGGTATTTTCCATTGTGTGTTCCTGATGAACTTAAATAGTTTTAATATTTGAAAAGAAAAAAGAATGTCGACTCTGAGAGTCAAACTGGCATCATCCTGCGCGTAACAGCGCAGGACTTACCATCGTCGCCACATTCTAATGGATGAAAAGTTTGTATCTGAATATTCATCATTGTCAATGAAATGGCAAATCTGAGGAGTGTGTTTTTTTTAAAACCTTTATTTGTTTTGAAACTGTAGTGGGGGCGTGTGGATGACAAAAATGGTTATTATTGACTTTGTTTTAGATATAAAAAAGGTGTGTGCGTCCCTCCCTTGTTTTCTGGCGGCTTCTTCTGAACTAAAAGCATTAAAAACCTGTTTGTAGAAGTTTTTCAGTGGTTTTTTTTTTGTGGTTTTAAAAGCGGTTTGGTGTGAGTGGAGATGACTTTTGTGGAGTGGTATTTTTCATTCTGTGTTCCTGATTAACCTAAAAAGTTTTTATATTTCAAAAGAAAAAATGCAGACTCTGAGATTCGAATCTTTCCAGGGTGTCCCCATCCTCGCCCAGCAGTAGCCCGGTTCGTCTATGGCAGCACCGTGACCCTATAAGGTAAATAACGGGTTAAGAAAATAGATGGAAACCAACCACAAGGTGGTAGCAATCACCTTGTAAAGGTGTTGTTGTTTGGTAGAGGTAAAATTGAAGGGTCGGGTTAAATCAGGATCAACCATCATCAGTACACACAGTGTCTCTCACTGACTCCTGCTGGTTCCAGCAGGTGAACAAACTTTAGTTTACCTGCTGCTCTGACTCATTTAAAGCTGATTGTTTTTCTGACCTGTTTCATGGATACGCTTTAGAGCAAACACATGGTTGATCATTTCACACTCGCAGGATGGACACACACACAACAACATGGATTTTCTGAAATAAATTTGCTTTAATAAATAAAAAGCAATGAGCATCAAAAGCAAAACAAATAAAACGTTTTAACAGAGAGGCCAACGGACAAAAGCAACAAATGAGAACAAGATTACAGAGAACATGAATCACAAACTTTTACCTATGGGGAGAAAAAGTTAACGTATAATCAATGATTCAGATCAGATTTTGAAATCAGGTTGCAAGTTTTTAAAGGTATTAATTTCTAACAGTTTCCGTTTCTATTTTTTTCCACAAATGAAAATGGACAATTAGGGTTTAACAAGGAAGTTATTTGATTTTCGGCTAAATCAGCATTAAATTGAGTAGATTCTGTTGTTTTCTTTATGTTAAAAGTTGGAAACAATATGTTTGAAAAACAAAGAGACTAGATGAAAAACATGTTTTTGCAGTAAATCTAAAATCTCAGACCAAAATGTTGTGGAATGAGTGCAAGTCCAACATAAGTGCAAATGTTTCAGCACGAGTGGCCTACAGCAGCTGCTTATTTCCTTTTGGATGCTATGGGAAATAAAGTCCATCACAAAGACAAACTTTTTCAAATGGCACGTTTTTGTCTGATCCTGATTCACTATTTGAATAAAGGATTTATATAAATCCTATATGTGTCCTCTATCAACAAAAAAAATTCCATAAGAACACGTTAAAAACACAAACTATTTTCTTTGGAGCAGATTTTTAATACAGAAGGCTGCGCAAAGCATTGAGAGCTGAACAGGATATAAGTAGAGTGTGAGTGATTGACTTGACGTGACTTGATGAGGAACAGCTGGGTGGACCAGGGTCCAGATACAGATTTCAGGGTCGGAAAAATGCAGAAACACTGAAAGGAAGTGGGCGGCGGCGGAGCCACGGAGGTGGACGTAGAAGGGAGTTTGACTAAGCATCCCTCAAAAAAGTTCTATGTTTCACCAAAACAACCTTTATGGCATGTATGTGTGTGAGGTGCCAGACAAAACATTAATAAATTCGTGAGTTTCATGACATCGGCAGTCCTGCGCCATGATGAGATTCAAACCACGCAAGAGCAAGAAGAGAGCAACAAGAGCAATGGAACACAGATGAGTTAGCCACACCCTCAGAGTTTGATGGCACAGTTTGACAGATAATGTAATAAAATGGTGTGACCCAGAACATGAAATGTGTCATTAAATCATGAAATAAAAATATGTTTCTTAAATAATTTAAAATTGAATTTTAATAAAATAGTTACACATTTAATGACACTTTTAATTATTTAATGCCAATTTAAAATAATTAATTACACTTTTATTTAACAATTTATTGACATTTATATTCATTTAAATATTGTCCCAAACTGGCCATGAAATCATTAAATGTGGGGCGGCCGTGGTGCAGTGGAAAGGGCAGTCAGCCTGTGATCGAAGGATTGCAGGTTTGATTCCCGCCTTGCCCGCCCATGTGTCCATATTGCCCCTGATGGAAGGTTGGTGCCAGTGTTGTACTGCCAGCACCGCCTCCAGGCTAAAACAAGCACTCGCTTACTCCACAAAGCTAACAGTGATGGCTAAATGGTTTCATTTTAAATGAACTATACTGTATCTATTCCAATTGTGTTTGGTCTCCAAGAGACGCTGGGTCTATCAGGTGTTTGTTGCTTTAGACTGGGGTCTCTAGTAGTGGCTGGGCTCCTTTAAGACATCCCAACCCCTCAGGGTCAATCACGCACGCCGGGTATCTGTGTAATGATGGTCATGAAACGGTCGTTTGATTTAGCATGGAAACTTTGCGTGGTGGCATATAACAAAGAACATTCTGTTAAAGAATCTGCATGACATCTTGGGGTTGATCGTAAATGTATCCGAGAAAGGCACAAACAGATGATATGGAGAAGATGGCTGCAGAAAAAGAGAAATGATTTCCTGGTGGAGGAGCAAAGAAAGCAAGCAACAAATTAGAAGAACTGGTTTGAACGTTAAATACTGAGCAAAGAAGGAAAGGTGGGCGTGTCTCTAGGACAATGATAGGAATGTAAGCAAAGAGCATTTTTGATACGGAGATCAATGATGCTTTGTAGAGAAACGTTTACAGTCAGTACTAATCACAACAGAATACAATGTTCTCATGTCAATAAAAACTTAAATGTTCATCTGGTGTTGTCTGTATTTTGTGACCGAATTTCCCTGCTAAATAAACCCAGTAGCCATCACCATTCTTTATGTGATGAAATAACCACTGGTCTCTAACAAATGCCGGGCCGGCTGCCAAATTTTGGGAATAAATGTCTGAGCTTAAGCTTGGAGGCAAAAACTCAGTCCTGTGAGGAAATTATCAGGCCATGGAGAAGGACTATTGGTTGGCCTCAAAGACATTCTAGAAAACTATTCGGCGCCTCAGGAGGGGAGAGAAGTTTTTTTACAGGCACCGTTTTCAATACAGATGGGGAGCTGTTGACATAGGCTGGTGACATTGTCAGACGGTGGAAGGAATACTTCCAGGATCTCCTCAATGCTGCTGACCCCTCTCCTCTCCTCTCTTGAGGAAGCAGAGACTGAGAACTTTGGGGTGGGGTTGTCCATTAACAAGCTGAAGTTGCAGAGTATGCAGAGGTCAATGAGATCCTTAGTAACAAGACACCAGGAGTGGGAGCAGGAGACAATTAAATGCATAGATTGAAAGAAAAGAAAGAAAAGGAAAAAAAACGAACTAACAAAAACAACGCACTTAAGTCACATTTGTAACATTCATTAAGCATAGAGATTAATAACTGAAGTCTAGTAGAGCTTGATCGATTGCTTGAAAAGAGTGGGAAGAAGCAAATTTATATAATCCCACCCCAACATAGTTACTTTCTCTTGAATCATCATAACAGCAAAGCATCATTCCAACATTGCATCATAACACAAAAGCATCATAAAATCATTTCATAACATCGTAGCATCATGACAGTATATCATCAACATTTTTTAGATGTTCTACAATAATTCAATTTATGTTTGTTACTATGACGGAGTATTTAGGCCACTTTGAAAGAAAAAAATGAATATGCAAGAACAAAGTTGTAACAGTTCCACCCACATTACCTGCCGGCTAAATACATGAATTTGGACCTCTGCAGCTACATTGCCCAAGACAGAAACAGCTCGCCCGCTGCAAATCCATGCCTTATGGGTCAAGAAACTTCTTCTGAAGAGACCCCGTTTCCTGCTTGTTCTTTTCATTGTCCTTAGAATTATATTAAAACAATGTTGACTCTCTAAAAGACTTCCTTATGAAACTAATGCCAAGTTACTGCTCACAATACACTCTACGTCTTTCATACTGAAACACGAAGTGTTCTTTTTTTTGGTGTTGCAGTTTTTCTTAGTAAACAATGATGCTTAGAAAAACAACTTTTTCCTCATAAATTATGCCCTCAATTTTGTAAACTCTTAATTAATAACTAATTAAATAATTACATTTTTATTGGAAGCAATTGATTTTTTTTACTCTTAATTTTATGAGTTTGTTCTCATAAAATGTTGAATTTTTCTCATAATTTTGCAACTATCTTCCCATATTTTTATGTTTTTTTTTTCCTTTCATGGTGGTGTTCTGTGCCTTCCTACTCGTAAAATTTACTTTCCAGTCCACTGCGTATACGTAGACGAACAAATATGTCATAATTTTTACAGTGCCTCTCTGTTGAAGCAGTGAACATTTTAAAATCTGAGAGTTCAGAACCAAGGGCTGAGTGCGGCTCAGAATATGAGTTTAACTTTGGCTGAACGGCTCAGTTCAAGTGTAATTTCAAAAACCCCAATCCTAAATAAGATGCATGCAAATTACTAACCACAAGACTGAACAAAATGTAACCTGTAAAAGGTAAAAAAAAAACAGTTTATACTGACCACAAGATCGTAGAGGTAACACAGATTATACTTCATGAGTAAACTATATCCATATATATGATAATATATTACCTTTGGTTGACTAAAGAACAAATTATTTATGAAATTTAGTTATTTTCATGTGATCCTTTCCCACCCTGAAGTAGGACGCCTTGGGGGTGCTGTCCATTGTATGACATCATCCTAGACCAGGCGTTGGCAGCAGGTCTGCATTACACCCAAGAGAAAATACCCCATCCAAACTTTTTCAAAGATGGATGTGCATATTGTGCATTTAAAATGAAAGCGTTTTGCTGATCATCGCTGTAGCACTGCAGAGAAACTGTGTGTTAGCCTGGGGAGGTGCTTGCAGAGCAAACTCTTCCTGAAAGGGACTGTTCTCACTCGTCTCCGTCACATTGTGAGGACACACTCATTTTCATGGGTTGGGAGGGGCTGCTGCTCAGAGGCAAGTTTATTTGTTTCACACATTTCACGTACAAAGACAATTCAAAATGCTTTACATAAAACATGAAAGAAAGAAAACAATCAAAACATCAAAGGTGTGATCATTACAAAAAGATTTAAAGAAAGTTAAAAGAAGTGAATTTAAAACAAGAATATTGGTAGATAAACATTGCAGATTTAAAGTTTTGAATCCAAATGAATCAAATGCAGCTGAGAACAGGTGGGTCTTTAACCTGGATTTAAATACACTGAGTGTTTCAGCTGATCTAAGGCTTTCTGGAAGTCTGTTCCAGATCTGTGGAGCATAGAAGCTGAAAGCAGATTCTCCATGTTTAGTTTGGACTCCAGGAACTGACTAAAGACTGGATCCAGATGAGCAGAGAGTTCTGGCTGATATATACTGGGTCAGGAGGTCAGTCATGTACTTTGATGAGAAACCATTCAAAGCTTTATAAACCAGTAACATGACCTTAAAGTCTATTCTCCAGCAGACAGGCAGACAGTGTAAAGACCTCAGAACTGGACTGATGTGATCTACTTTTTTGGTTCCTGTGAGAACACGAGCAGCTGAGTTCTGAATAAGCTGCAGTTTCCTGATGGATTTTTTTGGTCGTCCTGTGAAAACACTGTTACTGTAGTCAAGTCAACCAAAGATGAAAGCATGAACTAGATTTTCCAGGTCCTGCTTGGACATCAGATCTTTAATCATTGAAATACTTTTGAGATGATAGTAGGCTGATGTTGTCACTGCCTTAATGTGTTTCTCAAAATGTAGGTCTGTGTCCATGACTACACCCAAGTTTCTGGCCTGGTTGGTGGCGTTAAGATGAATAGATTGAAGCTCTGTAGTGACTTCCAGCCGTTTCTCTTTAGCCCCAAAGACAATAACCTCAGTTTTGTTTTTGTTTAATTGAAGTAAGTTGGGACACATCCAGTCATTATTGTCCTCAATGCATTTACCAGGAGCCTGTACAGAGCCTCGGTCTCCTGGTGTCATTGTAACATATTTCTGTGTGTCATCTGCATAGCTATGGTAATTAATGTTGTTCTTTATAATCTGTGCCAGTGGGAGCATGTCGATTTTAAATAGAAGTGGCCCCAGGATGGAGCCTTGGGAACTCCACATGTAATTTCTGTCGTGAAGTTACCAAGTGACACAAAATATTTCCGGTTTTCCAAGTATGTTTTGAACCAGTTTAGTAATGAGGCCCACCCAGTTTTCCATTCGTTTGAGTAACATATCGGTCTGTAGTTGCTCATTTGTGTTTTGTCCAAACTGTCCTTTTTTAGGAGGGGTCTGCACTGTAGCAAAGCAGGAAGCCTTTACAGAGCAAGATTTTAGAGGAATACTGGGGCTGTTTTTCATGAGCAATTAACATTATTGTGCACCTAAAAGCTCAAAAAGTTGAATTTGTACGGCACAGGCCCTTTAAAAGCCAGGGCACTAGATAGTCTTGCACTATTTAGTTTTTTAGTATAGCAGGAAGGGAATTCAGACATAGAACTTTGTTAACTCTTGTGGGAGTCAAGCGCATCTGTAGTCTAAGGAGGTCTCAAGTTCTTGCCAGACTTGTCTGAACAATTTCTGAATACATTTGTCTTAACATTACTGCACTGTAAATAAAATGAAACCATTAAACAACAACAAATATGCACACACGGAAGACAGAAACGTGTGCAGCACTGACAAAAAGACTCTCCTTTTGTCAAATGCACAGAAGGATCTAGATGTGTAATGTGGCTGTAATAGTTTCTGTTGTAATTTGCTGCAATCAAATTCTTCTCTGTGGAATCATTCGAGTTGCTCTGCAGGAATGTCAGCAGTCAAAAATAAAGCTCCTAATCCAGTAGTGAAATGGTCTGAGAGTGAGTCACAGCAACATGTGTATTTTACCTCCTGGATAAGAAAGAGGAAGAAAAGGACAGAAATTGTCTTTCAAACCCGTTGTGATATTTGGCAGAAGATCAGAAGGAACCTTTTGTTCTTGGTTTGGTTGAAATGAGGAATTGTGTCAGAAGCATGCTCACAATGTCACTTTGCTTTCTCAGTCATTTCTGATGCTTTGCTTCTTCAGACTGCAGTTCATGGCTCTGTCCTCTGGGTGCAGCGGACTAGAAAAGTCAAAGAGTTTGCTTCTCTAGAGGTTCCTTTGACCCTGCCACCTTCCCTGGACAGCTGTGTCAGTAAAATGCTGGTTCCCCTCCAGGAAACCTTTGTGCTCAGGCATCAGCCTAAAGCTTGTCTTCACCTTTTACTCTTTAGTAAGATTGAGGTGCAGAAAACATGTCCAACTACAACTTCAGCTTCTCTGCCACACATTTGACACTTTGCAGTTTTACCTTGAAAGGTTTACATAGTTTTGCCACTCAGCACCAACTGATCCTGGATCAGTCCTGGTTCTGTGGCTCTGGTTCTTTTTGCTTCAGATGTTTAAAAAAATATATTGAAAGTTTGTACATTTTTGTGACAAAAAAATGGTAAAACTTCCCACAGCAAGAAGATTCATCAAAGTTATGAGGATTGAAAACATGAAGGAAGTTCTGATAAACTCCTGAAAGGTTCTGTTTTTATGTTCATATTTAGGATTGTTCTAGATATAAATCTGCAGAACTTGGTATGAGCTGAAGTATGATTCAACTGAAGAGATTTTATTTCTCTTCAAAAATTCAGAAAGCTGCAATGGTTGAAATGCCTAATGACTTCATATTTTATCTCTGTTGATGGTTTTGCTCTCCACCCTATTCCAGACCAGATGTTTGGGCAATGTAGATCACATAAACATCTAAAAACACATCCTTCCATCTATCTATCCACCTACCCACCTACCCGACCAACCACTCACCCACCCATCCATCCATCCATCCATCCAGCCAGCCATGAGTCACAGGGGATGTTGTCCCAGAAGATATCTCCCTCTCTGCACTCTTCCTCCTGTGTTTGGTTCTTCTCCTCAGAGCCTCTTCCTGGTGTCATATGTACATATTCTCCCCAAGGGAGCATTCTATAGAGATGTCCAAATCACCTCAACTATCTTTTCCTTTGTGATTGGTGCCATCTCCTTATCTTTAAGGGATTGGTCAGTAGGATATTTATTTCACTGAGAAAGCGGGTCTAAGGGCAGGGATGTCAGCCGCCTCCTGAGTCTACTCACAACAGCAGAACCACTCATCCACAGTTGGCAGCTCCTTAGATCCGCCCGACCAGGGAAAGAACAGAGGTTGATCCCCCAGCACAGAAATTGGCAAACCTGAGAAACCGTTGCAGCTCCCTTATTGTGGTCGACAGGGGCCACTGTCGCACCGCCTCCACCTTGCCCTGGGCCATTGCTGTATCCCAGAAACGCGATGGAGGTCCTGTGGAACTTGCATTCTCCCCCTTGGCAGACAGTTTGTGTTTTATCAGCCACTGTCACCTGCCAGACATGTGCAATATGCTCCAGAAGTGTGTCGGAATAAACCAGGATGTTGTTGATGTACGCCACTACAAAACGTTACAGAGTGTCAAGGAAGGTATTGTTGAAAAACGTCTGGAACATTGAGGAGGCACAACAGAGACCAAAGGGCATGACCAGATACTCATAATGTCCAGAGATGGTCGAAAAAGCAGTCTTTCATTCGTCCCCTTCCTGATGTGGATAAGACTGTAGGCGCTCCTGAGATCCAGTTTAGTGAAGAAGCAAGCTGAACGGACCTGTTCTAGGGCTGAGGGAACCAGAGGCAGAGGGTAATGGTACTTTACAGTCACTTCATTCAGGTTGTGGTAGTTAATACACTACCTCAGACCACCATCCTTCTTCTTGACAAAAAAAGCGTGCTGAGACAGGGGATGTAGATGGTCGGATGAAGCCCTTTACAAACTCCTCCCAGATGTAGGACTGCATGGCAGCCAACTCAGGTTGGAAAAGCGGGCACAGCTCCAGGCAGAAGGTCGATGGCACAGTCATAGGACTGGTGCGGAGGGAGCTGTGTGGCACGCTGTTTGTTGAAAGCTGTCCGCAGATCCCAGTATTCGACTGGCAACCCCTCCTCCTCTCCTGTCGCGCTGTTCTCCGCGAGGGTGGTGGCTGTAACAGGCCATGATGAAGCGTGTCAACAGACTTCTCTCAAGCCTGAAGACAGTGTCGCTGGCAGTGAGTGGAGGTGAACCAGTTTATGCCCTGACCAGTTTATAGCAGGGTTGTGCCTCTCTAGCCAGGGAAGACCAAGGATGCAGGGACAACGAGGGGACTCAATGGCGAAGAGGTGGTGGAGCTCATGATGGTGATCCGGCACGATGACTGATATGTCCTGGATTAGGAACCGGATCTGACCCGACCCAGGGGTCTTTTCCATCTGCAGTGCACAAATGGAAGGGAAGCGATCCTCCAGTACAGTGCGCGGCTATCCACTCACATGCTCCTCTCATCAGAAGAGAGCACACCAACAACACTTTGGTGTCATCTCTTGGGTAGAGGCTTAGTTGTTGACGCAGAAACAGGAGAAATGTTGGAGCTGGCGGAAAGGTTTTACCCTCTGGAACTGCCCACATAGTATGCTGGACTGGATATTCCTGTCAGGAGTCTGATGAGCTGACAAAGCTTAATAGTACTTGCTCTTTAGCTTGACATCATCTTTTACCTCTGGAGACCACCAGAGGGTTCATGGATTGTTACTCTGAATGACTCCTGAGACCAGAGCCACAGCTTTCAATTTCTGCAACGACAACAGAGCTGGAAAACATGGTCCCTCTGGACTCAGTGTCTCCTGCCTCTTTCAGCACCTGCAACAGACTATAGAGGGCAGGGATGGGCAACTCCAGGCCTCGAGGGCGGCATTCCTGCATGTTTTCCAACATACCATGCTCTGACATGTTCTAATTGGCTGGTCACACCTGAAGCAGGTCATCAGTCATGAGTAGGGCTTGGATATTTGGAAATCATGCAGACACTGCTGCCCTTGAGCCCTGGAGTTGCCCATCTCTAGTCTAGGGTGTACCCACCTTTGCCTAAAAGTAACCAGGAGGGTCTCCAGAAATTCCGTTGCCCTCAGGAGGTTGAGGAGGAGAACTATGGATCGATCCACCGTATCGGATGTGTATTCTACCCACTGATCAAGTCACTGAAAATGTGCCCAAAGTTGAGTCAACTTTTCTTTTTTTAACCTCCCTGAACTCTGCACACTGCTCAAGGAGCCCAATGGTTTATGTGATATGCAGCCTGACTGTTAGAAATGAGGAAATGAGATGCTCACAGAGTAGTTTGTGTGGACATCCCACAGGTGTCCTACAAGAACTTATGTATCACATCCACATCCCGTCCGTGCATCGTTTTTGCGCGATCAGTAACGAGCCAGTGTGAGCACCTTAAGGGCACCGTACATCAACATCACCTGTACATCATCAGTGTGTGTAACTTGCATTACTTTTACAAATACTTTATGATGATAATACTTTGTGACACTTTATGACCACAAGCACAACAATGGTATGTTCCATTTTCATGATGTCCACTGAGTTTCAGGGGAACTGCTTCTCTCAATGACCGTCCATGGACCTTGACAACCCAAAAACCTGCAGCACTAGTATGGGGCAGAGCCTGTATGGATGCATGTGACCGAGGCCTAAACTGCTGACTTCCTGTAGGGTTTTAACCCCTTCATGCTTGACTCTATTTCCAATTACATAAAACATGTGTAATATAAAAAATTTATTTTCCGTTCTAGCTGATGCAAAATCAAGTGGATCAAGTCATTTTTCTTTTTTTTTTTTTTTTTTTTGCACACTTTAAAGGAAAACAACAAATGTGAATTCTGCAAACATGTTTCTTGTGTGAACAAACAGTAAACATACATGTGAAATGACAATGACTGTGTGCACTAATATTTCTTCCTAAATATTAATATTAGTCTGTTTTATAACCAGCTATTGTTTACTTTTACATGTTTAATAATTATTTTTGCTTCTTGCAATATATTCATGATCAGTCCATTGAGACGGCTATGGCTGTAATATTGGGCTATATAAATAAAAATTGAATTGAATTAAATTGAATATTAAGAATTCAACATTTTTTTCTGAAAATTTTACCACAGAGTTAGAGGCTGTACTGCTAACAGCTGTTTTTCTCTCCCTGTTTTACCTTTCAGCCTCGCCTCTGTGCCTTAACATGAACATGCTAAACATGCTACAACAGGTGGGGAGAGCATCCAGGCTTTTTAGAACTGCTGTTTTCACTCCCACCCTTAACCCTGCAGCTTTTAATGGCTAGACACACCTGATCCAGGTGATCAACAGCAGGTGGGGCGAGTGACCCCTCCCCGCTGGGGACTCCAGACCTGCAGGTTATTTTTTAAGCAAAAATATTTCTGCTGATTGCACAGCAGAGCTCAGGCGGTCCTGTGGCCGCAGGACGGGTCAACACACATCTACTGCAAATGTGCACTTGTCATGTGGGGAATATTTGTAGCCATTTGAGGCTGAAACTTGGCTCTGCTGGGTGCACAAGAGCATGGACGTCCTGGTCCAAAGTCTTCTGGAAATCTTTGCTGTCATCCTACTTTATGTGCAAAATGTGTCAATATTTTCTTTCTAAGTTTTTGCAGCACTTCTCCTAAAGCATTTAAGGCTCTCCAGACAGTTTCAACTTCCTGAGAAGGAAATGTGACCATCAGCTTTAACACAGATGTCAGAGAGCTTCCACCTACAGGAACTTCAGCTGACAGATATTCTGCAGAGCCATCTGAGAAGAGGATTTCTCCAGTCTGTAGTTCCCAAGACAGATTTATATTTCTGTCCAGCTGTCTCTGCAGTGACTGTATGCTGCTGCTGGGCGTGGAGGATCAGCTGGAGGGCTTCTTCAGAAAGCCTCCAGTGACATATAAGCAGAAGTGACATCTTCTGAGCTCCTTTGTTCCTCCTGCATTCAATGTAACTCCTGAAGCTTCTCTCTGGATTCATAAACCAATCCACAGTCATGGTGCAGTTTCTACAAAGTGTGGCAGTTTTACAGGCAGTGCTGGGATGCCCCCCAAGCTTCTAGGCTTCCAGCACTGTGTGGGGTCCCCCTCAGAACCACAGCTCACTCACAAAGATAATAGGGAAGGGGAGATGTCAGCCTAAAATATGATTGTTCCTGGTATGAGAAATCTCACACAACAACTCAAGTCATGCTGCTCTTTGGTTCCAATATGAATCTTTGCTGTTTGGT
The DNA here is from genome assembly GCA_016861445.1 of Oryzias woworae. NCBI lineage: Eukaryota > Metazoa > Chordata > Actinopteri > Beloniformes > Adrianichthyidae > Oryzias > Oryzias woworae. The sequence continues at coordinate 500,402 of BOLG01000747.1, forward strand.
TTTTGTGTCAGAATAAATCTGTTGATGTTGTTGATGCTGACAATTTATGTTAGAAAGTTCTAAAGGCAGGAGAGCAGGACCTGTGGAAGAAGCTGCATTTCATAGAGTGGCTGAAAACCCGACTCAGGGTCACATGACAGGAACCTGGTGGTGAAACAGAAAATCTGCAAGCAGAACTTCAGTAGTGTCCTTGTGCACTTCCCATGGGTCAAAGTGTCCTTACACGGGCAAGGCGGGAGCTGAACCTGCAATCTTCTGATCAGAGGTTGACCACTCTACCTGTGTAGAGGTAGAGCAGTGACTGGTCCAGGTCGGTCTGAGTCACTGTTTTTATGGCAACCACTCTCACCAATCAGAAGTGAGCTTGTTGGAAGTTCAAACCCCTTCAACTGAATGCGAGCTGCACAAAATCTGTCAAACGAATGTTTCAAACGGTCGACGTGGGGCCAGCAGGCTCCACCTTCATTTACTGAGGCATCTAATCAGTCAGGTTATGACTTGAAGAACTTGTGATGAAGACAAAATACAATGAAAAAAGGATTAGCAAGAAGATATTAAGAAAAAAATGCATCAGAGCAAGAATGGTTATTCTGATAAATAGAATGAGTATCAACTGTTTATTTTTTATAGAAGTCTGTGGGATTTTGGCTTATTGGAGCCGGCAGGTACTTCCTGTTTGGAACACCAGGGGGAGGGGTCACTCAGTCCGTTTCTCAGATACAGAATAAACTGAACGCTTTGATTTCAGAATGACTGAAGAGGCATGGAGGTAGACGACAAGACGTCTGCTACAGCACAGGACAGAACAAGCAGAAGAAGATCTGAGGAGTTTGAGAGTTTTTCCAAGTTCAAACCTAAAAAAAATAGCACATTTCCCTCTTTGAAATGATGAGTTCAGATGGATCCAGGAAGCATAGTGCACACTTACAATTTTGCACCATGTTGATCCCTGGGGGTGCGTAATTAAAGCTTTTTCCATGCGCCGTGTTGCCGTGTCCTGTATCATCTGCACACGTGCTTGGTGAGAGCTCTGAACGCAGCTCTAACGATGGAGACCACCCCTGGAAGGTGCAGCCAACCTGAAACCAACTGCTGCTGCTGCTGCTGGAAGCCTTACAAAGGTGCATTGTTGTTTGACTTCCACCCCCCACCCCCATTCTGCCTCATTCAGCACATTTGCTGAGTTTGGGGTCTAGACTTTAAAGGACACTGAAATGTGAAAATATTGAGGAATATTTTTGAAAAGCTATGAAAGTCTTCTGGAGTCAGAATTCTCATCTCCTTCAAGCCTTCAAAGGAAGTGAGATGTTCAGCAAAACTTCGATCTGAAGTTCTGTTGAAACGTGAGCAGCAGAATCCTTCAAAGGCAGAGATCCTGTCATGCTTCCTGCTGGGATCAAACCTCCAACTCTGATGAATTTATGTGGCTGTAAAGAGGCTGAGCCAGAACATCTGTGCTCAATCTCTGCTGCGCCGTGGAACCACCACCTCAGGTTTTTCTTCCTTCTGTGGGGGAGAATCAGCCAAGTGGGGGGCCGGGGGCTCAGGTACGCCTGTGTCACAGCTAATGGAAACCCTCATCGGTGTGTGTTCGGTGTGTGTGTGTGTGTGTGTGTGTGTGTGTGTGTGCGCATGCGCGTGCGTGCGTGTGAAACTTGGAGGTTCTGGAGGGAAAGCAGAGCTCTCACCTCACCACTTTGTTGTGTGATGCCAGAAAATCAAAGCGCCCTCACTTCTTTAGGCTCATTTAAACTAGACTTTTATATGTTTACATTTCGGAAAGAAAAAAAAATCACATTATTGGTTCTTCTGAATATTTTAATACTTCTTCCTAAAGAACACCATCAAAAATTGAAAAGGATTAGTGGTTCAATGCCCCTATGTTTTCCTTGGCCAGACGCTGAGCCCCTGGTTGTCTCCGATGGGTTACAGAGCTGCTTCCTGTGGAGGGGAGTTTGAGGCATGTGAAGAAAAGTCCTTTGAGCACCACGTGTTAGAAGCGCAGATCGATCATGAAGATCAGAACACTTGCTGTCAGGTGCACACGTCTCTGATCGCCTCAAACATTTGTGTAACACAACATCAAGTTAAAGGAAACCATCCTGGTCTGTTTTATTAGTTTGTTCTTAAAGTACTTTTTTAAACAAGTCTGATTTAGATTGCTTGTCATATATTTAGCCAGTTTAAATTCATGTAAGTGAGGTTAACGGGGAACTGACCCCCTCAGTCACTTTCTGCACACCTCATAAATGCAGCCTAATCCAAACGTGGTCTTCTTATGACCACGCTTTATTGTCTCTTACCAGGTTTAGTATTGTCAGTCTTTGGTGAATCATAAAAATGACTAATTTCTCTTCAAAAGATGATTTTTCATCCTGTATCGGCCTTAGCCTATTGTTGTTGAAGAGTCGTCATCTGAAGGAAGCACAGTGTGGAGCAGCAGCAGCAGAAATGCCACCGAGCAGGTTTCACCAACAACTGCCATGTTCTTCATAACTTTCTTCATCACTCAAATCTGAAGGCAAGTTAGACGAGTTCTTGACAAGCAGATGATGAGCAATCTTCTCCTTCATTTGAGTTTGGTCTCACACACACACACACCTGAAAACCTGCAGAGGTTGAACCTTTGGCACTGAATGCAGAGTAAGATTTAAGATGGTGCAGAAATGTCCTTTGTCTTTCTGGTGTGTCGAGCTGAACATTGTTTTTATTTGAATTTGTTTCTTGATCCAAACACCTGAATTTCTTATCTGCTGATCCGTGGCTGCATGACTTCTCCACCTTCACTAAAGAGTCTGCTGGAAATGTCAGCCGCCAGCCTTTCAGAGGAGCATTCTGCAGTTTGGCATCTGAAGGTCATCCTTCTAACTTCTTCTTTTAATTTGCAGTCCCTACAGGAAAATGGGGTTTGTGTTGCAAAGCTGTGAACTAATCAGTGGGGTGAAGATTGATCAGCTGGAGAAGAAGGTGGGTCCATGGCACACTGAGCCCCCGCAGACTGGCAGATGAAGCTGGAGTCTTGATCCTGGGGAGGGCAGGTGTTGCTGGAGGTATGGGAACTTTGATGACCAGCATGGAGAGCATGAACATCAGAATCATGGATCTTCTTTCTACAGATTGCAAGCTGCAGGAAATCTATACCATGGTCACTTATGAAGGAAAGAAATGTTAAATCAACTAGGAGTACCATACTTTACTCCTGCTATTTTCAATGTTTAAATCATTTTCTCAAGAAGTGGACTATTTTAATAGGTAGTTGTCATAGTATCAAACATGGCGGCTGCACTGACTTTGCTCTGCAGCAGCTGATGTTTGAGGACTAACCAGCAGGGGAAAGTGGAACATGTGCTAAACGTCATGTAAAGTGATCCAAAGCTTCATTTCAGGGCGAAAGTTCTATTCTCACTGTTTGGTTTTGTCCAGATACTGAAAAAAAAAGTTTGATTCAAAGAAACAGGCTCTGCTTTACAACAACTTCTGCTTTTAGTAGTTTCCTAAGTCGCTTTTACTGCAGGCAACATTTACCATTAACTCTGGTCATTAAGTTTGGATCAACAAGCAAACTATTTTTCATTCATTTATAATAAAGTTATTCCTAAACACATGTTCACTCCGGATTAAGCAATAAAGTTTCAGAAAAGACAGAAAAACACAGCAAACTACTTGAAATGAAAGTCTACATTATCGTTGATGGATCCTGTCACATCCATCATAGACATCTGAAGGTCAGAGATCTTTTCTACTGTCTTGTTTTTTTGATGAACTATAAAATAACGTCTGTCCACCTGTGTTCCAAGTTTCTGTTGATCCGGTTACCAACTGGTGTTTAGGCCAACGCAATCATATAGTCTATGTAAGCAGAACTTCTTTTCACTTTTTAATGGACATCCTGCAGCCAATCAGAATGGAATATTCATCTGGACCATGGGGCTAAGCAGTTTAAAATGTCCTTTTTTCTTGACCGGTCTAACCAGATAGAGGTTTGTCAAAACCACCAACAACCAGAGAACAAGTACAGGGAGGGTTTTTGAAAGTCCTTCATCAGACTCAGTGACCCTAGATGGTCAAACCCGGCACGTCTGGTTCATGTTTCCTTCCACACAGATTGTTTCTTTTTTTAAAGACAGTTTCAGTCTCTTCCACAAACGAGTTTACAATCATTTGCCCATCACGTGGAGTCCAGTTTCCTTTCTACAGTGTAAACACAGGAACAGCGCCTCCATGCAGAATGAACAGCACGTCTTTGTGAGGGTTCCTCTGAACAGAATCCAACCCTGACATGAGCAGTGACACTCAGTGAACGTGCATCAGGTAACCGACCTGACGAAGGCTTCCCCTCATTCCACAGCGGTCACAGACAATCCTCAGAGGTCCTTTGCTGTGCTCCAGAAACGACAGAGCGTGGCGACCTTTTCTTCTAAAGCTCTCAGTCAGCGGCATCATTTTGGCCATCACAGTCACAGTAAACAAAGACGGAGAAGATTTCCTTCTGCTTGTCTGTAGCACAGAAAACTGAGGATTCTTGTTCAGAAAACAGGATTTGTGTAAATGACCATTTCCAGAAGGCCTGAAGTACAGACCTCCTAGTCTCTGTTCATTCAAATGCAGCAGACTTTCCAAAATCAGAAAACCCAGCGTGAAATCCTGACCGTCACCAGCAGAACGGTTCTTCCAAAGTCCAATAAAATCCCAGTTTTAGGGAAAGACACAAAGAAACAAATAAAGCTGGAGATCCCCTGAAGAATGAGGTGTGGCTGGAATTTTAAAAATGGCCCAAAATGCATGAGATGTTTTTAACCTTATGACACCTGACCTAGTTATGTCACACGGACATGGTAGGTGAGCTCACCACAGAGACAGGGAGCTTTTCACGAACATGCTTTCTGTGGGCAACAGGAACTCCAGGAAGTCAAGAATAAATGCACTGAATGGAAATGGCACAAAACATGTGAAATCCATTCTACTTGATGACATTTGAAAGTGCTGGAAAACGTTTTGTTTGTTGATTCTTTTTGATGAAAATCCTTCTCTGTGTTTCTGTTGGCCTCAGCACTTTTGGAAGCCTGGCTTTCCACTCACTTTTAAAAGGATGATCAGTTTCTAGTTTGCTGTTGGGATTTGTGAGGAGAGCTCCTTTATGCCCATAGATGAAGGAAACTCTTAATCTTTAAACGTGATATTAATTCAACAACATTTGAAAGCTATTTGTAGCTAAAAAGTGCGTTTTCAGAGGAAAGGGATCATGCATTCACGATTCAAAGTTGCATCTTTGCCAGTTTTAAATCACGACTTGTTTCAAGCTGGATTTTACTTCCAAACAACAACAAAATACATGAATACGTACATTTTGAACAAATCATAAAGTGAATCAATTATTTTCTGACATGACTGCAGCTCCTCTATAGTGACCACAACTCCTGTTTGCTTTGTTTTCATCTTTTGCTCTTTTTCTTGATCTTTGTCCCATTTCATTCTGATCATCTTCACTGAACAGTCATGGTGACCAGCGCTTTTGCTCCTGACTTTCTGCCTTTACCTTCTCTTTGACGCGTTCAGAGCACAAACTTTCTGGAGCTTTTACGCACAGCTGTTTACGCAGCAGTTCTTATAGTGTTGCGTCACGTGACGTCTGCATGGTAGGCGTGTCTCCGTTAGGTAAGTGCAGCATTATTCATCAAGCCTCCAATGGGGAGGCTCCTGGTGAACCCGGCTGCGTAAAACCCCTGCGTGAGTCCCGCGGAGCCTCAGACCCGAGGAGTGAGCGCGCAGACCTGCAGCCAGGCGCGGGGGAGGGGCCGATCCACAGTGATGTTCAGCGTCAGGTCCAGCTTTCCCGCCGCAGAGTCCCACTTTGGATGTTTCTGAGCCAGCCAGCTGCCGCTCCCCTCAGCTCGCCTCACCCAGCTGAGCTGCCCCCCACGCCCAGACCAGCTGCCCTCCTCTGCTCACCATGTCATCCCGTGATGCCTCCGCGCATGCTCGGAGATTCAGCGTGCTCTCGTGGGATCAGGTGCGGCGCCTGGACTCCATCCTGGGGGAGAGCGTGCCGATCCACGGCCGCGGGAACTTCCCCACGCTGTCCGTGCAGCCGCGGCAGATCGTCCAGGTGAGACCCAAAGAGCACCGCGTCCTTCCTGGTTATTGATCTGATGTGCTTCCAAACACAGAGCTTAGACCTGTCAAAGGTGACCTCTCTGTTGACCCACCTGTCGCTCCGCTTCTGTCTGTCTGCTCATTTGAGGAGAAACTAAGAGGAATGAAGCGGACAGCACCAGAGCTGATGTTTCTGCCACATGGTCTTCATTTATGCTCCACATCAATGAATCAGGTTTTCTGCAGTTTTCCTTCAGGAGAAGACAGAGCCTCACGCACACTCAGCATCTTCTCTAAGCATCCCCTGCTAGTCTGTCTGTGTGGACAGTCCTGAAGGTAACGGGTTTCCTCCAATCAGATCTTTGCAGAACTTCAGCTGACCTTAAGGTTTCACTGACCCTCAGGTCACTCTGTCCCCCACCGTCACGACAGCGGGGGCTTGTTTTAACTACATGTGTAAGCTCTTAAATGAACATCACGAGATTCTCATTTATTAAAAAAAAAGATCCATAATTCATTTTTTAATTAAAAACATCTTTTTTTTTCTCTGAACTGTATTTCGTTTTACATTTGGGTAAATTCTAAACTTGATTAATTGAGCTGAACTGAAGTTTTCAATAGTGTGCAAAACATGGCCACATGGGGGCGCAATAAAGAGCTTTCACCAACCGAAGACCGCCAGCAGTAAAAGGACAAACAGTCCCTTAACAGAGATGAGATGAACTCAATCAGAGAGTGATTTATCACACGGGTTTAGTGTGTCATATGAGATTAATGCAAATAATCCTAAATGGAAACAGATCAAATCCCAACGACCGCTCAAACCCGGAGCGCTGCAGTGGATATGAAAGGAGCTCAGTGATGGAGCAGGAAACAGTCTTCATGTGAGGGTCACCTGCTGGGAACGCGCTCAATCACAGGTGACCGTGAGCTGTGCGTGTGTGCGTGTGTGTGTGTGTGCGTGTGTGTGTGTGTGTGTGTGTGTGTGTGTGTGTGCGTGTGCGTGTGTGTGTGTGTGTGTGTGTGTGTGTGTGCGCTGCCCCCAGAACACACACTGGGACCCTTAAAGACAGGGAGCCTGTTCTCCATCAGCAGCATCACATCCTTGAAACAGACGGAGGTCAAAGGTTAAAGGTTAGGGTCCCCAGAGCTGTGAAGCTTAAAGCAGAGTCTCCTGAAGTCTGAGAGAATGAAGGTTTCTCTGCTGGTTGTTGTGCTCTGGAACAACAGCAGAAGGCTGGACTGAGTGGGGAGGTCTCGTAACTGTGGGGTGACTCATCGGCGTGTGCTGGTGGAGTTTCACGTCTGCAGGAAGACCGAGGAGATGTGGCCACGCCACAGACACATTGGGACTCCTTTACTCCAGCGATGCCCCTCAGCCCAGCAGAGACAACAGGCGCATTGACAGACCCGTCGCCCCCCTACAGGGGATGGTGAGTCTGTTTCAGGATCAGTGGGAGTGGGGGAGGTCCTCTCTATAACTGAAAATCGACTTCCTTTCACTGGAGTTCAGATGTAAACTGAGGTGACACAGGCTGTGGTTCAGTGGCCCCCCCTGGTTGTGTTGTTGCTGATTTGAGACTTGTTTTGGTCCCAGTCCAGTTTGGTCAGTAAAGACGGCTTTGTCTGTGTGGTAGTGATTTTGTTCCCTGCGTCAGACTGGCGACCGGTCTGTGTACCATGCTTTTGCTACAGTGTGTGAGATAGGCTCTGGCGACCCCGTGACCCCAAAAGAAGCTGCTTGTTTCTAAAAATACTTCCCTAAATTCTTGTTCCGGACAAAGAAACATTTACGTTTACAGTGTGGGGGGCGCAATCCTTCTTTTATTCTCAGGTCCACAGAACGCTGAAGGGACATTGACAGCATCAGCGGCGTAGATGCTGGGATTGAAAAGAGCGAGGCCTCAAACAGAACCAGCAGAACCAGTGGGAGTTCTGTTGGCTGCGGGCCGACACTCCCCTCAAGTAAAGCTGCCTCCGTGTTCCTCATCAGCCAGATTTTTCTAAAAGCTGCTGCTTCAGGAAAAGAAAACAGTTGTGAGTTACTGTCCACTAGTAAAAGAAGTCAAACTGTGTTTTAAAACACATTTGAAAGTTTTAGATAAAAATCTCATGTTTAAAGAAGAATTCATTAAAAAAACGTAAACAGATTCCATCAGGCTCCGCCTTAAGGGGCTCAGCTTCAGAGATACTTACAGGTGGACCACAGACAAACACTTGATCTGCTCCGTTAAGCTTCTGCTCCGCCTCAGTGTTCACTTGGATCAAAGCTCCGGAAGTCTTTACTCTTTTGGGGACGTCTGATCTCCTGTGTGCTCACAGGCCTCCAGCCATCAACTCGGAGGTTCTGGTTCTGGCTGGTTTAGTCACTTGGACAAGTTCCAACCTTTACCTGGATTTTAATGTTTGAAAAATCAGCATGCGCTTCTTTCTCGCGTTGCGTCCCTCTCTGACCGAGTTCAAATGCTTGCTGTCGTGCATTATCATGAGAAAATAAAATAAAAATAAAAATAAAAACAACAATAAAATTTTATTGTTGTCTCGATGAAAATAAGAAAACGTCATAAAGTTCAGGAGGTCTGAGCAGACTGCTTTCCCATCCAGCAGTGGTCCTTTGTCTGGCCGTGAGCTCCTCTACCAGGAACCGGCACAGTGAACATGTTCATTACAGCTCCATAGGTCCTGACAGACTCTCTAGAGTGAACCCGCCTTCACCCAACAGTAACCGGGACGGGATATGGAAAACCCGCTGCCCAGAAAGGGAAACGGCAGATTAAGAAGATGAATGGAAGTTCAGGAGAGCTATGGATCCATCCACCATATTGGATATTTTCTCCCCACTGTTGCTGAAAACGTCACACGCCGGAGTCTCTGATTGGTTGAGGAGATGCAGCCTCATCCTCAGAGTTCAGATTTTTAAAATTCTGCCAAGCTGCGGTGGCCGCTCAATTCACACAGCAGAACCTCAATGGGAGTCTAAACCTTTGACTTTACATTGAAACTGGCCACCTCCGCCGTGCGGATGGCGCTAGTCCTGCATCAGGAACTGTGCTGTGAATGAAGTCCACAGAGGTACCATTCAGAGGTCCTCTGAGGTCAGTTTAGCAAAACATGGTGATAAGAAACTCAGCTAAGGACCTAAAGCAATAAGAGTTTGTTCATTTGACTCAGAACCAGAACCAGAGCTGATGCAGATCAAGTCCAAGTGCATGTGAAGAAACAAACTGCTTCTGTGAAGGGTGTCGTAACGTTGTCTTGAAGCTGAGTCATGGCAACTGGACTGAAAATCTGTTAAAGATTTCTGAAAGATTTTCGGTAGAGTCATTTTGCCATGACTCAACTTCAGGATTACAGATTGTTGTGTTCAGCACACACTGACAGGACGACACACATCTCCATTTCTGTCTTTTTTGTTTTCCACAAATTGACACCATTTCTTCAGGTCTTAATGACACGTCTGTGACATACTTTGGTCAAAACACCACATGGTGCAGTACCACAATGCCTTTACAGCTGCCACTCTTCTGCTGGGTGTGCCGCTGTAAACTTGCACATAAATTGCACTCACTGACCTGAAGTGGTTGAAGCAAAAAGTCTTAGAGCTTTCAACGGCCTCTCCTGCGTTTTTGGTCCTTCTCATCTGCAGTTTCCTGTGACTGATCTGTACATCTGACCAATATGGTGCTCCATGAAGGACCTGCATCACTGTCTGTCCGATTTGTTTTTTTTTTGGTTTGCATCCCCTACAGTTTACACCACCAACCACTAAGTGGCGATACAAAATGTTTTCATGTAGCTGGAGCAGGCTACGTCTACCAAATGCAGCAGCTGAACTAGGCTAATGCTAACTCCTACAAGTTATTCTGATTTTCTTTTACTTGTTGAAAACATTCAAGCCCATTAACTTCAAATGCCATCATTTTTACCATTTGAATTTTCTTTTTATGAGTTAGTTACACCCTGAAGTTCTCTCCTTCCTGCTCACAAAGGTTGTTGATCAGGTTTAGCTGAATTGTCTTTTTCATCTCAGCATCCGTCATGTCCTCAGGTGATAGCAGTTACAGATTATAGATGCAGAACAACCACAGCTCCCTGCAGCTCTCTCAGACTCTTGTCATGCACAGCTTGGTTTGGATTTTCCTCTGACTTGACTTTGTTCTGTTATTTGAACCTCTTTTGATGCATCAAAGCAACCTCTTTCTTTTCAGAGGACTGCAGAGACACATCCACTTCCAGACTACAGTGTTTTCTCACTTTATTGTGGTTTACCTTTAATTTTTCAGTGCAATATTACATGTGCACTGTGTTCTGTGTCCTGATTGACTGTTGACCTTGTCAATCAATCTCTTCCATTCCTTGTCTCTTGTACAGAATGTGTTCAGTTTTCCAAATTTCCATCAATCTTCGATCCCTGCATATCTTTGTTTCCATTCTATAAACTAGACTTGTTTTTCCATGAAGGTTTAAACTTTGAGAGTTTAAGGAAGAGAAAAATGCGTGAAAATATTCATGTCTGTCTGAGAAAAGTAGATGATGTGTGTATAGAGAAGCTTTACTGTCCTAAAACATCTAGAATCCTACTTCATGGCCTATTGCAGAATATTTTAGAACCGAAATCCTGCGATAAACAAGGACAGACTGGAACCGAACCTGCTGCTGATGACCAGAATGTTCAGGCAGTGGCGCCGGAATGGCAGGAAAACAAATGAACAGAGCATCATCCTCATGCTGTCAATCCTGTTGTGAAACCCGTCTGATACGTTTGAGTTCATGCAGTTAGGAGGATCTCCATCTCTCAGTCTTCTGTTTCTGTGTTTGTAGGTGGTCATGGCTCGACTGGAGGAACAGGGTCTGATGGTGCGTGATGTTCGATTGAACGGCTCAGCAGCCAGTCACGTGCTGCACCAGGACAACGGCCTTGGCTACAAAGACCTGGACCTAATCTTTGGACTGAGTCTGACTGACGACAAAACCTTTCGTCTCATAAAGGACTTGGTCTTGGACTGCCTGGTGGACTTCATGCCTCAAGGGGTGTGCCGGGAGCGAATCACAGCTCTTGCTCTAAAGGAGGCCTATGTGCAGAAACTGGTAAAGGTCTGCAATGACACAGATCGCTGGAGTCTCATCTCACTGTCCAATAACACTGGCAAGAATGTAGAACTTAAGTTTGTGGACTCCATGAGAAGGCAGTTTGAGTTTAGTGTCGACTCCTTCCAGATCACGCTGGACTCGTTGCTCCTCTTCGACCGCTGCTCAGAGACGGCCATGTCTGAGACCTTCCACCCCACTGTGCAGGGGGAGAGCATGTATGGAGACTTTCAGGAAGCGTTGCACCACCTTCGCTCCAAGACCATTGCCACTCGCACTCCAGAAGAAATTCGTGGTGGCGGGCTGCTGAAATATTGCCATCTCCTGGTGCGTGGCTTCCACCCATCCTCAGAGAGCCAGATGAAACAGATGCAGCGCTACATGTGCTCGCGCTTCTTCATCGACTTCCCTGACATAAACGAGCAGCAGAGGAAGCTGGAGGCATATCTGCAGAACCACTTCGCCGGCATTGAGCACAAACGCTATAAGTACCTGGTGACCCTGAGGCGAGTGGTGGACGAAAGCACCGTGTGCCTGATGGGCCACGAGCGCCGGCAGACCCTGGCGCTCATCTCCACCCTGGCAATACGCGTCATGGCCGAACAGAACGCAATCCCAGCTCTGCCCAACATTACCTGCTACTATCAGCCGGCTCCCTACGTACGAGACGTTAACTTCAGCAACTATTACGTGGCACAAGTCCAGTCCCACATGTGTAGCAGTTCTTACCAAACATGGCTGCCTTGCAGCTGAGCGGGGACAGAACAGAGAAGAATGTTCTTCTGCTCCAAAATCCATGATATGATTCATTTGCAGTAAAGTCCACAGAAATCCTCAGCATCCTGTTCTGGCTCCTGGTTGTTAGAGGCATTCCGTCGCTTTCCTTCAGCACCAGAGTATCTACCTGCTCCATACACTCTGATCAGCTCCAGTGACCTTGGAGATGTAGAAGTTTGTCAAATCTTTCTTTATGATGGGAGTGTTTTTCTCTGTTGACCTCTGTGTGTCATGCTATGTTTGCACCGGGCTCGGAAACACAACCATTTTCAATGAGAAGTCACAAATGCAACAGTTCAGTGTGAACACCCTATGCTAAAAGTGTGTTCAGTAATGCCTGTTTAGTGTGTTCTTGAACATGCATCACATGCCTGGTGTGTACGTAGCATCACTCGTGTTCTGTGGTTGGCCTCTAGTAGAGTAGATCTGTCCTAATCTGATAATCTGATGTGAGTCAGGGAGGCTGGCAAGACCAATAATCTGTTGATAGCAAAATAGAAGAGGCTTTTTTCAATGTAGAGACATGAACATTTGCTGAATGCATGTATCAGACAACAACTGTGTGGTTGCTTTGGACCTATCACCATCGAGGAGGCCGCCATTTTGAATCAAAATGTAACTTCCCAATTGTTCTTGTACTGTGTACAGCAGAAAGGTTATTTAAATACTTTTATTTGGAAACAGTTGGTTTGTCTGCAGCTCTCACTGCAATACGGTCACAGGAGGCATGGGGGGGCATTAGCACTGCTGCAGCATTTGTTTGTTACAGTATTGAAGTCTCTATCATCAGTGCTGCTTCGTTCCTCCTGTAAATCTGAACAGCCTCTGTGGTGGCATTTTTTTGTAAAGTTGCCTGAGAGAAGAGCACAGGAAAAAAGCAGGAATGTCAACATCTTTCTAGGTTGCCTCTGATGGACGACGTTTTCCAACAAATCCTCCAACAGCTGAAAAACAGTTTCCAGTGCATATACAAGTGATGGATGTTGAAAAAGCCCCTATGAACGGCCATAAACGCAGCTGCTGAAGAACCAGTCGGTTTCTATGAAGGAGCAGAAACAGAGCTGTGAGGCTCTGTGGCTGAGGAGCTCAGCCAGAACAGGACATGGATCCTGGTGGACATGTGGGATGCTGTAGCTGTAGAAATAAAGCTTTTTTTTCTAAGAAGTGGTGTGGACACAGAGGGTTCAGTTTTTTTCATTGTTTAGTCGTGTTCCTGTATGCCAGAGGCAATCCACTAAATGATGTTGTTTATGCTGTAAACAAACGAGAGGACAACCAGCAGGTTTGAGCCAATGGTCTTTGTTCTGGTAGTTCTGGTGACATCTGACCGACGTGGACATCATTGAACAGCATGAAGGTTTGTGACGTGAGGACAGATCAGGCTCCTTTCACGTCTAAGATGAAGTGTAGATACTCAAAATTCAAATGGATTCTTTGTAATTATCTGTTCTCTCTGTGGTTTCGGCTCTCCTAGCTGGGTTTTTTGTTTGACCAAAGAAAACTTTTTTCTGTCGTATGACTGACAGCTCCAAGTGCCTCATTCTGACCAACAGAACAGGTTTTTTATTGTGTCCGTGCAGGTTACTGACCAGGATCTGGGTTTGAAAATCATTAAAAAAAAAAGCGGGGACTCAAAAGCGTGTGTTGGTCTTTCTTTACTCTTGACTGGAGCAAACATTACAGCAGATCAATCTATGAGAGCTTGAGACTCCACAACCAAAGCCCCTAACCATCCTCTGTTTCATCCATTTCATTAATCTGCTTTATGTCGTGTCATTGGGTTGCTGGAGCCTGTCCTGGCTACTGTTGGGTGAAGGCGAGGTGCACCCTGGACAGATCACCAGTCTGTCACAGGGCACACACACACACACACATCCAGGAACACGTCTGAGTAACCTGCAGTATTAACCTAGAAAGTGTGTTTTTGGTTGGTGGGAGGAAGCCGGAGTTCCCAGAGAAAGCACACACGTGCACAAGGAGAACATGCAAACTCCACACTGAAAGAGCGCAGCCGGGATTCAAACCAGGGCAGTCTCACTGTGCCGCCCTCGTCCTATGTTTTCATTTTTAAATCTAATATGTCTCTGTGTATCACAGAAAGGTCTAAAAATTGGAGCGACTTCTTTGGGCTCCATCCAGAAACAGAAATACCCCGAAGGGCTGCTTTTCCTGGTCAAAACATGAAGAAAGTGTACATTTGCAGAGCTTTCTTCTGGTAGACATTTGCTTTGGAGTCTGCTTCAGAGCCACACTGTGACACATTTGCTGCTTTCTGATGCACCTTCATTCTTGGGCCCAAACAAAGTGCTGGAGTTCAGCACATGTGGTCAAGCTGACTTTACTTTTAATGTTAGTGAGTTGGAAGAGAAACTTTGACGAACTCATTAGAGGCTGAGGATGGACATGATGCCCTCAGGGAGGCTTACAGCTTGTCTTCTGAATCCTCCTGTCAGCAGACCCTCTCTGGAGACCTGGGATGAAACAAACATGATGAAGCCACAGCTGGGATGGAGCTCAGTGTACTTTTGACAAACCAGTGATTTCTGCTGCAGGCGTGAAGCCCCTGAGAGGAACAGCTCTGCTGGAGTGGAATATTTCAGTGCAAACCACACGGCAGAGGTTGGTGTAGGGATTTAAGGACACTTTATCTGAAATAGGATTCACTTCCATCCTGTTTCCACTCAGTGCAGTTTGGAGGGTTTGATTCTCAGCTGAACAGAAACAGAAAACGTCTGCCCTCCATCTTCATCAATGCGTGCCTTCTTTGAGTTGCAGCCGCACGGTTGAATGATAAGTCATAGGTGTTAAGAAAGGTTGGTGAGTCCTGCGTACGTAACTCTGAAAGCACTTGGGTGTTTTCACCAGACAGAAAGTGTCCTAATGCTGGAGAACATCCTCAGGATGCAACCCAGCATGATTCGCCAACCAAACGTCAGAGGCAGGTCTCACTCCAGTGTTGGTGTGAAGCTTGAGTCATTCAGCAGTGGATGTCATTCATGTCAAATCTGTGGCCTCCAGTCTGACACGGAAGCACAGCAAACGTCTGGTGAAAGCTCTCTGTTCACCTGAGTGTCTGAGTGTGAAGGTCACGACTGTTAAGTCGATCCTCAAACACCCCTCCATGAAGTTTAAACGTAAAGCTGAGACACAGATTAGACGCTCTGAAGCATCTCATGGGCGGAGCCTTCTCCACCGCAGAGGCTGAACTTTCAGACTCTCCATCCCTTCTCTGCCCTCCTGTGAGTGTCGCTCTGAGATCAGCGTCTGATCATTTCTGCAGACTGATTGGATGATAGGAAAGCTTTCATCATCCGTGACCATCAGAGTCCACCTGGGACCATGATGGGGGCGGGGGGCTCAAAGGCTGTCAGTTCCACTCTCCTTGTGGGAATGCTGCTGCCTTTAGAGACAGAAACAGAACACATTTCACGGTAGTTGGATCTTCTCAGAGATGGACGCAGTGACTTTCAAAGAGGAGGTTCATCAAAAATCCCCAACGGAAGACAATTTTTGATGGTCTGAACGACACAAGAAGAAAAACATATTTCCCATCGGAGAAACAATTCCCCATAAGTCCTCTTGCTCCATGTTGTTCAGAAAAAGGAGCCCAGATGTGAAAGTCCAGCATAGAGCTACCCTAAAAAACAATCCGCCTTTTTCTGACAGAACTGAGCTGAACTCCTTTTAATTTCAGTCCATGCAGCTGAAGAATGAAGGAAGTGGTGCTGAAGTTTTCCTCATAAAGCTGCTTTTACTGCAGCGGCATTTCTCCATCCAGCATCATGCAGTTAGCAAGCAATTCCCAGGAGACACAGAGGATTTCTATTTGTAGGATTTGTGGAGACTCATGAGGGTTTCACCAAGGAGAGCTTTATTTGCTTTTCTGCAGTGCTATAACGCTTCCTGTTCCACAGGAACTCACGCCTGCTCTGGCATAATGATGGGGTTTTTAGCATGTTCTTGTGACATTTTTCTCACGATGGAGGACATGTACAAAAAAAATTAAGCTAAAACTGCATTCCTGAGTATTTCTATATTCAAATCAATGCGAATCAGGAGCAGACAAAAGCATCATTGGAAAAAGTTTTTAGCTGTGATCTAGAAAACTCAGCAATATAGAGCAGGTTTCCAACATCTGAAAATATCATTTACACGAGTCAGTGTAAAAAAATATATGCAGATTCTTTATATCATAAAAGTCATTTACTTAAATCAGGTAGAAAAAAAATCAAAAATAGATGTAGGTCATTTTCAGTAGAAAGATCCTTAGTCATTAATCACACTTCAGGGAACCAAGTCAAGTGATTTGATTAAAGTCTTTGGTCAAGACGGTATTCCTTCTTCTGCTGTCTGATTAACAGCAGACTTTGTTTGTGTCGGGTTCAACCATCCATGTCCTTTTCTGACCACCAGAGGAAGGCTTCTCCAGAGTAGTGACTGTCTCTGGCAGTCTTCCTCACTCCAACTCCCAGCATGCATCACCCTCCACTCCTGTGGTCACAGCTGCTGCCCATCATGATCATCATCTTCACAGCCTGCCCTTTATTCTGCTCTACGTGAAGTAGAATTATTTTCCCCTGAGATTCAGTCTGAGCGTTTACTTATTTGCCTCGCTGTGTCTCCCTTACCTGTTTATCGCCATCCTGCCTTGCTCCCTGTGTTTGACGTCTGCCTGGACTCTGACTACGTCCTGTCTAGTCCATACCTGTTTATTCTCCTAAATAAACCAGTTGCATATGGATCCAGCTTGCTTAGCCTCTTCGTCACAGTTTGCCAGGTCCATTGACCTTCAGCCAACAAGTTGAGTTTTGCAGGGCAGAACTCGCTGATGAAAATCAGGGTCTCAATAAAGACGTGTTGTTCAGCATCGGTCATTCGTTCATTATTACTTCATGCTTTTAATAAAAGTCCAACTTTGAATCATTTTTAATGAGATTGGATCCGTCATTTCTGCAGTCAGTCATAAATCCTTATTGAATAACCTTTATTAGTAACAACTGGAGAACATACACAAACTCGCTAGCGCCCTCTCTGTTGAGAGAGTGCTACTGCATGCCTCACCTACTGTCTTTTCAGTGCGTTTTATGTCACATTTTAACACAAAACAAACTACAGATAAACATAAAAAACATTAAATAGAAAGTGATGACATGCAATAAAATTGTGTACAATGAATATTTTTTAGAAAAAAGTATTAGATTTAGGCCTTGATATTTTTGGGGTTGCCAACCTACCCCTTGGCGCCGCCCCTGGACAAAAGGAATCTGCTGAGTCACTTCCTAAAGAAGCTTTCGTGGGCGGGGTCTGAAAACAAAAGGGATGATTGTGCAGGAACGGTTCTCTGAATGAAGATACTTCTTCCTGAAAAGCTTTCTGTTTTTTGGTTTTTCCTGCTGCTGATGTAGGAGCTGACGCCACATCTGCTCAGGCTGAATGGCAGGCAGTCGGGGGCTGTTCTCTCCATGAGCGGTGAATTTTCCAGCAGCCAGGATAAATACGGAGCTTCTAAAAGGTCACACTGTTATCCACCGTGGGGCTCCGGCAGGAGCTCCCCTCCATCAATATTAATGTGCAGGCACCAGAGGGGGGGCCCCTGAATGTGACTGGAGCAGCTGCGGAAGCTGCAGAGAAAATCTCTTCTGCGAGGGAAAGGCGAGAGCCGGCCCCAAAATGCCTGGACCGTCTTCAAACTGCTGACTGTCAACTTTTGGAGATTTGCCCAGTTTTTCATCCCTCAGCCTAAATATCTAATACTGATACGTTATCACTGACATGATTTATTATTTTTAGCCCCCCCCAGACAGCTGATGGACCCAAATGAGCAGGAAAGTGAGCCTTGCTTGTTTGGCCAGGCAGATTATGCAACCACATTACATAACCCCAGAGATGGTTTTGACTCAAACAGCTTCTTCACATCTGGCCGAGTGCTCAATCCTGCCGCTGCCAAACTTCTGATTTCCAGGCTGATAAACAGCTGTGAAGAACTGCAGCAGCCTGACGCTGGAGCAAGAAAAGTCAATGTTTGTGACAGAACAAGTCCAAACTGAAACACAGCACACAAACTCAGAAGAAACCTCCTCCTCATAAGCAGTTTGCTCATTATGACAGTGACAGAAATTACAGCAAACTTGAATAAAGTTAAGCCTAAATACTTCCTAACCCTTACCGCGGTTCTCTAAAAGAGCAGTGTTTACTGGAGGCTCCGCTGGTGCTGACATCAGGCTCCAGCCGGTGGATGAACTATGGTGCAGTGTCTCAGCATAAAACCTGCTGTGGTGAAGGACAGGCCTGTCTCTATTTACACCAAAGTCAGTAATCCTCCTGCAGTGAGAGGTAACTCCCATCTTTACTCAAGTTGAGCTCCAGATTCACATTTATTCGGCTACATGTGAGCCACAGGAAACTGATGGGCATCATCCCTGTCTCAGCATAATAGGAGTTACCATCATCTACAGGAACTGTGAAGATTCTCATTCATCCGGGATCGTTGAAACGATTTTAGAAAAACGTCATCTGCACATTTTCAAGATGATGACACTTTGGCTTTTAAAAAACCTTTTTCTTTCAAATAAATGGATTGACTATACAAACCAAACGCACAGACAGTTTGTTGAGACATAAAGTGAGTTCTGGTCAGAAGTAGACATTTTAAAAACAAATAAGTGATTGTGATTGGCTAAGGCAGTGTAATGTTTCACAAGGAGCCAACTTTGTTTTACACACAAGCCCACATGATAATAATTAGATTACAGAGTAAACTTTTGGCTGTCTGTTGCAATAATACTGAAAGTTACGTACAAATGTGTCTTTGGTTTACTGATTTAACTGGTTAGAAACTGATCAGAAAAACTGGAACCAAAACTTTTCCGACAGTAACATAAAAAGGTTCCTAGTAATGATTAAAGAGTAATCCAATCATTAACTTAATTACTTGATAGATTTCGTAGCAAATAAATGCAGTTAATTATTTTTTAAAGAATACTTCCAAACTCAGCTCACTGCTCATTACTTTCCTTTTTTGACTCACACATAAATTCTCAATGAATGAATAAATCTATCACAAAGGTCCCCTAGTGGTTCTATGAAGGTCCCTAAAATCCACAGAGTAAAACCATGGTGGCTACAGAAGAGCAATCAGGTCATTTAGCACCACCTCATTCATTTATTCAGCCCCCAGCACTTGAGCTCTATGAGCCTGATTGAGGTCAGCTTCAGGATGGACCCTGTTCAGGAAAAGTAAAATCTGTCCATGTGTTTTTTTAGAATCTCAGGTGTTTAAGCTTTATCTCT
Organism: Oryzias woworae; assembly: GCA_016861445.1. Taxonomy (NCBI): domain Eukaryota; kingdom Metazoa; phylum Chordata; class Actinopteri; order Beloniformes; family Adrianichthyidae; genus Oryzias; species Oryzias woworae. The sequence continues at coordinate 519,650 of BOLG01000747.1, forward strand.
AAGAACTGTATATCATTTCTTGATTGTGATTGGCTAAATTACATTATTAGTCTTTGTAAACCTGTGTTTATTTGACATTCAGAGCCTTAAGGGTCAAATGAGCAGAACAGATGTTTTTGTTTCCACATTGTGTTTGCAGTTCTGGATAATGTGTTATTTTTCACGTGATTTAAATGAATGTGTTTCATAGTGAATAAATAATATGTAACTTTTCAAAGGACAAAAGGTTTTTTTCCACACAGACCTTTTCTTTATTTTATTTCTGGATTTTAAACAAAAAATTCACATTAATTTTGGTAAATATATATTTAGAAGTCACCTATTTCTGTTTTATGTGAAGAAATTAGAAGTACAGTATTCCATTGCAAAAAGATCTTCATGAAACAGTTCATTTTCATTGAATGTTATTTGAGGGTTTACAGAACGGTCGAGCCTCACATTTTCTCTTCAAATTTGACCCTCTCTGTTGTTTGGATGCAGTTTGAACACCTCTGACCTCTGATCATCCATTCAATCTCAGCGATCCAAACTGTCATTGACACAACACACACGTGCACACGCACAAAGAATGCTGCACCTTCCATGGCAATAACAATTCATTATCCATTACAACCCTAACCCTGCCTACCACTGGCGCCAACCTTTAACCACCAGGAGCAATGTGGGGTTCAGTCTTCCCCAAAGACCATTGACTATCTATGGGATCTGTGCTCATCCCCTCCCCCCTGGCATACCAGAAAGCCAAAATCTCAAAGTCTTCTTCTGAGAAACAAACAGCTTTTACTCAGTCATTGTATTTGTCAGAATAACCATTCTAACTCTGGCATCTCTTTTTAACATTCTCTTGCTAAACCATATTTTTTTTTCTGCTGCCGAACACTGGTGCCAACCTTCCATCAGAGGCAATGTGGGGTTCAGCGTCTTGCCCAAGGGCACATGGGCAGGCAAGGCAGGAATTGAACCTGCAATCCTTTGATCACAGGCTGACTGCCCTTTCCACTGCACCACGGCCGCCCCAATAAAAGCATGTGGTGCCTGCTGGATTATTTTACGCTCGCTTTCAGTAGTAGGAGTGTGGCTTTCCAACAAGTTCACTCCCGATTGGCCAGAGTGGTTGCCATAGAAACGTAGATATAGATATAGATCGACTCGGAACAAACGTCGCCTGGTTCAAACATGGCAACGTCCGTGTTGAGGAAAAACGGCGACTGAATTGATATCATTTTGTTGGAGGTAAGGCATTTTCTGTGGTTAACACCACGGCCGCTTTGTCCATCTTTATATACTGTCAATGCCAGGGGCACTGTGACCTATGGGCAGGCAAGATGAATCCATGATTTTCCAATCAGATGTTGACCACTCTACCTCTACGCCACAGCCACTCCACAAATAAAGTTGTGTGGCGAGAAGAAGGTTGATGCTACAACCTAACACAGGCAATGATGCTAAGATGCAGGTGGAAGAGGACATTTAGAAAAGATACTGATCCAAAGCTGTGAGGACAAAACTGATTCAAAGAAACAGACAGCTTATGATTGTGGCACTACATGAAGACCTGAGTCAGGCCCTCCTGATGAAATCACACCAAACCTTTCATTCAACCACAAAAGCGCTTTCGTAGTGTTTTTGTCTGACCAGCTGCAGTTTAATTCCTTCATGTGTGTCTGTGTTGACGTGCACCTGAGCACGTGTTTGTTCTCTCAGGAACAAACCCTTCTGAGCATCTTAGCCTGATTGAGGTCATCTTCAGGATGAACCCTGTTCAGGACAAATGAGATGTGTTCATGTGTTTTTGAGAATCTCACATGTTCAAACTTTATTGAAAATAACAGAGAGCACTTAAAGGTCAAAGGTCATCTTCTTCTCCAAAATACCTGAAGTAATTTTCACAACAGGACAGTGTAATTAAAGTACTTCTAGCTTCAAGGGACTCCAGCTTTTATCTTTATTTGAGCGTTGGTTCCCGTCCAGGACATCAACTCTGCAGTTTCATGTTAGGGACATTTGTTTCTCTGAGGTCACTGGTCATAAAAACCAGATCAAACAGGACAAAGAATATTTTTAAAATCGCCTTTGAGGCATGAACATTTGATATTTAAGTATGGAGGCTTTGGTTTGAATGCTTTCATGCAACAGGAAGTGCAGAACTCCTGACATCTGACACTCGCTGAAAGTTGTCCATGTTTTTCTTCAGACAGTTTTTTTCAATGCGTGCTGCTGTGGTTTCAAAGCCCCTCAGACTCTGTTCTTTATAATCCACCTCCTGTTTTGTCTATAATGTCTTCCTGCACTGTGACCCTAAAATTCCTAAAGTGTGATTTCAACGGCGTTAGCTGCTTTCGTCCCCAGCTGCCCCCCCAGCACACTCACGCTCTCCCTTTTTTTCCATCATTCTCAGACCGATCAAATATTTGCCCTGCATGGGTTTGTTTATCTTCTGGAGTGTGTTTTCAGCAGCGGTCGGGCTCAACACTGAAGTCTTAGACGTCCCGGCGTTTGGCTGTTTGGCTTAGCAGCTGGGGACGGAGGCCGGCCATTCTCCCGAGCACAGGGAGCGGGCCGCTCTGCCTTTTGCTGGATCAACCGGTGAGCCTTTCGCACACTATGGCCATTCACTGGCCAGGCACACAGGACACACTATGAACCGTCTGCAAGCCAGCAATGTTTGCCAAGAATGATGAGTCCCAGTTCCTCTTTGGGAGCAAACAGCGTTTGGTCCACCGCCTGTGTTTTAATTTGAAAGGTGGCTAAAGTCTGGTGCGTGGGTTCACTGGGCGCAGCAGCAGACCTGCTTCCTCTTTCCTGCAGGTTTCATGCAGCCAGAGGAATCCTAAGGAGAGCCATCCTGGAATTTCCTTACACAGAGCCACATACCTCCAGGCTGATTCAAGCTGTAAAAACGCAGGCAGCTATAAAGAGATTCCCACAAGAAAAATCACACTTTACAATTTCAGCATTTGGAGTTTGAACCAATACAGGCTATTCATTATTATTTCTATTTTTGCCATTTTAGCAACCTGTCACACACTTGTGTTTTAAAGCAGGTTTCCAGCAGGTTTGGCACCTTTACACCTCATCATACCTGCATAAATCCCTGCTTCAGAAGCCTGCGGCTCTGCATTTGTTAGCTTCTGCAAACAAGCACAATCTTTTAAAACAGTCTCTTCAGGTGCAAAATCCTGACGGTCAAAGTACGTCAACCCTCCCATCCTGGCAGATTAAGTTCAAAACATGAAAGTTCAAAAGATGAAGGCTTCAAGGGGCCACATGGAGATGCAGGTCCAAATTATGAATTCGTTTTATTATAATTTTACAGCAAAAAATGGGTGATAGCTTTTTAGGGAAATAAACTGAATAATAATCAAGCGTATGCCAGGAGAACTCTTGAAGCAGTTTCAGGAGGATGTCTCCTCTTGATTCTCAGCTTCTTGGGAAATTCTGCTCTCTGTGTGTCTACTTAAGCCAAAGGACATCCTGGAGTAATTTTCCTCATGTCTGCAACTCTGAATGCCTTTATTGATCTTTTAGAAGCTAATTTTCATCTGAAAGGTTCCAGGCAGTCAACACCAGTGTGTCTGAGAGCTCACAGTATCAGTTCTGTCATGAAAGGAGGATTTAGGCCTGAGAATCCAGGACGTCAGGCTCACAGCAGGAACATAATGACTAAATCTAAAAATAAAAAAAAAAACTCAAAGTAATGAGAACTAGCAAAAATCTCACACTGACAAACTTAAACTATTTTACGAAAATACGCTGACAATTTATTACCCACAGGAGAAACTACTGTGTGTATTAACAAGGGAAACTGTATGAGAGTGGGAATGAGGAGAAGACAAAACCCAATGTACTGAGCGAAATAAATCCATAGAGAGAAAGGAAGAGCGTCTAGTGTTTTTGCACCTCAACAAGACTGACCTCCTTTAAACTATCCCACAGTATGTTTCTGGGGACATTATAAAAAATGAAAACTGTTCACATGTCCCTCAACAGCAAACAGTGTTGCACACTAAAGGCTGGACTTTAAAGTCAGATTTCTGACACGTTTTGTGGTTGAAGATGTCTCTAATAATCATGTGTTAAGTTCTGCTGCTGTTCACATTGTTTAGCCATTTTCCTTCTGTTTTTCAGCCTCTTCTTTTATGTGAACAGTAATAAAATAGATCAAGTTAAAACAAAAGCAGTTTTATAACTTAAACTTAAGTCTTCAAACTTACTGTGATGAAGGTGTTTTTAGGAATGAATTATTTCTGCTTGGTCTCATCAGTGATGGCAATAACTCTTTTTTTTAAACCTTTATTTTGCTATGGTTAACTTTTTCCTTGATTAAAATCAAGACACACAACACCTACCACAAATGTAAAAAAACATGGAAAGTCTATCTTACATAACAGTTCATCATTAATGTTTACTGAAAATAGGTCAGAATTATTTCAGAGATAATCAATAAACACTCTGCTGTTACTTAACTCTACAATGTAAAGGGAGGATTTCTGGATCAATTGGATTATCTGATGATCATCAGTGAGTATTACATTTCTGTTACATGATGTGTGATTTATGTTACTGTTTACTGAAATCATGAAAGAATGTTTTTTGAGTATAATCAATAATTTTTCATTTATTCATCTTCTAAACCGTTTTAGCCCTTTCGGGGTCACGTGGCTGCTGGAGCCTTACTCAGCCACTCATGTGTGAAGGCAGGAGACACCCCTAGACAGGTCACCAGCCTGTCGCAGGGCCACAATCACACATACACACCCATATCCACACACTTGGAACAATTTTGAGTAACATATGAACCTATGAAGCATGTTTTTGGATGGTGGGAGGAAGCCGGAATCCCCAGAGAAAACCCAGCATGCACAGGGAGAACATACAAACTCCACATAGAAAGGCCCCCTATTGTTGACACTGTTTTAAGTGCTGTTCCCCCAGCTGGGACTTGAACTGGAGGCCTTCTTACTGTGAGGCAAGAGTGCAAAACCACTGCGCCACCGTGCAGCCTCAATAATTATTAAGCACTCAGTTCTGTTACTTGAAAAATCTGTGTGATTTTTTTTTGTATTGACCACAATTTATGCTTGAAATAAACCAGATCAATCAATCAATCAATCATCCGGCCGACCGATCGATCAATCAATCGTTTGTCATTCCCATCAAAGTAACACTGGAACACTCAGTGTGTTTAAATCCAGTTAAAGACCCACCTGTTCTCAACTGCATTTGATTCATTTGGATTCAAAAGTTTAAATCTACACTATTTATCTGTGCTTGTTTTAAATTCACTTCTTTTTAACTTTCTTTATATCTCATTTTAATGATCACACCTTTGATGTTTTTTTTTTTTTCTTTCTTTTATGTAAAGTGCTTTGAATTGTCTTTGTCCCTGAAATGTGCTACACAAAGAAACACTGAACCCCACATTGCCTCTGGTGGAAGTTTGGCGCCAGTGTTCAGCAGCAGAGTGTGTGAATGTGTGCAGAAAGGCGTTGTCCAAACATACGCCGTTTACCATTTGAACCATTGAGTGTGAAACCTGGCCCAGTTCAGATGAACACAGAGCTGGAATCCTGCCAACACTAAATGTTTTAAGACCAATAAGGTGAAATTAATACATTTCCCACTGCACATCTGACTATCTCTCATAACCCACTAGAGTACCTTAAGCAGTGCATGAACCAGTTGATGTTGTTGGAAGTGGACAGGAGTGTGAGAGGTGGCTTTTTTCATCCAGTTGATGCTGTTCTTTCAGTGAGCAGTTCTGCAGACAAAAGGCTTTAGAGCTGATCTTAATGACACTTGGCTGCATTTCCCTTATAGGATAAATAGATCAGAAGACTAACAATTTCAATCCATCACAGGAGATAACAGCAAGACAACCTTCAGTTCTCACCTTCTTTAGCTCATGTTTTACTGGAACAAATGAGGAGAGAGCTTCAGGATTGTTATTCTAGTCCTCAAAATGAGACGACAGATTCTTCATCATTTTTTCATGTTTATACATGTGGGTCTGTGTGGATGCAGCTGTTGTCAAAACATGTAGTATTTCTGTCCAATAGATTTTTTCTCTTAAGTATATGTGAGAGAAAAATACTTTCGGCTCGGTGTGATTATGGCTGAGTGTGTGTTATTCTAGTTGAATCCGTTTACACCTCTGTTTTAGTTATGACCAACCAAAGAGCAAAATGAAAGGAAAGGGAACATAAACACTCTTGACTCACGCCTTTGGTTTACCGCTCCATTCATGACCTCCACACCCGGGCTGCCGCCTCCCATCCACCTACCCTCCCATCCAGAGCTTGGCCTTCTAGCAGGCTGCCCACATCACAGCCAGTCTCAGTCCACCTCTGTCAGATGCAGATGGCATTTATTTTCCCAATGATGACTTCATGTAGTTCTGCTGTGAAAACTCAAGTGCATGGGGTGAGGGGAGACCTCCTCTAAATCCAGAACGCTGTCTTGTAGACACCAACAAAGGCTGGATTACAACGTGAAATCCAGGAGGTGTTTCACCCTTAACACCACTGAGGGCGAACCACAGCCTGTTAAGTCTTTGCAGCTGCTTCCTTGCTTCATCATCCTAATTCAAAGGCACATGAGTAGATCCACGCCCTCATGAAGGTGTCGGCGCCTCTCATGGACTCTACAGTACAGTTTACAAAAGCCACCGTTCCGTCTTCTTCTGTTGGTCCAGGGTCCATGGTGGTTCTGCTGTGGTTCTAGTTTCAGCTCGTTTGAAGGTCTTGCACTTGGATATACTAATGTATGGATGCTTGCTTTGCACGTGTTCAGGAGCAATACATCCTCTTGATTCCTCTGAGTTTAAATGCAGGTCACAGCAAAAACAAATTTTAATTCTGTTTTTTTCTTATTCAGAAATTTTGGCGCGTAAACAAAGGTTTGTCTAACAAGGTCTGTTTACTTTGGGAAAACAAACTGTTTCCTGCACCGTATCCTGAGTTTAACAACAAATCTGCTCTGCAGAGGCAGCTGGTCCTTGGCAGGAAGTCTAGGAGAGAATTGGATGGCGGTTGGCGACTTCGACAGCTGTGGACGAAAACTGTCTTTTTATAGCTCGGTGGCCAGGCGGGGTCATCGGGTGTGAGTGGCTCACAGCACCCACAGCGTGAGAGAGCCATTCTCATTCAGACAGAGCCCAAAGACAGACGAAAACACTGAGAGACGGGCATGATGGGAAACACATTCCGGATCAGTCACAACAGAAAATAAAAATGCTAATACACCAAGACCGTACGTTCTGTTATCCTGGACGGGTGTTGTGAGGCAAAGACAGGAGGTTTGCTGAAGCCAACTCAGGAAATGGACTGAGACAAAGACTCCCATCAGCCAAAAAATGACGAGCCAGGTCACTCCCCCATCTCAACCTCAGGAAATAACCTGGTTCAAATCCAGGATTTTAATCTCCCAGCTCCTCTAACTGCTCGACACGTGCACATTTACATGCACCCGCCATTCTCAGATGTAACCGCTGTGATTCAAAGCGGAGGAGAGTCTGTGCCAATGCAAACATCACAGATGGGAGAAGCAGAGAGGGCGGAGCCTGTCCTGGAGCACACAAAGACACCAGTCCGTCTGTCACATCAGTGATTCCTCACTGCTCAGCAGCTGCATGAAGACCCAAACACCAGGCAGGCCCTGTCCTCCAAAAATGAGACAGAAAAGTCATCTCCCTACTCTTTATTACAGTCAATTTTATGTTCTAACAAACACATTTGGATCCATATGGAAATTCATTTGAAAATGAGCTGTGAGGGTTATGTGCAGGCTGAAATTCCAGCAGCATAAAATATAAAGCTTTTGCAATTGTTTGTTGTTGCTTTCTATGATATCTGCTACTAAGGAAAAATGTTTTAATCACAAACCCAGACTTTCTTCCGACAACTCAAAAAATAGTTAATCCTCCACAGCAAACGTATGCCTTTTAAACGTCTGTGTGTGTCAGTGAAAGTTGACAGATCATGACAGATCCAGTTCTACAAAATAAATCAGAGAGGATTTTCTGATGGTTGCATTTCACTCCCAGTATTTTGCTTTTGTGGCCGGAAGTTGGACTCTCTGAGCAGGACCGAGTCTGACGGGCAGCTTCACAGCTAAACTGAAGCTGCTGATGAAACTGCAGGAGCCAGCCATGCCCTGACGTTACCCTCCATGGCTGGAGATGACGGACTCCTGGTGGAGTGTTGCCCACAGTATGGGTGCTATAATGACACGAACACGCAGGGATCGGGAGCAGCTGTGGGGTTGGCGTTCGAGCCCAGCTCCTGTGTCTCATTCCCAGGCTTCTCCGTTGTGCCTGGCAGCAGAGAGGTTCAAGGAAACACCAAGACTTTGTGACCCACCAGCAGATCCCGTTTCACAACTCAGTCACTCAAGTGTGAGCGCAGCATGGAGCATATACCACCAACTCACTGCCAGAGGGAGGCTCCAGAGGGGTGAGGGCTGCTGTTTCTCATTTGTGGAGGGGCACTGAGCTGGAAGCTTCAGTGGAATGCGAGCATGTTGATACTGGCACTTAGACACTTCATAAAGTGCCATTTCCAAATTTAGAAAAGCCAAAACCAGAAGTTGATGTATTCAGCACCAAAGCTAAAAGGGACATTTCATTTTTAAGATTTATGCTTCAATGAGGCAAAAATCATTTCCATAATAGATAAAAGGATTCCACAAAGCCACTGAAACTCAACAAAGCAGACCAAACCTTCAGGATTAATGTCCACCATAGAGAAGGGAGTGGTCACTGTATCAAAGTGTAGGAAAAAAAACAAAACACACGACCACCAAAACAGGATGACGGCTACATTACTTGGGTTTTGGTTTTAATGCATAAACATTTAAAAAAGTAAATACTGCCTTTACTGGCATGTTCAGCAGACCTTATTAAAAATGCAATAACATTTTTTTTCCCAGGTCCTGCTGCTTCCTCAGTGATCCGTATTTTTCCCAGCTGGGTAAAATAGACCTTGTTCCACAAAGTAGCATCAAAATTGTTGCTCATATTTCAGAACTTATTCAGCATGACAGGGAGCATGTTGGTGAAACAGTTTCTCTGTAAAATAACAGAAACAGCTAAACAAAACAGTGAAAAAAACTGAAGTTTTGTAGAAGATAGATAGCTTTATTGAAATGAAGCACTCCAGCTGTCAGTCACTATGAAGGACAGTGTAATGAGGAGGCTGAGGCATTTGGATCCAGATGAAAACGTTTTAATCAAGTAGCACAGGCAAAGGGTCAAGGCACCAGGAAAACCAACTAGGAAATACGTGTTCAGACTGTCTGCAAGGCAAGCAAGATTTTGCACTGGTGAGCAGGCTATGGATGGTATAAATGCCAGATGGTAATGACAACAATGAGACACAGCAGAGCAGGAAGGAGTATGTGGAGGTGGCTGATGGGAACTGAAGTAAAATGCTGCAGAGCTGAAAAATCAGGCGAGAGCTCCCTCTGGTGGCTGGAGGCTTGAGTAACTGGCTGAACCGTAACAAAACCCTCTGCCCTTGCATGTGGCTCTAGAAACGACTTCGACCCCGGCCACAGGGTTGGTTGCGATGGAAGTCAGAGAGTAAGGAGGGGTTGAGAATGTTTTCTGAGGCAACCCAAAAGCGTTTTTCATGCCTGCATACCTCCCAATCCATCAGATATTAACGTCAACCACCACTGCGCAGGGAATTTGAGATTTTATTAAGTCGATAGGCCTCCTCGTCATCCACCATCAAGGGCCGATGAGTGGAAGGAACGTTTGGCTGGACATGATGGTGGGGGCGGAGCAGCGGCGTTGCATTCTGAGAGTTCAGTCATTGCATACCATTGAATGGGAGCCAGGACTAAGGAAGTGGGCACAATGGTTCCTGGTGAGCTGAGTTCATCCACGTCGGCTTCATGCAGGCGGAACAGGGTGTCAGCTTTTCCATTCCTGGAGCCCGGCCAGTAGGAGATCTGGAAATTGAACCTTGAGAAAAAGAGAGACCAAGGTGCCTGACTAGGGTTAAATCGTTTAGCAGATTTAATATACTTTAGGTTCTTGTGATCAGTGAGTACTAGGGAAGGGTTTGCTGCCCCCTCCAACCAGTGTCTCCATTCCGCGAATGCCTCCTGGATAACAATGCGCAAGGAAACATTTTAGGCAGGTTACCTTGGTGTTGAGACAGCGCGGCCCAGACCCCAGTGCTGGAAGCATTTGTGTTACGGCCCCAGCCGTATTTGGATTTGTTTTCTTTATATTGTGTACTTTTTGTTTCTGTCAGAGTGGGACCTCTTTGTTTTTTGTGGATCTTTGTGTGTTTGTGTGTCTCTTCTTTATTTTTTTTCAGGTGTGGTGCTGGAGGGTGTGGCCTCCATTGGACCCAAGCTGATGGAGGCAGCCATAAAAGCACTGTGTGGACCTTCGGCTGGTGAGAAGGGAGCCTGGCTGCAGTCAGTCTCCACTGCAGCTTGGTGATCTGCTCCACTCATTATGTTTGTGTTGCACTTTGTTTAGTGATCAGGTCCACTCTATCTCTGGTTTTGTTAGTTATGTTTTAAAGTGAAGCTGTAGGGGTGAACTGCCATTTTCTTTAGTGCACATTTTCTCCTGTTTATGTTAGACTAGGGAGGTTAGTGTTTTGTCATTGTTTTCCCTTTTCTTTCATAAGCAGGTAAGATGTTGTGTTCAGATAGGTTGGGGTTTTGTTTGTTGTTTTGGCCTTGGTTCACCCTGAAGCCTTTTTGCTTCACTTTTTGTCGCTATTAATGTAAATAAATTCGTTATTTTATGGAGATGTCTTTTTTGTTGTTTTTTTTTTTGTTTTAATATTTATCATTTTACCTTTATGTTATGCCCTGCTCCCCCTTAGACAGAAAGGGGCGTAACATAAATTGGGGGCTCGTCCGGGATTGTGGCCCACTAGTGTGAGGACAGCTAACAAATTTCGTTGGTGGACGGCTAGCGCACTTTTGTTTTGAGGGCGGCTAGCACGGTGGCTAGCGCGCCCTCGTCCTGTGTGTGTGGTGGCTAGTGCGCCCTCGTCCTGTGTGTGTGGTGGCTAGCGCGCCCTCGTCCTGTGTGTGTGGTGGCTAGCGCGTCCTGTGGTGTGGTGGCAAGCGCAACCTGTGGTGTGGTGGCAAGCGCGTCTTGTGGTGTGGTGGCAAGCGCGTCCTGTGTGTGTGGTGGCTTGCCTCGTTCTGTGTGTGGCGCAGCTATCGCGTACTGGTCCTGTGATGTGGCCAGAGCGCCTCTGTGTAATTTGGTTTTTGGGTTTTGTCAGTTTTTGCTCCTGCCTCACTTGTTTGTTTTCTTTGCTCTGTAAGCCTCTGCCTGTTGGTTTTTTCTTTTTCTTTATTGCTGTTGTTCTTCAGGGTTCACCTCCCGGACGAGCCCCCATATGTTACGACCCCAACATGGCTCAGGTCTAGGGGTAGACAAGATGGGGTCGCAACATAAAGAAAATGCTTGGACACAAGAGAATTAAAAGAACACAGTTTATTAAATAAACAAAACTCTGTGTCCTGAAAACATAAAAAGCAAAATAATCCAAGTGCTGGTTTAAAACAAAAAGACGAACCAAAGAGAAATGGAACCTTGGCCAAACATAACAAAAGGTCAGGGAGACAGCTGACCCAGCCATGCTGGCCGTCGGAGTCAGCAGCTCCCTGCTAAGGGCTGCCTAATCAAAACTACCTAAAACAAAAACAGAAACAAAGCCCGCAAACTAAGACTACCAAGGTCCCAAACCCAAATTAAAATAACAAAACCCAACAGTATAAGACTGTTGAGGAACCAAAAGAGACACAAACCAGCACAAACCAAACCCACTGCTCTGCCCTCTGCCCTCTGCCCTCTGCCCTCTGCCTTCTGCCCCCTTTGGTATGGCCTTCTTGGTCTTAAATACCCGGCAGGTGCTGATTAGGATGATTGGCTTCACCTGCTGGGTGAGGCAGCATGACAGGATGTGGTGGCAGCAGCAGGGGGACGTAACAATTCACTTCCACAATTATCTGGGTGTTGGGATCCAGATTACGTAATATGGGTGACTGAGCAAAGCAGGACTTCAGCTCCTGGAATGCAGCGCTCGCTTCTGAGGTCTATGACAGACATTTAGGAGCTCCTTTGAGCAGGGAAGTGAGGGGCTCTGCCACTACACCGAAGCCACAGATAAAGCGGCGGTAGAAGTTAGTGAAGCCCAGGAATCGCTGCAAGTCCTTCACTGTGTTCTGTTTAGGTCACTGCAGAACTGCCTCTACCTTGCTTTAATCCATAGCAACCCCTTGAGCACTGATGATGTATCCCAGAAATGATATAGAGGTTTCATGGAATTCACATTTTTCCATTTTTGCATACAACTGATTATCAATGAAGTGTTGCAGAACCTAATGAACATGGGAGATGTGTTCCTCCAACATTATAGCGTAGACGAGAATGTCATCGATGTATACAATGACGTGACATTGGAGCTTGTCTCAAAACATATCATCAACAAAGGCCTGTAACACGACGAGGGAATTACAGAGCCCGAAGGCCATGACTAAATATTCCTAATGTTCACAAGTAGTGGAGAAGGCTGTCTTTCATTTATCTTCTTCTTGAATAGGGACTAAATACAGGCACTGTGAAGATCCAGTTTAGTAAAGTATCATGCCTGACGTAGTTGTTAAAGGGCTGGTGGAACTAGTGGCAGGGGATAGCGTTATTTGGTGGTGACTTCTTCCAAACTTCAAAAGTCTATGCAGGGGTGGAGCCTGCCATCCTTCTTTTTAACAAAAAAAAAACCCAGCTGAGGCAGGAGACGTGGGAGGCTAGATGAACCCCTTCTGTAGTTCCTCCTGGATGTATTCTTGCATAGTGTCGGTTTCAGGTTGAGACAGCGAAAACACCTTCCTTAAAATTATTTTATTGTCCAATCAATAAAATTTCCTGCTGCTCCTGAATCTATCATGGCAGTGGTTTTTATGCATCTGTCGGCTATTTTAACATGACCGGTATTTCAAAAGTAGGTAATGAGTCACTCACTGATCCACGCGATTGTCAGGGAGGACCATTGGGACAGGATGCTCTCAGATGGCCCGGCCGACCACAATAGAGGCAGAGATTCTTGAGCATGCATCTTTCTTCCGGTGTGAGGTGAGTGGTCCCGAACTGCATCGGTTCCCCGGAGAAATGCTCCTGACAACAGGGTAATGTTGTCACACTGACTGGTTCAGTCTTACGTTTTCTGGTTCTCTATGCACAAGAAAATTATCCAACCAATGGTTGGATAATTATCCATTATCCAATTATCCAATGGTTGTGGCGATGAGCTCGTCCTGGTTTAGATTTTCTGCAGGTGATTTTATGTTGCAGCTCCAAAGTTAAGCCCCATCAAAACACAGTCTACAGGCTATACTGGGACCATGACGTTTGTCCTGCCAGTGTTCTGAACCTAAAGGCATAAGCAGCAGCAGTTTCTTTGCCTTGTTTAATGTCGATGAGTTGTTCACCTGGTTCCTTTCCGTTGTTGGCATGTTGAAACACAGAACTTAACAACTGGGTGAACGCGCCATAAGAGTGGAAAGACAGAAGACCCCAAAACCACTTCTAAGCATCTCCGGACAGGCAAGGCGGAGGAACTTCGTGGGGTCCGCTGGTAAAACAAAACCAGACTGAGCAGGCACGCTAGGCAGTGACGTTGCTACCTGGTTAGCTTGCAGCTATTCTATGATGGCTTTGGCTACTGCAGTCAATCAATTGAGTGGTCTATCAAGGAGCATGGTAGCAAACCTTGCGGTATGGGAATACATGTTGCTGGATCCAGGTCTGGCAAAGTCTTTTGTAATGAGGAGGCTGAGGCATTTGGATCCATACGCAGACACTGTAATTGAGTAGCCCAGGGGCAAGACATAAGCAAAGTCAGAGTCCAGGCGAAGGTGAAAAACACAATGGCGAGGCGGGGGAATGATAAACAGGCAAAGGGTCAAGGCACCAGGAAAACCAACTAGGAAATACGTGCTCAGACTGTCTGCAAGGCAAACAAGACACTGAGCAGGCTGTGGATGGTATAAATGCCAGATGGTAAATGCTGAGGCATTTGGATCCAGATGAAAACGTTTTAATCAAGTAGCACAGGCAAAGGGTCAAGGCACCAGGAAAACCAACTAGGAAATACGTGTTCAGACTGTCTGCAAGGCAAGCAAGATTTTGCACTGGTGAGCAGGCTATGGATGGTATAAATGCCAGATGGTAATGACAACAATGAGACACAGCTGAGTAGGAAGGAGTCTGTTGAGGTGACTGATTGGAGCTGAAGTAAAGAGCTGCAGAGCTCAGAACTCAGGTGAGAACTCCCTCTGGTGGCTGGAGGTCTTGGTTTACTTTATTCTTGGCTCTTTATTTTTCCTCAAGAACATTTTGGGAAAACAGAAGATGTCAGAACCGACTGCTGCTTGCACATGGGCTAAGAGTGGGCAGGGCCTGATAAGTCAAGACTGGAAGAAAGATTAGGACGCATTGATTGATCACTGTGAGAGCAGTGAAAACAGGTGATGAAAGCCGGTGATTCAAACAGGCTTTTGAGTATTTGACAGTAACTTTTTGGTTTAGAAAAACTAACTGTTCAAAAAAATGAAGAAACGATAAGCTTTACATGCCGAAACAGTTGGAAGAAGAGAACCAGCAGATGATGTCATATCCAGGAGGCGTTTCCATCCAATCAAATGTTATAGTCAAGTCTGCTGGGGCTTAAAGGGGAAACGTCAGCCTTTGTTGTGGTCATGTTCAGGCTTTTAAATGGACTGGGTGCTCTTATATCTGTGAGGACCATGTGCTGAGGCGGCAAACTCCCAGCAGGCATAGCACAGCAAACCTCCCCCCCACATCTGTTTGGAGAGATTTTTGTCAGCATGCACTTTCTTTGGGCCTCTCCTGAGTTCCCAGCAATCACCAGGGGGGAGACACAAATCGGCTGAATTTATGTGCAACATCTTTCCTTCAAGGTCTGAGGCGGTTCCAGAGGATCTACCTGTGGCGCTCTGAGCTCCCTCTTGAAGGCTGGAAGGGCCCGGGAGAAACAGCTGAAGCAGATCGACTGTAGACCAACAGAAGGGGACGCCCAGCTGTTGTTCCAGCTGCATATCGTCTGTCCTCTTCATCAATCCTCTTGAAAGTGTTTCAAGATGCTGGGACCCCAAGTCAGGACAAGGAGCAGCAGTCCAGAGGTGGAAGTGAAAGTGGCAATTAGCCAGAACCTTTGAGAAAACCTGCTTGTTAAGGCCCAATATCTGCAGCCTCATTTACAGAGAGTGGTGTGAGCTGTGCTGCATGCTGGGATGTGCTTGGCAAATGGACACTTTAAATGAGAGGTCTCTTGTTGTTGCCTGTAAAAAGTGCAAGTTGCAACAGATGAAAAGGTGACCAGTTTGGTCTAACTTTCATTGACTCTGCAGGAGCTTTGGGGGATTTTTGTTGGGACTTAATAACCTGTCTTCAGAGTGGAACAGGATTATTAACACTACAGTCTGTTTGCTGGAAGGATTAACAAGCCTTTTTTCTCATTAAGCACAGGCTTCTGTAAATTCCACGCTGTGACGTGTGCACTTGAATTCTCCACAATAACAAAAAGCCTGAGGCCATTGGAGCATTTCTGCAGCTTTTAATCTGTGCAGCTTTCAGAGTCTCTGTTTGCTCTGGAAAATAATTCCTGCTTTAAGCACTTAAACTAACCACAGTGTTTAATCTGGCTGTTACATCATGGACGAAGTACATTGTTTTGGTGGTGTATTGATGAAGGGAACCCCTGAAAGCAGAGAAACTGACTCAAAAATGGCTCTCTAAGTCTTCATGATTGCAGGAATATTTGCTGTTTTCCATGCTGGATCTTAATTTTCCTGGTTTTCCTGTCCATTTGTCCATAAGGATCCGGGCCTGAAGGCAGATGCCTCCTCCCATACAGCAGGTGGCACTATACCCTCTTCTCAGTGGTTTACCATCCACTAACAAATTAAATCAGAAGGGCTTGTGAAGTTTTTAGAGCTGAAATTGTGTTTTATATTTTCCACTGGTGTGTTGTCAGAACACAGTGTTGTCTGCAGTTTTCTTTATGTTGTGCACACTTCACCATCACAGCAGATCCTCATGGCTGCATAATCTGAGCTAAGCGTTGCACCGACTACAGCACGATTCACCTAGTCGTGGCTGAGCATGGAATGAAACAATTACAGAACATGTAAAGAAGTTACCAAACCAAATATCTCTGAAAGAGTCACCAGTGCAGAAAAAGACACAAAAATAATTTTATTGATAAACAAAACATCCAAGAATTCCATTGAAAAGACCATAAATACACATTTGTCAATTCAAATATACCCAAGAAAAGCAAAATGAGTCAAAGCAGAGCAGTGTGGAATTAAAGTGGGGCCTCAGAGAAAGAGACAAATCACACAGATGCATTTGTCCAACATTTTCCTAATGGAATATGACAATATGAGAAAACTGTAAACCTTGCTTAAGATCAACCTAGTTTAGGTTTTCTCTCACTGACATAAATTAATCTATTGGAATTTTTGAAATCACAGCCTGGAAAAGGTTCAGATGGGACTCCAATTGGAAGCTGAATATTTTACCTGCTGCAGGTTAGAATTTCAACTGTCCATGTGAAATATGAGGAACCACAGAGAGTTGCTCTTGGCTTTGAGTGAAGCTGGTATGAACTGACAGACCTTTTCAAAGCCCAGGAGTTTAATTGGGGTGTCTTCAAGATATCTGGATGCCATCTGCTGGTCATCCAGCTGTCTGTTTGCCATCGTTTTTCTGAGCAACACTTTTCCTGTCAAAGAAACCACATTTGAAGAGCTCACACATGTGGGGCATTCCAGTCCAGAGAGACGGGCTGCACTGTTTTACAAACCTCTGTGTCCATTTTCACATTTTGTCCTGGAAGTCTTCTCCAAAAGGAAACCCCCAGACGAAAACTACTGAAACACAATATCCAGAATGGCATGGAAAGCGTGTGCTTTCGCCAGAACTGTTCCCACTGCAGTGAAACCAATACCCCGCTCTGCAGCGGTCCTGCAGGGGTCCTCCACATCCACAAATCCCCTCCTCTTCTGTTTATTTTTTATTTTTTATACACTTTTCCAATATTCAGATTTGTAACCGTTGGTCTCCCACTAAAGCCCACAATCATCCCTGACAAAATTACACTGTTTTTATGTGTAAATATACAAAAACACCTCAAATCTGGATGAAGGTTCCCATTCAGCCATGATCCCTTCATAGCATGAGCCTGATGAAGCCCCCTGGGTTAGCAAAGAAACGTTTAAAAGAAAAAAGATATTAAGTCCAGATGCGTTTTTGTAAGAGGACCATTCAGCTAAAAAAACGATCCTTTTTCACTGAAACAGTAAACCTCTGTAAATGTTTATGTATTTAATCCACTATCTACTAAGCAAAGGAAAAGGTTTGTGGCTAGGGCAAGCAAAGACCATAAGTTTTACAGCATTTACAGTAAAAGTACAGTTTTTCCTGTCCAGATGATCTGGCGTCTTCAGACTTTGCTTCTCAGAGTGCTGTCCACTATTTGCTAGATGTGACCTTCTGCTAAATTTTGAGTCTTCGAGTTGTGTTCGAGTTTGGGCTGAAAATCCAACCACTTTTCCATGAAATTCGGAGTCCTCCTTTCTCCTCCACCTCGACTTGTTTCATCAGGTTTATCATGCCATCTCAAACATGCCTTTATTTAGGTTTTACATCAAAGAGGGGATCGATTATGTGGTTGCTGTGGGGTTTTGGACCCTGCTTAATTGTTGGAGTTGTGTTTTGGTTTCCACTTCCTGTTTTATTTTGTTGTTGGTTGTACTTCCTGTGTTCTCCTCCTAGTGTGTGTTCTCTCCCTCCTTGATTGGCACACCTGTTTCCACTTACCTCATCCCTTCCTCCTAGTTATAAGTCTTCGTCTCCCCTGCACTAGTTGTCGGGTGGTTTTTTGTTGCTTCTAGGACTTGTGTTCTATATTATGAGTAAGTGTTTCAAATAAATGAGAGACTTTGCATTTATGAGTTCTGTCTGCTTCTGTGTCCGCACGTCAACCCTGACATTACCACCCGACCAGTAACATGGACACAGCAGACACGGAGACGTCACAGGCACTACTCCGTCAGCAGGAGGAGCAGATGTCTTGTCTTCGCTGAGGGTTACTGGAGATGTCAAGCCGTCACGAGCGACAACTTGCCGCGTTGAGAGAGCGTTTTGAGCAACTGGCAGAGCGGGTCCAACATCCACCGTCTTTCCCTTCGCCACGCCCATCGCCTCCCACGCCGGTCCAGGGGACCTTGGATGGAGTCCCTGTCGCCCCTGCTGCGCAGCTGGCCCGCCCAGAAAGGTTTTCCAGAGACTGCCGGGCCTTTATTACCCAGTGTGAGCTCCACTTCCAGTTGCAGGCACCTCATTATCCTACGGAACAAGCCAAGGTGGCCTTCACTATTTCCCACCTCACCAGCAGAGCTGGAGCATGGGCTACAGCCGAGTGGCAGCGTGGAGCCTCAACCTGCGCCTCTCTCTCGGCTTTCTTGGAGGCTTTCCAGCAGATTTTTCATCACACCAAGCCAGGCCGAGAGGCAGCTCGTGCGCTTATGAACTTGAGACAGCGAGACAGAAGAGCAGCAGACTACGCCATAGAGTTCCGGACATTCGTCTCCACTAGTGGTTGGGACACTACTGCGCTCATGGACGCTTTCGTGGAGGGACTGTCTGAGGAATTAAAGGACAGACTAATTGCACTCGATTTACCATCGACTCTGGACCCTCTCATCGCCCTGGTTATCAGGATAGATAACCGGTTACAGGACCATAAGGAGGAACATGGCAGGGTAGTACCTCGCGCTCATCGCCGGCCCACCAATTCACCTGACTGTGTTGTTTCTCCCGCAGAACCCCCGTTACTAGTGCAGGAGGAACCTATGCAGCTCGGTCGGGGCAGACTGTCTGTTTCCGAGAGACGACGGCGGATGGCGGCAGGTGAGTGCCTTTACTGTGGTAGGCGGGGTCATTTCTGCAAGGAGTGCCCAAAACTTCTCTGCTCGTCAGTAAGAGTGGGCGCGCTGACGAGCGGTGATAAAGCGCTCACTCGTCCCAAATCTGCTGCCTGCCTATTGAAAATTCGGGTAATGTTCCATGGGAAGGGGGTTTCGGTTAAGGCTTTGGTAGATTCTGGAGCAGAGCAGAACCTTATGGATGCCGAGCTAGCTAGACAGGTCGGTCTGAAGTGTGAGTTATTGCCCCGTCCTTTACAAGTGGTCTCCCTCAATGGTCAAGAGGTGGCCACTATCTCACATATAACCGAACCCATTCATCTTATTGTTTCTGGTAATCACCATGAATTTACCCGTTTTTTTTTTCGTTTTTTCCTCCGCCCAGAACCCACTGGTTCTAGGGTATCCCTGGCTTATGGCGCACAACCCAGTCATCGACTGGCCCTCCAGTCGGGTTTCCGGCTGGAGTGAGAAATGTCACACCACCTGTTTACGCTCAGCTCGGCCTCCTGGGGAAGACCCCGCTGTCCCAGTTGGGCGGCCGCCCTCACCTGACCTATCCGGGGTACCGCCGGAATACCACGACCTCGCTGAAGTGTTCTCGAAATCACGAGCCCTCTCCTTACCGCCTTACAGACCATATGACTGCGCTATCGACCTCCAACCTGGCGCGACCTTGCCTAAAAGCAGGTTATATAGTTTGTCCAAGCCTGAGAGGGAGGTAATGGAACAATATATTGCAGAGTCTCTAAATTCTGGTATTATTAGACCGTCTTCATCACCGGTGGGGTCCGGGTTTTTTTTTTTGTTGGGAAGAAGGACGGGTCTCTCCGTTCATGTATTGATTATCGGGGGCTAAATGAGATCACTGTCAAAAACAGTTACCCCCTGCCTTTAATGAACTCAGCATTTGAAGCATTGCAGGAGGCCAGGATCTACACCAAACTGGACCTTCGCAACGCTTATCACCTCGTACGTATAGAGCCGGTGATGAATGAAAGACCGCCTTCACCACTCCCCTAGGACATTTCGAGTATCTGGTTATGCCTTTCGGTCTCTGTAATGCTCCTGCTGTGTTCCAGGCTACGATTAATGATGTTTTACGAGACTTTCTTCATCGGTTTGTTTTTGTTTACCTGGACGATATTTTGGTTTTTTACGAGGACGTCAGCGAACATCGGCGGCATGTTCGTCTGGTGCTCCAGCGGTTGCTGGAGAACAAATTATTTGTGAAGGCGGAGAAGTGTGAGTTCCACTCTCCATCTGTTTCGTTTTTGGGGTTTGTCATAGCTGAGGGTGAGGTGAGACCCGATCCAGCTAAGGTGAAAGCGGTGGTGGAGTGGCCTACCCCTACTAACAGGAAACAATTACAGCGGTTTCTGGGGTTTGCCAACTTCCTCCGCCGTTTCATCCGTGGCTACAGCTCGGTGGCCGCGCCCCTCACGGCTCTCACCTCTACCTCCGCGCCGTTCGCCTGGACGGAGGCAGCGGAAGCCGCCTTTAGCCGGCTTAAGCGTCTGTTTACCTCTGCACCCGTTCTGGCCCAACCTGACCCTTCCAGGCAATTTATTGTTGAGGTGGATGCCTCTGATACAGGGGTGGGTGCGGTATTGTCTCAGCGGGGGGAATCTGACAGTAGATTGCGCCCTTGCGCTTTCTTCTCCCGCCGGCTTACTCCGGCAGAGCACAATTATGATGTGGGAGACAAGGAATTGCTAGCAATTAAGCTAGCTCTCGAGGAGTGGAGGCACTGGTTGGAGGGGTCAGTAATGCCATTCTTAGTCTGGACTGATCATAAGAACCTGTCATATCTTCGTACAGCCAAACGACTGAACTCCAGGCGGGCCCGGTGGTCTCTGTTTTTCAACAGGTTCAACTTTATGGTGTCTTATCGTCCAGTGTCTAAGAATGTAAAGCCGGACGCCCTCTCCCGTCAACAGGAATCTGCTGTTCAGGACGGCCAACCAGCCTGTATTCTTCCTCCCTCCTGTGTGCTGGGCGCTCTCTCCTGGCAGCTGGAGAGGGACATAAAGGCTGCCCAGGTTCAGGAGCCAGACCCGGGAGGAGGTCTTCCTAATAAACTGTTGGTCCCCAGCTCTCTCAGGTCCCAGGTTCTCCAGTGGGCTCATGCCACGCGACTCACCTGCCACCCAGGAATCCGCAGGACTGGCTCCTTTCTGCGTCGCCGCTTCTGGTGGCCTAGTATGACAAAGGACGTCCGGGACTATGTTTCAGGTTGTCTGGTTTGTGCTCAGAATAAGGTCTGTACGCACCCGCCTGTTGGACTATTACACCCACTGTCCATCCCGGGTCGGCCTTGGTCACACATTGCCCTGGACTTTGTGACTGGCCTACCTCCTTCTGCCGGGAAGACCGTGATTCTGACTATTGTGGACCAGTTTTCTAAGGCCGTTCATTTTGTGGCTCTGACCAAACTCCCCTCTGCTGCAGAGACTGCAAGGCTGGTCATTAGACATGTCTTCAGGCTGCATGGCATTCCCACAGACATGATGTCGGATCGTGGTCCTCAATTCATCTCTCAGGTCTGGAAAGCGTTCTGTGGGGCTTTCGGGACTACTGCCAGCCTATCTTCTGGTTTTCATCCACAGACAAATGGTCAGGCGGAGCGGACTAACCAGGACTTGGAGGCCGCTCTCTGGTGCATCTGTTCACGACGCCAGACCTCCTGGAGCTCCTTGTTGCCATGGGTGGAGTATGCGCACAACTCCCTCACCTCATCTGCTTCTGGTATGTCCCCGTTTGAGTGCTCTCTGGGGTACCAGCCCCCCCTGTTTCCCGAGCAGAAGACGGAGGTGGCCGCTGTCGGCGTGTTTGGCGGAAGGCTCGGGCGGCCCTGTTGCGTTCAGGGTCTACCAACAAGAGGTTGGCGGATCGTCGACGCACTCCGGCACCTCCTTACCTACCAGGCCAATTCGTCATGCTGTCCACTTCCCACATCAAGCTTCGGACGGAATCCAAGAAGCTGTCCCCCAAGTACATCGGTCCTTTCAAGATCCTGAAGATCATCAACCCTGTGGCGGTCAGGCTGCGCTTGCGCATCCACCCGGTCTTCCACGTCTCTCAGCTCAAGCCGCATGTCACGTGTCCCCTGCAGCGTCCTTCCTCTCCGCCACCCCCTCCCCGCATCATTGATGGCCAGCCGGCTTACACTGTCCGTCGCCTGCTGGACGTTCGGCGACGGGGAAGTGGCCTCCAGTATCTGGTGGACTGGCAGGGGTACGGGCCTGAGGAGAGGTCCTGGGAGCCTGCTTCACGGATTCTGGATCCTGAGCTCATCAGGGACTTCAATCGGCGGCACCGGGACAGGCTTCCCTCTGCGCCAGGCGGCGCGCGTTGAGGGGGGGGGGTACTGTGGGGTTTTGGACCCTGCTTAATTGTTGGAGTTGTGTTTTGGTTTCCACTTCCTGTTTTATTTTGTTGTTGGTTGTACTTCTTGTGTTCTCCTCCTAGTGTGTGTTCTCTCCCTCCTTGATTGGCACACCTGTTGCCACTTACCTCATCCCTTCCTCCTAGTTATAAGTCTTCGTCTCCCCTGCACTAGTTGTCGGGTGGTTTTTATTGCTTCTAGGACTTGTGTTCAATGTTTCGAGTAAGTGTTTCAAATAAATGAGAGACTTTGCATTTATGAGTTCTGTCTGCTTCTGTGTCCGCACGTCAACCCTGACAGTTGCTTCTTTAAAAAGAGAGGCATCAGTGTACAAAAGAAAATGAAGTTTTCAGACCTTCTGTCTGCACGCATGAGTCCTGAAATGCTCAGAATCCTTGAAAATCAACTTAAATAGTTGCAAACATCTGGATCTGATCCAACATCTGTCGAAGGATTTCAGGAGAACCAGAGATTTGACCAAAATCCAGCAGGTTTTCAAACAGATGTTTTGCAGACCCAAACAATCACATGGTTACAGAACTTGACTCTGGGGTTTTAAGAGAAACTGTTAAAGCTGGCAGAGGATATCTCAGGGGGATTGTACCGTCTGAAGAAGAGCGCCTTTGACCGATCAAAGTCAGCTATTTCCACAAAACCTGAGCTCTGATCTACCATGTGTCTCCCACTAAGGAAAGCAACCTGTGTCTGCATGAAAAGAGATGTCACTGCAGGTCAGGACACCTGGAACTGATGTTCTGACCAAACGTGATCAAACAGGATTTTTTGGACAGGACATCGCCGCCGTGGTAAACTTTTTCAGCAGCGGCAGCAGAGATCCATGTGTTCGCGCTTTGAGTTGGTGGATGATGGAACAACGTTCCCTGTGTTCTGCGAGGATCTGCCCGTGTTTATTTTCCTGATCCTTTCATTACACAGAGAGGAGTTTAACATGCGACCCTGCAGCTCACACAGAGACACACATTTATACTGCAGACTGACCACCGTCAAGCCCAGCAAGCAAACAACTTGTAACAACTGACAAAAATACGATGGTAACCTCTGAGGCAAATGTGCAGCTGCATCATGGGAAAGAGATCTAAAACATGCCTGCTCACTCGTACTGTCCCTGATGATGCTTTTAGTGCCATTTTTTTCACTAAAAGCCCCAAAAAACCCTGCAGAAAAATAGGAAAAATGAACGCTTCAACTTTTGAGTCATACAAGATTTCATATTTTAAGGTTTTTTAATGTTTTGCCAATGTTACTAAGACTGTAGCTGGACTTTGGTTTTAGACCTACAAATGAAAGACAATCTATTCTTTACATGATTTGTTTTTATTTTTCAAGTTCATGTATTTCCTGAGTAAAATGTTCAGCTTTATTTGGGGCTTATACCAAAAATGAGGTATATAAATCTGACTCACCTCTGATGCTAACGTAGGCTTTGGTAGGCTCTTATTTTGAAAAGCATCAAAATGACAACAGAAAGCCTGTCTGAGGGACAGTTAAAACATCCATTTATATCTTTCTTGATCAGCTGTACTCACTGAAATCAGGCCAACTTCTGGTTCAGTTGTTCTATTAATGTAAAGCAGAAGAATGTTGATTTTGTAGTTTTTTTCTCTGTGAAAAATGAAATGAAGTTTCAAACAGAGCTCAGAATCAGAAACAAATAATTCCCCTTTTGTGTTTTTTAATAATCAACACAGAGATTTTATGCTGTTTCTTTGATTTAACATTAAAACAAAGAACAGAAAAATGTTCTCACTTTTGCAATTTTCAGTGAAACGCAGCAAGTAAACCATTCATGGACCAGTCAGTTAAAAAACAGATGGTTGAATCTTAAGGTGCTCACACACAGAACGAGATTCACGTGGCGGAGGTGACCAGTTTCAATGTGAAGTCAATAGTTAAGATGCAAATTGAGGTTCTGCGGCGCGAATTGAGCGGCCAGCACGGCACGAAAGTCTGGAAACAGCACGAATTGAGCAAGGCAGCGCGAATTCAGCAGCGAGCTAGAGTTTCCATCCATCCATCCATTTTCTTCCGCTTATCCGGACCGGGTCGCGGGGGCAGCAGTCTAAATGAAGATGCCCAGACTTCCCGCTCCCCGGCCACTCCCTCCAGCTCCTCTGGGGGGGCCCCGAGTTGTTCTCAGGCCAGCAGAGAGACGTAGTCCCTCCAGCGTGTCCTGGGTCTTCCCCGGGGCCTCCGCCCAGTGGGACATGCCCCCCTCTCCAGGGAGGCGTCCAGGAGTCATCTGAACCAGATGCCCGAGCCACCTCAACTGGCTCCTCTCGATGTGGAGGAGCAGCGGCTCTACTCCAAACTCCTCCCGGGTGACCGAGCTTCTCACCCTATCTCTAAGTCAGCGCCCAGCCACCCTTCAGAGGAAGTTATTTTCGGCTGCGGTCAGAGAGAGACGGAAACACCACTGCAGCGTCCGTCATCCAGACACAGAGAGATTGAAGCTCACTATACCAGAGAACCTCTAAATCAGGGATGATCACACTTTTTTAGCATGTGAGCTAATTAAAACTCATAAAATAATGTGAAGTTTTATTTTGAAGTGTTCAAACCAAGATGCTGTTACAACAGAAACACATGATTCCTGTTTAAAAACCATGAAACATCCATGAATGAACAAATCCTTTCATGATAACGTGAGTGAGCCCTTTACTCAGCATTGTGTGGGTAGCTGTCTTTATAAAGTTGCAAACCCTTCTGTAGGTTGGCTGGTTTCATGGTGACTGTGGTTAGTTCACATGGTTTGTCACATGGTTTGTCAAATTTGTTATTGAAAGAACCCCAGGTTCAAATCCCGTACTCAAAGTTTGAAGAATCTTTTTTTCTGCTAACTTACTGAACACACATTACTATTAATACTAATAAATAACATCAGAATAATTCTTTGGATTTGAAACGTCATTGGAATTTATATTTTAAAAGTAAAACACAACAATTGAGATTTGAACCTGATTAGATCTAGACTGATAGTGTACGAGCGCATGACAAACCACTGTCACCACAAGCACAAGATTGTATCAAGGAGTGTTTGCTATATGATGACTGAATTTTTTTTTTTTTTGTGGGTAGATGGTTTATTTATTCTTTAATTTCTTGTTGATGAGCTCGATCTCCATGGAGACGTGATCACTGATGTTTTTGTAGAGCTCCTTGAAAAATAAAAAACCTGATTTCTAAACATCATCATGTCTTTCATTCATTGTAAATGAAATACAGACAAAGCTTCATGTAGTGATCAACAACATGAGCTGCTAGCTCCTCCCACACGCCAACGATCTGGCGGGCTTAAAGGACACATTTTTGGACACGCGGAGAACAGCAAATTCGCGGCACGGTGAGAGAGGGGTGGCGGGACTTGTGAATTTGCCTCATGAATTTGCCTCATGAATCACGTTTGGTGTGAATGCACCTTTAGAAATAAAAAGGAGGGGGGCAGAGGGTCTGAAAACAACTTTTACCAATTTTACAAATTCTCCCTCTTAGAAATCATGGAGGGGTTTGAAATGTTCATCTTAGGTCCATGTCCACTGTGAGAGACATCATTTAAAAAAAAGCCTGGAAATCACATTGTATGATTTTTTTTAATGATCTAATTGTTTGCCACTGCTGCAAATATGCTTTTAAACACCTGAGAAATTCAATGTTAATATTTGGTTCAGTAGCCTTTGTTTGTGGTTACACAGGTCAAACGTTTCCTGTAGTTTTCATCAGGTTTTCACTACAGGAGGGATTTTGGCCCACTCCACCTTACAGATCTTCTCTAGATCAGTCAGGTTTATGGGCTGTTGCTGAGACACACAGAGTTTGAGCTCCCTCCAAAGATTTTTATTGGGTTCATGTCTGGAGACTGACTGGCTCCAGAACCTTGATATGCTCCATGGTTCTCCTGGCTGTGTGCTTTGGGTCATTGTCATGTTGGTGGATCTTCAGTGTTCTAACTGGAGGAATATTATAATACATGGCCCTGGTCATCCTCTCCTTAATACAATCGGTCATCCTGTCCAATGTGCAGAACACCCCCATAGTGAGATACTACCACCCCCAGGCTTCACAGCAGGGATGGTGTTCTTGGGATGGTCCTCATCATTCTTCTTCCTCCAAACACAGCGATCGAAATTCAGACCAAAAAGTACTATTTTGGTCTCATCTGATCACATGATTTTCTTCCATGATCCTCTGGATCAATCAAATGGTCCTTGGAAATCTTAAGACGGGCCTGGACATGTGATAGTTTAAGCAGAGGAACCTTCAGTGCCGTACATGATTTCAAACCATGATATCTTAGTGTATTACCAACAGTAACCATGGAAACGTAGGTCCCAGCTCTTTTCAGGTCATTGACCAGCTCCTCTTGTGTAGTTCTGGGCAGAGTCCTCACCTTTTTTAGGATCACTGAGACCACATGAAATGAGATCTTGCATGGAGCTCCAGTCCGAGGGAGACTGACAGACAAGTTTAGCTTCTTCTGTTTTCTAATAATTGCTCCAACAGAGGATCTTTTTTCACCAAGGTGCTTGGCAATTGCCCCTTAGCCCTTTCCAGCCTTGTGGAGGTCTACCGTTTTGTCTCTAGTGTCTTTGGACATTTCTTTAGTCTTGGCCATGTTAGTAGTTGGAGTCCTACTGATTGTATGGGGTGTGCACAGGTATATTGATGCTGCTAACCACATCAAACCGGTGCTTCTAAGTTAGAATAATGAGAGGAGTGGAGGTGGACTACCGTATATCTTCTAATAATGGCCGGTCTCTAATTAAAGCCAGTCTAACAGGTGTTTGCTGTAATAGACGCCAGTCTCTAATAGTGGCCGGGCTCCTTTAAGACCCGACATCCCCCCCACCCCCCACCCCCCACCCCCCGCCTTGTGCAGGGTACTGAGCCAGGCAGAGGGTGGGGGCCGGGTGTCTGTAGCATTCAGCCAGTGTGTTTTAACATTTTGGCTCATTCCATTTTGTTTTAAACTTTTGGAATATACCAAAGAACATTCTGGTGAGGAATCTGAACCACATTTTGGGATGAATCCTAAACATATCAGAGAATGACAAAAGCAGATGGATGAAGGAGTGAAGGCGGCTTCGGAAAGAAAAGGTGCAAACCCATTTCCTGGTGTTTATAGTGGATCAATCCCTGGATTCTCCTGTACTTCATTTATTTTCTTTCCCCACTGGATCCCTTTCGGGACAGTGAGATTTCTGGAACTGTCCAGTCTGTTGTTGTTGGACTAAGGCGGTACACTTTAGAGCTGGAGCTCGCTATGCCACCACCGGGAGAGGAGCTGGCAGCCAGACAGAGAGCCGGCGCGGGACGGGAAAGCAGTCTGCTCGGGCCTCCTGAACTTTAGTTTCATCTACGCTTCAAAAAAGGTACCCTCATTTTATTTTTCAGGTTAATGCGGGACAGAAAGCCATCAAACTCCGTAAGAGAGAGAGGAACACCGGGAGGCAGCATTTCAGACACAGTGGAGAGAAGCTCTCTGTAGCTTCTAGGAGATTCTAAATGTTTTCATGAACCCAAACATTAGGGCATTATCACTGATGTTTTTGTAGAGCTTTTCAAAATAAATCAACCTGATCTCTGAAAATTATGTCTTCCGTGCATAGTAAATGAGATAAACACAGAGATCGCTCTATGTAGCTAATGGCTAAAAACATTAGCTGCTACCTCCGTGTAGCAAACGTCTAAAAACATGAGCTGCTAACACTGTGTAGCTAACAGGCTAAAAACATAACAGGCTAAAAACATTAGCTGCTAGCTCCGTGTAGCTAACAGGCTAAAAATATTAGCTGCTAGCTCCATGTAGCTAACAGGCTAAAAATATTAGCTGCTAGCACTGTGTAGCTAACAGGCTAAAAACATTAGCTGCTAGCCCCACCTAGCTAACAGGCTAAAAACATTAGCTGCTTGTTCCGTGTAGCTAACAGGCTAAAAACATTAGCTGTTTGTTCCATGTAGCTAACAGGCTAAAAAATTAGCTGCTAGCTTCGTGTAGCTAACAGGCTAAAAACATTAGCTGCTAGCCCCACCTAGCTAACAGGCTAAAAACATTAGCTGCTTGTTCCGTGTAGCTAACAGGCTAAAAACATTAGCTGTTTGTTCCATGTTGCTAACAGGCTAAAAAAATTAGCTGCTAGCTCCGTGTAGCTAACAGGCTAAAAACATTAGCTGCTAACTTCATGTAGCTAACAGGCTAAAAATATTAGCTGCTAGCACTGTGTAGCTAACAGGCTAAAAACATTAGCTGCTAGCTCCACCTAGATAACAGGCTAAAGGAAAATTATCGGCATGAAAGTGAAACTGATTTTTGATACGGAGATTGACATTCACACCCAGTGTGAATCAGAACAGCATAAAATGTTCTCATCATTTCTATAAATCCTGAAATGTTCATCTGTTATTTTCTGCATTTCATGATATAGTTTATAATAATCATGATATAAAATGAACCCATTAACCATCTGTCTGTGATGGAATAAACGTTTATCTCCAATAGACGCCGGTCTCTAATAAACGCCGGGTTGGCCGACTTTTTTTTTTTTTATAATATAAACGCTCCGGTTTTTGTGTGTCAGAATCCTAGCTGATAGACAGGTGTTCAAATGCTCATTTAACTCACTGTAAACCTTTAAAAAATGAAAAAGAGGCAAAAATTATTACCACTTTATTTCGTCATACTGTCTACAACCACAAAGTAAATATATATATTGCTTAATATTTATATTAACATTTTAAACTCTGTTTACTCTGAAAAGTCTGGAGTTTTTTGAGGATGCTTTCTTCAGCTGCAGTTGTTTCCTGATCATGCTCCACCGGTTCCACCAGCTCCACCAGCTCCCCGTCCCTCATTGTTACTGCTGTTAGAGTCCTGATGTGCACTCCAACAAGCTCCTACTCTCATTTGGACATCTTTGCAGTTCAGGAGGCCTTTTCACTTAATTCTCTTCTCACACTGCAGCACTCTCTAGAGGAGCTGTGGTTTCCCGGCAACAGAACATTTTGCATCATGAACTTTGCCAACGGCCGACGGTGAGTCTGACAGACAGACAGTGGCGTCTAATGAGACGGACGTATGTGCGAGCATCATCTGGTGTCAGCAGAGTTAATCATTTCTATTCAGGGCAGTCAGACCTTTGTTCCCTGTCAGCAGCTTCTCAAACTCTCAGCTGGGGGAACTTTCAGTCTGAGCGGATGGGGGGTTCTGATGACCTTTCTGAGAACACAAAGAGAATCACAGAGACGACATAGTGGCTGAACTCCTCCACCTGAGGTTGGTTTCTAAGAGCAACAGTCAAGTTTTAGCTTTAAATTTAGTTAGGGATGATTGTTCATGAAAATGTCCGTTTTCTTTAGCGATGTGGAGGAATGTGAGCTTTCCCAGAGAGTATCCTTGTAGAACACATAATGAGTCTGGAAGTTTCCAGGCTGCAACGCAGTGAGACCATGAAAGGTAGGAATGCTTGGAAAAAGAGATGAACGAAAGAGTCTTCTAGGGTAAGATCCAGAACCCCGGCATTACTGTTTAGGGTGTCATGGATTGGGAAACTGAGGTGCCATGGAAAAATGAGCCAAGTCATGGAATTATTCAGAGTGAGGAGAACACAAATCTCCAAAAATCAGACTTTTTGACCGTCTTTGTCTGGTTCTAAGATGTTTAGAGACATAAAGCATTTGAGGGCTTGATTTGAGTTTCCACTCACTTTTAAAACATACATCTATAAACCTGTAAACAGTTTAACTTTGGATTTTTTTCTGTGGTAACAAAAATAATGTTGTTCACCTTTTAGCAAATTCTGACAGGGGTTGCCACATCAAATCAATTTTCACTGATTCGCATAGGTGTTTGGCAGAAAGTTTTATGCCGGATGCCCTTTCTGACCTCCCTGTGCTGGAGACCGGCACAGGGAGGTCCATGTGGCATCATAGTTTATGGCAGCAGCGTGAAGGGGCTTGCCTGGATTAAGCTCATTACCTCCCTGGCAAATGAACCCATGTTTCGTGTGCGCCAGTCCTGCACCCAAATCAACTGACCCTTCTATTGTAAAAGGTAATGATGGTCAAAAAACAAGCCCTTCAACTATCAGTTTCAAATTGTTTTACAGCTTAAAAAGTTCAAAAGATAAAAATGTTAAAACATTCAGATATTTCCAGAGTGAACATGAATTTCTTCTCCTGATTTATCCTGTTGAAGGTCGCGTGAGTTTCTGGAGCCAGTCTATAGCAGTTGCAGGAGGGAAAACCTCTGAAGAGCTGGGCCATCAATCACTGAGCTGATCACTCTTTTGGTGACTGAAACATCAGAGGTGAGATAAAATGGCTGTGTGGAAACAGCTGAGAGTTAAGGGTCTTAACGTGGTGGATGTCAGATCAGATTCAAAACTGTCAAATGAAAGCAGTTTATGAACTTAAAATACTAGACTGCTATTTAATTACAACGACTTAGAGAGAAACGTTTCCTTTGACTCAGTGACAGATGTTGAAGGATAGAACAGAAACACTGAATTTACTACATTTTTTAATGATTTTTGATTTGTTGATTAGTCAATGATTATTGTTTACATAATATGATGTGCATTTTTTTTCCCCAAAAGGTGATAGTGCGGGTACTGACCACAGAGGTTTGGGTCAGGTATGGTACCACCAGTGCTAATTGAAAATGTACATGCATAGTTCATGAATTACAGTTTCACTTCATGAAATATAAAAAGCCTAAGGGCCAAGGTAAGCTTTATGTTAGAATAAAAAAGGTAAAGGGTTCCTGATTCCTGCACTAAATCATTGTCTAAACTTCTCATAGAAGTAGTAAGCAGAAATATTTTAATGAACACGTGTTTTACTTTATTTCAATTAGTAAACACTAAAATAATCTACTTATCTCTCATTTCTTTTAAATCACATTTAGGATGTTCTGTTTGTGTTGCAGCATCTAAAGGAACTATTTGGTCCAATTCCTGACTGTCAAAATCTCATTACACCGTCAATAAAAAATATGCTTTTTTGCAATCATTAGACCATTTCTTTATAACATGTAACTTTTAAATAGTCATGATAATGGCACTAATAGTGATATATTTTTCAATAGGGTTTATAATATTTTTTTTTATTTTAATCCAACAGCAGCACCTACAAGTTCCTTTCAAATTAAAATTCTGTGTCAATAAAGATTCTCCTAAAGCAGTACATTTACTGCACTCACTATTCTGCAATTCTGAACTTTGTTTCTGAACAGAAACTATAGGTACTGCTGTGCAGCAGAAGATAAGAACATGAGCTTTAAACTTAATCCAATAATAACAGTTCTATTTCATCCCTCCTGACCACCAGAGGCGGTGCTTCAAGCACTGAATGAATCTTCTTGCGCATGTGTAGCATTCTCTTCTGCTGTCTCAGAGAACCATTTTAGCTACATCAAATGAATATTTATTAAGATACACAAAGAAAAACCTTTAAATCACATCTGTTTTACGCTTTTTCTGTTGTCTCAGAATGTGACTTTTTTCAGGCTCTTTTGAGCCAGAAGCTCAGAATGAGATCTGAAAAGGTTCAAATGTTTTGTGAGTTAGCATTTGTGTGATACATTTGTGTTGCAATTGGCCACATTCAAACTTAATAATTGCAGAGATCTTTGAGGGTTATGGGAGCTCCCTGCAGAACAGGAAACCTTTTCCTGTGGTTATAAAACACTTCCTGTCTGAACATTGGCTGTGGCACTGTCACTCCACGTTTCAGAGGTTTAAAGGTCAAGACCTGAAAATTCTGTTACCCAATCACAGTTGGATCACAGATGTTTGTAAGTTATTTCTCTGAATTTGGACTATAATACAGTATTCTTGAGTCTGAAATTCACACAGAACTGGAAGAAACTGCATCAATTAAGGAAACAAATTAAAGGGTTTTTTTGTCCTTTCAGAAATGACTGATATTTTTCTAAAAAAAACTCACAAGCAAACAGCAAAATGATCTTTCGTTTCTGCAGAACTTCACAGAAAACTAGAAGTTGAGTTATTCTGTTAGGGCTAGCAGGCAGGCGGTGCTTCAAGCACTGAATGAATCTTCTTGCGCATGTGTAGTTTGAGAATTTAACAACAAAGTCACCTGTGACCTCCTGGTGACCCACGTGAGACTATAAAGTCACGTGGCACCAGGAGCACTTCTCGCGAGAACACAGGGAATCCAAGGGGCCGGGAATTCTTTCAGTCATCCGGGATTCATTGAACCGTAGTTACATACATAACTTTCGTTCTGACAATAAATGTAAATAAGGCCTCTTCACAGTGGCCTTATGTGAAGAGTGGGCTCTTCACATAGTGTCATGTCAGGATTGGTTAAAAACACATTTATTTTACTAAAAATTGAATTAAATTAGTAACAAAAGTAACTAAGAAACCTATTATTGATCCAGAAAAAGAAACAAATCAGCTTCTGTGAAGCTCCAAGCAAAAGCTTCTGGTGAAACATTTGAACAAAAGAACAATTTTAAAATCAGAAAAAATTAAACTTTATAAACTGCAGAGCGCCTGAGCGTCATTTATTACATTACAGTATCCGGCCGACAGTTGAACCTCAGATCCAAGAACAAGAATGCGGTTTCCATCCTGGCCGGGGACTGTTGTTCCGCTCTACACCCTCTCTAAGGTGCTGGAGGGTTCATGGGAGTTCCTTCCTCTTGTCCACATGTGTTTTGTGGATTTGGAGAAGGCGTTCGACCGTGTGTCTGTGGTGTCCTGTGGAGGGTTCGCTGGGAGTATGGGGTCCGGGGAGCCTTCTTCAGGGCTGTCCGGTCACTGTATGACCAGAGCTGGAGCTTGGTCCACATAGCCGGCAGTAAGTCAGACCTTTTACCGGTGCATGTTGGACTCCGGCAGGGCTGCCCTTTGTCACCGGTTCTGTTCATGGTCTTTGTGGACAGAATTTCTAGGCGAAGCCAGGGGCCGGAGGGGGTCTGGTTTGGAATACACAGGATTTCCTCTCTGCTTAAAGTTGTAACGTGGCCAGTTCGTTTTTACGATAACAAATAAATTGCTTAAGAAAAATCTCACCAATAGGAGGTTACCTGTATTCTGTAACAGGAATTGATCATGAATATTTTCTGCAAAAAGTGATCTCTTGAATTTTAAGTGTGATGTTGGTCATCACTGCTAGCTAGTTCTGCTGTTTTGCTGATAGATGGAAACATCTACCATCTTCAGCTGCTTTCCCCTCTGATGCGTCGCTGGAGCCTTTCCCACGTGTTATGGCGGGAAATCAGGAACAAACAAGAACACAGGTGAAGGAATAAGAAAATGAATCCTTTTGTTTTGAATTCTTGACCAGGATGCCTTTTCTCATTCAAGTTCATGTTCTGTCAAAAAAGTGTTTCAGGAATAATGTTTCTCCTTTCCGCTTTAAACAATGTTTTCTCATTGACTGATCATACAGAAACGTGTTGCTTTGAAGTGAAGTTGACACTGTGAAAGCGTCCGGTGTTAGTGTCTGTTGGAGAGAGAACCCGGACCTCCAGAGAACATGCCGTTTGTGGGATTTATGAGAACTGACTGCTTGTTTGTCAAAAATCATTCATCTGGAATCACTTTATTGCTGCTTTGAAGAATATGAAGAATATTGCCTAAAACCGGTCGGCATAAAACATTTATTGTTTTTTATAATTGGTTTCACTCCACCAGAAAACTGCTGCATGGATAGAAACTACATTTGAATCAAAGTGAATGAAGATATTTCAGAATATTGAAAAATTAAACATTTAAATGTTGTAAGAATACCATCAGTTGATGTTTGAACAAGAAAGCTCTGCTGAACACATCAGAGGGATGAGAAACACCGGGGACACTGACCGGGACACTCAGTGCAACATGACACAGATTGATGTCTGTTCTAAATGCACAAAGAGCGCTGTGCTTCAGAGTCTCACTCCTCAAATGAGACTTAAACATCACCTACAAAGGGCTGTAAACATTTGCTAGAGAAAGTTCCTCTGCAGAACTTTTTTACTCCCAAAGCATCAAAAAGTGACGCGGAGTGGCCCTTACCCATGCGTCAATTTATGAGGAGTGGGGAGTGAGAACGTGGTGACTTTTTATTTCTTCTTCCAGCAAAAGTTCCAAAAAAGTGGAACACAGCAACGGTACCGTCCTTTCCTTTCCCTGCTCACATTTACTATGCTCTGTGTCCTGGTGAGCTTCTTTCTGTTCGGGCTGTTGTGACCTGTGACGCAGTTTCCTGCTACGACACAGATTCACCTGAACTGTAACAACTTGTGAATGACTGGCCTACAGTCACCTCTGTTGTTCTGGGAAAACCAACTCTGAGAAGCACACTATCTTCTTTCAAGATGATCATCCGGTGAGATCCAGAGCCTATCGAGTGTCTCCTGTGAAAAAGAAAATCACTGAAAATCACGTGGACAAAGTGTTAAGAACCGAGACCTTACCTGACGCATATCCTATACCTAAAATCCTTGACATCTAGGAGTCCATTTATGGCGCCTCCTGGTTTAGCTCCTTAGATTTGCAGTGAGGTCACTAGCAGGTGGCCATGGCAGAGTAAAGTAAACCACAAACCGCTTTCATCACATCTCTTGAGCTCTTCCAATTTAAGTGCATGCCATTTGGACTAAAGAATGCTGTGGAGAAATTGGAGAAAGGCTTAGAGAAACTGTGGGGAAAATATTTTTGTTTATAAAGTTTACATCATTGTGACATCATTGATGACATCAATAAGAGGTTACCTAAAGAACTGCTGACTTTTGCTGTTTTGGGAAGCCTTTGAGTAGAAAGTAGTGTGAAAAAATTCCAGAAACAAAATGCATGTGTGAAAAAAAGTAAAAGAATCAAATGTTAACAAATGCAAAGTTTATGTCATGATCCCTCTTTATTTTATGATATTTTTTTAATTCTGAAATTGACAATAATAATTAGTAACAATCAAAAAAGTAAATGATAGAATAACATATTTTTCCAAATAATAAATTAAAGAGACATAACCAGCCATGTTTACATTGTGACTTCACTGATGACATCACACTGTGATGTCATTAAGGGATGTTCCCCTAACACAAATACTCATGATATCGTTTGACATAGACAATGTTTTGTCAAATGATGTCAACATTAAAGAGCAAATCTTGCCTCCAAGGTTGTTATATATCAAACAGACCAAGGTGTTGCATCTGGTACTTCATTCTGGAGCCCGACCCTCATCTGCGCCGGACTTTACCAAGGAACACTCATCAACTCAGAGACCCAGAAATCTGCGACATCAAAGGCTTAACTGAAGACAATCCACAGCAAATCACCATTTCAAGCTCACACATTGAAGACATCTCTGTGAGTTTGCCAAAGATGGAAGATTTGAAGGCTGCCCAGAAGGACATGAAGAAGACTCTGAAAGCTGCTCTGAAACACAACGAGACACTTGGAAAGCAACTGAAGCGTCTTTCTAAAGACCTCAGTGATCAACTCCAAGTGGAACAACTGTGTGAAGAAGAGCAGCAACGAGTCCATGAGCTGACCGGAAGCATTGCAACAATCACTGCTGAAGCTACTTCAATTCAGTCTGGACTTCGACCCAAGAAGGAGTTAAATAAAGAGCTGAATAGGAAAATATCCGAAAGGAAAAGATTGGAGCAGGAAACCTCAACCCTTCAATCCCAGCTGACCAAACTTCAGCAAAAGTTCACTCTCCAACAGCCAACGGAATTACTATATGAAAATGAAGCCAAATTAGTTGCAGTTTTAGAGGAACAGGCTGCAGAGTTAAAGCACAATATTGAAGAGCTGCAACTTCAGAATCAAAAGTTAGAGGACATGAAGACCAACTTTCCCATTCTGGAAAGAAAGAAATCTCAGCTGGAAGGTCAGAACAAGCACCTGAAAGAAGAGATTTCAAACCTGAAACAGCAGTGGGAGACGACCAAAGAACTGGCTGTAAAATACAACTCTCAGCAGAACCAATTGGAGTCACTTCAAGAGGAAAACAAGAACCTGATATGTGAAAGGGACAGGCTGGTAGATCGCCACCAACACATCCAAACACTGGAAAGTGAATATCAGGGGATAAAGGCAGAAACAGATTTGATCAAGAAAATGAACCAAGATCTGTCTGAGCAAACCGTGAAACTCCAGCACAAGGTCCAACATTTGAAAGATGTGCAGGACAAACTTGATGCTGTGAGACAGGAAAATGTGACTGTCAAGAAACAAGTCAAAGACCAGCATTGCATGATCTCATCTCTTCAGAAACACGCTGCACGTCTCCAGGAAGAGATAGATGACCTGCAGGCGTGTCCTCAGGAATTCAAAGATCTTCTGGACGAATACACGGGGACAATGGAAGAAATGTCCCGTCTGGAAGATCTTGTGAAGAAACAGGAAGATGAAGCTGAAGGATTGAGACAGCAGAAGGATGAGATGCAAGAGCTGGTCATCAAACACAATTACCAGCTGGATGAACTTCAGTTCCTCAAAAATCGAACAGAGGCCCTCCAAAAGGAAAAGAAACAGCTGACTGATCTTCTACTACAAAAAGAACTCGTGGAAGATCAGTACAAGCAACACAAGACTGACTCTGATAAACTCGAGCAAACTAGGAGGGATCTGTCCGTGGAAAATGAAGAACTGAAGAAGAAGGTCCAAGATTTGAGAGATCTGCAGCACAAACTTAATGCAGTAAAAGATGAGAATCTGATTGTGGAGAAACACATTGAATTCCTGCAAAAGAAGAACTCATCTCTTCAGACCAACGCTGCACGTCTCCAAGAAGAGATAGATGACCTGCAGGCGGATCCTCAGGAATACAAAGATCTTCTGGACGAATACACAGAGACAATGGAAGAAAATTCCCGTCTGGAAGATCATGTGAGGAAGCAGGAAGATGAGGTTGTAATCTTGAGACAGCATGAAGAGGACGTCCAAGAGCTTGTTAGAAAGCACAACTTCCAGCTGGATAGACTTGATTCCCTGAAAGAACAAACAGAGGCCCTCGAACAGGAAAACAAACAGCTGACTGAGCTTCTCCAACAAAAAGAAAGGGTGGAAGCTCAGTACATGCAGCGTAAATCGGACGCGGATAAATTGGAGCAAATTAAGAGGGATCTGTCTGTGGAAAACGCGAAACTGCAGAAAGAGTTCAAACAATCCGAACATCTGCAGGAAGAACTTGACGCTGTGAAAGTGGAGAATCTGACCATGAGGAAGGAGAAAGACATTCTTCTGAAAAGAATCAAAACCCTCAACTGTCAGGTTCAGACTCTGGAACACGTCGCTGCAGCTTTCCAGAAAGAGCTCGACGACTTGCAAGAACAACGTCATGAACAAGAAAAGACCAAAGAAAAGTTCATGACTACATCAGAAGAGAAAAATGTCTTGCAAGACCAGCAGAAAGAGCAGGAAACGGAAGTTTCTGCTTTGGAACAGCAGCAACAGAGAGCTAAAGGTTCTGTTCTTAAGAGGAAGAAAAAAAAAAAAACAACAACAGTGACACACAAAGACTGAAAGGAACAGTCCCAACTCCACAAAAACAGGAGCCAGGCAAGCAAGAAATGTAAAAAAAACGACAAGAAAAAATGATTAAAAAAAAAACATAAAAAAAAAAAAAAAACCCATAAAAAAAAAAAAAAAAAAAAAAAAAAAAAAAAAAAAAAACATTAAAAAAAAAAAAAAAAAAAAAAACATTAAAAAAAAAGAAATACCCCCCACTCCCCCACCCCGCATTCCAAACACCCCAATCCCCATCCCCCCTCCCCTCCCATAACCCTCCCCCCCCCCCTTCATGAACCGCCACCTTAACGTGGTGGAGGGGTTTGCGTGCCCACGTGATCCTAGGAGTTTAGCTGTGTGCCATTACCGGCCCCGGTGGGGTCTTCAATGACACACAGCAGCTCCTGAGTGACGGGCTAGACTAAGTGCGGTTCACAATGTCAGCAACAGCAAGATTCACTTTGGTTTTTTCATCCAGGTCAGTGTCACCGCGGCTCACTCTGGAGCCAGGCCTCAGGTTGGAGCTAATAAGCAAGCTCCTGCTGGCTGGAACTCTTCCTCCGGGGGTTTATGGGGGGCAGAGTGGCTGTGAACAAGAGTCGCTAAATGCAGAGAAAAATGGCGGATGACACTCAACTTCATACTGGAAACTGAAGTCCATGTTCTCCAAAGCAGAAGCTTGACTTTTATTATGGCCCGCAGCAGCAGTCCCTGACTGCAAGGACCATATTATTTTTGCAGTTGGGAACATTTCTGTCCCCTGCGACAGACTGGCGACCAGTCCAGGGGTGTCCCCTGCTTTCGTCCATGAGTAGCCGTGTTAGGCTCCGGCAGCCCCGTGACCCCGAAAGGGATAAAGCGGATTAGAAAATGAATGAATGAACCTTTCTGCGTCTTTCATTCAAAATTTGACCCTCTCCACATGCGCAAAAAGTCATCAAAGTGACGGCGAGCCAAACAGTAAAACATGTGAATGAGCCGAAAATTCTTTATCAAGCCCAAAAAATACGTTTTGAAATACACAAACGAAACCAAAACACACGTGTTGGGAATATCCAGGGGAACGTTTGAAATTATTATGGAATGCCCACACGAAATACGGCTTGGCAGCCGTTTTGTAGCAAAGTGTGAGATTTGGCTCTTTTTATGCTTTTCCACAATATGGGAAAATGACACTTTGGTTCTTCCCATTTTCACGAAACTTCACAAACATGCCTCCAGCCAGGCTCTACAACAACCACAGATGTTTAGTTGACCTTTGACCTTGAGAAGAGGCCGCCATCTTGAACTTAAACAAAAGTGGCGTGCTCCCATTACTCACATTTGTTTGACGGAATATTGTGAACATTTAAGATGTTGATCCCTGATTAGAGCTGGACATAACGTCATAGGAGCGGATACAAATATATTAGGAATGTGGGCTTGGCTGAAAAACAACCTTGGTTGCTAAAGAAATTCCAAAGTTTACCTTTGCTGGTTCTTCTAAAACTTATGTCAATCAATATTTACCTGTTTTATATTCTTATTGCTCTTAGCTTTTAAAATGTACAGCACTTTGGTCTCAGATGTAGTTGTTATAAAGTGCTTTATAAATAAAGTTGAGATGAGACGTAACTCCTCAAATATTGACGCAGAAGTAACATGACGGACACTGGGGGGAATCCCTGGTTTTATTATTAATAGCAGGCTTTTGCTAACAATAGCTGCATTTACATGGACATGAGGAATCAGAATAAATGCCTGATCAAGTTCTTCTGATTGAGTGTCATTACTACACTGGTTTTTATGTTCTACATAGACGGTGTGAGCTACACAGGAGGCTGTGGAGCAGAACAGAACCGGCCCGCTGCCCCGCGGGAGCGAACCGTGTCTCAGAGCATGGCAGCCAGACTTCTTAGCTTGGTGTCTGTGAGCAGGGGAGTGGGCTTTGTTAAGGTGTAGTCTGCAGGGGAGGCTTTGGACCGCAGTCCAGCCGGCTGCTCTCTGGGAGAACTGTGTTTGCAAGTAGAGGAGCGGCTTCAGAACGGTGTGTGAGCTGCTGGAGGAAAGCGGAAATTCTGCTTTGAGCAGTCCTGAGAAACCATGTAAACAATCATGTGAATTCGTGTTGCCAATCTTGTCCAGACAACATAAAGGCTGATGTTATTGTACGTGTGGTCAATGCACACATTGCTGCATTTCCTGCACAGATTCAGAGCATCCAAGGCTAAATGTTGTTGTTGGTTCGTATTAACAGAACTTGCTCCAGTTTCATGTTACCATGCTTACAAAATGATTATCTTATGACTAATAGTAACACTTGTATAATTTCTCTATTTAAACAAAGGAAAATTCTACATAACACAGGGAACATGGCGCCCATTCAAGTAACTCCATTAGTCTCCCCTGATAAAAACAGATTAAAAAACGTTCATTTTAACCAAAGGTCATTTTAGATTTTAGAACTGTGACGTTAAAACTATTTCATTTTTAAAGACACTGCATAGCCTTACACAGTTTAGATTTAGGTTACAAACCAGGACATGTTTTATCGTTTTACAGATGAGAAGGAAATGTTGGTTTTCTTTGGTTCAGCCATAATAATTTCAAACAGTGAAAAATATAATGTGAGAGTATCCATATAGTAAGACAGAAACTAAACATCAGTTCATCAGTAGGTAGAAGTAGTGATGTTCTGATCTTTTAAAGCAGAAGTGTTTCTGGTGACGGCTCGATTACTGGCTTCATCATTCGTACGATGATGTGATTTTCCAAATAAAGCTTCATGACGTCACAGTGGTTTTGTTAAATCAAACATTCAGCGCTGCGAGGTGTTTTAGGCTGGAACACACTAAAATGATGACATTTTCAGAGCTTAGTTAGTTAAGCTTATGTCGGGTTTGGCGTGCGGACACAAATGCAGACGGCAATCTTAAATGAAAAGTCTTTCATTTATTCACAAAAGTACTCGAAAAACAGTAGAACATTCCTTGAAGGAACAAAAACCACCGACAACCAGTGCAGGGGAGACAAAGACTAAAACCAGGAGGAGAGGATGAGGTAATTGAAAACAGGTTTGCCAATTAAGGAGGGAGGGAACATACACCAGGAGGGAAGTGTCAAGAGGCCTGAAAAAGCAGAGGTGAAACACAGGAAGTACAACCAACAACAAAATAAAACAGGAAGTGAAACCCAAACACAACAACAACAACCAATGTCCTGGGTCCATAACCCCACAGCTTAGTTTACTTTATCTTTGTCATCCACTGTGAGAAAACGCCACATGAGCATGTTAAAACAGCAAAACATAATTTGCATCGGATTGGGTCTTGAAGACCTGCGTTCACATGCTTTTTGGGTTATTTTATGACCAGTAGCTTCTGCTAAACTGGGCCCTGTCTGTCAGTGAGTGGAGGGTTAGCTTAAACATTAGCTCGGTTTATAAGAGTTTCAATCTTACAGTCATGAGCAGAGACAATAAAATAACTTCAGCGTTCAATTTAAATATTTTGATGTTCAACATCTGTTAGTTTCTTACTGTTAGGAATCTTGCGTCAGCTTTGTTGTCTGCTTGCAAAATAAGTAATCTGTAGTTGGATAAAGCAGGCCATGACTCAAACGTACTTTCTCACCATTTTCTTTACTTTTTCTTTCAACGTAAAAACATACAAAACTCACTGTCAGTCACACAACACGCCATCTAGTGTTGTGGTACCGCAATTGAATACACAACATATTTTCCCCCTTGTTTAAGAAGCTTAACAGACCCGTAATGAAAACACTGAAACTTTCAAATAAAATAACATAAAATAAAGGAATGGTTGAGTACCCCCACATTACTCTTCTAATTCAGAAGTTCTCTAACAACATTTAAACAACAATAACTCAGGAAATAAATGTACTCTTCGTTTCATTCCTTTTTTTCACATTAGTCATGAGACATCTCTATTGTTCAAAGTCATTAAGCCACACTGGCTTCTTTCTGACCCTTGTGGGTCTGGGCATCTTATCAACCAGCGGTGTTGTGACCTCTGGCTCAGGAACTGCCTCTGCTGCGCCTGTGATCCTGTCTTGTACACTCTCTGGAACCAGAGACAGGTGAGAAGCATTCCATATGCGTCCATCGTCCAGAACATACGATCTTTCACCTGCTGTCTTCATCACTCTGGCTGGGGTGTGAAACTTTGACAGTCCTTTCTTTACATGAAAAGACTTTCTCACTCTGACCAGGCTTCCTGCTCTGATCTGTGGCACCCGCACTCCTCTCTTAACATCTGTGTAAGCTTTTGATGCTCTCTGTTTTGAGGTAACATGAGTACGTAGCTGTTTTTCTGATAGCAGTGGAGAAGTACTTGCTGGACCGATGTCAACTTTTGTGCGCATCTTCCTGTTGAACATGAGTTCATATGGTGACACTCCTGTGGTGCTGTGTGGAGCAGCACAATAGGTGAGCAGGAAGTTCCGTATGAAAGGCTTCCTCTCCTGCTCTGCTGTAAGGAGTGTTTCTTTAAGAACGCGGTTCCAGCGCTCTATCGCTCCATTTGCTTGAGGATAATATAGAGACACCTTCCTGTGCTTGATGTCTCTCACTGCTAGGAAGTCTGCAAACTCAGTGGAGGTAAATTCTGTCCAATTGTCACTAATCAGTTCAGTAGGGTTGCCAAACCTGGATAATATTGTAGACAGGAATGTGGTGGTTGCAGTGGTTGTGATGGAAGGAGTAAAAGCAACCTCTGGCCATTTGGTGTAGTGGTCGATCAGTGTTATCGCATAGCGGCAGTCCCCAGATGCAGAGTCAAATGGACCAACAATGTCAATCCCCACTTTCTGCCATGGACCATCTGGAAATGGAACTGGGTGAAGCGGTGCAGGATGCGTTTTAGCACTTTTATCATCCAGCTGGCATGTCACACATGCTTTTATGATCTCCTCCACACACATGTCCATACCTGGCCACCAGTACAGGTCCTGCAGCCTCTGCTTGGTACGGACAACGCCCTGGTGGGTTTCATGTGCCAGATTAACAATCTGCTTTCTCACTGTAACAGGAACTAGGCGGCGGTAAGGGCCTCTGTAAACTATTACATCTTCCACTGAAAGTTCATCTCTAACAGCAAAGTAAGGTTTGAGCACTGCAGCTAAAGATTGTGCAGTTTTAGGCTGTCCTTGCTTCATCTGCTCTCTTAGGGCAGATTGTCTTTCACTGTGAGAGCTTTCAGTTCTGTATCCAGGAGAGCCACCAGCTCAGGCTCCATCACTGGCTCTGCATTCTCGACTGAAGGAAGAGGCAATCTGGAGAGACAGTCAGCAGCATAATTTTGTGCACCAGCTCAATATTCAACTTCATATGTAAAACACAACAGTCTGGCGTCTTGTCAGGGTGAGCTTGTGTTAGTATAGCTCCAAGTCCATAATCGGAAGCATCTGTGGACACAATAGTTGGGAGGGTGGGCTCAAAAACTGCTAATGCGGAACTGTTGATGATGCGGGTCTTCACTGCGTCAAAACTAGCCTGTGCCTCCGCAGTCCACTTGAATGTGTCAGTATGCAGGCATGCTCTCATGGGCTCCACCAAAGAGGCATAGTTTTCCACAAACTTTGCATACCACGCCGTAAGTCCCAGGAATGAGCGTAGGGTGGTGGTGTCACTCGGTGCTGGAGCTTCTGCAATGGCTTTTAGGTGATCCTCATTGGGCAGCAAACCTTGGGCTGAAATGGCATTTCTCAGAATTAAGCTGAAGACCAGCCTCATTAAGTGCAGCTAGCACTGCTTGCAGGTTGCGGTCATGTTCTTGCTGGTCTCTGCCATAAACAATCACATCATCCAGGTAGTTCTGGACCCCTTTCAGACCTTTCAGCACCAGGGACATGAGCTTAGAGAATGCACTTGGGGCCGAACACAGCCCATAAGGGACTCGACGAAACCTGAACAGTCCTTCGTGTGTTATGAATGCAGTTATGTCACGGCTTTTGTCTGCTAGTAACACCTGATGATAAGCATTTGCCAAGTCAATCGTAGAGAAAACAGTAGCTCCGTGCATGTTTGAGAAAATGTCATCCATATGTGGAAGGGGGTGACTGTCCATCACT
Source organism: Oryzias woworae (assembly GCA_016861445.1). NCBI lineage: Eukaryota > Metazoa > Chordata > Actinopteri > Beloniformes > Adrianichthyidae > Oryzias > Oryzias woworae. Next base: position 563,591 of record BOLG01000747.1, read on the forward strand.
ATTGCCTTATTTGGCTCACGATAATCCACACACATTCTCACTTTCCCATTTTTCCTCATTGTCACTACAATGGGGGATACCCAGGGAGATGCATCAATCCTCTCTATAACTTCCATCTCTAACAGTCTCTCAATTTCAGAAGAGACAGCTTGTCTGACTGAGACCGGAAGCCTTCTGAGCTTTTGTTGGATAGGCTGAACATCCTCCCTGATCTTCACTCTGTGAATGAACCCTTTTGCAAGACCCAGTTTTTTTAGTCCCTGATCCAGTGTTAATCTCTGCTACTGGAGTTGTCAATGAAGTAACTGTTGGTGAAGAAGATGCTTCAGGAAGTACTGCATTGTTGTCAATGGTGAGCCTCAGCGCTCTGAACAAATCCAATCCTAGCAGAGCTGTGCCTGTTTTCAGCACAAATACACACGTGGACAAAATTGTTGGTACCCCTCAGTTAAAGAAGGAAAAACCCACAATTCTCACTGAAATCACTTGAAACTTACAAAAGTAACAATAAATAAAAATGGATTGAAAATTAAATAATCAAAATCAGCCATCACTTTTGAATTGCTGATTAACATAATTATTTAAAAAAAAACAAACTAATGAAGCAGTTTCAATTTCAAGTTTCAAGTGATTTCAGTGAGAATTGTGGGTTTGTCCTTCTTTAACTGAGGGGTACCAACAATTTTGTCCACGTGTGTAATGTAGCTGGTACTTTAGTATGTGCATGCTGTACTGCAGCTGATAAACAGCCTAGCACTGGGACTTTGGACTTGGTGTATGTCACTAGCCTTGAAGCTGGCTCAGAAAGTGACACATCGCTGACATGTTCTCTGTACAGGTGCTCAGGAATGATAGATACAGCAGAGCCCGTGTCCACCACTAAAGCAGCGGAGCATGAAAGTGACTGTGTACTTATGGTCACTGTACAGGTGATCTTTTGATCCATTAGTTCATCTTGTAACATCAGTACTGTGTTCATTTCAAGAACAACCACTTCTCCCACTTTAGCTGTAGATTTGGACTGACATACACAGGCAAAGTGTCCAGTTTTGCCGCAAGTTACTATGTGTGCAGGACAGTCTGGAGCGTTGGCAAGATGAGCTGAAGAGCCACATCTAAAACAACACCGGTCCTGTTTTGATGCTGCTCCTGGCTCCGTGAATTTATTTCTCCTTACTTTGGGTGGTGCTTTGGCTTTGCTTTGGCCATGCTTAAACACTAATTATCTTATGACTAATAGTAACACTTGTATAATTTCTCTATTTAAACAAAGGAAAATTCTACATAACACAGGGAACATGGCGCCCATTCAAGTAACTCCATTAGTCTCCCCTGATAAAAACAGATTAAAAAACGTTCATTTTAACCAAAGGTCATTTTAGATTTTAGAACTGTGATACAATAAATGATATTAAATACACTCATATTAAAGGCAGATGGACACTACACATTTCTGTTTCAAATAAGAATACAACAACCTGTTTCTTTTGCCTTCAAGACTTGCTTCACAGGATAAAACTCATCTTATGTTTTATCGTTTTACAGATGAGAAGGAAATGTTGGTTTTCTTTGGTTCAGCCATAATAATTTCAAACCAGACCAGTCTTACCACGTGATCTATATTCACCTTTGAAGCCTAAAACTGGAGAGCAAATGGAGAGTTAAAAAAAAGATTTATTGCTTCATACCTCAGAGACTTAAGATGCCAGATATAAACATCGTGTTCCCAGGTGGCTTTTGCACATCTAAGCATTCTCTTCTGCTGTCTCAGAGAACCATTTTAGCTACATCAAATGAATATTTATTAAGATACACAAAGAAAAACCTTTAAATCACATCTGTTTTACGCTTTTTCTGTTGTCTCAGAATGTGACTTTTTTCAGGCTCTTTTGAGCCAGAAGCTCAGAATGAGATCTGAAAAGGTTCAAATGTTTTGTGAGTTAGCATTTGTGTGATACATTTGTGTTGCAATTGGCCACATTCAAACTTAATAATTGCAGAGATCTTTGAGGGTTATGGGAGCTCCCTGCAGAACAGGAAACCTTTTCCTGTGGTTATAAAACACTTCCTGTCTGAACATTGGCTGTGGCACTGTCACTCCACGTTTCAGAGGTTTAAAGGTCAAGACCTGAAAATTCTGTTACCCAATCACAGTTGGATCACAGATGTTTGTAAGTTATTTCTCTGAATTTGGACTATAATACAGTATTCTTGAGTCTGAAATTCACACAGAACTGGAAGAAACTGCATCAATTAAGGAAACAAATTAAAGGGTTTTTTTGTCCTTTCAGAAATGACTGATATTTTTCTAAAAAAAACTCACAAGCAAACAGCAAAATGATCTTTCGTTTCTGCAGAACTTCACAGAAAACTAGAAGTTGAGTTATTCTGTTAGGGCTAGCAGGCTAAGTTTGTTATCATTCATTGAGTCATTGACTAAAAGGGACTTTAAACTGCTGCTCTGTGCCCAGAACCTGTCCCTGGATTGTCAGGTCGCGGCGCCGTCCACAGTGGGATGGATGCCATCTCTCTGCATGAGACCGGGCTTTCCCAAAACGCGCTCCAATTGTCAACAAAGCCAACATCATTTTCTGGGCACCATTTGGCTAACCAGCGGTTAAATGATGAAAAGCGGCTGTACATTTCATCACTGACTAGGTTCAGGAGTGGACCAGAGAAAATAACAGTGTGCGACATCGACTTAGCAAGTTTACAAACAGATTCAACGTTTCATTTAAGAACTTCTGATTGTCTCGGTCAAGCGTCATTACCACCTGTGTGAATCACAACTCAACGGAACCTGGGTTTACTCTGAGCTAACATTCTAAGGTTTCCTTCTGTGTCACCAACTCTGGCTCCCGGATAACACCTGACTGTTGCTGTCAGGAGTTTCACGTGTCTAACTTCAGAGGAGCCGATAACTAGAGGTGACAGTTCATCTGGCGTGTTGCCGAAAACTTATTATGTAGCGGGAGTTTTGGTAGCTCTAAGTGTTTATTTTTTACGTCGGGTTTTCCCCGACTGCTGCTTGGGAGGGGCTGGGGTGATTGGCAGTTTAGCTCCGTTAGTGGTCAACAATCAGGCTTAGCATTCACTGCACGGAGCCGCACCTCTAACTGTTCTAGCCTTAATCCATGTAAAATGATATAATGACCGTTTTTGGGGTTTTTTTGTTCAAAATGTCAGGTCTTTTTTATTCAGACTGAAGTTAAAATTGAAAAAGTTTAAATTTAGGTTTTCAGCAAAATTCCTTAACTAAACCAATTCATGTTTTTGAGTTAAAAAGGTGTTTCCTGAATCAGTTCAAATGTCATTTACTCACAAATTGCAGGGTTTTTTTTCTTGTGTTGTGTTGTGAGTGCTTCAGACCCTCTGCTGTGGTGGACCAACAGCTGCAGTGCAGTTCACACACCATGGAAAATGCTGGACCTCTGATGTTCTTTGCTTGAGATGAAAGGAGCCTGTTGTCTCTGAATCTCTGCAGCTCTCAGCACGTGTCAGTGCAGCCTCACCACTGTGACTTAAATGCACAGAGAAGGTTAAATAGGCAGCTTGCAAAGAACCACTGAGTTTTTTCACAGACAGCCTAAAGAAAAGATTCCAGATCAGTGACCATATGTAATTAACTCTTTTAGGTAGGTAGCAATAAAAGTGCATTTGTCATTTTTCCTAAATTCCTCCTTCCAGTCGCTGAAACACACTCCATCATGCTGGCTTGACCAGGCGCTTGCCAGTGAGTGTTTTTGTCTGCAGCTCCAGCAGAGGTTTGAGGTTTGGGTGAGGATAAACAGAGGGGTTCGTTGCTGCGGTCCTGCATATAGATGGGAATGGATGTATTGGAGATGCAAGACAAAGGAAAAGAGATTTGGACCATAAGCTGAGCTGAGGTGAAGAGTTCATGCCAGAGAAAGGAAGTCTGTGTAATTTAAGGTTTGAAATATACTGCTTTAGAGCTCCTGTGACATAAACAACTTTCTTCTGCTATCACATCACAACTGCAGGATTTCTGCCACTCTCTTTCTCAGTCCATCATTTGAGTTTAGTATCCTGTCATTTGTTGCATTTCACACGCTTTAGTTCAGTCTCGTTTGCTTTTTGTCCCTCCATGACTGACGTTTTCCAGAAGACCTTCTATTCACTCATGACACAGTCTGTCATTGTGCCTCAGGCCTCTAACTGTGAGATCCCCCCCATCAAAGAACAGGTTTAACCATTTTTGGAAGTGGACGTCCTCTCTCCATCACTCTGTAATTATTCTAACTCTGCTTTGTGATCGTAGCGGCCTGTGGGACCTGTCCCTGGACCATCATCAGAAAAGATGAAGGAGATTTTCTACTCTTTTCATGTGGGACATTCAGACTGCGCATAAGTGAACGCTTGTTGTTGGAGTCAGAACTCGGTAGTCAGCCACCAGTGGAGATATTGGAGATTTTGATGTTTCTCTTACAGGTGGAAAGCTTTTCAGGTAATAATAAAAAACATGTAAACCTTTACAAAACAGTTTGTAAAGCTGGTAATATGCTGGTCCAGTGCCTAAAATCCACTATTGCACTGAGCGAGGCAGCAACTAACCTGAAAGACAAGATCATGTCTAGAATAAACACTAGGCAACCCTGACACCAACTACAACAGTTGATGAAGAACCACCTGAAAGTCTCCTGGAAACTGTGAATGAAGCATTGAGGGTAATTCCTACCACAACAATCACAGAAACCCATGAACTGGTTTACACTTCAGCAGCAGTGATCCTTGAGATGCTTGGCTATAAGAGCAACCATAAGAGAAAATAATACCCACCATCAGAGGCTAAGATCAAGACAGTTCAGAGGGAAACGAGTCAGATGACAGAGGCCCAAAGAGGTGCAAGGAAAAAGCAAATGTCTAAGAAATAAAGCCAGATGTCCATACATGAAGCACTGGAAACTGCCAAACAAAGACTCCTGGCCTTGAGCAGCTGTCTAAAGAGTTACACAAGAGACAAGGAAGCCAGACGGATAAACAGGCTGCACACAACACAACCTGTGAAAGTTTACGCTCAGTGGCAGGGTCAAAACGGCAGTTCAAGGCTGGAAACTGAACAGTACTGGAAAAGAATATGGGATAAAGAGACAACTAATAACAGCAATGCTCAATGGCTGGTCTGTCTGAGAAAGGAGCACAGCAACCTCCTTGAACAGAATCCGAAAACCATCACAGTGGCAGACATCCAAGATAGAGCCTGAGGTATGAAAAACTGGACAGCACCGGACCCTGACATGATGCATGCATACTGGCTTAAGGAACTCACTGCACTCCATGAGCGCCTGACAGCACAAATGAACCAACTGCTAAGAGATGGGACTCACCCTGAATGATTAACGGAAGGGCGAACGATCCTGATCCAGAAGGATCCCTCAAAGAGTGCAGTTCCATCCAACTATCGACCAATAACCTGTCTCTCCACAACATAAAAGCTCATGTCAGGTATCATTGAAACCAAAAGAAAATCAGCGCATGGATCAATTCATGAGCAACACACAGAAGGGCATTGATAGAGATTCCAGAGAAGTGAAACACCAACACCAGGTTGACAGAACAGTCACTCAAGACTGCAGGTTACGACACACCAACCTGTGCACAGCCTTGAAAGCCTATGACTCAATGCCACACACCTGGATCACTGAATGCTTGGAGCTGTACAACATCAACAGGACTCTAAGAGCCGTCACAGGAAACTCAATGAAGTTATGGAAAACCACCCTTCAAACCAATGGAAAGCCACTTGCACAAGTGTCCATCAAATGTGGCAGATACCAAGCAGACGCTCTGTCCCCACTGCTGTTCTGCAAAGATCTGAACCCCCTCAGCCAAATAATCAACAAGACTGGCTGTGGATAGTTAATCAGGAACGGCGCAACAATCAGTCACCTCCTCTACATGGATAACATCAAGTTATATCCTAGGAGCGAGCATGAAATTGACTCCCTGATCCACACCACCAGGATCTACAGTACCGACATTAGGATGTCATTCAGTCTTGAGAAATGCAGCTGGATGGTGACAAAGAGAGACAAGGTAGTCCACAATGAATGGGTCTTCATGAGAGGACAAGCCCCTGCATGGGATGTACCACTAAACCATAACTCAAGTGGCTGATGTCAAGAAGTTCTACCAATGGCTAGAAAGGGTTGGCCTACAGGACAGCACAGGAACAAACCATGAGCACCAGAATGATAGAGGCTCAGATCTACCACACCAGACAAGACCAAAGGTGTAGTCTGTGCAAAGAGGCGCCTGAAACAATCCAGCACATAACTGCAGGGTGTAAGATACTGACTGGGAAAGCATACATGGAACACCACAACCAATTGGCTGGAATAGTATACAGGAAGATGTGCAGAATATGGACTGGAAACCCCAAAGTCAAAATGGGAAACACTTCTGAAAGTGATAAAGAATGAGAGAGCAAAGACTTCCAGATACAGATGGACAGGATGGTAATGGAACCAACTTCCTTTTTTATTTACTCTGTTCATATAATAAAGTTCATAGTTTTCCAATTCAAAATCAGTGTCTTTGTTGCTGCTGAACCAAGTTTCTGATATGGTTCTGATGTTAAAGGAACATCCAGATTCTGTAGATAGTCCTTGATGTCTCCAAAGTTAGTGTCCATGCTTCTGCTGTTAAAGTGGATGATTGACAGTCTTCCTTCAGGGTTAACAGAGTTTTTAAAGTCATCTATGCTGTAATATTTGCAGTCCAGATTAACAGAGGAAAAGAACTGATCAGGGTGGATGTCATCTTGCAGGTTGTTATCATTATCACTGAATATGTTAAGGTCAGGTTGCTCACAGTTCAGATCTTTCTGAAAGTTGTGGTGACAGTTAACTGTTGAAGAAAATTTGTTGTTTTTAGAAGCCATGTTTGTAGAGTTTGACTCCTCACCTGGAGAGTCCAGCATCTTCACGTATCTCTTGTTTAGACTGTAGTGGGTAGAAACTTGTCCAGCTCCTCCAGGTTCCTGATAACGATGACCTTGTCTTGCTCAGGAGAAGCGTTAAGTTTAACGTAGATTCTGCCATCCCTTACCCAGGTGCTTTGAATCTTTCCTTGTCGTTTCAGAAAGCGTGCTCTTCAGGCAATGTCAGCATTATGTTTAATGAGACTCTCATTCATGGAAACATTGGTTCCCTTCAGAAATCTTCCTTGATTCAATAAAGATGTTTTGTGTTTCCAATTCACAAACCTCTTGAGGATGGCAGGTCTGTCAGACTCTCTTCTCCTTGGAAGCGGGCGGCAGACCTCGATGTGGTTTGTGTCCAGAGAAATTCCTTTGGACTTTAGGAAATCTTCCACCTGTTTCTCCACAGAGCTGATCTCCTGCTCGTCAGAGTCGTCACCGTTCCCTGCGGTCACTGCATGCGCATATGACCGGGGTTTGATCTTCAATCCGGTGATTATCACATCATTAATCCTGGAATTCTGCTCCTGGTCATTCATTCATCATTATATTGCAAGTACTTGCTCTGAGATATTACCAATCCTGTACTTTCCCAGCCACTCCCACCTGGATGATGTTAATAGCTCATCCTCTGCATCCTCTCGATTCCTGTGCGCCAGTCCTGTGCTTAACCAGATGAGCTTTATGTAAAAAACAAAGAGATATCGACGAGTAAAAGAGAGGAGGCTGTTGATTGGTCAAGTGGGAGGAAGAGAAGTTTGATCCAGAACAGTGCAGATAATGATGAAGGTAAATTGGCAGCACGGGAAAGCAAATCCACATCAAATCAAATTAGAAACATCAGTTCACATCACATGTAAAATTATACAACTTACTTATGTATTAACTAGAGTGTAAAAAGGCTGTTTAAATCTTTATGAGGGACAGTTGAAAAACAGACTGATGTGAAGTCCATGCATGAACGTCTGTAGTACAGCTCTGGACCTGATTTTGTTCTGCAGGTGCTGGAAATTTGCTGCAGGAAGTCAAATCTTTCCTTTGTACCTTTTGTTTGTTTTTTGAGAAGTGAGCAGAATCATGAAACAGAACTGTCAATAAACATATCACATTTTATTTGGTAGCAGAAAGTCCAGAGCTGACTGGTAATAGAATCTGTATTTTTATTATTTCAATATTTTTATTTTTGAAATATTTCTAACATTTTTCAATATTTAAATAAACGTATTCCTTTCCTTGCTCTGATATGCGTTAAATAAAAATTGATGGCAGCATTTAAGTTCAACTCATCATATTTTCTATAAGCTTCTCTTTTATTTAGAATATATTTTTATATTGTGTGTTTATTTTACTGAACATGTAAAAGTGTGTGTTGTCAATGTTTGTATGAAAAGTGTTGTCTAAATAAAGTTGTATTAAATTTTTGTTACAGTTTAAGGTTTGAGGTCAGAGCTGGAGGTTAAGGTTCAGGGGAAAAAAAACATGAAACATGAACTCTACAATTACAGCTTCACTTCAGTGACATCTACTGGCCGAACGTGGAACAGCAGAACTAACTCTTAATTGATAATAACCCATTTTGGTGAAAAGTGGCCCTCAAGGACACTGTCCAAGAGCTAAAGTCTATAAAACCACAATAAAATAAACAGTTAAAGCGTAATAGATATCAGGTGATGGAACGTGAACAGTGAATCAAAAAGAAAAAGGAGACTTAAACTAATAGTTAGAGAGTCAACCCCCAAGGTGTGTTTAATCTAAGTCATGTTTTTAATCGATGACAGCACTAGTTTAAAGTTTAAAGAAAATGTATGCTCATTTATTTTCCATAAATTATCAATATTTTTATAATCACACATCATGGATTCATAAATAGTATCCATGAACTGTTCATATTTCTTAGGTTTTAATATTGTGAAATCTGTGATATCTTTTTTGGCCTTTAACAAAGAAAAAAGTAGAGAGCATAGTGTTTGAATCCAGGGCGCTAGATAGTTTTTTAGTAGTTAGGGAATGCAGGGAATTTGAACCCAACCTAAGGCTTTGTCCTGTTGGCTTGCAGATTTCTTTCAGTACAATTTTGCATGTTTCTTTTTGACAGCAGACTGTGTTCTGCATCCCGATTGGCTGCAGACCTTGTCAATTAATTTCCTTCATGTCATCTCCCATGTTCAGAATCAATTATCTTGCCACATTTACATAAATAATCAATCACAAGCTGATCTTTGTTTTAGTTCTTTAATATTGTAGCATAGCACTCGTACCTAAAACGATGCTTTTCTCCTGAGGCAGCAGACAGTTTGCCAGAATCATTTTAAAGCCAACCAGTAGTCCTTCTCCATGATGGAACTCCTTCCAGGACCAAGTTTTTGCCTCCACAACAGCCCGGGCCGCAGCTCACTTAGACTTTCGGTCCCTGTCTGTTGCCTCTGGAGTTCCTCAAGTCATCCAGGCTTGGTAGGAGCCCTTCTTCAGCTTGACAGGCTCCATTACTCTCAGTGTCCACCACCGGGTTTGGGAATTGCCACCATGACAGGCACCAAAGAACTTGTGATCACAACTCTGAACAGCAAAGACAATGGGGTTGGATAACATGCCACTGCGACTCAATGTTCCAGCCTCCCTGTCCCTGTTTTAAGCTCCCCAGCTGTGGGAGGTAAAGACGTCCCAGATGGAAGTCTCAGTCAGACATTCCCAGCAAACCCTCGTATAGGTCTGCCAAGTCCGGCCTATTTCCCCACAAGCGAATCCAACTCACCACCAGGTACTGATCAGTGGACAGCTCAGCTCCTCTCTTTACTAGGGATATGTATCGTTCAGATTGTATCAATACTACTCCTTTTATGCTGCATTAACACCAGATGCAGCAGAGGCATTGAGTTTAAAGATTAAGTCAATGTACAGACACAAACTGAAGTTATCAATACTGTTAAAGCTGAAACGTATCGATCCAGTAAAAATTGCTGACATGGCGAAGTGGTGCCAAAATACAGCATCCCAACTCCTTACTCAAATGTCCAAGACACATGGCTAAAGGTCGCCTGAAACAGCTACAAAGTTGATCATTGATGTGCTGCCTAAGGTGTTCTGATCCCACGTCTATTGATGGACACCCATGTACTCCTGCAGGGCTGCCCTTTATCACTGGTTCATCTTGGCACAGCCAGGGACTGGAGGGGGTCTGGTTTGGGAACAACAGGATCTTCTCTCTGCTCTTTGCAGATGATGTTGTCCTGTTGGCTTCATTTAGCCAGAACTGTGTGTCGACTGGGAATCGAACCCTGTATGCCAGTCCTGCGCTTAACCAACTGAGCTATCCAGCTGCAGTTATGGGTGTGTGTGAAGTGAAAATTGTCTAAACTTTACGCTTTAGCGTCATCTGGTGGCATAAACTTCCATTCATGGAAGCTCAAATACATGCTCTATAAAAGCTCATATGTGTTGTATCGAATGTATTTATTTATGCCCAGAGGAGAAGCTGAAGATTCTTTTTTGTTTGCTTGTAAACAGCGTTTCAAAACTGACCATCAAGAGAGTGTCTTTAATGGCTTAAAATGTTGAAAATGTGTGAGTGTGTGTGTTGACCTTTGCTGAATGAAGTATTTAAATAACGTTTTGATCGATTTAAAGCTTCACTGAAACCTCCCATAAATCTCAAGACTACCTAGCAGCAGGAAAATGGTGGATGGCGGTGAAGAAAATGGCAGAAGGAGCTTACCTCATACCGGAAGCGGAAGTCGGTGTGTCCAAAAAGTTTTCTTTTTTTTATTGTCAAAATTTTAAATGACACAACATTTCTTTTCAATTTGGAGCTTGGAGCTAAAATTTGCGGGGCGATGCTGAAATATTGCATTATTTTGCTTGTGCTTGGTCTTTGATGTTGCTTCATCATGTGCTCCTTGAGTGAAGCACATGAAGAAAAGTGGTTTTATCAATCCTTTATATTGGTTAAGTGTTGGATATTGGTGAAAAACCACTTTCAGTGTTTAATACGGGTGAAAACCACAGACTAAACGCAAAAACTGTTGGGGAGGAGCGATGACCAGCGCTAAGGCACGCACAGGGTGAGAAGAAAGTTTATTTATAAAGTTCAGAGGTCCTCTTGCTGAGCTGATGCTCAGTGGAGGGAGTGAGATAATTGGTGTATGGAGAGAAATAAGTATCACTCCGATTTGTGAGTACGTAATTTGATTTGTGCGTAACTTTAGATTTGTGCGTGCGTAATCCTTGATTTGTGCGTAACTTTGGATTTGTGCGTGCGTAATTCTTGATTTGTAACTCATAAAATACATTTTGTGCATGAGTACAAAAATTTTAGAAATTTTAAAAATACAAAGTACAATGTACACATGCACAACTTAAAATTACGACAGCTTGAAACTAACTATACAACCACAAAACCACATTTACACGTAAATCTCATGTGAGACTCTTTTCACGTCATATGTGATGCGTTTAAATGCTAGTGGAATGCTGGGCCATCAGAGTTTTCTGATAAGTCGCTCTGAACTTAAACGGTGAATAATATCTGGTGAAACTTGATATTTTCCAACTTTCTTGAACAGATATGCCAGCTTATTAATATAAAAAGTGTAAATAAGGATTGTTATAAGTGTAATAAGGACAACACTTCACTCACAAAATGCAGGACTGCTTGTGGTTCCTAGAATCTCTAAAAGCACAGTTGGAGGTAGAGCCTTTAGCTACCAAGCTCCTGTTTTATGGAAGAAGCTTCCAGCTCATGGAAGAGAGGCTGACACAGTTTCTACATTGAAAGTTAGACTTAAAACATTCCTCTTTGGACAGGATTATTGCCAGACTAGCTAGCAATCAGAGAATATCTAACTTACTGCTCCTCTACCTCACCTGCTGTGATGAAGTTTACCACACTGGCTCTACTCGCTCCTACTCTGCTGATAGATCAGATGAGTTCCTCAATAAAATAAAACGATTTATTCCTAAAATCAAAAAAGAGTTCAAAGAAAACGGTGAAAAAGATTTAGAACTGCAAGAACTTGAGAAAGCTGTTATGTGTCTGAAACTTGAGAAATCTCCTGGATCTGATGGATTAAATGCAAATGTTTCCAGACACTTTTGAGAATCACTTCCAGACCGACTCTTCCAAGTGTTTAAAGAAACTACCAATAATCTAAATTTACCTACAACCATGAAACAAGGCATTGTAACGTTAATCAAACCAAGATAACAGAAACCTGGAACATTACTGTCCAATTTCACTTTGAAAAAACTGTAAACTGTTAACACACATAAACATCAACAGATTCAAAAAAGGATTAAGACAAATATTAAGTGAAACACAATCAGGATTTGTTAAAAAAAAAAAAAAGATCCAAACACAACAATATTTGACTAGGACAGGACCTCTTAGAATATCATCATCTAATCGAAGACAAGGATTCATTCTGTTCCTCAATTTCCACAAAGCATTTGAGAAACTTGAACATCAGTTTCTTTTGTTTCAGCAGAAATGTTGGCAATTCTGATGAAAAACTCTGAAATCAACAAATGAAATATTTTTGGTAAAGAGTAGATAATGAGCCAACTAGCTGATTTTCCTGAAAACTTTAGAACAAATACCTCAATACTCTTAAACTAATTGATCTTTTCTCAGAAGCATCAGGTTTGACTCTCAGTAAGAATAAATGTGACCTCATGGATTCACACAGTTGTGACCTCCTGGAAGCGTATAATGGCCCCGTTAAATCAAAGGTCAAATATTTGGCTATACATTTAACCACAGACATCACTTTGGATGAAAAACTACATATAGAAAAAAATAAATCACCATAAATCCAAACTCATCTATTGGTCACAAGAAAAACAAAATTCAACATTTCTATAGAAAAACATATTTAACAAAAATTGAATCACTAGTGAGATGTATTTACCCAGCCTACTCTATAGCCATACCAGATAAAGCTATTAGAACAATGGATCGGACAAATTATAACTACATTTGGGGGAAAAAAATCACCTTTCTTACATTAAGAAATCAGAAATTGTACAAAAATACAAAGATTGGCGCCCCCTTGTGAAAAATCAGGGTCATTTGTTTTCATTTGAATTATCTAATCTGTAACCAAAAGTAAAAGAAATTAATTTTAAGATTTGAATAATATATCCAGTGAAATCCTCAGATTGAGATTCAATGTGGAGTGTAATGACTGTTGTCTGTGACCCTCAGACTGAAACCGCTGAGCATCTTTTCTACTGTTGTTCGTACTGTACACAAAGACTCTCTGGACAGACTTTTTGAACTGGCTCTCTCCACGGCTCCAACTCAGTCTCCCTTTGGAAAACATCCCATTTGGGATCAGCATGAAGGACTCACAAATGGACTTTATTATAAATCATTTGTTACTGCTTTCCAAATGTTTCAGTTCATCACTGATGAAAATATTTGCTACATTTACATCACTCTGAGACCTCTAATAACGCAAAAACAATGTGTGTGTATGAATGTGAGAGAGAACGTATGTACTTTTTATTTCTTTAATGTTTTGAATTTTTAAAGGCACTTTTCATTGAGTCATTGTTGGTGAAAGCATGTTTGCCTGAAAAACTGCAGTTAAAGATTCATTAAACAGAAACCTCCTTGCCTTACGTTGGGTCCTCAAGCAGTAACTCCACTGGGTTGGGGAGTGTCACCATAGACAGAAGGTGTGTTTGAGATGACCCAGCGCCTCCCTGGATCATCGGTGAGGCCAGGCGGCTGCAGGCGGTGAGGGAGTGGCGCCTGAGATGAAGATGAACACTGCAGAGAGAATAAACAAGAGCAGGAAGTTTAGGGCTGTCTTTAACCTTCAGTTTAATTTTTATGTCTCTACCACTTGGTATGATTTTTTTATTTTAATTTTTATTTTATATGTATTTTTTATCAATTTATATTTCAATTGATTGTCTACATTTGTGTTTTTAGTTTATATTCTTATCTTTGTATGTAGACAATTTGAACATCTGTTCGGGGACAACAGATGAAAAACAGCCGCTGGGATCATTGAATGTGCACTGTTCCAGAGAAATAAATACAGTTGAAATGGAAGTGAACTTTTAAAGACAACAATAAACACAAAAACACAAATGATTTGTGATTCCTGAACTTCTGACTTCCTTTTGTTGCATAAATCCAAATGTCTGTTTCACATGAAAACCAAAATTATTATCAATAGAAAAGAATTCAGTGATGAAATGTTTCAAGTAAAATATGTTTTAATGAAAAAGTTATCCGAGTTATGTTGATTTCAGGTACTACAACCATAAATAAATAAGAATCTTTTTGATTTTTTTCATTAGTGATTCAATATTTAGAGAAAGAGGTAAAAAATACACAGATTTCCTTCATTTGGCGCCAGACATTTCTGTTCAGCATCACACTAACTACAAGAGCTACCTGGACACCATTTCCCACAATGCATTGTTTTGTAGTCGTCAATGGGTGACGTCAGACGAGCATTGTTTATGTCTATGTTCATTCCCCAAGCTGCAGACGCAATATAAATAGACGTAAAAGTAATTACGCCACAACACTGAATCATTATTATTCAAATTAAAATGTTATGCTTTACGCCTGTTGAAATTATTTTCATTTTGAGCTGAGTGCGCATGTGCAAATGAGAGCGGATGAAGTATTCGAGCGAGGCGGAAGTTGTGACGTCCTTTCTACTCCCAGACCGCCGCCATGGTGAGTTCGCCATGAGAGTAGCAATACTTTATAATTATTTTTTGTGATATTTAGCAAGTTATCAGAAACCTACAGTAACTTTATACGTTTACATCGTGTTTATGCGCACACCATTGTTTTTAATAAGTAAAATGATGGCTACATCTGTTATTTAAGTTATAATAGTACGTTAGCCGCACGGCAACGTGGTTTGTGAGAAGCGGAGGCCGAGAGCCGCCGCCGCGTTGAGCCAACAGGGTTATTTAAAATAATAATAATAATATCGATGTTTACATTTCTGTAATGTCTTGGAAAAGTTTGCGTCTCATTAAAAGCAGGAGTCACCCGCTGCTCTCCTTCACTTTTCAACGTACAAGCTGCTAAACAAAGGAAACTAGTCGAACTTTGAGGTTTGATTCTGCGCTGAAAGTGTGCGCGTAGACACATTCTAGGAATGAAAGTAAAGCTGCATATGAACTATCCTATTAAAAGATCTATAAGGTGAACTTTGAGTGACACACGCTACTTCTTTTTTTGGATATTCAAATACTTGAAAAGAATGTAACAACACTAACAAATTGTATCCATAACAGTTAATTTATTTGTTGTCTTCCTCTTAAAGAAATGTATATGTGGAGTTATTTAAAATGTTGTCATTAATAAGGCAGATCTGTGTGTATGTTGTTTTTTATGTTTAAATGGAATTGTTTTTAAGCAAACCTGCTGCCTTCCTGTTCAGGTGTTCACTCGCTTCGTTGAAATTGGCCGTGTTGCCTACGTCTCTTTCGGACCTCACGCTGGCAAGCTGGTAGCCATCATAGACGTCATTGACCAAAACAGGGTGAGTGATGAATGATCCAATTGTGGGTTGTCATGGGGGGATTTTGGTCTCGGTTGAGATGAACGTTGCTCTCCTTCATCCATCGTGTTCCAGGCTCTAGTGGATGGACCCTGCACTGGAGTGAAGAGGCAAGCCATGCCCTTCAAGTGCATGCAGCTCACAGACTACGTCATCAAAGTTCCCCACAGGTCAGTCGTGTTTACATGTTATACAGCTGTTTTTGTCCTGCAGTGTTAAATGTAGGGGTGCAACGGATCACAAAACTCAAGGTTTGGATTGTGTCACACTTTTTAGAGTCATGGTTTGGACAGTCATGGACAGTAAAAAGGAAAACAAGAACAGGACCAAATAAGATAAAAACCAACAATTACATTTTGAAAAGCTTCAAAGCAAATATACACTCTCTCAAATATATGTCGCAACCTAAACACTTCATGACATCTTTGAACTCAAGATATTTCTATAAAATACTCAAGATGCACATGTAAACAAAGTACATTATGGTGCCTTGCATTTTGACAAGAGTAAGAGAAGATTCAGGGGTTGTCAGAACTTTGAATTCTTTCCTTTTACCTGCCTTCCTCTGCTGCTATCTGCCCCCCTCTCACCGGGAACAGACACAACAGCGTCTTTACTGTGGCTGAAAACGGCCGTTTAGACGCAGCTCCTGTCTCTGAATGATCCCATGAACGGGAGGGGGGGCAATTGACAAACATTTTGATCAATGTCCTGTGAATTAGACAGGAACTAAGATTTAAGAAAATAAAATGGCATAAAAGTAATCAATACATGGTATGAACACATCTTTATTATCATTTAACTGTAAATTCAAACATGCTGATGGATTCGACATTTCATAATTCTGCCTCCAGGTGATCACATTTTATATTCAATCAGAACAAAACCAGCCTGTAAACAAAGATTTTGGTTCCTTATACATCATTGACATTAAAGTTGCAACTCTCTCACGAGGGAAGCAATATCTGACAGGTCGTAGTTATTTGTTGGAACACCAGCTCTAATGCTGCATAGACGCTGCTAAAACACAGGTAATTCAATTCTGTCATTATTTAGAAAACACTCTTTATTTAAGCCTTATGAATTAACCTTTTGTATTCATTTGCCACGCCTTAAAGGCCGGTCTGTGAAAATACTGTCCGACTTTAAACCGCTCCTGTTTACGTATAGGTGATCACGTATCAGCTCATTAGCATCTTAGCATCAGTGTCCAACAACAGCGCCGTCTCCAAATCCACACATTTTAGGAATCTGTCTGTTGCTGCTTCACTCACCATGTGGTGATCAACCCTCTAACTTATTCTCACCAAAAAGAAAATGCTCACAACTGACGAGTGTTAATATCTGACCCTTCAAAATAACTATCATGATGAACTCAAAAGAAGTCCTGTCGAAATATCGATTATCGTTTTATTACCCAGCCCTAGCTCGAAGCAACCCTACCCCCTCCTCGTCGCTGAGATCTGTTTGCATACTCATGCACGAGCTCACAGCTCCAAGCTAGCATTAGTGGCACAAAAATAATGGCGAGCAACATTGGATCAATCTATCTGAACAGTTTTGAGCCAGAGGCCCGCTCGGACGAGGAAGATGAGCGCAGCGGTAAGAGCGACTTTGAAACGCCCATTTCAGTAACTGTGTCATTAGTCTGAGCTTTTTCAAGCATCCAGTTACTGATCCAACGCGATTTGAATGAAGAAATACTGAAACGATGTTTTAATCCAAAATTATTTTATATGGTCATCTATTACATATTGTGTTAAAAACACAAAAAGGTGATTCTCATTGGAGTGGGTCTTTTAAAGCTTTAAATTAGTTAACTTTAAATTAGTTAACTTTTTCCCATTGTTTGTGTGCATGTAAACATCAGCTCAGTGATAGTTTGTCGTTCAATCATTTTTATCCTGAACATTAAGTAAGTTGTTTTTGGCTGTTCTAACAAAAAAAAAGTAAAGGTTTACAGACTGTTATTGCAATGCTGCTTCAGATGTGAGGTTCAGTGATCAATGACATCCAAATTCAAACCTGACTCTCTGTGATGCATCACAGCTCCATCAAAGTCCCTCCATATAAACCACCTGGATTTTGCTGCAGGATTGTGGGAATCACGCGCATTAAAATTAATTCCTGCAAACTGAGCTTCTATAATGCCGGAAATTCCCACATAAAATCATTTTGTAATAATCTGCAAGTTTGCATCGCAACTACAAACTCAGAAAAAAACGGTAGGACTGAAACGATGAAGGTGATCAGAGTAAGGTTAGCCGCCGTCTCACACTGTGCAGATGAGCTAGCTCTCCAAGGCTAAGAAAAAAACAAAGAACGTTAAAGTTCCACGACAGGAAAGAGCCCCTACTCATGCTATCATGCTGTGATGATACACTTAACGTGCTGTTCTGTGTGTCTCCTATATGTAATCACGGACCGATTTAAAGTCAGCAGAGCCGGACAGGTAGTCAACACTCCGAGTGAAACAATCGCCGCCCTGCTTACTGATGACGAACTAAAGTTTCATTTAGAACCTCACAGCAAACATCCGTGTGTGACTTAAGCGTGAATGCATGTTCACTTTGAGGAACATTCTGCTTCTTTTGGTGAATCGTTTTCATGCTGCTCCGCTGTCCGCATGCCAGGAGTGCAGGCAAAACCCCCACCCCCAAGACGCCCGTCAGTGTAGCATTTAGCTGATGACACAGTGAGAACATGCGGAGGATTCAAACAAAATCCAGGTAAAACTGCAGGATAAAGCTGCTGCACTTCCAGCAGAAAGCAGAGAAATTAATCAAAGTGTTGATTTGGAGATGCAGGCATCCACACTGACTATACTGTCATCCCGCCGCCATGCTAGTGAGCTGGAAACACACGGAACGCTTCAACGTCGGACAAGATTCTCACCAACCGCTCTTGCAGACGTGGTGAAGAAATACAAGATAAATGTACAATAAATACATAATAAATACACATTACAGAGCCGGTGGAACTCCCCTTCCACCCCCGTGAGAGAGCTGTATTTTTTTCTGTCAGTGACATCATGACTAGAATCCAAAACATACAAACATTTGATTTCATTTAAAAGATAATCATCTGCAGGCAGAATTAGGAAAATATGACACTCATAACATTTCTGAATCACTTTAAGGTAACTTTATTCTCTTTACAAATGTTCTGCTGGTTCAGCCTCCAGGTGAGTGACTGACAGCTCTCCTCATGAGGTTACAGTGTTGAGCTGCTGTTCTAAAGAAAACAACAACAACTTCTCTGTGATAGAAAACAAAACACGTCATTGATGGTGTGGAAACATCTAAAGTAGAAAACATAGATTCTGATTAAAAACCAATAAAAGAGTTACCTAGAAAAAGTTCTTTGAAACATCGTTTTTTATTTTATGTTTTAAATGTGACTTCCTCTCTGTTTGCATTTAACATCATATAATTTTATTAAATCTGAGGTTTTTCTATGTAAAATGTTGTATTTTTCTGGTAAGTCAGTCAGTTTTTGACGTGGTGACCACAGAGACCTTAATAAGGTTCTCTGCAGCTCTAAGTGTATGAATGAATTCAGATGTTTCACTTCAGTAAAGCCTGTGGTGTCAAAGGAACAGACATTTGGTCCACAATCAAAGCAACTTAGCAATTTAGAAAGAGGTTTTTTTTTCTATTTGTGGAACGAGGACTTGTTTTTTTAAAGTATTAAGTAAACTTACTAAGTTAGTTTACTTTACAAACTCCAATTATCTTTTGATCTATTTTTAAAGTTTTAATTATGATGATGCAGTTTTTAGCCAAAATCGTAATGTCTCATTTTCTAGGACTTAGTTTCTCCAGAGTGACAGGACTTCACTAGAAATTTGCCTCTGAGTTGTGGGCAGATGTGTTGGCATGAACCAAACCCACCCCAGCTTCCCTTTCCCATTACTGAGAGCTCTCTGTTTCCAGGCTTTTCGGCTAGCTCACAGCCCCTCACACTCCAAAACTAACATTACCGCTGCAACACATATGGCGAGCATTATCAAAGCTATCCAGTTTAGGGCCAGATGCCAGCTCAGACAAGGAAACCAAAGACGTGCGTGGGTCTGTTTGTCTGCAAGTGAATGCATCAGAATGGAGCAGAGCAGGGAGCTGGTGGCATCCTCAGCATATTTTCTATGCCACAAATATGATCCTTTTCAAACAGCTTTTTGTATTTGCTCCTGGATTAGTTATTTTTCATTGTGGTTGTGAGTTTAATTCATTCCGGTTTATTTAAATAGCCTAATATTACAACACAGTTTTCTCTATGGTCTTCATTCACACTGGTTATTGTACAAAAACATAACTTCAGTCATAAAAAATAAACAATAGCTGGTTGCTAAACTAAATAGTCTAAATATTGTTTAGTCTGATAACAGAAGGTTGTTAAGTGAACTGTTGCATCATCTGAGGTCGGTCTTCATCAGCCCTAAAAAGAGGCATCTTAAGCTTGATATTAGACCACGATGCTCATGTGTTTGCATTAGTACTGATGACCTGATGTGCTTCACAGCGCTCGGCAGAAGTTTGTGAGGAAAGCCTGGGAGAAGGCCCAAGTCAACGAGAAGTGGGAGCAAAGCAACTGGGCCAAGAAGATTGAAGCGAGACAGAAGGTAAGAGCAGCTTGTGTGGTTCTGTCTGTAAACAGAACATCAGGAGACATGTTTGAGATTTACTGGAGCTCATAGTTTCACTGTGTTGCCCCTTGAAGAGGAAATTAATTTCTGCTTCAGCTGTGGTTCAGTCAGAAAACAGCAATGGTTAACATTGTCTGCAATGTACTGTTGTTGTCAATTTTAGTCCTTGAGTCTTGGAAAGATGGAATTCTTGGATGTTCTCTGGAATTTAATGAGTTAAAACAAACATCACCTCTGCTAAACTCCTCACTCTCCATACTCATGGTCTTTGCAGAGAGCCAAAATGTCCGACTTCGACCGCTACAAAGTGATGAAGGCCAAGAGGATGGTACGTATCAGAGATGCAGGTTCCACTCTGGCAAAGCCTGAATCCACAAATGAAGTTGATTTTCAAAAGGAGCTGTGTTATCTGAAGTAGCTGAGAAAATTGTTTAAGTGAATGTGCGCTCACGGCTCCTTTAAGCTGCAATTTCAAGAGCAGACCGTGAAAAGTTCTGTTGAGCCAGAACTGCATTTTAATGAAGTCTGATGTTCTCTGCAGAGGAACAAGATCATCAGGCACGAGGTGAAGAAGCTCCAGAAGGAGGCAGCAAAGAAGTGAACACTTTTCCCACAATGCTTTTCTTCTGTAGTACTAAAGTGACATGGAAATAAAATGTACACAACAGATGTCTCTTTTTGTCATTCTTTGCACTACGTTACTCTAATAAAAGTAAAGACTGCATTTTAAACATCAATGAAGTAATTACATGTAGTGTTTTAAGTAAAATTCTGAGAATAATTGGACTATTTAGCCAAAACCAGTGTTAAAGAACAGCTACAGTTAAAGGAAATGATTTGCTGTTTTTGACCAAATCAATTAAGTGGAGATGGTTCTCTTAGTTTCTTTTTTTTTTTTACTTGTCCTGTCCAACAGCTGAGCAAACAGAAATGAGCTGAAGGCCTCTTGAGTTGGATGGATTTTACTGTTACAATCGGAGGTTATGAATCTTCTGATATACAAGGTGTATATTTGTATAAACCCCTTTTGTGTTTGAGACTAAACTATGTTGATCATTTTTGAATACTTCAACTGGACGGAAACGGAGAGAGTGAAGTTAGAGATGGGGGGGTTAAGGAATTGGAGGATGATTACAGAAGGGGTGTTGGGGTAAAACCACAAAGCAGCAAGTTGTTGGAGAAATGTTAGTCTAAAAGGGACAGGGCCTGACCACACACTCAGATGTTACAAACATACTTGTTGGTCCCAAAAGTCTTCACCTGTCAAATGTAATACAACTACAGTTCACACATACTTATGCACAGTGTTGAAGGTAATGGATTACAAAGTAAAGCATAACTGTAATTTAATTACTTTGTTAGTAACAGAACAACATAAATTACAGTTCAAATATTGATAATTAAAGTTACTGGACTACAGAAACTATCGTTACTTTGTTACTTAGGTTTTGTAGGCTCTGACATTTTCTCTCTGTTAGATGAAATAAAACAGATTAAAACAAAACGGAGCAACTGGCGCATGCATGAGAATCAGTCAAAGTACAGACGTCCTCATTGTTGCAGTCACAGACTCAGTGCTTTCCAAAGATGCTGCAAGGAGTCCTGTCAGGTGTGCAGTGTCTAGCCTGCAATCCTAACAGCGACCAGAGGGGGGCATTTCAGGTGATGAAACTTGGGTCTCCACGCTACTGCCTACCCAGTCATCTTCCCTGCAACGAGAGCAGCTCAGCTTACCCACCACAACAGAAGCAGCATAAGAATGGCCATTACCTCCACCTCTAGTGTTCCTACCAAGAGACTTGTACGATCCACCGGAGGTACAGTCAGTTGAAACACCACTGCCCCCAGTCATTACCCAAGAGCTCAGCCACTGCCTACAGGGATTACAATAATAACAGACTTCAACTGCAGCCACTGAAGTTCCTGTATTTCAATCCGATGCAACTCAGACCACCCCAGTATTACAAGCTCCACCTGGACCTAGTCCAGCTCCCAGCATCCACTCAGCAAACCTGCTGTTGGCTCACACCATGACCACAGCAAAAGAGAGAAAATCTACAGGGGACTGATACCGTCAATCCCAGAGTTCACAGGAGGCAATCCAAGGCAGTTTGCTAGATTGAAACTGATTCTTCCAGCTGATGCAACAGAGAGGTTCAAGTACCAGGTGCTGTGTGATCATCTTAAGTTTGAGGAAAGCTCTACTTGTTGCTGACTCATACAGCAACTAACTTCATCCCTCTTTGGACATGATGGCTAAACACTATGCTCAGCCGCACTAGCTGTCACCACAGAGATGTTTATAGAGAGTTCATGGATGAGCCAAACGTTAGTTCAAATGACACAGCAGGATGCAGAAAAATTGCATTAAGAGTTTGTGCTTTGGTGGGCATATTAGAGCAACTTGGAGATAATGGACACAAGAGCGCAATGTGGGTCTCGTGTTGCAAGGCTTGCTCCGATACTATCCCAGAACCCTCGTGCTGCTTTCACTTGTTACCTCTTGTAGTAGAATTTTACTTCTTATATGCTTTTATATAACTCATATGTACTCTTTAAGTTCTTATCTACCTGTAAAATGCACAAATTAGCATGAAGACACAGAAAAGACAAACCTGATTTTGTAGGACAATGCTTATTCAAACACACTCATGCTTAGAGAACATTCTTTCTGATTGTGATTTATGTGCCAGCTGCTAGAATCTACCTTGCTGCCCCCAGCAAAGAAATAAAATGCCACAGTCTGTATAGACAGATCCTACTCAGCCAGAATAGCAGAAACTGTAATTGTTGCAACACTAGAAACATAGTGGTGTAATATGGTTTGTGTCTATCTACAAACAGCCCTAACTGGAAATTGTTGTAAAGCTAGAAACATTGTGCAAGGTGGTTTGTGCCTATCTATAAATATGTGAGTTTTCCCATTCAGCCTCAGAGCTCTCAGAGCTTGCAGCATGGATGCATGAACTTCTTTTATTTCTTTTACTTTTAATGTAATAAACCCTGTGTACAAAGTTTCTTTTTAAAGTTTTGTCCTTTCCCATCCAGACCACAGAAAAATTCCACTACACTCTACCCACAGAAAGATGGAATGCCGTCACTACGAGACTTTGCAGAGTGGCTGGAAAGTGGGCTGGTCATCCAAGAAGGTGGACATCATTCAGACAGAGTGGAGGTGAATCTGAGAGATAGAAGCACTATCAAAAGGGGGAAAAGAGCTGCTAAACGGACCACATATGTCCTGAATGGTACAACACAGAAAAGCTACCCCAAAGCGTTCTCAGCTACAACCTTCATAATGTCTGAGGTTCAAGAACAGTCCGAAGCCTACTACCCTTATTGAAGAAACACACTTTTTAAGCTGCATTCACACCGGCTCCGTCGACTCCCGTTTAAATTAATCCCAGTAGTTGTCACGCACCTAGATGTGTGACATTTGCTCTCTGAATTTTAGCCGTACCCTGGGGGAGCGATGAGCTGCAGTCACAGCTATGCTTGGGAACCATTTGGTGGTTTAACCCTTCAATCCAACCCCTAAATGCTGAGGGTCAAGCAGGGAGACAATGGGTCCCATTTTTAGTCTTTTGAATGACTCGGCCTTGATTTGAACTCATGACCTCCCAGGCTCAGGGCACACACTCTTCCACAAGGTCACTCAGCTGGTTTAAGTGGCCACTTTAAATGAAAAGTCTATGCAAACACATGTAGACCAGAATTTCTGGATTCTGCATCTGGATCACTCATGATCTCGCGTTGATCCGCAAGTTTTTAAGTCTGCATACAAATTGGGCATTCATTAATCGCATGTTGGAAGTACACCCAGTTGAACTTCTTGATGCTGAATTGTGTCAATGCAGAACTGTGACCTACCAGGAACTTGGATTTGATAGTGATAACACAGAATTGTGAACCGCTGTAAACATGATCACAAAGGAGAAATGAACAATTACATTTTTCTGTCAAATTTATGACACCAAGACAACAACAGGAAATTTATAGGAACAGAATTAAAGCAAAAAGCAAAGCGTCTTCTTGAACGCACCACATGCGGCAGGTGGGAATGGAGCTTGACCAAATACACCGGAGGACTGCCTCCAAGTCCTGGTTAGTCTGTTCCGCCTGTCTATTGGTCTGGGGGTGAAAACCTAATGACAGGTTGGCTGTAGCCCCAAAAGCCCCACAGACTTGGGAGATGAACTGGGGACCTCGATCCGACACCATGACTGTAGGGATGCTGTGCAGCCTGAAGACATGTTTGATATCCAGCTTGGCAGTCTCTGCAGCAGAAAGGAGTTTAGTCAGTGCCACAAAATGCGCTGCCTTGGAAAAACGGTCCACTATGGTAAGAATCATGGTTCTCCCAGCAGAAGGAGGTCATCTGGTCACAAAGTCCAGTGCAATATGTGACCATGGGTGACCTGGGATGGAGAGTGGGTGTAGTAGTCCAGAACTTAAAGAGTCTGCGATATAGCGCTCCATAACCTCCCTCTAAGGTTTGGACAGACTATGTAGCCTGCTCTTAGGCAGAGTGACGCCGGGTTGGAGGTCAATGGCGCAGTCATAAAGCCTGTGAGGAGGCAAGGAGAGGGCTCGGGACTTAGAAAACACCTCAGCGAGATCATGGTATTTAGGCGGAACCCTGGATAGGTCAGGTGAGGGCAGCCGCCCCACTGGGATGGCAGGGTCTTTCCCAGGAGGCCGAGCTGAACGCAAACACCGCCTCTCCCTTTCTTTGGCCCCCAACGTGTGGTAGTCAGGCAAAGCTGGATCCAACAGGGATGGAAAGGAAGGAGCAGTGCGAAGTCAACACACCAGTAACAGCTCAGTTGGACTGTTGGCATTCTGTAAAGGAAATAGTAAATGGCGTATGGCACTTTCTACCTTCCTTGAAGGTCCAAAGCGCTTTACAGTCACAGTCCCATTCACATACTGATGGCAGCTCTGCTGCAGAACACTGGCGCCAATTTCCTACCAGAGGCAATGTGGGGTTCAGTGTCTTGCCCAAGAACACTTTGACACATGGGCGGCAAGGCGGAAATTGCAATCTTCTAATCAGAGGTCGACCGTCCTGCCACTGCACCACGGCCGCCCCAGCAAAAAGCGTTGCTCTGTACGTCCTCAAAGCACTGTAAAAAAGCACTGGTCAGCTGACTTTTTCCAAATTCTCTGGAGTTTTAAAGCTAGTTTGCCCTCCCCATTACTTTGTGGAGTTGGGGCTGCTTGTGACGTGCTCAAACCCATAATTTGCCACTAAAGTCGGAAAATGGCTACCTGAGAGCACGGCCCATTGTCTATCACAAAAATCTAGTTTTTGCTGTGGTGGGCAAAAATCGGCTTCAGGTGCATCACCACATCTCCGGACCTTGTGTGTGAGAGCTGTGCAAATTCCACAAAACGTGAAAAATGATCCACTAGGAGCAGATAAGCTTTGCCTTTCAGTATGAACGGGTTAACCTCAAGTCTTTGCCAAGGCCTGTCTGACATCTGACTCGCCATCAATTGATACTTGACATTAGTTATCTCCTGGATGCAGGTTCTGCATTTTAACACCATGTCATTTAGCTGGTTACTGAGTCCTGGCCACCATATTGCTTGTTTTGCCTTTTCCTTGCATTTTGTCATGCCCATGTGTCCTTTGTGCAGTTTTTCTAACACATCGTTTCTAAATGCTGATGGAATGACAAGCCTTGTGCCCCACAGCAGCAATCCATAGTCTACGGTAAGTACTGCTCTGTCAGCCAAGTACAGTTTCAACACCCTCTGAAGTCTGTTTTTTTCTGGCCAGCCATCTCTGCAGTGCTCCATCAGTGCTCTGTCCACTTTCAGATGGTCCCGAAGGTTGCTCAGATTGTCTACAGTAACAAGTAGGTTGCTGAGGACAGAGTCCACAAAGATGTTGGTGTCCTCTAGCAGACTTGCACCCGTGTGTGCTCCTGAAGCTCTGAGGGGAGTGTTGATATTGTCCATTAGTTTTCGCCAGGGACATGTGTGACTGTTTAGTTGTAGTGCATGAGCCTCATTCCAATTCTTTGGATCCTGAGTGGAAGGTCGTCCAGAGCTTTCTCTCCTGGCAGACTCACCAACGGTTTATGATCCAATTCAAATGATCTGCCAAGAACAAAGCAGCTGAACCTCTCACACGTCCATGTTGCAGCCAGCACTTCTTTCTTTGAGTGAATGGCACTTTTTGGAACCACTCCTTGAAGCACTTAAGAATAATAAATACACCCTAGTGGTTGGGGATTATTTTTTGAAATGGACAGAAGCATTCCCACTCCCAAATCAGGAAGCCCAAACAATTTAAAACGTGCTGACGGAGGACTGGGTGTGCCGTTTTGGGGCGCCACAGAGCATTCACTCAGTTTAAGGTTGTAACTTCAAGTCTACCCTGTTCAAAGACCAATATCCCCCTCAGTCAGATGGACTGATCGAATGTTTTAATTGTACTCTTTTGTCCGTGCTATCCCTTTTTTTAAAGGACAATCAAGCAAATTGGGATAATCTCCTGTCCTACATGATGCTAGCCTGTTGCAGTAGTGTTCATGCCAACACTCCTTATGACTTTACTCCTTATCAAGTTTTCTTTAAACAAGAAATTGTCCTGCCAGTAGATTTAATTTTAAATGTTGGCAAATATGGGACCTTCTCCTCTGTGGATGATCACGGATCCAGGTTATAAGAAACCTTGTTGTCGGTGGTGAGGGCTGTTAGGAGGCATCATGCTCAGGCTTCCAAACAACTTCAGGCCAATTTTCAGCATTATTCTGAAGGTGAATTTTTCTGGGTACAAAACAAACCAAGGTGGCATAGGGTATGTCCCAAGCTTCAGGGTAATTGAAAGGGTGGCAGATGTGCTTTATAGGCTAAAATCAGTGGAAGGAGGTCAGGAGAGTGTGGTGCAATTCAATCGACTCAAACCTTATACTTCTTCTTTGTCAGCTTCATCAACACCACAATCTGGGTAGAGAGAGTGGAATGGATCCACTGCAATGGCCAATGATGCACAGCGCGGGTTTCAGAGGATTCCTTGTAGCAGTCAGGCCCACCAAGAAGTCTCAAACCAGAACAGGGCAGCAGTACAATGGGAGGCCGAGGGAGACAACCAAAGTATGATGTGGTCGAAGATGCTGGGTATTTGACAAATGCAATTATGGCCCATTTAGGATGGGCTGGCTGTGGAAAAGGAGCCGGGGGGAGGACATGATAAGCACGTCAAAGAAAACCACCTGGGTGGTCCCGAGACTCTGAGATGTTTTAACAGGACTCTAGAAGCAGCCCTCCTTTCACAAGGTGGAGGGGTGTGGTGAGATGTGACTGAGCAGCTGTGACTGGTTGAGTGCGCCTGCAAAGTTTTCATCTCATTAAAGATTTTTAAGAGAAAGTTGCGGCTTGTGAGGACAGAATGTTTTACTATGGCAGCCAGTCACCTATTCTTCTGAAGGAGGGTGTAATTCGCAGCTGGATAGGGCTGCTGGCGACGAAGACAGACAGTAAGGGGGAGTTTTGTTCTTGTGTAGGAGGAGACGTCAGCAGCCAGAAAGGCTAGGGCCAGGACTCAGGACTAGCCAGTGTTGGCCGCTAGTGCTCTTCTACCCTCCTGCTGGATATTGTGGTACCGAGGATATCCGAGCTACAGTGATCTCTGGCGTCGTTGACTCCTTACGGTGTAAGAAGCTCAGATCCTGGGGGGGGGGTCTCACGTCCTTGGCGAGTAAAGTATCCATTTATGAAAGTCTTATTTGAATCTCTTTCACATTGTTTGTTTTATTGCTGGTTTAAAGGAGGGTATAATCCGTGGGTGTGGACAGCCTTGTAAGAGTAAAGGAATTTCTCTTTTTTAGGTGTTAGCATGCTTGTGGTGTGCCTCATGCAGAGGGTGCTCTGTGGTGTTTTATACTTGATGTGAATTTCAGTCTCTTTTGCTTGCTACATGTTTAAGGAACTCTGAACACCCTGCATGCTCTCATGTCAGTGGTTTTAATGCTTTTAATGGTCTATACTTAAAACTTCATTTTTGTTAAATTAAGCTCCTGTAGTTTCTGAAGGCTCCAACCGACTGTCTTAACTTCTTTTTTTGGATCAAACCCAAGAACTCATTAGAGTATTACTCTTTTTTTTCTTTATTCTGTTGTAGAACCACACACACATACTCAGATGTTTATACACACATTGATACAGTAGCCTGTGGTACAATAACATTAAAATGACTTTACTGGGATCCATCTTTAGGATACATGCTCTACCAGTTCTGTCTACGTTATACATATTGACCACATTGAACTTTGAACCCTCCCACTCCATAAAAAGCACCACATCCCCACCCCCAGTAGCTGTCAGCATTCACACGCTGATCGTTACGTAAGCAGACTGCTGGACATAGTCCAGGTGGTTTAAGTTGCTAAATCCTAAGCACTGGATCCTAAAAACCTGGATCCTCCCCGGAGATTAAAGATGTGTGTCCCGAGTGATTTGTCATCTGTTTCCTCACAATTAACCAGAGCAGCAAATATCCTTTGTTGTCCTTCAGATGCAGCTGACTATATATAATTTTAAATGGAATGAAAGTTCTGACGCCAGAAAACAAACAAATATGAACAGAGAGGCAACGTTATCAACGTTTGTACTATCAAGACAAACACTCTCACAAACACCCTCTCAGCGTGCTTTCTGACGTCAAAGATGCGCAGTGATCTTAGAGCTGTCATTCATGGAGACCAGACCGGAAACTAGGGAGGTTGAGCTTTCAAAGTAAAGCTTAGCGTTAAAATGTACAATCAAACAATATTTATTTAATGAATATAAAAATATAAATTCAGAACGAACGAACGA
Organism: Oryzias woworae; assembly: GCA_016861445.1. Lineage (NCBI taxonomy): Eukaryota > Metazoa > Chordata > Actinopteri > Beloniformes > Adrianichthyidae > Oryzias > Oryzias woworae. The sequence continues at coordinate 592,539 of BOLG01000747.1, forward strand.
ATGAATTCATAACGAGGTTTAATATATTAAGCATGCAAAATTAATAGGATGTTAACAGGAAACATGTTCGTGTAGCCAAACATGTTTAGTTTTCAATCAACTAAATTATATTGACTATCAGAGAGAGAGAGAGGACAGCTGTTGTGGTGAATGTAGCACCACCAAGAGATGGAAACATCAAGAAGAAGCAACATGAGAAATAAGAGAATTACCAGGGACTCAGAGAAGAACTGGAGAAAGCTTTAAAGGTGAAGGTGACAGTGGTTCTCGTGGTGATTGGAGTTATCGGGGCTGTAACCCCAAACTGGAGGAGTGGCTACAGCAGATCCCTGGAAAGACCTCAGACATCTCAGTCCAGAAAAGTGCAGTGCTAAGAACAGCTAAGATACTGCAGGACCTTCAAGCCATCGGGGCTATGGAAGAGGACCCCAGCTTGGGGTGAGGTACCACCTGTGGAGGGTGAGAGGGGCGATTATATATATATATATATATATATATATATATATATATGTATACATTGAGGTTTAAATGATCCTTTCGTTTCTAAGCAGAAATAATGATCAATCCGGTTTGATGGCCTGTTTCGTACTTTTATTGTGAAATCTCCCAGGGCCGCATCTTCCGGCTCAGTCTGTTTACTTGGCGTAGATGCGCCACAGCAAGAGGGAGCGACGATTTGTGAGTTGCCAGTGCATCAGATTAGCGCGGGACGTTGGGATTATCATCCGCGGACGGAGCGGCGTGAACCCGGTGGACCCTCCCCAGCAGCTGCGCGCGCCCCCCGCAGGAGCCGCCGCCTGACGTTCCCGCGGTGAGTGAGCGCCTTTCTGCGGGGGCATGAAGCAGGCCGGCGCGGTGGGCCCGGGGGAGGGGGGGCTTCATTTACATGGTATTATTTCTTATATTTCTGTGGCGGATTGCGGCGCGCGGTTCTGCTCATGCGCGGGCTCGTGCTCGTGCTCGTTCTGATCCTGGATGCGGGTTTCACGGAGGCTCTCAGCAGAGGATGCTCTGAAGAATAGATGTTTAGCAGATGTTTGGTTATTCTGTCCACTCTAATGAAGCCTGCATTCGACGCAGATTCTGCTCTGGTCAGTTTGGAAAGCCTCTTCTGGATCGTTTTGAGAGTTTCCAGCCATTGATCGGTGGAACTTGAACACAACCGTGCAGTGCAACACAAACAGCACATTTAAAGGGCTGCAACATGCCACATTAACTGCTCTTTCACGTCAAAGCTGAAATATTAGGATTTAGATTTATGTTGTCATTACATCTGGATTTCTTTGTCTTTTGGACCAACTAATTGCTTCTGACACGAAGTCAGGTCCAAATGAGCAGCCGATAGTCAAAGTCCTTCCTGTATTTACTGGCACAATCAGGATGTGTGCTTATCTTGAATACATCTGGAGATACTATCACACAGAGCAGCAATTAAAGTCATACCTGACCTCAGGTTCATGTGCTTTTGTGCGTCCACACACGCCCAACCACACTGTAAATCCATACACAAGCAGCCCCGTTGAACATGCTTATGCAACCTCGCTGGAGCCTGCAAGAGCTGTGTCATAAAGCAGGCCTTATCATTCGAACAACCCCAGCTCTATCCTTAGCCTGCCAATTCATCTGTTCCTGCTTTAAACGGATTAGGGCTTTGAACGCTCTCTTGTGAAGAAGGAAAGAAGAACTCCAAGTTTAGACGGAGTGGACGATTAGCAAGTTTGGCTGAGGCCACGCTCAGGAGACCATCACCGCAGCCTCTGCTGACCTCTCTGCAGGGTGTTTGTGCGTGAGGGGAGAAGCTGCTCGTCACTGTCAGACACGGAGGTGGACTCCAGAATCTAACTGTGGCCTCAGAGGAGCAGCACCTCACCTAAAGGTCAAAGACAGAACATCTACTCTGCTGGCGTTGTCCAGTTACCCACATAGGCGTGTTCCCTAACAACTGTTACTAAGGTCTGTGTTGTCTTTGTGAAATCAGGTGAGAATGGCACGCCTGCCTGTGGATCACCTCTCAGGAATGTTCTGAACCTGCACGTTGGGTTTTGTGTTCTTGTCACTGAGGGTAGATTTCTGAAAGCTGAGGGCAAACCTCCTGTGAAGGCGTTGCTGGAAGTTTAGCTGTTTGCAACTTTCTGAATCACTCATCCAACTGTGGACAAACCGAAGACTAAAACAACAACTAAAAAACAACAAAAAAAAATCAAATCCTGATTAATCTGTAAAGAATTCAAGTAATTGTTTTTTTAAAAAAGCAATATTTTTATATTTTTAATTAGTTCTTTGAAAAAAGAAAAAAAGGAAGTATTCATTTTTTTCTGTTTTCAGAGATTTTATTCAAAGAAGTTGAAACAAAAAGCGAGAGCTATCAAGAATAATAATATTTTTCATCACTGAAGGCCTCCAAACTTGCAGGGGGCGCTATACACAAAAGACTCCACTCCAAGGAAAATGGTGTTTTTGGCATTTTAACATGTTCTTGTGACACAATGGAGGACATATTTGAAGTAAATTAGGATTAAAATAGCTTCTCTGAGTAGTTCTTTATTCAAATCGGTTTGTGAATTCGGATCAGATAAAAAGTTCTGATTGAAAAAGCTTGTAATTGTTTTGTAGCCCCATCATGATTAAAATCTCATTAATGAGGTTGATTAACCGAATAAAAGATGTTTGGAGCAGGACTTTAAGAGACAGTTTGGTTAACATTTTCTGAAAACATTGATTATGTTGATGTATTAATGCTCACATATGAAAGAACAATCAGAAGCTAATCGTTTTTCCACTGTAGTGAGTGCAGCCATCACCATGTGAAAACAAATAGCTGGACTCAAGTCATCAGGTCTGCTTGAGTTTGTATGCAGCTCAAGCAATCTCACGTGTTGAAGTTCTTTATCTGTTCAACCAAAGTTTTGATCGTTAGAAATAAATAGATTCCATGTTCATAAAATTGTCACTGACCGGGGGTGCATTGTTCAACTAGCTTCACCAGGGTGTGATGGTTTCAGGATTTCAATCACAGAACTATATGTTAAATGTGAACACTCTGTGTCTCATAAGGGAAATGTGTAACCATCAGCAGGTTGTTTAGATTGAAATATTTATTTCCTACCTTACATAACAGATGCACTGAAGGAACATGATGCAGCTGTTTTTTTCAGATAACTAAGAAAAGGAACATGAAAGGCATCTTCCAAATGGATGGCGGTCTCCAATAAACACGGGTCTAGCAGGTTACTTTAGACGTCGGTCTCTAATAGTGGGCAGGCTCCATTAGGACACCCCGCAGGAATATGCAGGAATATGCAGGAATATGCAGTGGGATAGGCATATTTTCCCTACACGGGCGTATTATCAAGGGATTTGTCACATTTTTAAAAAAGAAATAAACTGTTTTTATTGTAACAGCATGTTGGTATGGTGATTTCATGACTACAAAAAGAGATTTCTTTATTGTCTGCAACAAAGAAGGTATTTTTGTTATATTTGTAATAGTTTATTATTGTATATTACATGCTTGTAAAAACAAAAAAAAGAAAAGGAAGAGGAAGTGCAAAAAAGAAACTACAATCAAAATAATACGGATGCTTAAAGTCGGCTAAAGAAAAAGATTGCAAACATGAAGAAACCACTGTGTGTCGTGGAGTTGAACCCTCAATCTCGCATGAGAATAAAAGACAAAGTGCAGCTTCTTTAGCTAGCAGGCCACAGCAGATGACTCAAACTGGCCCTCAGCCTTTGCGATTTTATATATATGACTCAAGAAAACTGTGCTTTGGATGCGTAGTTTGTACGCGATAAAAAGCCTTGTTTTAAGGTTTTTCACACCTGTCGCATCGACTCGCATTCAAGCGATCACATTCATGGAAAAGTCAAACATGCATAGAGCGGAAATTTGGGCTTCCGCATCTGGAATGCTCGTGATGTCGCTACGCAATTTTTTTAAGTTGGATTGCGGGCTCTACGTACAAATCAGGTGTTCATTGAGCGCGCGCTGAAAGTTAAACCTGGTTGAACATTTTCGCGCTGAATTGCAGCAATGCGGCACTGTGACCAATCAGGAATTCAGATTTGGAGTGGCGTGTGAGTAGCATCCGCTTCAAAACATGGAAGAACCAACCGTTATAAACATGATCACAAAAAACAAATGAATTATTCGTGGCTGGCCGGGTTAATCTGACCCTTAGACAGAGATTTAAAGGAACAGAGCTTTGAAAACAAAAGGCCCGGAGAAAGATTTGTGGGATTTGCACCACTTTGACAATAGCAGGTGTAGGTAGCGGACGAGTTGTAGTAAAAACACAAAAGAAGAAGAATCCCCTCCCTGCTGCTACCTGTGTGACCCCGCTGGGCTGGAGTGGATGCCGTCTGCTGACTGAGCCTTCATGAAACACGCCGTTACAGCCGTCTTCTGAACACGTCTTTACAGCCGTTTATCTGTAAAGTCAAATTCAAACTTGCTGAGAAATCAAGGACATATTTACTACAGATTTCCTAATTCTGCCTCCAGGTGATCAGATTCTAAAATCAATCCTATCAAAAACAGGCTGAAACCAGTAAAAAGTTTTGTTTCCTTGTTATTATAAATGTCATAAACATTAAAGCTACAGCGCTTTCACGGGGGCACAACATTCGGCACAACATTCGGCACAACATTCGGCACAACATTCGGCAGGCCACAGTTTTCGGCGTAACATCGACTCTGTAATGCTACAGAGACGCAGCTAAAACATATGGGTCCACACATTCAAATCTGTTATTATTTTTAGACGTTTTTATGAATGACCTATGAACTGATTGTGTTGTATTTATCCGCTGGGTCAATGAAAATTTAAACCGGTCCGTGATCACATACAGGCGACACACAGAACAGCTCGTTAGCATAGCATCATTAGCATCGTAGCATCATGCTATCCAACAGCGCTAACTCCAAATCTACACTTTATTATATGGATCCTCCAGTTCTGACTGGAAACTCTGCATGTTCTGCAGCTTCATGAGCGTAAACTAAACACTACACAGGTGAAGTGATCGTGGGGGTGGGGGTGTCTCTCGTCCCCTTGTTTACCTCGCATGCAGATGCTAGAAGAGAAAAGAACAAAAGAAATTCACTAAAAGGAGAGCTAAAAAACATGACTAACTTGACGCAAACGTTTACTCGTCACGTGGCGACTAACCCTCTAACTTTTGCTTGTTTTTCTATTGAGAAAAAGTTCTATCAGGATCTTCAGCGTTATCGTTTTATCACCCAGACCTGATAAGTTTGCTTCTTCCTTCTCTGTTTCAAGCAGTTTTATAGACCTGCGTGATTTTTGTTCTACTATCTACAATTAAGGCTTGAAATGAACCAATAAATCGAATCAGTTTGAGGAGCAGCACTTCATGCTTTATCTTTTCCTTCTCCCTCAGATTCAGATCCATCTGAACGACCAACCAGAACATTTAGGTTCCTCAGGAAGTGATGCGCTAACAGAAACACTGCAGGAAATGAAGAACTGACAAACTTGGGAGCAGCAGGTGAAGACAGGCAGACATGGCGGGGCTCAAACGCCATCATGATGGCAAGATCGCCGGGCTGTACGACCTGGACAAGACTCTGGGTCGTGGTCATTTTGCTGTGGTCAAACTGGCCCGACACGTCTTCACTGGAGAAAAGGTATCAGACCCGCTAGAAACAGGTGAAAAAAAACTGCTAAAATTGAAAAAGAAAATTGCTAATAGGATAAGAACAATTGTCTCATAAATAATTCTTATTTTAAGAAAACATTCTAGTCACTAAGAAATGTTTTCTCAAACTAAGATTATTTTACTTTTGAAAAACTTCTTAGTAAAAATGATTTTTTTGCAAGACAAAGTAAGACAGTTTTTCTTAAAAATAGAGGCTTTTTACATTTCTAAGTTTCCATTTTTGCAGTGCAGAAACAGAAAGACCAGCGTTTGGAAGCTGACCTCCACAACCTTTATCTGAAGATCAGAAAGAAACATGACTGAACTTCATTCCTCAAACACTTTCACTTTTCCCTTCAAACCTCTTCCAGGTGGCGGTAAAAGTCATCGATAAGACCAAGTTGGACCCTGTGGCTCGAGGCCACCTCTTCCAGGAGGTCCGCTGCATGAAGATGGTGCAGCATCCGAACGTTGTGCGTCTCTACGAGGTCATCGACACGGCCACCAAGCTCTACCTCATCCTGGAGCTGGGCGATGGCGGGGACATGTACGACTGCATCATGAAGCACGAAGGAGGCCTTAGCGAAGAGGTGAGAAGGTGACGGGCAGCACCAGCTCCACGTGATCTGGGTGGGTGCAGCGTTCAGCTCCACCTCGCCTCTAAGGTTGGAGTTAAGACCCGGACAGCTCTCATAAGAGGGAGCAACCAGGAAGTTCTGAAAAGGTTCCCGTAAAGAAGAACTTACAGATCCAGAACCTCAGCCAACCACAAAACTCCTTAAAGCAAATGTTATCCAACTTTCAAAATGATTATTAGGGGAAATGATTGTCACAACAAATGGGCTTTTTTATTCATCTTTTAACCCGTTGATGCCTGTATTTATTTTTAGGAATGAAAAAAAACTTTTATTATAACTTTTATTTTTGCTTTCATGTAGACATTAAACCAAGGCAAATTTGGAGCAGAAGTGGTTTAATGCATATTTGCATCAATAGGCTTCAAGGTGTTCATTGGTTTTCCTTTTTCTTTTGGTTTTTATGAAAATAACGAAATTATTTTTTTTAAAGATCAATCTTTTATTCTAAAAAGTTGGAGGACAGCTGTTTTTCTGCCCTTCATTCCTTGAAGGGGTTTCAAATTCTCAGCTTTTCAGCAGATTTTTATTCGATAGGACAGGAGCTTTACTCTTGATGATGGGACTTTTAAAAAAAATACTTTATTTTTTCTCCAAAAGTTTACGGCAGTTTGAGCAGACTGGAACTCCACAGAAGACATGACCTTCTGTTCTCTAATCAGTTTTTTTTAACTTCATAACAGGTTCTTAGTCTTACTACTATAATATGTACATTATGCAGCTATTGTTTGCTTTACTTTAGTGTTTCTGAACACAGATTTACAGGATTTTCTGAATCAAACAAATGAAGTGAACTAACTTTAAACTCAGTAAACGTAAGCCGTTTTCATTCCCTTCTGCTCAGAACATTCTGACTCTGGTATTTGAAACAGGTCTGCACTTGTGTCCAGAGCCTCAGAGACTCTGTAGATGTTTGGCTGCGCCACGAATGACGTTCAGATGAGCCGCATGTGTGTCATCGAATGATGAACTATGTCATCATTTCTTTCTTCTTATTTAAATCATGTGTACATTTCCGAGCTGACATTTGCTTCAGTTTTCTTTTTGGTTATCCTAAATTGAAAATATCAATATAATGAAAAATCAAACAACAACAATAGCTTTACAGTTAACCCCCCCAAAAAATCAGCTTTAAAAACATATTCAGATGAAAATGGTGTTTTTAGCGGTTTTGCCATGTTCTTGTAGCATTTTCTCATGATGGAGGACAAAGTTAAAGAAAATGAATCAGAAACTGCATTTCTCTGCCTATACACCGAATGTGATTCACGCGGGGGAGGCGGACAGTTTCAATGAAAGTCAAAGGTTTAGACTCCAATTCAGGTTCTGCTGTGTGAATTGAGCGGCCGCCGCAGCTGGCCAGAGTTTAAAAAAAAAATCTGAACTCTGGGGAGGTGGCTGCATCTCCTCAACCAATCAGTGACTCAACTTCGGGTACGTGACGTTTTCAGTGACTTCGGGGAGAAAACATCCAATAAAGTGGATCAATCCATAGTTCTCCTGAACTTCCATTCATTTTCTTAATCTGCTGTTTCGCTTTCTGGGCAGCGGGGTTTCCAGATCCCGTCCCGGTTACTGTTGGGTGAAGGCAGGTTCACTCTAAAGAGTCTGTCAGGACCTATGGAGCTGTAACGAACACGTTCACTTGTAACAAACATCCATTGTGAAAGAAATATGTCGGTTCTATCAATGATGCCCCTCTGAGTCCATAACATATAACAGTCACTAAACACAAAGACAACAACAAAAGAAACCCAGAACTCATTCAGCCATCATCAGTCACAGACAACTTAAGTTTAATGCACAATGTTATTTTTTTTCTCGGAACAGCCGCGCTCTTTACGAACACCCCCGCTGAATTAAAGTCACTCACAAAGTCCGAACGCAAAAATAATGTCTGGTATACCAGGTTAAAGAAAAATAATGGGTACCCACTAATAACAAAAAAAGTCTGGATCTCACCGGCCGGCCGCAGAGCCTCGTTATCCGGTGGCACCTTCGCTCTCCGGAGCGCGCAATAATCCACTCGTCCAGAGTCTGTGGCTTCCTCGTCCCCAAAGGATCTTCTTAGATGCCAGGTCCTCCAGCGGACCAACTGTCTTTCTGGTGTAATGGAGGGAAAAGAGGGTTGCAACCCTCGCTATCCGTGCGTCTTCCGCCTCGTCTCCCCTCTCGACACACCTGTCCTCCGTGGTTTAATCACCTCTCTTTGGACGTGTTCTTCACTCGCCAGGTAAAAAGTCCACACCCCCAACCCCGAGTGAACAACGGCCACATCAAACAGTTTAAATAAAACAGAAAACAGGACAAACACCTGTTGAAACAACCCCTCTCAACACGTCTGTTTTTTTTTTTAAATCAAGACAGAATGTGACATTGTCACACACTATGACGGCTCCCGGAAGAGGAGATGGGAAAGCAGTCTGTTCAGACCTCCTGAACTTTTTGATGTTTTCTTATTGTCATTGAGACAATAATAAAAAAATATTCTTCTTTTTATTTTTCCCCTCTCATGTTAATGCGCGACAGTAACATTTGAACTCGGTCAGAGAGAGACGGAAACACCGGAGAAGCGACTGTCAATCAAAAACAACAGCAGGAGAGAAACTCACTGGAGCTAAAGGGAAACTAAATGTTCTTATGAACCCAAACATGGAGACGTGATCACTGATGTTTTGGTAGAGCTCTTTGAAATAAATAATCCTGATCTCTAAACATCATCTGTGTCTTCCATGCATAGTAAATGAGATCAACAGACGCCGCTCCATGTAGCAAACAGGCTACAAACATTAGATGCTAGCTCATGCCACACTTGGCTGTGGCGGTGAGCTTAGGGAACACATTTTTTGGCCACGCGGCGAGCAGCGAATTCTCTGCACGGCGAAAGAGGGGCAGGACACACGAATTGGCCGCACAACGGGTTAGGTGTGAATGCACTTTGAGTATTTCTTTATTCTAATTGTTGTGAATCAGGAGCGGATAAAAAAGATCCCAGTTGTGACAAAGAAAGTGCACTGGGCGGGCCACCAGCTTTCTCTTTCGCTCCATTTTGATGTATCCACCTAGAGACAAATAGATCCATGAACGTCTTTGTTTTCCTCGTCTGAGCAGGAATCAGGATCAGAACTGGACGGCTGGATGCTTCTGATATTGCTGTCATTTTTGTTACACTGCTAGTGGTAGGTTAGGAGTGTGAGGAGCTGTAAGCTAGAGGAAAAGAGTGTAAACAAAGGGATGATGGGAAATCTGTAGAAGTTTACCTTTGCACCAACAGTTCCACCCACAGCTCAGAGGTGAATTTCTGATAAACTCCTGCTGCTCTGCAGAAAACAACAGGTTTTTCTTTTCTTGGTGAAAAACATTCCTATCATAATTAAAAGACCACTGGGAATGCATTGATAGATCAAAAGATGATCAGAGTGGGACTTCATAGCTGATTTTGACTAAATTGATTCAAAGCTCAACTTTCTTTGTTTGAAAAATGTATAGATGTAAGTGGTCCTGTCTCTCTAACTGCCAGTAAACCAGGAAATGCTCCTGTCAGGCGTCTTTACTAACACACTAAACATGTGACTTCTATCATTTCCGTTTCCTGTTGAGGATTTTCTGACCACCAGACAAAAGTCTATGGGTGTATTCAGACTGGCAAAATCATTGGATTCTGTCCACACATTTGCATCCAATTGAGTTCTGAAGATTGAGTTTGGTTTGTATTCAGACTGGCGTCTACGGGAGACTTCTGTTTTGGACCAAAGCTTGTAAACAAAACCATGTGACTAAAGATCTCTTCAGTCATTGGCCAGGAAGTACGAGAAACGACAAGAGAAAATCAGAGGTGCAGCGCTTTAAAGACCTCGTCAGGATGGTTAACTTAACACGTTATACTTTGATTACCAGTTCTGAACGTCAGGAACAACAATTCTTACGTGTTACTTTGGTACGGGGGAGGAATGCTGCATGATGGTTACTAGCAAGCTTTGAGTTAAAGCTGTGCGATTTGACTCAGAGGATGTTAGCAGCTGCAGTACTGTGGAGATGTCAGCTATGAAGGTATGATAAGTGCTTATGACATACCGTAGATTGTCAGGAAAACAGTGAGAAGCCATGTGTATGCTTTTAAAAGTTGTTTTAACCAGCCTGCATTCACCCAACCGCATTTCAATGAGTTGCTGTGTCTCATGGTTGAACTACTAGCTAGCTTTTAAGATGACATCACAGCAGCGCATGTCACATAATGAGACACAGAAAAGCGTTTTCAGTGGTGTTAAAATAAACGTTCTAACAAGTAAACAGTTGGAACAGTTATTTCCTCTTCAATAACACAGCAATAAAAGCTTCACCTTCGTATGCGGCTCACCGGTCACTTCATTCCTAATCTGTTTACGGTGGCCATTTTGGTCCAGTTATTCCGCTCCCACAGCGTTTTGTATTCAGACTGAAGTTGACATCGTGGTCTTTTCTTCTAATCAACCCTTGCTTATAGCTGGTCAACCACACACTTTTTTTCCAGAGATGGCACCGTCTAAATGCTCTTGTGACACTTTTTTTGTGTCTTGTTTTCCAAGGTGGCCAAGTGTTACTTTGCTCAGATCGTGCACGCCATATCCTACTGCCACCGGCTGCATGTGGTGCACAGGGACCTGAAGCCGGAAAACGTGGTGTTCCTGGAGAAGCAGGGAGTCGTCAAGCTCACAGATTTTGGCTTCAGCAACCGCTTTCAGCCCGGGAAGAAACTGAACACCTCCTGCGGCTCCCTGGCCTACTCCGCCCCTGAGATCCTGCTGGGGGACGAGTACGACGCTCCTGCTGTGGGTGAGTGTGGGAGCTGTGGTGACTCTCAGCATCACATCAGTCCTGTCAGTGGTCAGAAACGCCATGCGGCTCACTGAAAGAGTGTCTCAGGACGCGTGACGGCAAACAGTTCTGCTTTTACTTTGTGTGAATGCGGTGGAACCGGCTGGCTGACGCAGTGTGAAAAAAAGGTGTCAGCCCCCCATGAATGGATTTGCGTTAGCCGCTTCCATCTGTGCATCATCTGCCTCTCTGTGCCAAGCAGCTTTCATGTTTCATGCATGTACGTGCACTCGCTGCATGCACACATGATCGTGGATGCTCTGCTTGTTGGAGCAAGTGTAACACATCCGTGTGTTATTGTTCATTCACCTGAGATGATGGCGCTTTGATTGCTGGGATTATCTGGGGTTATTATTATTAAAGGGGAAGTCGGCTTGCCGTACACCACTGGAGTGGAGTTACTTGGCAGTGGTCTGGGCTAGGGCTTGCACTCTGTGCCCTTACTGCGATCAGGAGTAGGCGGCACGTGTAGCGGTCCTGTGCGCCCTGGTCTGGGTGCTTGGCCGAGCAGGCAGCTCACCTCCGTCAGTACTACAGTATGGGTGTTGGGAGGCCCTGGTCATCGCTGCTGCTTCAGAGGGGGTCCTGGTGTGGGGACTCTCCCTCCTTTTTTATTTATTTATTTTTTTACATTCCATCATCCACCTCAGCAAAATATAAACAATCACCTGAACACAGGTGTCAGCTCACCTTTTCACAAACAACATACGTGACACAGTGAAACACTTCACATGTGTTGGTTTGTATATATATGTGTGTGAACTGTTGATGTATTGTGTTCATGTTGACAAGTTTGTATGTGAAGACTCTTGAAGCCAGCAGGTATGTTTGTAACATCTGAACGTGTGGACAGGCCCCGCCCATTTTAGACTAACACTCACACCTGACTGTAATGATTATAAACGTCCAGCATCTTGTTGCCTGTAGTTTTATGATTCTGACCCCCCTCCTCTGTAATCATCCTCCAATTCCTTTACCACCCCCCCCCCCTCCCATTCATGGTCTTTTGTGCCACTACCCCCCCCCCCCTTTCCGTCCAGTCCAACAAAATAGATACAAACAAATTCAATATAAATTAAGTTTAGTTTAAGTTACAAAAGAGGTTTATACAAATATATACCTTGTGTGTCCGATGATTTATAACCCCTGATCTGTCAAACACAAGAGGCTCTCAGCTCTGATCTGTTTGCTCAGCTGTTGGACAGGGCAAGTTTAAAAAGAAGAGCTCTGTGGTCCAAGGCAAGTAAGGTTCAGTTTGCTGCTATAACTCACTTCATTGCTCTCTAGCAGCTTTGCTTCAGGAAAAAATGCGGAAATTACTTTACCGCTCACAGTTCCCTTTCAACAGAAACGCAGGACAGAGCACACCCTGGCACAATGACCTCTTGATAGCAGAACCTGCACATCCACCACTGCACCAAAAGCACTGATGATTGATATGTACTATGATGATTGATATGCAGTGTTTCAAACCTGCCCCTGGCAGGTGATTGGCTCAAACCAGATGACCTGGTGAACTCCAATTTACTAGGGGAGGCTCAGCGTTGACCCTTTCCACATAAACAAGGCTAACACATTTAACTGTGTAGAACAATGTTATCATAAAAAAATTATCCACAAATCAAAAAAGAAATATAGCAAAGCCTTTTCAAATGATAATATTCTCTGTTCAGAATGTCATTAAGAAATATCAGTCAACAGGAACAGTGGAAGTTAAAGCAAGATCTGGAAGAGCAAGAAAAATCTCAGACAGAGCAGCTCACAGGATTGTGAGAAAAGCAAATCTAAACCCACGTTTGACTGCAGCATCCCTCCAGAAAGACCTGCAGACTCTGGAGTTGTGCTGCACTGTTCTCCTGTCAACAGATACTTGTACAAATATGATCTTCATGGAAGAATCATCAGAAGAAAACTTCTTCTACGTCCTCACCACAAAATTTAACCTTTGAGGTTCACAAGTGAACATAGAAACAAGAAGGTACAAAGTTTCATGAAAAGAACCTCTGTCCAACTGTTAAGCATGGGGGTGGATCAATCATGTTTTGGGCTTGTATTGCAGCCAGCGGCACATGAAACATTTCACCAGTAGAAGAAGAATGGATTCCACCAAATTTCAGCGAATTTTGGACACTAACTTGATGCCATCTGTGAAAAAGTTGAAGAGAGGATGACTTCTCCAAATGATAATGATCCTAAACACACCTCCAAATCCACACTGTCTTACGTTAAGAGACAGAAACTGAAGATTTTGCAGTGAACTTCAATCAGCTGACCTCAACATCATTGAAAATCTATGGATAGACCTGAAAAGAGCAGTGAGGAACAGACATCCCAGAAATCAGAAAGAACTGGAAGACTTTTGGAAAGAAAAAAGGATTAAGAATGCACACGTCATTATTTTGTTTCCTGTTTTTTGAAAGGGTAAATGATGGAAATAAAGTCTATTTTTGACACATTAATAGAATATTTCACCTGTAAACTGATGCCTTTTGGAGATCTTTCAATCTTTCTTTGGGTTCTTTATGCACAATAATAAAACATGTTACCTGGGGGGCACAAACTTTTGACCCCCATTGTGAGTAACTTTAGTAAACTAATGCCCTCTGTGGAAGAGAAACTACACAGCAATAGACATTGTCTCTCAAATAAAGCATTTAAAATTGCGCTTAAGACAATTCCAGGAAACAGCGAGGGTGCTAAAGGTGAACTGTGATATAGAGAGGGAGCACTGTACCCGAAGTTAAAATAATTGTTTCATTATTATTTCATTATTCCATCAAAACTCATTAAAACTAACCTTTTTATCAGTTTATGAAAGTCTTCAAAGCTCCAGATTCCATGCAATTGAGGATTACTATTTGACTGATACATTTTTTGTAATTAAAGTGCCATCAGTATATTTGTTTCTAAAAAGAATCGAACTAGTTCAAACGCCATGTATCTGTAATTCCAAAACCTTTTATTTTGAAACCTCCCCACAATAAAACCCACTGATAGGCAGCTTTTTTTCCCAAGTAGGTCAGTACAATGTTCACAGTCTGAACTCAATAAAACTGGCTTTTACTCTACAGGATTTCTATTGTTGATTGTGACCCAGTTTTTTTTACCTGTTCTCTTGTCTCACCTTTGACATAAGAAGCTCAGAGCTAAGGTGAGTCTTCTGTGGTCCTTGTTTGCCTCTGACAGAAACCACAGAGTTTATGCCGAGATCATAGAGGTGAAAGGTCAGGTGGGGAGCTTTGCTGCGGGTGTGGTTTTTGGAAACTCATGTGGGGCATTTTGTTGTTGGCTTTGGAATTTGAGTGTCAAAGGTTTTCAATAATCCAACAGTAATGTGGTTTCTGCTCAAACCAAACGGTTAAATAACCCCCTAGATGTCATGAGCTCTCACTCACTTTCATGTTTTAAATTTAGATTTCCTCCTCTTCGATAATCTGCTCTGAAGCTAAAGCCCCACAGCAGAACTCACAGCCTGCTTCACGCATCCAGATCCAGGTTTCTCTGGAAGACAGAAGAAAAATCCTGAGAAAGGCAGAGTTAGAACGCAAAGGATGATGATTTATTTCTCTGTACGGTGCAAAAAAGGACATTTTCATCCTCTTCACCTGAGACTTCCACTTCCCCCCATCAGGCGATAAATGCTCAGAAAACAGCAGATCTGCACCAACAGATTCTCCTGCAGCAGTGGTTTTGTAGCTTCTTTATATCTGCAAAATGTGCAGAACAGAGGCTGTAGCATTAACACTTAAAGGAAAAGGGCAAGTGCTTATGAGCCTCTGATGCTCGCACAAAAGCCCCAAGAAGCCCTAAAGCCGTACCGATCAATGCGTTTACTTTGGCGATGAATCAACCCAATGGGTTCAGTGAAAGTTGTCATTTATGGAGATAAACTTGGCAGCGATTTTCCTGCTGACCCTGCAGCCTCCATCCCCTCCTCACAGGGAAGCAGCAGCTCTTTTTAACATCCCTCTGCTATTGATTGTTGTGCAATTTTTCCGCGCTCGCACTGCCACACGGTGTGCAGCTGCCAGTCAAGAAGCTGGGCTCTGATAAGCTCAACGCCGCTCTTCTGAAGCCACCCGAACATGGCGGTTCAGTCGAAGGTGCGTGGAAAACTGAAGATGTCATCAAAATAATAGACGAAAAAGATGTATACTAAAAAAGAGCTTTTATTTGGAATCAGATGCTAAATTCTCCTTTTTTTGTTTAAAGAGATCATTATTCATAAAAGTAAAGTAAGTTTCAGTAGGAAACTTGAATCAAATTGAATCAAAACAAATACAAAAAAATGTAGATTTATCAAGTCCATGACTTAATTTTATTTTAAAGCAATTTATTGTTGTTTTATTCTGGTGAAACACAGCGAATTAATGTGTTTAGATAATGTTTTTCTTCCTTTGAAAACTGTTTCTTACTGAAGTTAGTCTGCAAAAAATGTAGAATGTTTTATTTATTTTAAGGTGACGCTGGATAAGCAAAGCTGCAATGCAAATAAAACTCAATAAGTTCATGTAATGGTGACGAGGTGTTTACATTGTGTTAATTCTGGGCTCCTTGTTTCGGACTGTGATGACAAAAGCGGAAATTCCGAGGATCTTGAACTCCTATGGCAACAGGTGTGTACCTGGCATCCATCAGGCTGCAGCAGGCTGGATATGTGAGGCTTGAGCTGAGAAACCTGAAAGACAGGATGGATACGTAGGGTCCGGGGGAGCCGTGGTTTGACAGTCACTTGGTTGATGATATTGACAATGGGAAAGGGACCAATGTACTTCAGGGACAGCTTCCTGGATTCAGTGCGAAGGTTGATGTTAGCCTTGGAGAGGTAAACCGACTGGCCCTCCGTGTATGCCGGAGCAGCGGGGTGGCGTCAGCCAGCCAGCCTCTTGTTGGCCACTGAGGAACAGGAGCAGGGCCTCCCTCCAAACTCGCCTGCACTGCTGGATCTGGTGCTGGACTGAGGAAACGGCAATAACCACCTTCTCCTCAGGTAACAGCGGGGGCTGGTAGCCAAGGCAGCACTCAAACGGGGAAAGACCAGAAGCACAGAACGTGAGAGAATTGTGCACGCACTCTACCTATGGGAGGTCCGTGCTCCAGGTGGTTTGACGGCAGGTACAGATGTAGCAGAGGGCTGCTTCCACGTCCTGAGTGGTCCTCTCGGTTAGTCTGTTGGTGGAAACCAGAGAAGAGACTAGCAGTAACCCCAAACACCTCACAGAGGTGGCCCACCATGCCTGCTAGCATCAAGCTGTTTAGCTGTCTAGATACAGGACAAATTCTTATGGTCCGTCCAGACCACAACCGGCGGCTCAGTCCCCTCCAACCAGCGACACCATTCCTTCAAGGCAAGCTGAATGGCAAAGAGCTTCTTATTCCCTACGTCATAGTTCTGTTCAGCCAGAGTAAGCCTGTAAGTACATAAAAAAAATAAAATACACAAAAGGGTGCACCTTCCTGTTCTTTGAGATAGAACTGCCCCCACCCCAAAATCAGAGGCGTCCACCTCGACAATAAACTGGTTGGAGGGATCCGGCTGGCACAACAACAGGCGCGGAGACAAACCTGGACTTAAGCTCACAAAAAACGGACTCAGCCTTGGCTGACCAAACAAAAGGGACAGAAGGGGATGTGAAACCCATGAGGGGAGCCTCCACCAAGCTGTAGCCACGAATGAACCGATGGAGAAAGTTAGCAAACCCAAGGAACTGCTGGAGTTGTTTGTGGTTGGTGGGGGTGGGCTACTCCAGCACAGCGTTGATCTTCCCCGGGTCGGGTCTCACCTCCCCCTGCGCTCAACAAAACCCAGGAAAGACACCGAAGAGGCATGAAAGTCATATTTTTTGGCCTTAACAAATAACCGGTTCTTCAGCAGGCGTTGGCGCACCAGCCGAACATGCCGCAGATGTTCCTAGAAAACACCAAGATGTCATCTAGATATACAAAAACAAAGCGGTGCAAAAAATAATTGATCAAGTTCTGAAACACAGCAGGGGCATTTGTCACCAAATACTCGAAGTGGCCCAGGGGCGTGTTAAAAGTCTTCAACTGGTGTGTATCCCCAGAGCGGATATGCACCAGTTGGTAAGTGTTCCTCAAGTCGAGTTTGGTGAAGACCCGAGCCTCCTGCAGGGTGTCAAAAGCAGAGTTCATTAACAGGAGCGGGTACTTAAGGCCTGAACCTAAGGAATCCAAAATATAGCGTTCCAGTGGTGACCTTTCAGTGTGGAGTTTGCATGTTCTCCCTGTGCATGCTGGGTTTTCTCCGGGGACTCCGGCTTCCTCCCACCATCCAAAAACATGCTTCATAGGTTCATTAGTCACTCTAAATTGTCCCTAGGTGTGGATGTGTGTGTGACAGTGGCCCTGCGACAAACTGGCGACCTGTCCAGGGGTGTCTCCTGCCTTCACCCATGAGTAGCCGGGTTACGCTCCGGCAGCCCCGTGACCCCGAAAGGGATAAAACGATTTAGAAGTTGAAAAAATGATTTGCACATAATTTCATTGCATGTCATCACTTTCCATTCAATATGTAATGTTTTTTATGTTTGCCTGTATTTTATTTTGTGTTAAAATTTGACATATAAAAGAGGCATGCAGTAGCACTGTCTCAACAGAGAGGGCGCTAGCGAGTTCATGTATGTTCTCCAGTTGTTACTAATAAAGGTTATTCAAAAGGAGCCCTTTTTTGCCATGGATTTATGACTGACTGCAGAAATGACGGATCCAATCTCATTAAAAATGATTCAAAGTTGGACTTTTATTAAAAACATGAAGTAATAATGAATGGATGACCGATGCTGAACAACACGTCTTTATTGAGACTGTGTGGATAAGATGAAATATGAAGGGCGGTACATGAAATGTTCTCCAGTTCTAGAATGACCTGACACATTTAAACTGGTATTAATTAGCATCGTATGAATATGCATTTCTGTTACTTTCCTTCTTGGAAATGTCATTTTACATAATTACGAATTAGCAACTCCATCCAGCAACCCCAGAGAAAAAATCCTGGAGCCTCTCCTGTTTGTATCAATTAGTTTGCAGAGTAAAGTTTATCTTAAAGAAACTAAGCAAAGTTTAGTTTTAGGAAAAGGGTTTTCTGAATTTTTGGTCATGTTTCAGTTGATTGTTGAAAGTGTTGCTGGAATGGCTGTGTTTTTAATTCCTTTTTTTCACAATATTTCCCCTAAAGGGAAAATTTGCTCTTAAACTGCACAACTTTTAAAAATCCATCGATTTTCTGCTGACAGCAAACAGACAATCAGACTGATCACGTCAGTTATGCATCAGTAAGGCACGTTTCTTGTTGGCGGTGTCCTAATCAAACTGAATCGAAAGCATGTGGGGGTTCATTCTCACCCCGGTGGAAAGTTCAGGAAAGAAAGATTTTTAGTTGCAGTAAATTTCATATTGATTAGCATTAGCTGACTGGATGTCTGAGTCAGCTGCTGATAGCTGAATCGGCGCGTGCGTCGGCCTGCAGTCAGCATGCGAGTGCAGAAAGTGTGTCAGTGGAGCGTCCTGCTGACTGCAGCGAGCCGCCAGCAATCATTTCACTACTTTGAAATAATCTGACCAGAGGAGCTGTTACAGAAAAGGATCATCTGCACGCAGCTTCAAGGGGCCAGATGCATGAACCTACTTTGCATAGACGGCGTGTTTGCGTGCGAGCAAGCCACAGGTGGCCTTGACAGATGTGTTTGTAGCGAGCACTGATTCATGAAGCAGCTTCATGAGACGCCAGTCACGCTTCCCCTGAACTTCCTGTTTGGACATACTAAACACTGAGCAGCACTAATACATCATGTTGTTGTCGATCCTCTGCAGATATCTGGAGTCTGGGGGTGATCCTCTTCATGCTGGTATGCGGCCAGCCCCCCTTCCAGGAGGCCAATGACAGTGAGACCCTCACCATGATCATGGACTGCAAATACACCGTGCCCTCGCACATCTCGCAGGCCTGCAGAGAGTGAGTAATGTCCAGCACACAGATGGACAGAGTCCTCTGCAGGTGCTGCATATTTTATGTTTCTAGATGTGTGATGAGGAGCGAGCGTGGGAAGGGGTGCGGCCTCCCTTCTGTCCTGCTGCTGCAGTTTGCTGCCACGCTGCCTTTAGTACATCTTTGTGCCTTCAGAAGTGGCCCTGTCTTTTTAACTCTGCCCAGGTTTGGGGGATGTTTCGCAGCATTGGGGGGGGCAAATATTTACAAAGTACATCCAGTGGCTTTGTTAGATAATGTTAATGTTCACGCAAACCCATTTCCCATGAGGCCTTGAGGAAACTCTTCCTCTGTGTGGATGCTTGGAAGATGTCTGATTGTCTGAAAGCTGAGGATTTTGGATTTGAGATGCCAAGAGCAGAAAAGCTTTTCTCTGTTGAAGCCCACTTATCCTCACCAGGATCTCTGATTAATTAAACAAAATTTACTGGAAACTCTACCTTAAAGCAAAAAATGCTGCTACTTTGAAAGGAAATCTGGACAGCTGAAACCCAGCTGATTATCAGTAAGAAGAGCTTCATTAAAGAGTTCATGACAAATCCTACATCTTATTGCTTTACTTTACATTCATTCTTCTGTCAACTTTAACATTCCTAATAAAAATGGTTTTGCCTTGAAGGAAAATAATGTGAAGATGTGTTAAAGAGAATGATGCATAAAAGTTTGGGGTAAAACACTAAACACCATAAATGGAATCATTGTCTGAGTAATCCGACTATTCAAGTATTCAATCTGTAATCCTTTTACAAAAAACATCCAGTCATCTGACTTCTCCTTGATAATCTGACTGCTTCCTGTACAAACATCAGTATCTCCAATTCAGTTATTTCCTTTGAATCTGAGAAATGTGTAAATATGTTCAGTGCAGAAGTGGCAGTCACAGCCATTGACTGTATATGAGAACTGGACTGAATACCCACCCACTCTCAGGGGTGGGGCTGCTCTTCTGGCTGGACTGTGGCTGATCCGACCCTCCCTCCACTGTAGTCATCCTCTAACTCTGTAACCCCCCCCTGGTCTTTTGTGCCCCCCCAACATCTCTCTCTCTCTTTTTCCCCTTTTTCTTTTCCATCCGGTGCAACTAAAAAAGGATACAAACATAATTAATATAAATAAAGTTTAGTGTAAATTACAAAAAGAGGTTTATATGAATATACACCTTGTGTGTCCGATGATTTATAACTCCGATTGTAAGAGTAAAATCTGTAAAACACAAGAGGCTCTCAGATCATATCTGTTTGCTCAGCTGTTGGACAAGTTAAAAAAAAATCAATATTTTAGGTTTTTAATGTTTTCTGAGACGCTTTGTGTTCTGACATTTTTCCCATTTTCCCAGTGATTTCCTTTTTACTCTATAAAACATGTCAAAAGAACAAAAAAGTTGCTTTCATCCTGAACGGTCCAGAACCGTGAGACCGTGAGGGGTTCTGGTTTGGATCGGTCTCGCTATACTCTGAGTTCCATCAAATGATCTTTTTTATCCATCAACTAAAATCATCAGTACCAGAAATGTCCTGTGGTTGTTATGTAGGCGTGAAGGACATTCCCATGAACACATCAACATTGTGGCTGCTAACCTGAACGGTCTGTGGAATGCTCATTTTCCCGTCAGCCTTATCGGACACATGCTGCTGAGGGACCCAAAGAAGCGAGCCACCTTGGAGCAGATCGAGAGCCACGAATGGCTTCAAGGGGTGGATCCCTCCCCGGCCACCAAACTGTCCACGCCTCTGGTGTCCCATCGCAGCCTCTCTGAGGAAGAGCACAGCTCCATCATCCAGCGCATGGTGCTGGGGGGCATCGCAGACAGAGACGCCATCACTGAGTACGGGCCTTTCTACCCATGCTTTAGCTTCAGCTGCATCGCTCTTTGAAGATTGAAACACCTCCTCTGCTGCTTGTGACAGCTTCCTATTTGCTTCATTTCAGGGCTCTGGAGTCCAACCAGTACAACCACATCACAGCCACATTCTTCCTGCTGGCAGAGAGGATGCTGAGGGAGAGGCAGGAGAAGGAGCAGCACAGTCATACCCGATCACCCAGCCCGAGCAAGGCCCAGTTTAGGTACACAATCACCCCAGAACTGTCTCTGCAGTCCTGAGCACTCACAGCTCAGACACAAACCAACTGCAAACACCTTCAGTCTGCAGAAAGATAATCCAGTGAAGGCTTTGAAAGTTAGTCCCTTCTGTGGCTCACCTGTGGGGAGGAACCTCCAGTCTATAGCTGTGGTTTGCAGTGTGACAGAAAAAGAATGAACCTCTTGCATTACTGTAATGTTCAGCCTTTCCTCCAATTAACAGCTGACTGGTTCCACTGCAAGGATTCTGCCTCCAGCTGATCTTTAAAGTCCAGTTGCCATGAAGACCAGAATCCTGGAAGAACATGTTTCTGAGAGTGTTCACGGAAAAGAGCGGAAATTGATGCACATAAGTCCACAAAAAAACAAATGTGGTTCATTTAGTGATTAAGTAGTTTTAGCACTCTCAAACAAATCTAGATGTTTATGGAACTGGAATAATTGGACTTTCAGAGTATACATTTGTAACAACCGACAAGCCTCTCACAGCTGCTGATACAAGCACACAAGCTCTCAGCTTGTTTCCCTGAAAGCAGATCGGTAGAAAAGCATTTCCTTTTTAATAGGAGGTCGTTTTTTTAACACAAGTCAAAAAAACAACTAACCGGATTACCAGAACAGCACAACTAGATGAGGAACGTTTCGGGGTTGTCTCTGTGAGGAATAACTGTGGTCTTAGATGAAGACCAGTTGCATCTGAAAAAAGTCTTGTATTATTTTGATCAAAGCTCTTTTAAAGCAGGGGTCTGCAACCTGCGACTCCGGAGCCACATGTAGCCTTTTGGTTCTAAAGAGAAATGAAAACAAATAGAAGCAATAATGGGTTTGTGGTGTTGAATTTCCTTTTATATTGGTCAGATATTTGTATGTAAAATGTCGAATCTACTTTTAGTGGTTTTTGTTAGGATACCATAATCTCATATCCTTCACATGTATAGATATTCTTTATTTTTAATTATAAAAAGAGGAAAAGGATGAAAATGTAAGTCAGAATGATAAAAAGTTTCTTGTTGGACTTTCTTGCAAATTTTAGTAAATCTGCTGCAGCAGGAAGATCTTATCTGACACAGGATCTATGTTATTTTGAAAGAAACTTGTATGTGCTGCTGTCAAAAGTAAAAGTAGTTCAGTTTGTAATATGTAAAAAAATATCCATCCATCCATTTTCTTAACTCGCTAAATCCCTGCTGGTGGTGCTGGAGCTTTTCCCAGCTACTGCTGGGCGTAGGCGGAATACACCCTGGACAGTCTGTTGCAGGGGAGAGAAAAACAAAACACTGTTGTGGGTTTTTTTGCAAAGATTTAAAAGCTACATTTAACAAACATAAAGTGTATTATCATAATTAAAGGGTTAATATTGATTATTCATAAAATAGTCGAAATATTTGCTTTTATATTCCTCAGTTACAATTTTTAATGCTCACACTCACACATACAGTGGGTACAGAAAGTATTCAGACCCTCTGAAATGTTTCACTTTGTTATATTGCAGCCATTTGCTAAAATCATTTAAGTTCATTTTTTCCTCATTAATGTTCACACAGAACCCCATATCAACAAAAACAAATATTTTTTTATATTTTTTCAGATTTATTCAAAAAGAAAAACTGAAATATCACATGGTCCTAAGTATTCAGACCCTTTACTCAGTATTTAGTAGCAGCACCTTTTGATCTAATACAGTTATGATTCTTTTTGGAAAAGATGCATCAAGTTTTTCATTCCTGGATTTGGGATCCTCTGTCATTCCTCCTTCAGATCCTCTCTAGTTCTGTCAGGTTGATGGTAAACGTTGGTGAACAGTCATTTTCAGGTCTCTCCAGAGATGCTCCATTGGGTTTAAGTCAGGGCTCTGGCTGGAACATTCAAGAACAATCAGAGTTGTTGTGAAGACACTCCTTGGTTATTTTAGCTGTGTGTTTAGGGTCATTGTCTTGCTGGAAGGTGAACCTTCAGTCCAGTCTGAGGTCCTGAACACTCTGGAGAAGGTTTTGGTCCAGAATATCCCTGTATTTGGCCGCATTCATCTTTCCCTTCACTGCAACCAGTAGTTCTGTCCCTGCAGCTGAAAACACCCCCACAGCATGATGCTGCCACCACCATGCTTCACTGTTGGGTCTGTATTGGACAGGTGATGAGCTGTACCTGCTTTTCTCCACACATACAGCTTAGAAATAAACCAAAAAGTTCTATCTTGGTCTCATCAGACCAGAGAATCTTATTTCTCACCATCTTGGAGTCCTTCAGGTGTTTTTTAGTAAACTTCATTCAGGCTTTCATGTGTTTTACACTGAGAAGAGGCTTCCGTCGGGCCACTCTGCCATAAAGCCCCGACTGGTGGAGAGCTGCAGTGATGGTTGACTTTCTACAACTTTCTCCTGACTGCATCTCTGGATCTCAGCCACAGTGATCTTTGGGTTCTTCTTTACTTCTCTCATCAAGGCTCTTCTCCCCCGATAGCTCAGTTTTGCTGGACGGTCAGCTCTAGGAAGGGTTCTGGTCGTCCAGAACATCTTCCTTTTAAGGATTATGGAGACCACTGTGCTCTGAGGAACTTTAAGTTTTGTTTGTAACCTTGTCCAGATCTGTGCTTTGCTACAATTCTGTCTCTGAGCTCTTCAGGCAGTTCCTTTGACCTCATGATTCTCATTTGCTCTGACATCACTGTGAGCTGGAAGGTCTTATATAGGCAGGTGTGTGACTTTCCTAATCAAGTCCAATCAGTAGAATCAAACACAGCTGGACTCAAATGAAGGTGTAGAAACATCTCAAGGATGGTAAGAAGAAATGGACAGAACCTGAGTTAAATTTGAGTGTCACAGCAAAGGGTCTGAATACTTAGGACCATGTGATATTTCAGTTTTTCTTTTTTTAATAAATCTTCAATTCAATTCTGTGGGTTTTTTTTTTGTCTATATGGGGTTCTGTGTGTACATTACTGAGGAAAAAATGAACTTAAATGATTTCAGCAAATGGCTGCAATATAACAAAGAACTGAACTGTTTTCAATCTTTTCCAGACAATCTTGGCCCACCAGAGTGGATGTTCACCAGGACGTGAGTGATGGGTTAGGGGGTCCTGCAATATCACATCCTGGGGCGCCCCAATCTCCCGCTCGCAGTGCTGAGAGCCTTCACAAAGGTCCCAGACCCAAAACAGCTCTACTAGACCTGATCCAGCGGCAGGAGAGCCACAATCTAGCTTCAGGCCAACCTCCCTCTGCTCGACAGAACCAGGACCGGGGTTTCAAGATTCTGGCAAAGCCCCACTCCAACCCCCTTCGACTGGGCTCTCTGGGTTCAGTGGGCCCTGTTAAACCACGAAGTCCCAGCCTTTTTAGTGTTGAAGAGGATGAGGAGGAGGAAGGACAAGACAAATGTTTGCCCCCATGTACATTACCTTCCCAAGTAGTGCTTCGCTGCAAATCGTCCTACGGATCTTCTCCCAGCAATTGCATGACGTCTCGTATGAGTGCTCCTGTTCTTAACCAGATCCACGAGGAGGATAAAGAGGAACAGGAGGAGGAGGAGAGCAGGGAGCAGTATGCGCTTGTCCCCCCAAAGCCCAGCCTTAGTCTCAATCTAAACTGTCGGATTCCATCACCTTTGACCCTGATCTCATCCCCTGAAACTGTTGGCGGCTCGGCTCGGGTTGCAGCTTTCTCGCCCAGCTCAGAGACCAGCGATGATGAAACAGAAGGTCACTTGAAACTAGACTCTTTAAGTGTGGAGGTACATGAGGGGGAGGAAAGACAACAGGCGAAGGGAGAGAGGGGGGCAGGACAGGGCAGCCCCTCCAACTGTGCCAGTCCAGGATCAGGGTCGGGCCAAGGCAGGAGCACCACCAAAGCCGCCAGTGGGCTGGTGGAGAGTCTGAAGCTGATGAGCCTGTGCTTGAGCTCTCAATTCCAAAACCTTACAGGCAGTGGCATTGGAGGAGGGAGTGGTGGTGGCAGCAGTGGGGTTGTGGGGGACCCCCAAGACCGACACATGTGGAGGATGTGCATGGGGGGCTCCACTGGCAGCTTAGATAAGGTCTCCCTCCTGGGGGGTCCCTCACCCCGGGGTAACCTTACCCACCAGCCTCTTCTCGGAGATGCACTGGCGGACCCTCTGCTGGAGGGCCCCTGCTCGGGGAGCTTGCGGCTCCGAGAGCTGGATCTGGCCAGAGAGAACCACAGGAACGTGAAGAACCGCAGCCTGCAGATACCTCCCAACGACAAGAGCCTCTCTGTAAACATTCACCGAAGCCCCAAGGAGAGCCTGCTTTGCACCCCCACCCCACATAGCTGCTGCCAGGTCATATAGAGACTCACCTTTCTGCACCATCTCACAATTATTTATTTTTTTCTTTGAAAACGTCAAACCCCGAACACCCAAAATGCACATCAAAGAAATGTTTGTGAAGCCCTTTCAGCAGGAAAGAGCTCCTGGCTTATTCTTAAGGAAACATTCAAATGGTAACTGATGCCACAGGTGCTCACAACCACGCATTTGGACAACACGAGGTGTAGAAAACACACCTCCACCCGAGCTGAGAAAGGAGGAAGAATTTTGTTACATATCTTTTTTGTGTTTGACTTTATTGCATTTCTTCTTAATTTATCTTTGAGACAATCATTATTTTTATTCCGTTTGTAAATTTTAGGTTGAGACTGTTTGTAATCCAGTGTGGACGAAAACAGGGTGAAGCAGAAAGGTTGCACACATTGTTTGTTTGTAGTCTGTTTTGTTTTGTACTTGAAGTGTGCAGGAAGACTCACTCACACGTCTGCAGAGGCTGTATATATGTGAATACATTAGCGGTAGCTAATCTCTTGTATTAACAGTAAAGTTGTGTTGCAGTAGAGACTTGAATGCTAGATCCCTCTTCACCGTTATTCTTCATCTCCACTGGATTTGGTAAAAAAAAAAAAGATCTTCACACAATGAAACAGTTAACCATGCAATGGCAGCTTTTCCAATTCAACTTGACCCCTCTACTAAAAAAAATAAAAACTAAACAAAACCACAATGTTCAACATGTAGGTTTCCAGGATCACAGTAGCCACTGTTGTAGCGAATTCCAAGAAGACGACCTAGGGGTTTTTGATGGAACGTGACACCGCCCTTCAAGTGTTGGTCTGTGTATCTGGATGTGCTACCTGCCCATAGTGGAATATTTACCAGTGCATGTGTTTTTCCTGTAGCAACTTTATTCTTGAACCACTGAGGTAAACCCCCCCCTCCCCCTCCCCCCATTGTATCTACCTGAGTAACAGGTGAAGTCAGTCATTTAACTGTAATCTCACAGCAATACCAGCGACTGCATAATGTACAACAATGGATGTGCCATAAAATCTGTATGGAGCATATTGTACTGTATGTATATGATAAAGTTCTATTATAATAAAACCATGTGAAGGACATTGGTGTTGCTTGATCTTAACGTTGTAGGAACTTTTTTACTTTGTTTGTTGTTTTTTTTAAGTTTCTGTGTTCCTTTTTCTTTGGTTTGGTTTAGATCTTGCACTAAAGATTGTGTCAGATGGTAAACTGCTTCATCAGCTCTGGTTTGACTCAGACTCAGCTTGATGGTTAAAATATAACTCACTGGTAAAATGCTAAAGTTCAGCTCCATGGTCTCATCTGTGGAAGGTTCTCACATCTGAATAACTTTTGACCTTCTGCACCAAGTTATCTCCAAACCACCTGGAAAAATCCTGGTCTTCTGAGATGCACCTGGCCTCAGGTAACATGGCAGATGTAATGGCGGATGGATCTGTCATGCCGGATAGACATGCACCAAGTACCAGAAGTGGAACGTTGGTCGTGTTCCAAACGAAAATGGTTCTTTGACAGAGGGCACAAACGTAAGTTAAAGAGTGTGTTAATCATTCTCTCAACTGTAATTTTGTTGCTGATATTCTATGAAGATGACAATTTAAATGACTACATTCCTCATAAATTTCTGTCTGTCTTTATTCCGTTAAGTTGTTCTATCTGAATGATTCAAAAGTTTTTCTTAGCTTAGCTAAAGAATATGTCCGTTTTCACCACAGGAACTTCTCAGCTTTTAATTTTTAATTTCTTAAAGTTTTATACATATTTTATACATATACATACATATTTGCAAAAAGGATTTAAGTCCCGGAGAAACTGAGTTCCTCCAAATTTAGAGTCAGTAAGTAGTAACCTGAGTGTGGCAACTCCAACCGTGTCCTGACGGGAATCCAGTTAGCTAGGTTCAAGTCCTGGGGATCTGATATCTCCAAAGAAAACTTTCCGAATGGAAGGGGAGTTTGATCATGAAACGATAACGGACGGGGTCCTGGGGACACCGGTACCATCACGGTTCAGTTAAGAGGGCTGAAGCAAGTGGCTAAAAGCACGAGTGAAGACAAAGAAGTAAAAGACAAATGTGAATGGTTGGAACAGCTGGGTCCGTGGTTTTGGGAAAAGGCAGTACAGTGTAAAAAGGAAAAACTAACAGACAGAGAAAAGGCAGCAAACATGTTAACTGAGGGGCTGCTGAAGAAAGAGAAAACAACAGGAAAAAGAAGAAGCGCACTGGATGCTGGTTAGTCAGCTGGTGGCAGGATGTAAGGAAGGCAGTAAGCAGGGACATGAAAGGTGAGGCAGGGAAAGCACAGATCGCTCAGACTAACAAAAGTAAGATAGATAAGTAGAACTGCTCACCACCAGTAAAGGGAATTTATCCAACTTTAAGATGAACAGGGGGGCAGTTATAGGTGCTGAACACGGAAAAGAAGCCGGTGGACGATGAAGCGTCCTCTGGGTGGGGCTGGGCGATAAAACGATGGCTATTGATTTCGCAGTAGTACTTTTTCTCTATATTAAAATGAGCCTATCACTATAGACTTTTATTTTGAAGAGTCCAATACAACACTTGCCTTCACTTGCCAGTAAAAGTTAGAGGGTTGGTCACCGCACGGAGAGTAAATGTTTGTGTAACCTTAGTCATGTTTAGTAGCTCTTCTTCTGATGAATTTCTACCGTCTGCACATGAGATAAACAAAAAAACGTGATGCGAGACACAAGACCCACTTCACCTGTGCAGCGTTTAGTTTGGCCGTGAGCTCCTCTACCAGGAACCGGCATTGTGAGCGTGTTCATTACAGCTCCATAGTTCCTGCGACAGTAACCGGGACAGGATCTGGAAACCCCGCTGCCCAGCAGGTTAAGAAAATGAATGGAAGTTCAGGAGAGCTATGGATCCATCCACCATATTGGATGTTTTCTACCCGCTGTCACTGAAAACATCACGTGCCTGAAGTTGAGTCCCTGATTGGTTGAGGAGACGCAGCCATCTCCCCAGAGTTCAGAAGTTTTTTAAACTACGGCCAGCCGCGACAGCTGCTCAATTCGCATCTAAACCATTGACTTTACATTGAAACTGGCCACCTCTGCTGCACGAATCACGTTCAGTGTGAGTTCACCTTTAGGAGTGGAGGATGCAGGAGACAGTGTTAGATGAAGGAAGCTGATTGGTTGTGGCGACCCCTGAAGGGAAAAGCTGAAAGGAAAAGAAGAAGTCTTTGGGATTTTGGTTAGCTGTCTTCTGTTTCCAAATCTCTGTTGTGGAGTCTAGAATGGCTAATTAGCTTTAGTTGACTGAAGGTTTGATCATGACTCCTTTCTCAGTCTCCTTCACCGTTTGCCATCATGATCTGAAGGACTGGTCTCAGGGTTAACTAACAGTTATGCCGCAGGCTAAGACGGCTGGGTTTCTTGAATGCTGGGACAGTCACTTGAACCTTTCCTAAGGAGGTTGAACTCAACAGACTACCGATTGTTGAGGGAGTTTGCACCAGCAGACCCTAGCAACCGGCCTTGACTCCTTCACACCTTCACAACCTTCACACCCACCACAGTCCAGTGCCACGTTGGTGGGTGGAGCCAAACGGCACAGATGAAGCCTGTGAGGTCAACCGATGGTTCAGAATCTCACCTCAAGTGTCTGCTAAGCCTCTCATGAAAGGATTTCCCTTTATTTTGATTCATTTTCTGTATTTCACTCTTTATTTTTGCTAGACTTCAGTACCTAGAAGCTGTGTGACTGTTTTATCTGTACATGCCTGGCTGAGTTCTGCCTGCAGCACATACTAAGAGTATTCAGTATTTTTCTCATCCAGTTTTTTTACTGCTTTCTCTCCTTTTGTGCTGTTGATAAAGTCGCTTTGTTTATCTGTTTTCCTCTCCAGATGCTGTTTTTGTGTCATTGATCTCTCCTGTTTTCCTTTTCTGAAGCCGCCTCCGCAGCATCTCAGGAAGCGTGACTCCAAATGGACTTTAACCAGCAGCCATTCCTGTTTGTGCTTTTCCTGCCACCAGTCTGCCTTGATTGCTGCCTCTGGAAGACCTTGATTTCTCATTGTGACATGAAAGAACACAGAGATTTTCTGCAAAAAATTCA
This sequence comes from Oryzias woworae, assembly GCA_016861445.1. Classification (NCBI taxonomy): domain Eukaryota; kingdom Metazoa; phylum Chordata; class Actinopteri; order Beloniformes; family Adrianichthyidae; genus Oryzias; species Oryzias woworae. The sequence continues at coordinate 622,192 of BOLG01000747.1, forward strand.
AATAAACCATGCAGCAGCTGAAGCCAGTGTACACAGACCACTGCAGCTTTTCAGTGTTAGATAGGAAAAAGCCTCATCAGAGGCTCAAACAACACCTGTGGACATGTTTGTGCTGACTGCAGAATCTCACTGGGACCTTTTCTGGCAGTCCCAGTCGCAGGACCATTGATGTTCAGCTGTAATCTAGGCTCCAGCTTTGGTCCTTGAATAAAACCTCAATCGTTGACTGTAGATGAAAACTGGACTGAGTGAGTCCTCTTCTCTGGTGTTTCAAACAGAAAGTACCTGCTGGCTCCAAGAAGCCATAATCCCACAGACTTCTTTTTAAAAATATACAGCTATTACTCAGTCCTTCTATTGGCCAGAATAACTATTATTGCTCTGACACATTTTTTTACCTGTTCTTGATAATAATTTTTTTTTTTCAGAATATGTGATTTCAATAGAAATGATGACTCAGACCTACTTGGCTCAATCACTGCTGACTGGCCTTGTTTGGCTCCAACATGATGGCATCCAAATTGCGAAAACGTGGCAACAGAATTGGCTTCATTTGGTTGGAGCTGGAAGTAAACCCTTTTCTATGGGTGATGTCACACCTGCTCAGTCCAGTTCTCAAATACAGTCTGTGGTTTGGACACAGATTAGAAGTTTGAATTTGAACAAAAACTATCAGAGATTATTTTTACGTTTAGGGGTTTGGTTTGACTTGAATTTATTGAACTTTGTGATATCCTGTTTGTGATAATACATAACCAGCCCGCTTACATTAGTTGCATAACTTGTTACGTTAGTAACATGCTACATAACGGCACAAAGCTGCTGTACACTACAACAGAATCAGCAGCTTTACAATGAATGCGTACTCACTTTACTACTGTAAAATGTTGTATATCATCACAAGGCGGCTTTTCTTCTTCAGAATCAGATGTAAGTACATGTATCCCCTGGAGCCTTCAGCTTTAAGGCTCCAACTTTGTGGAACTAACAGTTATTTCAGTTCAGCCGACAGACTTGAATGACATTGCAGTTGTCATCGATAACCTCCCAACCTGTCTGTCTTTTGTCCTTGTGAGAGATATTCTGTTTTTTCTGTGTTTGTCACTTTCCAGGTTCTGTACATTGCCAGGTTCTGTTTGGTACGAGAACGTTTCTTACACAGTTGGACCTAAACAAATAAACTACTACTGCTACACTTTCACAGCAGAGGGTCCTGCTGAAAGAGTTGACTCCTGCTGATGTCATGGCAGCAGCTCTGCTCTGACACCCTGGCAAACGGGCCCAAAGATGGCTCAGGAGTTCAAATCCCAGGCCTTTTAAGAGCTATGATGCTCGGATGGCGGATCTGTCAGCTGGATGAATGAGATTACATGGAGACTTTAGGCCCTGAGTATTTCTCAAAGCACAGTTCCCGACTTAACTGTGAGGCAAGTTAACGAACCTCCAGTAGCCTCTCCAGAAAAGAATGATGGGGATTCCGTTGGACTTTCCTTCATGGATATGGAACTCCATTTTTCTTTGCAGCAGTGTTCTCTTCAGAGAGAGCTAAAGTTGCTTTTGTCATTTCATTGCTGGCAGGCCGAGCTGCTCAGTGGGCCTGGAGTTTATCCGTCTGTTCTAACCACAGGAAACCTCACTGAAATGATCTGGACTGAACTGGATCATAACTTTCTTTTTTTGGTTTGGTGTTTGCTTTTCTTTTTTTTTTCAGATGTGAGCTGCTGCAACCAGAACAAGCATGTTTGCTTCTTGGTGAAGTCTAATAGGCTTTAATATTTAATAGGAAACTGATAAGATGTGGATCATTTTTGATCAGATTTTTTTATGAATGTCTGTCTAAGCTGGGACAGAACTGTATGCACGGTGGTGTTAGGCTTATGGTTAGGCTGTGGTTCTTAGGGAAACAGTGACAGCCGTACAGACAGATGCTGATCAGGAGCTTCTGTACGGTGACAGCATGTGCCACCCAACACTCGTGACCTCCTCTCTGTGACACACTAATGCTTTCACATGGCGGTCTGTCATCCTCACATCAGTACGTCTGCGGCAGCCGGAACAGTCACGGTCTGTGTGTGCGCCTGTGGGTCATGCCAGTTTACGCGGCGGCCTGGGAGCTCATCTGCTCTGATTTCCCTCCAGATGGCTGATGTGGAACAGAAGCCCAGATGTTGGAGAGATCACAACTCTAAACCGAGGGAGGGATGAGCATCCAGATCATTCAGGGAAAAGCCAACAACAGGGATGCTTTCAGAACAAGCCGGAGAGGTTTTTAGCATCTTGGCTTCAAGACAACGGTTAAATTATGCACTTGAACGCCTTTGATTTCATCTACGAGAAAACAAACAGTAAACAATAATTAACAGAGCATTAAACACTGGTAATTTGTAAAATAATTAGTCAAATTAATCAAACAATGGAGCCTAGCAGTTTATACATCAGGGGTCACAAATTCAGTCCACCTTTGGGCCACTAAAGGCAGAGTCTGGCTGAGGCTGTTTAAAGTGATGAAAGTACGCAGCTGCAGAGGAAACTGTCCAGAACAATGACTTTTTAACACTGAAAATGATGAAAACCTACTGAAGAAGTGAAAGAAAAGCCCGAACCACACAGAGACACAGAGAAACAGACAGACAGAGAGAGGATAACTAGATACAAAACAGAACAAGTAACTGGAGACATGTCATATCTCATATCTTGCAGCACTCCAGAATGCAATTCACCCATTTTTATTTTCTTTTTTACCTTAATTTTGCCTGCCTCTGTTTAGTGGACAAACACATTGCTTCCTCCTCTGCCTTTCACCTGCGTGTTCACAGAGTGTGAGAAAGATCATCTTTACGTTCATAAATGCTGCAGACGATTGCGCCACTCAGAAGTTCATCTGAGTTATCAGTCGCACTCAAAACCAGCCAAAGACACGGCTGATCGCTGTGAAGTACAAACCAGCATTTACACACGTGGACAAAATTGTTGGTACCCCTCAGTTAAAGAAGGAATCATTTTTGTCCAGGCCTGTTTCATTTGTTTGTTTTTTTAAATAATTATGTTAATCAGCAAGTCAAAAGTGATGGCTGATTTTGATTATTTAATTTTCAATAGATTTTTATTTATTGTTACTTTTGTAAATTTCAAGTGATTTCAGTGAGAATTGTGGGTTTTTCCTTCTTTAACTGAGGGGTACCAACAATTTTGTCCACGTGTGTATTCTCCACAGTTGACCCACCCCCTGCAGGAGCGCGGTGGGCTGCAGACGCAGAGCGCTCAGGAAGCATTTGGAGAATAAACAGTTTCATAACCGTAACCTTTCCTCCCGGCTTGTGCGTTAAGAGAAAAACGTTCAGCACTGGCTGCACGTAGTGAGAATATTATGTGAGAATAGACACTTTCTAGTAAGGAACTTAATAATGTGGTTTGAGATGGGGGGTGTCAGGTTCATTGATTCACTCATTGATTCAAAACGTTGCACATGTTTAAAAAAAACAGCGTCTTCAAAGTAATAATTTCATTGTTTATATCTAGTTTTCATCTTTATGGAAGTATGTTGCATTCAATGAAAAAGGGGGACTTCTTCTTTTTGAATGCAATATACTTCCATAAAAAATTATGTCAAAAATCTAGGGCTGGTCGATCTTGACTTTTTCATATCACCATTTTGTGTTTTTTTTCATATCAGGCGATGACGATGTTTATCACAATATAAACCTAATCACTATATCTGTCAAATATGAACCCTCTGTGACTCATTAGAGAAATGTGTCATCATCAGCAGGTTGTTTAGATTTAAATCTTTATTGCCTATCATACTTTAAACAAAACAGATGCACTAAAGGAACATGATGGAACGGTTTTACCCCAGAAAACTAAAAAGGGCATAAATATTACAAACTAAACTGAAAATTAAAGCAAAAGCTTTCAAGTTTCAAAAGTTATCAATAAAACAGAGCACTAAACTGTTTGATCAGTTCCATTTAAAAACAAAGCATTCATTCTACATTCCAGGTGGCTCTTCCCGCTCTTGTCTTAGGCTCTTCCCGCTCCTGTCTTTGGTCGTGACCTCGCCTCTGGCTCTTCCCGCTCCTGTCTTTGGCTCTTCCCACACCTGTCTTTGGCTCTTCCCGCTCCTTCCTCTGGCTCTTCCCGCTCCTGTCTTTGGCTCTTCCCACACCTGTCTTTGGCTCTTCCCGCTCCTTCCTCTGGCTCTTCCCGCTCCTGTCTTTGGCTCTTCCCACACCTGTCTTTGGCTCTTCCCGCTCCTTCCTCTGGCTCTTCCCGCTCCTGTCTTTGGCTCTTCCCACACCTGTCTTTGGCTCGTCCCTTTCCTGTCTTTGGCTCTTCCCTTTCCTGCCTTTGGCTCTTCCCGCTCCTGTCTTTGGCTCTTCCCGCTTTGTCTTTGGCTCTTCCCTTTCCTGTCTTTGGCTCTTCCCGCTCCTGTCTTTGGCCGTGACCTCGCCTTTGGCTCTTCCCGCTCCTGTGTTTGGCTCTTCCCGCTCCTGTCTTTGGCTGTGACCTCGCCTTTAGCTCTTCCCGCTCCTGTCTTTGGCTGTGACCTCGCCTTTGGCTCTTCCCGCTCCTGTCTTTGGCTCTTCCCACTCCTGTCTTTGGCAGTGACCTCTCCTTTGGCTCTTCCCGCTCCTGTCTTTGGCTGTGACCTCGCCTTTAGCTCTTCCCGCTCCTGTCTTTGGCTGTGACCTCGCCTTTGGCTCTTCCCGCTCCTGTCTTTGGCTCTTCCCGCACCTGTCCTTGGCCGTGACCTCGCCTTTAGCTCTTCCCGCTCCTGTCTTTGGCTGTGACCTCGCCTTTGGCTCTTCCCGCTCCTGTCTTTGGCCGTGACCTCGGCTTTGGCTCTTCCCGCTCCTGTCTTTGGCCGTGACCTCGCCTTTAGCTCTTCCCGCTCCTGTCCTTGGCCGTGACCTCGCCTTTAGCTCTTCCCGCTCCTGTCTTTGGCTGTGACCTCGCCTTTGGCTCTTCCAGCTCCTGTCTTTGGCCGTGACCTCGGCTTTGGCTCTTCCCGCTCCTGTCTTTGGCCGTGACCTCGCCTTTGGCTCTTCCTGCTCCTGTCTTTGGCTGTGACCTCGCCTTTGGCTCTTCCCTCTCCTGTCTTTGGCCGTGACCTCTCCTTTGGCTCTTCCTGCTCCTGTCTTTGGCTGTGACCTCGCCTTTGGCTCTTCCCTCTCCTGTCTTTGGCCGTGACCTCTCCTTTGGCTCTTCCCGCTCCTGTCTTTGGCCGTGACCTCTCCTTTGGCTCTTCCTGCTCCTGTCTTTGGCTGTGACCTCGCCTTTGGCTCTTCCCTCTCCTGTCTTTGGCCGTAACCTCGCCTTTGGCTCTTCCCGCTCCTGTCTTTGGCTGTGACCTCTCCTTTGGCTCTTCCCGCTCCTGTCTTTGGCCGTGACCTCTCCTTTGGCTCTTCCCGCTCCTGTCTTTGGCCGTGACCTCTCCTTTGGCTCTTCCCGCACCTGTCCTTGGCTGTGACCTCTCCTTTGGCTCTTCCCGCACCTGTCCTTGGCCGTGACCTCTCCTTTGGCTCTTCCCGCTCTTGTCTTTGGCTCTTCCCGCTTTGTCTTTGGCTCTTCCCTTTCCTGTCTTTGGCTCTTCCCGCTCCTGTATTTGGCTCGTCCCGCTCCTGTCTTTGGCTCTTCCCGCTCCTGTCTTTGGTCGTGACCTCGCCTTTGGCTCTTCCCGCTCCTGTCTTTGGCTCTTCCCTTTCCTGTCTTTGGCTCTTCCCGCTCCTTCCTCTGGCTCTTCCTGCTCCTTCCTCTGGCTCTTCCCGCTCCTTCCTTTGGCTCTTCCTGCTCCTTCCTCTGGCTTTTCCCGCTCTTGTCTTTGGCTCTTCACTTTCCTGTATTTGGCTCTTCCCGCTCCTGTATTTGGCTCTTCCCGCTCCTGTCTTTGGCCGTTCCTCTCTCCTCTGGCTCTTCCCGCTCCTGTCTTTGGCTGTGACCTCGCCTTTGGCTCTTCCCGCTCCTGTCTTTGGCTCTTCCCGCTCCTGTCCTTGGCCGTGACCTCTCCTTTGGCTCTTCCCGCTCCTGTAATTGGCCGTGACCTCTCCTTTGGCTCTTCCCGCTCCTGTCTTTGGCTGTGACCTCTCCTTTGGCTCTTCCCGCACCTGTCCTTGGCCGTGACCTCTCCTTTGGCCCTTCCCGCTCCTGTCTTTGGCTGTGACCTCGCCTTTGGCTCTTCCCGCTCCTGTGTTTGGCTCTTCCCGCTACTGTCTTTGGCTGTGACCTCGCCTTTAGCTCTTCCCGCTCTTGTCTTTGGCAGTGACCTCTCCTTTGGCTCTTCCCGCTCCTGTCTTTGGCTCTTCCCGCTCCTGTATTTGGCTCTTCCCGCTCCTGTCTTTGGCTCTTCCCGCTCCTGTCTTTGGCTCTTCCCGCTCCTGTATTTGGCTCTTCCCGCTCCTGTCTTTGGCTCTTCCCGCTCCTGTCTTTGGCTCTTCCCGCTCCTGTATTTGGCTCTTCCCGCTCCTGTCTTTGGCTCTTCCCGCTCCTGTATTTGGCTCTTCCCGCTCCTGTCTTTGGCAGTGACCTCTCCTTTGGCTCTTCCCGCTCCTGTCTTTGGCTTTTCCCTTTCCTGTCTTTGGCTCTTCCCGCTCCTGTCTTTGGCTCTTCCCGCTCCTGTATTTGGCTCTTTCCGCTCCTGTCTTTGGCTCTTCCCGCTCCTGTCTTTGGTCGTGACCTCGCCTCTGGCTCTTCCGGCTCCTGTCTTTGGCTCTTCCCGCTTTGTCTTTAGCTCTTCTTTCCTCTGGCTCTTCCAGCAACCCCAGCTGTTTCCACAACTCCAGCTGGGTGAAGCCCATCTGTTACACTATTAAACATGTTGTTGTTTATTTAAATATTTAGCTGTTATCTTAACTTGTAGCTGTTTATCTAGATGTGTTTGTTTATTAGACATATACTTGTTATTCAACCATGTAGTTGTAGAATTAATTAAGCTCATACTTATTAGTTCATTACTTCTTACTCAATAGTTCTAGCACATCACCTGTCAGTCAGGTACGAGCATCGCGACCATTAAACGCCCTGAACAATGGAGCAAAGACATGACGATTCACCATGGCAACAGGACCAAACACCAATAGGGCTTCATTCTTCACGCTGACAGAAATTGATGTGCTCCTACAAGCAAATGCCAACTACCAGCACATTTCCTGCAAAAAGATCAACACAGCTGCAGCGGCAAAAGAGAGAGAGTCGGCGTGGGAGAAAAAAGCTGCCAGAGTTAATGCTACGTTTACATGTTCATCGTTTCAATTCAGTAGGAGTACTAAATAATGTCAGTAATGTCATCATTTTGTTACTTGTTAAGTAAGGAATGGCTTTTGATCTGTCAATAATTTAAAGAGTCATCTCAGTATTTGCATGAATTACCGATTTTTGTACAAATGAAAAGCACATTTTAATGTCTACTCTTCCTCTAAATGTCAGTGGTTGATCTATAAGATTCATAAAGTCATGATCCACACAAACCATAAAGTTTTTGTATTCACAGTTGCCAGTGATGGAGTTGTATAAAATGCGTCTCATAAAAAAATGAGAAGACCACTAAGGGCCAAAAAGAAAAAGAAATCTTGAGATTTGGATTCTCAAACACAAATTAGAGGAGAGTGTAAATTTACAGGTGGACTGAAATATTGAAGGAATCCGGAAATCAAAGTGTTGCTTTATATATATAGAAATAAATGTTCGTTTGCATTCAGTCAGTTTCCTGCTCTTATTGGTGGTCGTCTTCTGCCAGAATGCACTGCGACGTGTCCTGTCTCTGACCGTCATTCCATAGTAGTCTGCTGGTTGGACGGGGTCTTCCTCTGGAGGAAAAACAACACATGCCACAAGAATGTCACCGGCCCGCTCAGGTGTTACTCTGAGGTGACGTAGACACTGGAAACGGGCTTTCAACAGGCCTGTGGTCATTTCCACCCGGGCTCTTGTCCAGTGGTGAGCCTGATTAAAGGGGGCCAGCTTCAGGTTCTGGGTGAGGGGTCATCAGTGTGGGTTGGCACGGGTAACCCCTATCCCCGATGAGAAAGGCCTCTACCTCGCCTGTGAGAAAGTTCCCATCAATTTAGGGCTTCATAGAAGTGCTCCTGTAAGTGTGTAGGGCATAGATATACTTCCCACACTGCAGCCTGTTACTGAGGGTTCTGTTCGTGAGTCATGAACAGAACCATCTCCAATTGACTCATGGCCTCAAATCCTCTCCCGACATAAAGGACATTCCCTCCGGATGAATCCAGCCTCTTCGTGTGTGGGATCCTCTAGAAATGGACATGCCATTTTGGTTTCAGCGTGGTGGAAACGTGAAGTCTCTAATGTGAATGTTCCCAAAAGTTAAATGAGGATGTCCTAGTTGAACATCCTTCACTTTAAAAGGGGCGGAGACTGCAGGAAACTCTGATTTTCCTGAAGGCAACCTCCTCCAAACCAGGTTAGGTTCACAGAGTGAGTTTTCAAAAGGATGAACTCTGAGTTCAGCTTAATCCGCTTTGTGAACGGGTTTGGTTTACCCACTTTCACTGGTTTAGGTTTCCTCTATTACTGAAACCAGAAACGCAGAGTTTTCCTCAACTCGGAGTAAACAAAACCTGCTTCTTGAAACAGAAAAATAGCTAACAAACATGACTAAGTTTACACAAACATTTACTCTTCATGTGGTCACTAACCCTCTTACTTTTATTCGCTAAAGAGGAGAAAATGCTCGTGACAGGCGAGTATCAATTTCAGACCCTTCAAAATAAGTCTATCGCGATATCGATAGTTATCATTTATCGCCCAGCCCTTGAAAAACACTGTGACTGTGACATGATAAAATGTGGAAGAAGTGAGGCGTTGTGAATACTTTCCAGATTCACTCTTAGTGCAATTTTTCTAATACTAAACCCCTTTCACAGTGGATTTAACCTTTTAGTATCATTTTTGCTCAGTTTTCTGACATGTTCATCATCATAAATTACAAAAGCTAATTATCCGAAAAGAGATGAACCAAATCTACAAAGCAATTTTTGATTCAAATCATTCACATTTGTCTTCAATGCCAAAAAGCCGCGTTAGAGTGATAAAGAGCTGCATGAAGCTCTGGAGCATCCGATCTCAGACCCCTGCTTTTCACATTAGTTTTCATGCTTTTATTCTGAATTCATCACCAACACTTCCTTGTGTTGCCACAAAGTGAGAGCCTCGTGATCTAAAAACAAAAATGAGAACACCTTGCATCCTGTCAGGGTTTAAGCATCTTCCCACTCTGAAACCGCTGCTCCACAGCAGACCTTTACTTCCACAAATCTGTCTCTTCGAAGGAAAACCTCCACAATCTGTGGTTGGTTCCTGCCATTCTGCAGACTCACCAAACTGCAGCTCCTCAAACAGGAGGCCTATTTTTAGTCCGTCTCTGTCCCGATTCTGTCAGCACAGCTGTGACTTGGTAGGAAGCAGAAAGCTCTCAGAGCATCCCTGTCCAGGTCTTCGGAGTGGGTCACTCCATATGCATGTGACTGAGTCCTTTTGGTTGGGGTGGGGGGTGTGGAGTCAAATTGCCTGTTCGTGTGCTGCCACCTGCTGTTAGATGCCAGCAGCTTTTCTGTGGAAAAGCAACAGCACTTTGCCCTCATTACTTCCCCCACATTTCAGTGTGGGGTGATCAGAGGAATGCTGCGGCGGCGCCAAGATCACAGCAGCAGTTCGTCTAAAACAAACTGACTAAAACATTCCTAGAAATGGAATCACACCACACGGAGCTGACAAATCCTTTTTATTTACAAAATCTTTCACATGAACCGAAAGAGAAAAAAATAAAACATGGACCCAAGCTTCAGGGAGCGTGGAAAGACGAGCCCAGCAGTCCCCGCAGATGGGTGCTCGTAAAGTGCACGTTCAGGAGGTGTACTGTTGCAGTTGTATGTCAAGTTTGGTTCTCTCAGCTTTGCTTTTCCTCCGTCCTGGCGAGCATCTGAAGGACAGCTTGGTTGAAGTCTTCTGGCTGGTCGGCAAACACATAGTGACCGGCTCCTCTGATCACCTAGCCAGCAAAAACGGAGCCGTGAAGCTGGAGATCACATTAATTTTTCTCCCAAAACAAACCAAAAGACTCCCTACCATGATCTCAACCTCTGGCCGGGATTCCCTAAGTGCACATCCCGACTTGCTGTCGATGCTGGACCGAGAGCCGTAAATGACAGAGATGGGAATGTGGGCCTGGACCTGGTGGATCCGCTCCAGCATGGGCCTCTTCGCCCAGCCGTAGGGGATGGTCATGTTCTTGAAGGCCGTCTCTCCGCTGAAGCAGAAACAACGGTGAAACACAGAGAAACGGGGATACCTTTCTGACCTTTGAAGGTAATTAAATGTTCCCCACCTGGGAGTCTGGGCGTTCAGATGGTAGATGTAGTCAGAGACCGTGTTGTCGTCCAACACTGACGAGTACTTCTGCTTGAAGTCTGACCTGATGGTCTGTACCAACATGGGACCTGGTGGGTTTTTTAAGAGATTTTATTCAAAAACAGTTTTCATTTCTATAATAGCTCATCATAAGTACAAAATAAATAAAAACCATTGACTGGATTGGGTTAATCTTTGAGGATTTTACTCAAAAATCAAAGATTAACACAATCCAGTTGATAGTTTTCTACCTACAACCTAGATTAATGTCCATCTACACAAACATGAATAGAGGAAAAAAAAGAGGATTTCAGTTTTAAATCCTTACAGCTAAAATGTGACCTGAACATTCAATTTCAAGGTTAAAAGCTGTTTTTTGCAATCCTAAGACTAAAAACACCAGATGTTCCAGATTTGTTCCTGACCCAGAGGACCAGCCAGCCTGAGACCAGCCAGAGGGTTGAAGGGGCTCATGATGGCGCCCATCGCTCTGATCCACACAGGGATGGAGTAATGGTTGGGATTTTCTGGGCGTGCAGGGAATCCCCACGGCTCCACCAGCAGCAAATGTTTCACCCTGGAAACAGTTGAGAAACTGAACTGTTTTGTACTCTTTTGAACATGTTCTTGTAGCATTTTCTCGTAATGGAAGACACCTATAAAGAACATTAAGGGAAAATTGTGTTCCTGACAAATTCTTTATTCATATTGTTGTGAATCAAGAGCAGAGATAAAAAATATTTATGAACTCCTGCTTCGCTGCAGAAACTAAGACCTAGAAAACTACAGGTTTGTTCTGCATTATAATAATTAAAACCCTTTTCTATCTGATCAAAAAATGATTGTTGTGAGACTTTAAAAGGGGAGGAGCCACAAGAAACAAACGGTCTCAGTCCTCGTCACAGCTGTCTTCATGGTTTCTTTTGGAACTTTAATGTTCTTCAATGTAAATGTGCTCCCAGGGTTCATAAAGGGGGAACAGTTTCATTTGAGGCTATAGAGCACTTTATGACATCAACATCAGTGCGTTTACAAACCTCCCCTGCTTGTCAGAGTTTCTGTGCACGGAGGAGAAGCCAGCTTTACTTCTGAACAGTAATTTGAGGAACAGCCAGCAGGGTTTGGTTTTATTAGTCGGGGAGAAAGCTGATAACAGCCAAAACAGATGAAGCTTAAATTGCACTTTTTTGAGTATTTCTTTAGTCAAATCGTTGTGAAGCAGGAGCAGATGACAAAGATGACCGGAGTCTAACGCAATCTAACGCAGTCCCCCTCTGCGCAGCATGGACCTCACCTTGCTAACGTACCTGTTGGGATACTTGAGTGTGTAAGCTGCAGCCAGGTATCCTCCCAGGTTGTGTCCCAGCAGCATCATCTCCTCCAGGCCCACCTTCTCCCTCCACTCCTCCAATGACGTCACAAACTGACCCTCAGCTTCTCCAGGATCGGTGCTGAACTGGGGGCGGCTGCTCCGGCCAAAGCCCAGCAGGTCCAGGGCGTAGACAGGTCCGCGGCTGGAGAAAGCATCCAGGTTTTGGGCCCAAAGGGCCAGCCCGCCGCCGAAGCCATGAAGCAGGACTAAGGGAGTCCTGGACTGAGCAGCGGGCTGGTTCAGGTGCGGCAGCAGGTGGGTGGAGAAAGCGATGGTCCACAGGTTATTCCCATTGGAGATCCGGACGTGCTGTCTGGAATATGGCCGCTGCACAGCTGGAGAACAGGAGAGTACTCATTTCACAGCTCTTTTTCTAATATAAGTCCCTCTATCACTCACTTTTGAGCATCTTCTCTTCTGCATTTCTCAGCTGAGATGGGGACGTTGGGCACCACGTGGGAAGCCAGCTGGATATCCAGGAGCTGTGCGCACAGACAGACCTTTGACCCCGCTGTTTATCAGAAAAGCCCCGCAAAATCACAGCAAGTCCAGACATTATCTCATGTGTCGCCTGAAACTTTAAACAACCTGCGGTTTGTGCGGAAACTCAGAGGGTTTCAGAGCCTCTGTTCCATTGGGCTCACTGGCGTACAGTCCATGATGTAAACACACAGCGAAAAGTTACTGTTTGGAACAAAAACACGTTTCCTTCACAACATTAAAGCTCTACAAATGGACTGCGCTGTTTCACATTAACCTTCAACACTCCATGAACAACCTGAGCTCAAAACAGAACGATATATTAGTTTGTAATCGATTTGTCCGAAAAAAAAGTTGTTGCTGAAGTTTAGCTTGAAACCGTTAGCTAACCTAGCTCAAAGTAAACCGAGCAGCGGAGAAATCCACGCTGATCCCGGAAGAAAGTGACTTTTCCGACGCAAGCGAGCCGTGCCAGACTAACCTCCGATCCCCCGCGGGCTGAACGTCCTCCGACATCCTCCGCATGATGTTTGTTCTACTGCGCTCTACTGGAAAAAGTACACTTTCCTTGGAAGCGTTCAAGAACATTCTGTGAATTTTATCAGCAACTGAAACGTGTGACCCGGACATGTTGCTCTGGAGAGCAACGAAGTTAATAAAGCATAAAACAAAATGTGATTATTGGTTAAGGTATTTTTTTTATCTCTTTCTTTTTAAAATTAAACAATTACACGAAATCAACATTTGTCCGAGTGTGCTTGAACGCAGCACAGCAGGAAAGCCGATTGACGGTGATTTTTCTCCCATGAAACATGTTTTTCAATTAAATATGTGCACATAGTTTCAGAAAAGGTTGTTAGAAAAAGCAACGCATACATATATGTCAAAATTAATTGTTTTTACAATTGAAGGGATAAAGATAAAGATAAAGGAGATAAAGGCAACAGTGTTGGGTTAGTTACTTCTTAAGTGTTTGATCACTTTACTGTGTACTGGATCGAAATTGTATTTAATGACTTTACTCATTACCTATTTGAAAAAGTAACTTACTACTCCTTCCTTTACTTTCCTCTTGCGTACAAATTCTCAAGGGAAGGACTGCTTGCACAAACAAGATCCCGTTGTCTTTCATTTAATGTAAGAGTGGGGTCTGGACCCCACAAGACAGCGCGTGGAACTGAAATTTATGTTTTTAAAATGATTTCTGATTTTTACTGGTAAAGCGCTTTACATTTAAAAACAAAAACATACACAAAAACCCAACCTACCCTTAACACTCCCCCCCCCCATATGTTAACACATGCAAACCATGACCTCACACATAAAGAACACAGAGAAAAAGAAAACTTCCGAATAAAACTTATAAAATAAACTGAAGGCTTAAAATAAACTGAAGGTTTAAAACAAACTGAATGCTTGGCTCTGCTGAGGAAACAGTATTGGGGAACCTGTCGTACCAGGAGCAGCTCGGCCACAGGAACATCGCCACAGTGCCCACCCATACCGGGACAGCAATGGTGTCCCCTCCACAGCCATGACGCTGCAATGTAAAACTCCAGTGGCCCCAGCAGGGGCAACTGCCATGGCAACAACCCCAGACCAAGCCAGCAAACCCTGGCACAAAAGATCCCCACCGGAAACACTGGGGCTAAAACCATGGTAAGAGGCTAAAATAAAATACTTCTAATGTATTTAAAAACATTCCATTGAAAGTAAGAATAAATGTACTAAACAAAATCAAATACATGAACAAAATCAAATACATAAAATAAAAATATAAAAGCTAATAGAATAAATAAGCAGACTGAAATCAACTGAAAAGTGAACTTAAAAAAGATGGGTCTTGAGCTTATTCTTAATTATCTACGGTTTCTGAGGCTCTCCGGCAATGGATAGTAGATCCTGTCCGTGGGAGGTATAATGAGAGTATACAACTACAACTCTTAGACGTCCCAGTTGTTTCTGTTTCTTTATTGCATACAGAGTATGAATGAGTACAGCATTATGTTTATCCCTAACATCAGCCCTCTCCTTTTTTTCTCATTGGTTACATTCAAATCTTACACTTTTGAATATTTTGTAAGAAGGGGTGTATGGGTCTGACTTGTTTTTTCTTTCGTCTTTGTAGTAAGTCTTTACACAGGTCCATGATTTAAAGGATAGCAGGTGCGTATTCATCAGGGATTTTTGGCATCCCCTGGAATTGGCTCAAATTTCTGAGTTGATTTTTGTTTGCATAATTGCAATTTGGGAAATCAGGTGTTAAGTGAATTGGGGCTCCTCCAGGTAAGGCCTGCTGAAGAGCCTGTATTATCTGGTGAATGGGATTTTAAGCCATTTTAAACTGGCATCACCTGGCGGTACTTTGGGCAGACAGTAAGGTGAGCTGGCATGTCACTTTTCTTTCTCTTTTGACCACAGTTTGGGCAAGTGGCCTTCTTTACCCTAAGATGCATCCTGTAGATCACCAATGCAAAGATGACAAAACATCACAAACAGTAATATACTTCTTCAGTGAAAGAATTAAAGGCTTCCTCTGCAATCCTCGTTGAGGTACATTTTCCTACACCATTGACATTCACCAGCAGCATGACCAACACCAGTGCCTGAACATTGTTAATGTATTTTTTTTTTGTGACTATATGAACCTCAGGAGAGAAAAACTGGCTGAGAGGCCTGTTGCATCATTATGAATCATCAGCAGTCTTAGGCCTGTTCAAATGTACCACCTTTTTGTCTGATATCAGAATCAGAAGCCTTTGTTGTAGCAGTACAAGTACAACCAAGTACAGTACAACAAAATTGCTAATGATGGTACGATATGATGGTAACTGGTGCAGGTATCATGAAGTCATTAAGGATGTGATCCCGTCTGGCATTGAACCCTCTGAACTGCTGTTCTCTGTTCTGGCGATGAGTAATCCATCAGTTACATTAGCATCTGAAGTAAACCAGCAGTCCCTCATTGCGTTATCTCTGCCAGTCTCCCACATGTTGCAATCCCAGTCCCAGCGCTCCTCACACTGCTAGCGATACTTGCGTTGCGATAACGATTGTTCAGTCTGTGTGGCTACATCCATTGACTGGCATTTCATATTACTGTGATCTTGTGAGAGGACTTGAGCAGGTAGGAGAGGAGGACTAGTTGGAGATGGAGGTCTAGCTTGAAGAGATTTGTCAAGCTTTTGAGGCTTAAAGCTATTCATGACACAAGACTTTGCAGTCCTACAACAAACTGAATAAAATAAGTGAATGTCTCTATAATAAAAGCAGACACACACGACTCGCAGACGTTCAACATTCTTTATTGCCTGCATAGCATATATGGGTACAGCATGATGCTTACTCATAGCATCAGCCCTCCTTTTTCAATCTTCGGTTACATTCAATTCTTAATGTACATTCACACCGAACACAATTTACGTGGCCAATTGACATGTTCTGCCCCTCCTTTGCCACGCAGAGAATTACTCGCCAAAAATGGGTTCCCTAAGCTTGGTGACTTGGCCGCGTGTGGGAGGAGCTAGCAGCTAATGTTTGTAGCCTGATTGCTACATGGAGCTAGCAGCTAATGTTTGTAGCCTGATTGCTACATGGAGCTAGCAGCTAATGTTTGTAGCCTGATTGCTACATGGAGCTAGGAGCTATTGTTTGAAGCCTGATTGCTACATGGATCTAACAGCTAATGTTTGTAGCCTGATTGGTACATGGAGCTAGCAGCTAATGTTTGTAGCCTGATTGCTACATGAAGCCAGCAGCTAATGTTTGTAGCCTGATTGCTACATGGAGCTAGCAGCTAATGTTTTTAGCCTGATTGCTACATGGAGCCAGCAGCTAATGTTTGTAGCCTGATTGCTACATGGAGCTAGCAGCCAATGTTTGTAGCCTGATTGCTACATGGATCTAACAGCTAATGTTTGTAGCCTGATTGGTACATGGAGCTAGCAGCTAATGTTTGTAGCCTGATTGCTACATGAAGCCAGCAGCTAATGTTTGTAGCCTGATTGCTACATGGAGCCAGCAGCTAATGTTTTTAGCCTGATTGCTACATGGAGCCAGCAGCTAATGTTTGTAGCCTGATTGCTATGTGGAGCCAGCAGCTAATGTTTTTAGCCTGATTGCTACATGGAGCTAGCAGCTAATGTTTGTAGCCTGATTGCTACATAGAGCTAGCAGCTAATGTTTTTAGCCTGATTGCTACAAGGAGCCAGCAGCTAATGTTTTTAGCCGGATTGCTACATGGAGCTAGCAGCTAATGTTTGTAGCCTGATTGCTACATGGAGCTAGCAGCTAATGTTTGTAGCCTGATTGCTACATAGAGCTAGCAGCTAATGTTTTTAGCCTGATTGCTACATGGAGCCAGCAGCTAATGTTTTTAGCCGGATTGCTACATGGAGCTAGCAGCTAATGTTTTTAGCCTAATTGCTACATGGAGCTAGCAGCTAATGTTTTTAGCCTGATTGCTACATGGAGTTGCGTCTGTTGATCTCATTTACAATGCATAGGAGACACAGATGATGTTTAGAGATCAGGTTTATTTATTTGAAGAGCTCTGCAAAAACATCAGTGATCAAAGTCTCCATGTTGACGTTAACATGAGAAGGCAAAAATAAAACAAGAATAAAATGTAATGACCTTTTTTTATTGTTGTCTCAGTGATATAAGAAAACATAACATTCAGGAGACCTAAGCATACTGCTTTTCCATCCAGGTGCGGCTCTCTGTCTGGCCGAGAGCTCCTCTCCCAGGAGTCGTCATAATGAGACTATCCACTACAGCTCCATAGGTTCTGCAACAGACTCTGTAGAGTGTAGCACTCATTTCACATTAAAATAGTTTTGGTTTTTTGGGGGGGCCAAATATGAGTTAAGCTAATATTTCAGCAACATGCTAACCTTTTTAGCTAATGTGGCATTTATTAAGGTTTTTAGGCTAATTCTACGTTAAGCTAATATTGTAGCAGCATGAGAACTTTTATTTCTTGCTTATTTGGCATAAAATTTCGTTTTTGGGCTAGGTCTGAGTTACATTAATATTTCAGCAACATGTTAACATTTTTTATATAGCTAATTTGGCATATACTGCTGTTTTTTTGGACTAATTCAGAGTTAAACTTATATTTTAGCAAAAGTGCTAACCTATTTTTTGCTATTTTGGCATATACTGAGGTTTTTTGGGGGCTAATTCTAAATTAAACTAATATTTTGACAATGTGCTAACTTTTTGCTATTTTTGCATCAACTTAGATTTTTTGGTAATAGTAGTTAGACAAGTGTTTTAACAACGTGCTAGCTTATATTTGGCTTTATTTACCATCTAGTTAAGTTTTTTGGGCTAATTCTGAGTTAAGATAATATTTGAGCAACATGTTAGCTTTTGTGGCTAATTCGGTATATAATCAGAGGTTTTTGGGCTAAATCCAAGTAAGCTATTTTAGCAATGTGCAGTTTTTTTTTGTTAATTTGGCATATACTGAAGTTGTTTGGGCTAATGCTGATATAAGCTAATATTTTAGAAACAAGCTAATGGTTTTGGCTAGTTTGGCATCTACTGATTTTTAAAAATTATTTATATTCAAGCAAATATTTTAGCCACGCTGTTTAGTATTGAATGCTTTTGTATATATTTGCACTCTTACTCTTCCCATGATTCATTGCTCTATCTCTACTCGTCGATGTTTGATGACATCCACCATGCAGGGAGAAAGACCACAGCTGCGCAACAGACACTTACCTTAAGACACGCGTTAGCTTTTTAGGCATGTGGCATCCACTGAGGTTCTTAGGGCTAATTTAGAGTTAGCCTAGTAATTTAGCAAAATGCAAACATTTTTTTGGCTAATTTGACATCTACTGAGATTTTTTAAAACTGTTTCTGAGTTAAGCTAATATTTAGCAACATGTTAGCCTTTTTTGTGGCTAATTGGGCAAATACTAACGTTTTGGAGGAAAATTATAAGTTAAGCTAATATTCTAGCAACATGCAAACAATTTCTGCTAACTTGGTATCTACTGGGGTTTATCGGGAATATTTAGAAATAAGATGACATTTTAGCAACATCTACTGATTTTTTTTTTTTTTAAGCTTATTAAGGGTTAAGCAAGTATTTAAGCAATATGTTAGCTTTTTTGACTAATTTGGCATCTACCAAGAATTTTTGGGCTAATTCTGATTTAAGATTAAATGTTAGTACTGTGCTAGCTTCTTTGGTTAGTTTGGTATGATTTAGCATCCCCTGCGACAGACTGGCGACCAGTCCAGGGGTGTCCCCTGCCTTCGCCCATGAGTAACCGGGTTATGCTCCGGCAGCCCCGTGACCCCGAAAGGGATTAAGCGGTTCAGAAAATGAATGACTGAATGAATGATTTAGCATCTACTGAGGATTTTTGGGCTAATTTGAAGTTAAGCTAATATTTTAGAGACATGTTAATTTTTGTTTTTTTTGGGTAATTTGACACCTACAGATGATTTGTGGACGAATTTGAGTTAAGCTATTATTTTAGCAATGATCTAGATATTTTTTTTTAGAATTAATCTTTTTTTTTTTTTTTTCTTTAATAGTTTGGCATCCACTAAAGTTGTTTACCTTTAGGCTATTTTGGAATTAAGCTAATATTTTAGTAACGTGCATTTTTTTTTTTGCTAATTTGGCATCTACTGAGGTTTTTTATAGTGCAATTTCATGGTTATCTCATATTTTAGCAATGTGATAGGTGTTTTGGCTACTACTCGATCTTTTAACATAATTTTACATTTAGGTTGTATTTGACTAAAATTCAAGAATTTTTTTTTGCTAAATAGGAACATTTTCCTGATTTTTTATGTAATTTGTTAATTAGCTGTTGTTATTCTTTACTTAGCTGGACCATTATGCTGTGTTTAGCTGTATTATTCTTTATGTCCACTTTCTTCTGCATATTTTAAGCATTTCTGCAATCGTGGGATGAAAACGTTCTGCATGTTGAAGACAGTCTTGCCTGTTCTTTTGGCATTCCTAAAACGTATACGTTTTGAAGTCTTATGCAGTGCATGCAATCTTCAGTCCCTTAGGAAGGAATGAGAAAATTTCAAATCCTTCAAAAATTTTGTGTATTTTTTTCAGCCAAACCTATGAAAATGCCTCTGGATTCATAAACTCAAACTCTTAAACTTGTGGGGCAATCACTTTTGCCCCTATTCTCACACAAAACTCTCAGTTCGTCTATTTCTGGTCATTTAAAACTTGCTGGCTGCTTCTCACACCAAATCATGTTTTTAACTTGTGATTGTAAAATTAACCTTGAACCTACAGCCAGTGTTGGGGGCAACGTATTACAAAGTAATAAATTACTGTAATTTAATTACTTTTGACTGTAACGGAGGAACGCAATAACTTACAGTTTAAATATTGTAATAAAATATTATTACTGGACAATAGAAATAATCATTAATTCATTACTTAGGCTTCACAGACTGACATTTTCTCTCGGTTAAATGAAACAAAACAAAGTCGTTTGTGAATCTATTTGTCTGCAAGTGAATGTATCATAATGGAGCGGAGCAGGGAGCTTGTTGCCTCGCTAAACGTATTTTCTACGTCACAAATACAATCAGGCGGTGTTGAGGTGACTTTCCTGTTTAAATTTCCTGAGGAGCCAATGGGATCAGTTTAATGTCTGACCTTTCTGTTCTAAAATTTTGCTGCAGTCCATTCCGTTGTTTTGTGTTTTCTTTTATTTACAGAAACAAATCAGAGGGAGAAAGATGACTTTGTTTGAATTGAGTGATTTTGACAATAAGCAGAAAAAGATGATTGCAAATAAATCTGTAGTGTAAAAATAAATAAAGATAGCAGTCAACAGAAATTATTTGCCCAAGCTCTCCTCTCCTCCTCCATCCTGAGTGCCGGTGAGAGGTCCTTACCTTGCCTTTCACCAGGTGTCACCAATTACCAAATCAAAATAGCTGAAACATGCAAAACGACAAAGAAATGTTGGAAGTAACTTTATTTTGCCTTATACAGGCGGCATTTTTTCTTCTGCTCCTTCTTCATAACCATGTAAATATGAAATATAAATGCAGTTTTGAGCTGAATTTTCTTTACAATTGTCCTCCATCAACAGAAAGACACCACAAGAACATGTTAAAACACCATTTTCATCAGCGTGGGTCTACAAACAAACGAAAGTAATTAGAAAAATCAAATAAAAAAACAATAATTTTAAAACTGTTACAATGTTTTATATTCAGTGTTTCTGTTACTTCAGGGGAGGATTTTCCTTTAAAGTCATTTGATCCTTTCTAATATCTTTGTTTTTCCTGTTTTAATTTGAGATAATGTAGAGATTGAATGAAAAGTTAACATAAGCCTTTATCCTGGAGTGTTTCGGTGCTGAAGCTGGTCGTGCTTCCGAAGGAAAGTTACTTTTGCGATTCCATGTATTTCCCTTACCTTTATACTTGCTAGGATTCTCATTAAATCATACCAGGAGGTTGATCTTGCAGATTTATGAATGTGCTCTCCTTGAAAAATCTCAGGTGTCTCCTCCCAGAAATGCTTGTGTTGCTGACCTGGCATTTAAAAGTCATTTGCAGCTTTTAGAGACCTCAGTAAGCGGAAGACACTCGACCAATTTGTCAGGATGTAACAGGGTTAGGATGCATTTACAAATAGGATTTATCACATTTGGTGTGTAGATCCATTTCAGAATCTTCCCCTCTAAGCAATAACAAATGTTGATGCTGTATTGCACGCTAAAGCTATGGGCTCTGCAGTTCACGTTCTTGAAACTCATCGTGAAGCTGCAATCTGTTGAGTCCCAGGTCCTTGACTGATCAGGACTCAGTGGTAAAACCTTTAGGTTTAAAGCTTATTTAGTGTTTTTTGAAGTTGATTTTTAATCAGATTATTTTCTACATCCCATTTTTATCTCTAAACACACCAATTCTTTGTTCACAACCTTGTTTCTGACCCCAAAACATCAACATTTGTACCTTATTTTTCCAAACTAAAAAATTCATGTCTGCTGAGCTCCACAAGGTGGGGTAGTGGTGCTCCACAGAGCACACAGGTTCCTGCTCCTTTGTGCTTCACTCCTCAAATGCACTTTTCCACTCATATCAGACACTTCTGCAGGCTCTCAGACCCTCAGAGTTGGCCAAGTGGATCCTGAGTGGTTGATTTCCTTTGCTGCCAGCATCATCATTCTCACTGTGTCACTGTCCACTCACTTTGCTGACTATTTACATTTCTTTGGGCAGCAAAGTTTTTTTCAAAGGTTGAGAGCTTTCTTCTTGTTCCCCCTGCTAAATGTTCTACCTGTGAGCTAGAAATTTGACATATTATGGGGGTAAAGAACCTGTGGTGAGGAGACAAAGACTTCGTTCAGTCTCATTGGGCCTTAGACTATAGAGAGCAATTTTCCCAAACATGCAAAGCCGCTAAAATCTGCTGTAAATTACCCGATTGTCTGTGTAATCTGGTTTATTGTGCCTGGAGTGTGTTCTTCAGTGTCTTCTGGGGTAGTGTACATCCTTTGTGCTGCACATGTTCTCCATTCCATTCGTCTCTCCTGCTGAAGGAAATAAAAAAGATGTTGACTAACGCTCACCATCATTGCATTCAAATTTGAGTTTTTGCACTGGGACAAAAATCAAATAATTAAATGGAGGATTTTAAAGCAGTTTTAGAAAAACAATTTAAGCCGGAATGGAACAGAAAGCTCACAGCAGCTCTAAAGAGCACAGAAGCAATGTGAAGCTACAATAAATATGAAAACGAATAATTTTTCACACTGGAACTGTTTTTTTCACTAAAGATTATTTTATGAAGTACATTTTTATATGTAGGAAATATAATCCATTCCAGATCAACCGTCTGTGCTAATTAGGTTTCACTTTATCAGACTCTATAATGTTGACTCCTCAGGAAGTCCATGAAAACCACAAATCTGGACATAGAGCGCAATTATGAGTCAAATCATATTTCATTTTCTCTATATTTTCTTCTGCTCTGTTCTGATTCTTTTTGAAACATGGTTGAATATTGTGATTTTTAAGAACGTCTTGGGAGGGTTCTGTGGTGTCCAGGTTCCTGGTTTTCCTTATAAAATTATCTTCATGCAAACAAGCGGATTCAGCCAAAACATGAAGCCATAAAATAATACAACTTGAAGTTGCAAACATTTTTGATATGACAGCTAATTTTTTTCTTAATAAATTCTCACAAAGAGATGTTAAAAAAGAGTGACCTTCTGTTAGCAGGTTAATCCTTTGGAAATGAAAACATAACCTTTGAATTAGGACGAAAGAAATCACATATTTGAGAGAAAACTTTAAAATATTTGAGTTAAAGATGCAGATGTTTAAAAAAATAGAAAATGATACATTTATTTAGGACTAACAAAATGCTGTCATTTGTAATTGATTTATTTTGTAAATTTTATGATCTTAAAGCCTGCAAAGAAAGTAGGTATGCGACACTTTTCAGGTTTGAGGTAATAAATGCAGGAAACTGGTTTGTGAACCTGAATGACTAACTGATGAGACAGGAAGATCTGGCAACAACAAAGAACAAAACAAAAGTTTCAATTTCAGTTCCAAATCAGTTTAAAAAACATTTCACATAAATGTTTACATACTGTAACAAAGGCACGGATACATGTGGATCCAAATACAACTGGTTTAATGTTCGGGGACAGGAGCAAGACATGGCAATAGTCAAAATCCAGGCAAGGTTCAAAAACACAGAGGCAGGACGGAGAGTGAATAAACAGGCAAAGATCATACACAAAGGCAAAAGAGCAGAGAATACAAAGACAGCGGCACAAGGAGAGAAACAAGACTACGCACTGACTGACTGAGCATGGCTCAAATAGGAAGTAAGCTAACAACACAATGAGGAACAGCTGGGTGGACATGGACCAGATTCAGTGCAAGGAGGAGGATGGGTGCCTGAGAGAAACGTTGTTGCAGGGATCGGAACGCGGCGGAAGCAGCAGGGGTCCACTGTAGGCGTTTGGGATCTCCTTTCAGCAGAGAAGTCAGAGGTGCGGCCACAGCACTGAAACCGCGAATGAAACCTCTGTAAAAGTTGGCAAATCCCAAGAACTGTTGGAGTTCCTTGACAGACGTGGGCTGCATCCACCTTTCCTTGGTCCATGGCCACCCCCTGTGCACTGATGACATAACCCAGAAAAGATACAGAAGTAGTATGGAATTCACATTTCTCATGTTTGACATACAGGTGGTTTCTAATGAGACGTTGCAGGACCTGACGGACATGTGAGACATGCTCCCCAAATGTGTTCGAATAGATCAAAATGTTATCAATTTACACAATGACAAAGTTCTGGAGCATGTCTTGTTAACAAAAGCTTGAAACACTGATGGGGCATTACATAAACCAAATAGCATGACGAGGTACTCGTAGTGGCCTGTGGTGGTGGAAAAGGTGGTTTTCCACTCTTCTCTGATGCAAACAAGGTTGTAAGCACTTGGCCTGACGTAATTGTTCTAATGCAGGAGGAACCAATGGCAGAGGGTAACGGTATTCGAATGTAACCTCATTTAAACCACTGTAATCAATGCAGGGGCGAAGACCACCGTCCTTCTCCTTTAAAAAGAAGAACCCTGCTGAGGCTGGAGATGTGGAGGGTCTGATGAAGCCGTTCTCCAACTCTTCTTGGATGTATTTTTGCACGGCCTCGGCCTCAGGCTGTGACAGAGGAAACACCTGGCCCCGTGGAGGTACTGCTTCTTGAGTAAGCTCGATAGTACAGTCATACGGTCTGTAGGGTGAAAGATGTGTGGCATGTTGTTTATTAAATGCTTCCTACAAGTCGTGGTACTGAGAGCGCAGAGAGTACGAGAGTTTGTAAGACGCATCCATGTTGAGCTGTGTGGATGCGAGCTGGTTACGTGGTGGAAGATGCTTCGACAAACCCAGGGGAAGACCACTTTGCAGGCAGTGCTGGCAACAGAAAGCAGAAGTGAAGGAGAGTTTTTAGGTAGACCAGCATATGGTGGGACCATGCCTCTCGCGCCAGGGGAGTCCCGGGATGACAGCGTGATGTGACGACTTGATAGCAAAGAGACGAATGGTTTCCTGATGGTTCTGTTGGCTGCAGAGTTGAATGTCCTCAGTCAGGTGTTTTATCCGTCCGTCCCGGACCCAATGGTCGACCATCTACAGCGGAAACTGCCACTCGTGAGGGACAGGGTGGCAGAGGACTGTGGTTAGCATTAGCAAACTCCAAATCAATTAAATTTCCTGCTGCCCCTGAATCTATCATGGCTTTGGTCGTGATATGCTGCCCCTGAACAGTTAACGTTACAGGAATCTCAAAAGTTAGAGAGTCTTCACTCACCATCCTGCCTGACCGCCGGGGGGGGACGGCCGGGACAGGCAGCACGTAGATGACCTGGCAGACCGCAGAAGAAGCAGAGATTGTGGCGTAACCGGCGTTCTCTTTCGTCGGGGGTGAGACAAGTGGACCCTAGTTGCAGTGCTTCTGGAGCAGCACCTTGGTGGCGACTTGACGACGGGAGATCAGAACTGGAGTTCATGGGTTTTCTAACCATGAGTAGATTGTCCAACCTTATAGCCATGGCGATAAGCTGATCCAGTTCCAGGTTTTCGTTGCGGCAGGCAATCTCCTGCTGCAGTTTCTGGGGGAGACCCCGCTTATATACTGTTTTGAGTCCACACGGAGACCACTTAGTCTGGCCGGCCAAGGTCCAGAACTTGAGGGAATAAGCAGAAGCACTGTCCTTTCCCTGTCTGATGTCCAGCAGTTGCTCACCTGGTTCTTTCCCATCCGTGGGATGCATGAGGGTTTACTTATCTTCAAACTTATCTGGTAAAGAAAGACATGTACCAGAAATGGCCATGTTGGATGTGAAGAGGTCTCCGGATGCATCAGGCGTCGGGGGACGAGGCAGCGGGGAGGGTGAAGCATTACCCAGTGGGTAAGTCTGCAAACGGGCTTTGGTAGCAGCCGCTAGGTGATGCAGTTGTCACCCGTGCTCCAACAACATGGCGGCGAGCCCGGCAGGATTGGAAGGCAATGGAACGCCAGTTGGTGGATCCAGGTGAGGCGTAGTCTTCTGTAACAAAGGCACGGAAACGTGTGGATCCAAATGTAACTGGTTTAATGTTCGGGGACAGGAGCAAGACATGGCAATAGTCAAAATCCAGGGAAGGTTAAAAAACACTGGGGCAGGACGGAGAGCGATTAAGCAGGCAAAGGTAATACACAAAGGCAAAAAGAGCAGAGAATACAAAGACAGTGGCACAAGGAGAGAAATAAGACTACGCACTGACTGAGCATGGCTGAAATAGGAAGTGAGCTAACAACACAATGACGAACAGCTGGATGGACATGGACCAGATGGAGTGCCTGCTGGGAAATGAAGTGAGGAAAGTGGATGGAAGTTAATATTCAGGAGAGGACTCCCTCTGGTGGCTGGAGGGAGCGGTAGCTGGTTGAGCCCTGTCACATACATTTCAATCAAAATCTAAACTGAAGTAAATATGGTGATATGTCCTGAAGGCAGTGGCCCTCACTGTCAAATTTTTAACACATTTTCAGTCAGTTCTTACTGGTTTGACATAGTTCATTTTGTCTTTTGTTCATACAAATTGACACGTTGAATCTTAAGGATAGAACAGAGTTTTTCCATTATGTCACATTTTGTCATGTCATAAGCTGTTTGTTGAAAGCTTCCTGCAGATCCAAATATTGAAGGGCAGAGACTCGTGGTTAGTGACAGAAATGGGCATGGTGATCTCGGTCAAGTCTCTCTGGTGATATAGGAGGACATTGGAAGCGACGCTCTGTTGTCCATTTATCTGAAAACACAGAAGTTGGCAGGAGGCAGTCTTAAACGTGAGTTCTTTTGACAACCAGATGATAGTGGGGTCATGGGTCTCGAGCTCGAGCGAGGAAAGACCCAAGATTATGGCACATTGAGGAGAGTCTATAGCAAAGAGATGAGTGGTTCCTTGGTGGCTCGTTAGGATGTCGAGTTGGATGGCCGAAGTGAGGAACTTGACCCAGCCTGAACCCAGGGGACAACCATCTAGGGCAAAAACTGCTACTTTGCAGGGAAGCAAAGGAATCCTATTATCATGGGCAAAAGCCAAATGAATGAAATTACCCGCTTCTCATTGTCATCTATTCTCAAAATGACTGATACTTCAAAAGTAAGGAAGTTTTCACTCAACTGGCCCCTGACCTGTGGATGGTCGGAGCAAGATGCCAGGTCAAACAGTCATATAGAGGAAGGTTCAAGGGTCATGACTGGATTTACAGGTTCTAAGGATGTTGTGCTGCTGAATAGTCAAGGCGATTAGTTGAACCAAATTCTAATCGCGGAAGGGGCTTTCTCGCTGGAGCTCCAAGAAAAGGCGGAAAACATTTTTTAAACTACATGGGGTCCAAATCGTTTGGGCTGCCAGAGTCCAAAATCTCAAATACTCTGCTACTATCTCTTTACCTAGTTTAATGTCCATAAGTTGATCCTCAGGATCCTTGCTGTCGATGGTGTAATGTAACACATTGCAGAACAGCAGAGTAAAAGCCTCATTTGAACAGAAAGGCAGGGAACCACCAGACTCAGCTGCTGCTGACCACTCCAATGCATCTCCAGACAGGTAGAAGCATAAGAAGAGGACCTCAGCTTCCTCAGTGGGATACAGATGCCCCTGTGACAAGGGAGTAACTGGCACTGCATAAGGAAGCCGTTGCAATGTTAGGATATCCCAGTGAATTTGTCTGGTAGCGAGAGACGGTCACAGGACGTGGTGGGATCCCCAAACCGTGGTGACATAGCTGGAAGCGGAGGGGACCAAGATGGCACAGCAGGTGCTGCTTCATGATGGCATCTGTAGCATGGGTCAAACATGAAGTTGACAGCCATGATCCAGCAGTATAGCCTCGAATCTTGCCGGATTTGAAGGAGTGGGCATGCCTGTTGCTGGATCAGAGATTGGTGAAGTCTTCTGTGCCGAAGAGGCAGAGGCGTTTGGATCAGCCTGCAGCTGGTTTACTAGAGATATCAGACAGACATGGGCAAGACTGGACAAAGTCAAAAACCAGGCAGAAGTCAAAATACAAGGACAGAGGCAGGACGGGGTCAAGACAGGCAAGGGTTGGAGAGAAAGCAGAAGAAACAGACTGTATGTGACAACAAAACAAGAATAAATACTGTTTGAAGAGATTGCAAAATGAGGAACAGCTGCTGGGACCTGGGAGCAGAGGGCAAAGGCTAATTAGAGATGTGGTGAGGAAGATGCTGAGGATGTCAATATTCAGGGGTGGCCCCCTCTGGTGGTCGGAGGAGCAGATTGAAGGAGGTTCCACTTTTAGCCATTTCCTAGTTATTGCATTTTTACTAGAAACCAGAAGATTTGACAGAAGCCTCTAGTCTGACTTTTTCCAGCTCTGTACATCAACCTCTCCCAGGTATATGCATCAAAAGGAACAAGGAGTTTTTTTATTTGTTTCTTTTACATGTTGTGTGTCATAAATCATTCTGCTCAGCGTCATCGTGGATAAAAAGGAAGACTCATTTACTGCTCTCCATCATCTCCTGGAGCTTGTGGCTTTTTTGTGGCTTCTCCCGGTGCAGTATGGGTAAAAAGAGTGACCAGGCTGTAAGTGGAAGATGGAGCAGGGGATGGAGGAGAGGTGGAGGGTCTGTCTGGTTGCTAGGAGACGGATATGATTTATAATGGCCAGGCTGGATGTCTCACTTTCTCTATGAGTTTCTTCCTCCCTTTCACTTTCCCTCCAATTCTCTCCATCCTAATTTCTCCCCCCCAACATCTCCACAGGCCTGTTTAGAAGCCATATCCGATTGATCTGAGAACTTAATGCTGCTGTTAGTGTGGCTATTATTTATATGGGTGTTCCTCTATTCTTCTCTTTGCTCGGGTTGCAACTTCTCCCCGTCGTTTGACAATAGGAGCAAACTCTGCATCCTCGTCTCCAGCACACACAGACATGGTGCTGCATGTGTTTGCACCAGTGCATTTTTGTTTGCGATCATACGTGATCCTATAAGGGATAAAAATGAGATATCCACCTTGGATGTGGAGGTCCTCTGGGACGGCTTGAGAGGAGGCCGAGAAAAGAGATAAAAGGAAGTGGAGGTCCAAGATAAAAGAGTGTCATGAAAGATATGAGTTTAGTTAGAATTATTATCAATCTATTTTCTAAATCCGTTTTGTCCCTTTTGGGGTCATGGGGCTGCCAGAGCCTAACGCAGCCACTCGTGGGTACACACTGGACAGGTCGCCAGTCTGTCGCAAGGCCACAATCACACACCCATACACATTCACATTCATATCTAGAGACGGTTTAGAGCAGGGTGTCAAACTCATTTTGGTACCTGTTCGATCTCAAGTGGGCCGGACCAGCATCGTAATAGCAAAATAACCTATGGTCAACCTTTTTGTCTCGTTTGGAAACAATGCCTTAACCAACGTGGTAGCCTAATCATTTTTTGTTACTGGATTTCAAATAAAATGCATTTCAGATCAGTTTTTTAGAGCTGGGCGAGATGGCCAAAACATATCATATCATACCAAATTTGATTTTCCATTTTAATCGACTTTTTTCTCCCTCCTTTTACTTTCTGTTAAAAAAATTAAAATGATAGAATATATTTAAC
Organism: Oryzias woworae; assembly: GCA_016861445.1. Lineage (NCBI taxonomy): Eukaryota > Metazoa > Chordata > Actinopteri > Beloniformes > Adrianichthyidae > Oryzias > Oryzias woworae. Next base: position 651,068 of record BOLG01000747.1, read on the forward strand.
AAAACCTATTTATTTTAACATCTCCTTTGAAAATCTGCTCAAACACAAAGTTTAACTAAATCCAAGCTGTAAAAAATCAATCAATGCAGCAGATGTTTTGTGAGCTACCACTAGCTCAGAACATAAAAAAAATTTTCAATGGTCGAAATTTTGACAAAATCGTCATCTGAATTAGTAAGATTGTAAAAACAGAACTCTATTCCCAACCGAGCTGCCAAATGTCTCTTAAAGAGAAACAGGACATCATCGGACCCAGTCCCCTAGATTCGTTTTTTCCGGGACATCCAACCAGCCAGCTTAGCTTCAGTTGAAAGGAAGTTCAACAGTGTGTGAACGCTCTTTTTCCGAGTCTCGTATTTAGGACTGTAAATAAAGCAAACCGTTCCCCCAACCCCTCAAACAACACCTGGAAAAAATAAAAAAGACTCATCAGACGTTGACATTCAGCAAACAGGTGGACCACCGACTCGAGAGACGTGACAGCATAATGAAAACATAAGGTAACTGTTTTTAGTGACACAGATTTTAATTCAGGCTTTGCTCTCTGCTTTTGGTAATTTCACACAGTTATGAAGTTTTAATTTTTTTTTATCACAAATAAGTTGTTTCTTCTCTTTAGCACAGATAAAAAGTGCCACTGTGACCCCTATTAGTCTGAACCATTTACATATAGAGAATTAAAATTATGTTCATGTTTTTTAGAAGACGAAAAAGCATAAAAGTACATATAAATAGTATGAACACATCTTTAATGTCACTTAACTGTAAACTAAAATTAAAACATGCTGAGAAAACAAGGACAGATTTACAACAGGGGAGCGGATTGACAGAAAATGCTCTTTTCCCTATTCTGTCTCCAGTTGATTCATTTTTATATGAAATCATAACAAAAAATAGCTTAAAAGCAATATGATGTTTTGGATTCTTATGTTATTCTCAGTAAAGATAGCTCTCTCATGAGGGGGCTTTTTCAGCTCAACACATGCTGTGTCATGTGGAAAACGTTTCATTTAAAGTGGATTCATGTCTGTTGTATTTAGAAAATACAGTTTTTATGAATTAAGTTTTTTGTATTTGGCCGCCATGTCTTAGAGTCCGCTCAGTAAAAATATTCTCTGACTTTAAACCAGTCTGTGGTCACAAACTGGTGACAAGCAGCACAGCTGTTTGTACGTTTGACACCCCTGATTTAAAGTAACCAATTAACCTATGAAGCATATTTGTTTTTTTTAGGAACAGTGGGAGGAAGCCGGAGTCCCCGGAGAAAATCCATGCATGCTTGGGGGGGGAATGCAAACTCCACACAAAAAAGGACCTCCATTGGTGATGCTATTTTGGGTCACCCAGCCTTCTTGCTGTGAGGCATGAGCGCTAGCCACTGTGCCACCATGCAGCCGTTTTGATCAGATAGTGACAGTCCAGTGTGAACACAATGTGCTAAATGTGTGTTCATCTCAAACGTCCTCCACGTCCATCATTGTTTTTTTCTTTGCCTCAACCTCGGAGCGCCTTGTAGCTGTGTTGCTTGCTAGTTCCGTCTAAGGAGCTGCTCTTGTGAACTTGAACTTTAAAAGATCGTTGGCCATTACTGGTAATGCTGTTTTGGTGAACAACGTTTTTGATTTGATTTGATATTTTTATTTCAAAAAATCAAAGCAAGAAAAAGTACATAAACAGTTCAATATGCAAATGATTAAATCCATACAAAGACATATCAAACATGGGATGATTGCAGATTACTTGAAAGGGAGTGGAAGGAAGCGAACTGATATAATCCAACGCAGCATTGGCCAAACCATATTCTTTACAAATGTTTTCAGTTTCCGGTTCATAACTTCTGATCAGAGTTTTGTACATTAACAAGACAGATTCAGGTCATTAAGAAATCTTTAGATTCAATAAATCAGATGACAAGATGAAGTACGTAATGATCATGATACTGAACATAAAATTATTTCAGAATTCATTTGAGTTTATGCAGATCAAGCATCTAAGTTTAAAATAATGCAGATTATTTTTCATTAGAAAAAGCATTAATATAAATTAAGGATCAAAATTTAAAATAAAAGCAGATTTTTATGCAAAGGAAGTTATATTGTTAATAAAATAATGACTATTGATCAAGTATCAAATATTAAAAATATGTGCAGATTATTTTTTATTAGAAAAATCTGTAGTTATAAGTCACATTTTTGGAAACCAAGTGAAGTGATGATTAGGGTTCAATCATTTTAACAATCATCAGTAATTAATTCAGGAAGTTTATTGTTGTGATTATATGGTGATGCTGTGCAATAAAGAGGCCCGTATTCTGTTTATTGATTGTAGATTGTATTCCTTCTTTTGTTGCCTGATTAACAGTCGTCCTTCTGGGTTTAAGAGAGTTTATAAAGTTTTTTTTCAGTGTTTTGTCTGCAGACATTGTTTGTCAGGGTTCTCGTCCCTCTGCAGCTGATATTGCAGCGAGCACGTTGTCTGCAGGTCAGAACTCTGCTGGAAATCACAGTTGAAGATTAGAGATAGTGGAAGATCCTGGGCGCCATGGTTTTTGTGAAATTGTTCGGCTATTCTATTACTCCATTTGTTGGTTCAGATGTTTGTGATCAAGCACGTCCCAAAATCTCTCATGTTGTTGACAATAATTTCTTTAGATCGCTCTGGATGATCAAGTGGTTTAACGAAGATCCTGCAGTTCACTACCCACGTGTTGAGCCTCTCCTTACGGCCTTTTAACATCCTGGTATGTTTAACAAATTTAGCATATTTTTTTGTTAAATGATCATCAATGAAGACATTTGATCTGTTTAGATATATTATTAGCTTCATAAAAGCTACTTTGTCCTTTTGATTCACAAACCTGATAAAAATTGCTGGTTTGCTTGCATCCTTTCCTTTGGGGAGCGGGTGGCAGGTCTCAATGGTATTTGGATCCAGGAAGATCTCTTTAGACCTCAGAAATTATTCAGTTTGACATTCCACACAGTTTCCTGGATCAGAAGCAGCATTGCCGGCATTGCTGCTAGCGGTAGCTTTGGCAGGCCTCACCTGGAGTTTGATCGTGACAACTACATTGTTCTGCCTTTTTCTTGTTCCATGTCATCCACTCTTTTACTATCTCGTTGCACATTGTGAGCACGCAGTCTTTTAAATTCCTCCAGAAGTTCTGTCAGAGGAATTCGCTTAGCCTGGATGTCCAGAAAAGGACTTAGCTTAGCAATGACCTCATCAATAGCCTGTTTGATGTCAAAGTAGCCATTCATCACTTGGTTCTTCTTCTGATAGTGAAGGAGTTACTGAAGTACTGTAAATGAATTCAATAAATTCTTTATAAATGTAGGCTCAGATCTAGCAGAACAAACACCAGATGAGGATTGTAATGAGGGAGCTGAGGCGTTTGGATCCATATGCAAAAGTTTTAATAAAGTAGAGCAGGAGCCAGACATGAACAAAGTCAGAGTCTAGACGAAGGTCAACAATACAATGGCGAGGCAGGAGAACGATAAACATGCAAAGGGTCAGAGAACCAGGAACTCAAACTAGGAAGAACTGCTCAGACTGTCTGCAAGGCAAAACAAGTCTTTGCATCGAAGTGCAGACTGGAGCTGGTATATATGCCAGCAGCTAATGACCTCAATGGGAAAAAGCTGAACAAGAAGGAAACTGTGGCAATGGTTGATAGGAGTTGTTGTAAGGAACTGGGGCGCTCAATGCTCAGGTGAGTGCTCCCTGTGATGGCTGGAAACTTGCATGGCTAGCTGAACCATGACATAGCCCTCCCCCCCCCCCGCCTGCAAGCGGCTCAGGAAGCAAGGGCAGCTCAGACACCAAGGGCGACCACGGGATTGAGGAGCAGGCCTGTCAGGGTGTTCTTGATGGAAGTCGGACATAATGGGAGGGGTCGAGAATGTTGTCTGACCTGCCCCAGGAGCGTTCCTCAGGGCCGTACCTCTCCAAATCCACCAGGTATTGCAGCCGACCACCGTGGCGCTGGGAATCCAAGAGTTTACGAACTCGATAGGCTTCCTCGCCGTCCACCAGCAAGGGAGCAGAGATACAATCGGAGGGTTTGGATGGTGATAGTTCCTCTCCGGGCCCGATGGCGGGCTTCGACTGGGAGACGTGAAACGTGGGAAAGATACTCTGGAGGCAGTTGTAAACTGAAGAAACAGGGGTAACTTGTCTGATGATTTGAAAATGACCCACAAACCTGGGACTGAATTTACGGAATGGAATTCTCAACCCGAGATCCCGTATGGACAGCCACACCCATTGCCCTGGTGCCAGACTGGGACCTTCGCGGGCTGACCATTCTGTCGGCCTGGTCTTAGAACGAACTGACTGCGTGTCATAGTTGAACGTGATTGATTCCAAATTATCTTAGAAATCACACATAAGACTCCTAAAAATGAAAGTCTCAATAAACATCTCAATAATAAATAAACTATCTCGACTACAATACGCATTGTATTGCTCATTGATACTTCCTTACCTCACATACTGTAACTAAGTATGGGGCAATAATTACCAATCCACATTTTATGCATTATACATACTACAAAAACAAGCAATTAGGATCATACATAAGGTTGGTTATCTGGAGCATACTAATCAGCTTTTTATACAGTCGATATTATTAAAATTACAGGATCTCATTAACTATCAAACAGCTCAAATACTAAATAACTCACATAATAACTTATTACCATATAATATCCAGAGGATATTTATATTGAGAGATAATTCCTGGAAACTAAGAAGAGTAGGGAAATTTAAACAACCAATATAATGAACAAAGAGCAGAGAATTCTGTGTGTCAATATGTGGACGCAGACAATGCAAAAATATATATATTTATGTTCAATAAAAAAGGTATAAACGTATGATATGGGAAAAAGAAGAACTTGTGACGTGTGTATTACAACAGCATGCATTGTATATGTGCAAAAATAGACAAAAGACTGCGCAGAGTGAAAATGTGAAACTATACATGCAGACATAATGTATGAACACATACAAATACTGTGATCATGATTCTACTGATAGAGAATGTTGTGATGAACTTTAGCTGTGATTGGTATTATTACAACTTGCCACCATTGTTATAATTTATTTTTAAAGAATTAAGGGACAGGCTTTAATAAGCAATGCTTCTGCCTCCTTCCTTTCAAACCTGGTTTTAATGTAAAATGGCGTGTACTTATATAGCACTTTTCTACCTTCATCGAAAGCCCAAAGTGCTTTACAGTCACAGACCCATTCACCCATTACCACACTGATGGAGGCTCTGCTGCCGAACACTGGCGCCAACCTTCCATCAGAGGAAATGTGGGGTTCAGTGTCTTGCCCAAGGACACTTTGACACATAGGTGGGCAAGGCGGGAATCTAATCTGCAATCCTCCAATCAGAGGCCAACCGCCCTTTCCACTGCACCATGGCCACCACATGTATAATGTATATTATGCTCACGGTTAAATGCCTAACCCGGTTACAAAGTCCAGGGATATGTGTGACCAAGGATGAGTAGGGATGGACAGGGGGTGTAGCTGTCCGGCGCATAGGTTGTGACTGACCTTGTTCTGGGAGAAAACAGTGCAACCGAAAACGAAGTCCTGTGTGTCTCAAAGCAGGCCGGGCCACCGGGTGGCAGGTGAGTTGAGGAGCATGAGCCCACTGGAGGACCTGAGTCCTAAAAGCACTGGGAACAAAGAAACGGTTAGGTGGACCCCCTCCTGGGTCTGTTTCCAGAGTCTGAGCAGCTCTAAAGTCCCTCTCCAGCTGCCAGAGAGGGTGCAGCCACAGAGCTGAAGTTACGAATACAGAGGCAAAGGAAATTGGGAAAACCCAAGAAATGCTGAAGCTGTTTACGGTTAGCAGGAACAGGCCAATTAGCCGCTGCGCTCACCTTGCAAGGATCTGGTCTCACCTCAGCCAGCAATGACAAAGCCCAGAAAAAAGACAAAAGGGGGAGTGAAACTGGCACTTTCTGCCTTGACAAACAATCTGTTCTTCAACAACTGAAGAACCAAACACACATGCTGTCTATGTTTGTCGGGATCTCTAGTAAAAATTGAAATGTTATCAAGGTAAACAAACACAAAACAGTGAAGAAAGTTACGTAATACATCATTAATCATGCCCTGGAAAACAGCGGGAGCATTAGTAAGGACAATGGCATCACCAGGTACTCAATGTGAGCTGTGGTTGTATTGTGTGTGTCTTGACATACTGGTGTGTTAGGGGTATTTTTTCTTTGAATCCAGCAGGTATGTTTGTAACATTTAAGTGTGTGTGGACAGACCCGACCCTTTAGACTAACATTTACACCCGACAGTGATGATGATAAACCTCCAGCAATTTTATGATTCTATCCCCTCCAACTTCCTTGAACCCCCTTTTTGTCCCTATATTTTCCCTGTCTAACATCCAGCTCTCTCCTTTTCTCTTCTTTTATTTCATCCAGTCCAACAAGAAACGGATACAAACGTAATCAATATAAATAAAGTTTAGCCACAAATACAAAAGTGGTTCATACAAAAACACATCTGACCTAAGATTCAAAACTCCGATTGAAACAGTAAAATCTGTCCAATACAAGAGGCCTTCAGATCTGTTTGCTCAGCTGCTGGACAGGACAAGTAAAAAAAGGTCAACATCAGTACACACAACCTAACATATATAAGGTGCTTCGGATTACAAGGCACACTGTCGATTTTTGAAAAAAGTTAAGGCTTTCTAGAGTGCCTTATAGTGTAGAAAATGCCTAAAGTCAGAAAAGACCTTCAGAAGTGAAGGTTTGAAGCATTCTCACCCAGTCCAACCTAAACCACAGACTTAATCAAAGTGGGAGACAAAGGAAACATCTGCCATCCAAACTGAAACAAGTTAAAAGAACTAAGATGATTGTTGGTCTGCAAAGACTGAAGGTGAGTATGTCAGTAAAAGGTCAAGCATGGATTCTGCAGGACAAACCCAGATCCCATGAGTCTGGGGAACAGCAGTACATTGTATGAACGTGTTTGAAACGCATCTACTGTACAGCTTTGTGTAGGCTTGTAAATGAGAGGCGATTGGCTCCAGCTTCATTATGCTGCTCAGCAGTGAGTGATGTTCTTTCAGACCACCACTTCTTCGCAACCAGAGGGTGTGCTGCCTGTGTCACGTTGGCTCTCCAGATGTGTGGTGCTGTTTCATACAACAGAAATGCCTTTCCTGGATTGACTTCTCCTCATTTGGAGCTGAAGGATCATTTATGATGTTTTTGCTGCAAGTCAGATAAATACGGATGAAGAGCAACAGCAGTAACTTCCATTTGATCAGTAAGTGATCCAGGAAGACATTAAAACTCCAGTGTCCAAATGTCTCAGTCTGTCCAGTGTCTTCCAGTAAATGCAGGATAATTTTAGAAGGATAAAGAGCCCGTGGGGGCCAGAGAGGGAGGGGGCCGTGCACACACACATACACACTCTATAAGAAGGTCCCTCGTTCCCTGTTGCACCTGCTGACCTCACAAGATCCACAGAGATGGGCTCCTGCTGAATGCACGCTTCTGCACATCAGACACACAAACACGTTGGAATGTGTACGCACTTTGACTAATAGGCCTAATGCTTCCTGAAGAGCGCCCAGCACTGCATTAGCTACAGATGTGGGATTGATTTAGAAACTGAAAGCCTACTAGCGTGTGTTTTTTTTTTTTTTTTTTTTTTTTTTTGGGGGGGGGGGGGGGGGGGGGTGAAGCTGAGGGAGAGTGAAAGAGTGAAAAAGTTGTGCACTCATCACTGAATTTCCTCCCCAGTTCCACTTCTTTGACATTATGTATTTATGTACAAATGATGCTGCCAGATGCACATTCATGCATTTCAGGGAGCTTTAACCAAATGCATGGTTCCAATAGGGTTTCATGCTTCTTTTTATCAGGCTTCTATTTATGTTTCAGGAAGGAATGATGATCTGTGTGTTCATGCCATCATTTCATTCTCATGTGTAGGTGAAGCTCCTCACCCCAAACTCAAACTATTTTAGGATTAGCAGAAGAGCTCATTAAAACCAATTAGCCTCTCACACCAATTATTATTTTGTAGTGAACGTGAGGAAGAAATTGTCCCTCTAGTGGCAGATTAATTCCTGACATCCCCATTAAAAAGGTAAATTAAGAAAAATGACAGACGGGTCTTTATTTCATATCATGTATGTCACAACAGAAAAACACGGAGGAAACCTTTTTATTTACTGTTCCACACACAGACAATTCTATTTTATTTATACAGCTCAATATCACAATGCAGTTGTCTCAATGGCAGTTCTTTCCATGACCCCATATTCTTTGGATGTTCAGGACTGTTCTGATGCAGTTTTTTTCTCACTGGTTCTTAACTTCAATGATTTTTGGGAGAGGAGCTGCAGCAGAAGCATTACAAACTCTCTTTCTTTGTTCTTTTAATCATCTCCCCATTTGCTAACTCCTTTTCAGGAAAACTCCTTTTCATCCTGGTTTTTGGCGGTGTAAACACTACTGCGTAAGCCGCCTTTCTCTGCAGATCAGCTGATTAACGTTGATCGCATCAGGAGGCATGTTAAAGAGCATAGTAGAGTATGAAAGAGACACCTTCAGTGTTAAAGGTTTAAAACTTAAAAGAAAACAAATTAGATCACCAATGAAATCAGTCTTTGTAGACCAAAAACAAGAGTATTTATCGACAGAAATGCGGCGAGGTGGGTAAGTTGGTCTGAATTTCAAAGCAAGGTTATGTAAATAAAACAGACAAACCTCTCCTTTGAGCCACTTTTTCTCCTCTTCTTTTCTTTTTCCCTTACAGCTGTCCCTGAGCGCTTGTTTTACTGCTTTTCATCGTTAAAGTTTTAAAGAAGCACTAACAGCAGCAGCACCCGCCAGCCCGAGCTTAGACAGCAGCAGCGTAGGTAAGCGGGGATG